>OZ018383.1:29103129-29773759 GCA_963969555.1 Polydrusus pterygomalis | reverse complement strand
TGAAATGGTTTTGAATTTAAATTAAAATTGTAATGTAGTTCGTTTATTAAACTTACATTGTAAATCAGATAAAATGGTTAGTTTTACTTGAAATGAACAAATTGATATGCTCCTAATTTTTGGAGTGACCAGAAAAATTCTTCTGAAGCCGCAAGATTGTATGTATTGTATGTTTTACAAACTAATGACATTACAACTTTAAATTAAAGGCATATTGCTTTTCAAAACCATTCCATTATTTTTCAAAGTCGCCTTTATATTTCTTTAGAAAAGAGAGGGCGGCAATAATGCATAATGCTTTTAAATTTGCGATTGGGATTTAAGGCAAATTTTAAAATAGCATAGGAGTGTATAGTATCAAATTGTTGGAAAAAAATTGCTCGTTTTAAATATCCTAGTGAACCACCATCGTTCCATTTGGAAAAATGGAGTACCTAAACGTCAAGGAAACAAAATTTTATTTTTTAAACGCTTTTGAAACTTAGAAAGTCAATTATTATGACATAATTTTAATTTTCATATACTACTTGACTATAAACTAACAGATTTAATTAATCTGTAGCACTCTAGATTGAAAATAAAAAATAAACATAAAAATGTGATAACACGTCAAAAAATTACAAGTGAGGTGTTATTTCAGTCATAATGTTATGCTGAATCGCAATAAGTAAAAATATACAAGATGTCCCATTTAAAATACCAAAGTCAAGGTCACTTCCAGTCAAACCGAAAGTGCTGACAAATTTAAAATTATGCCAATAAATGCAGACTCATCAATTTCATTTTAATATCTATAAATACAGAAAAGTTATAGTGGTGAACGTCTTTTGAGAAACACCCGGTATAAATATACAAATACAAATTGTCAAATTCTTGCACCCTCTGTACTGATGTTTGCCCAATGGTCCACTTTGTCTGCATGCAACTAATGTTTTTCATTTAAATAAAAAAATATAGTTACCTTATTTTTAGGATCTTGTAAAATTGACTCCAATATGGCTTCCGCAAAGGCAGTGTCCTTCTCTAGATCTGGATAATCTTCCTCTATAGCTATGGGGTTTATATGAATTTTTTCAAGGTTATTCAGATGCTCTAGGTCACGAATCCTGTAAAAAGTCTTCATGAGTAACTAATTTAATATTGATGAGCCATGATATTGTGAACCGTGTCTGGGCATGGTTCTAGCGAAATGAAAGTAAAAATTCTTTATTCTAATTTAATATTGTTACATCATCAAAACTATTTAGCAATAATGTGGCTGTAGCTTGAGCCTTTTTAATAAAATAGGTTTAATTAAAAATAATATTTAAAATTATAGCCTCTGGCATTGAATATCAAACTATAAGAATAGCGGACCTGCGATAAAACTTGACAACCCTGTTTTTTACTGTATTGGAGACGGTTTGGCCGCCATTGTTGAGTTGATCGTAAATATATAGTTATAAATGCAGCGCCTCGGCAGTAGATGTCTCAAATTCACCGATGTTATGTCGTGGTGTTGCCGCATATCGTATTTTATTGGAATTTTTAAGGATTTAAGCATTTTTAACAGACAATAAAATAGGAGGTTCTCAATTCCAGTATGTTTTTGATAATAATAAATATGTACGCTGATTGCTCCGGGGTAATTGGACCGATTTTCATAATGATTTTACCGTTGCATTAGTTCTTAAATGTTAAACAAATAAAAGTAGATAAAAAGCGACAGCAAGATTTATTTTCGTCAAAAATTAATCGTTTCTGGGTTAGTTACGATAATAACAAATAATTAAAGACAGATGGGTAATGTAATATTTAACGTTAAAAATATAAATGGGAGAGTATTAAGTAAAATACACTTTATTTTTATTATTTTCTAAGATATTATTGTTAAGTAAGTTTTAGCGCCTTCAACTCCATATAAATTTCAAAGTTACATCTGTGATTATTTTTGTTAATATAAACATCAAGTTTTACGATAAGCTATAATTCCATTATCGTTAAAATAAGTCTATAACGTCGTGTTTTTTTTTTAATCAATAAGCACTAATTTTGTTTCGTACCCTGTAGGTAAATACAGAAAGAAATACAATAGGACACAGAAAAAGGTATTGAAATGAAAATTCCATATTTATTTATTTTTGACCTGCTAATAGGCCACATAATTGCAAACCACTATTTACGATCTGCATCTGCCTTTCTTCTTCTAACGGAAAACGAAAAAAGAATCGAGAGGCGACTTCCCACATTGAAAATAAGCACACTTGTGGCCAGCCATATCGCGTCACTCAGTCTAATCCTTTTTCAATCAAAAATAAATATAATATATTATGCCAGTCAAACAGAGAGGCGGCAACAATGTTTTAATTTAGCAGTGAAAAGGCTTGTCGTTACTGGCTGCATCAACACGCTTTATTGTTGGTGAACTCATTGTGCCATCTATGAATTGAACGTAGCAGATTTAGGAAATGTGCTTATTATGGCCTTCTTATAGTTTAATTTTCAATGCCTCTGGTCTAGGCATTACAAGTAAAGGATAAAAGGTATATTAAACCCAATTCTGTACAATTTAAAGTGAGTTTTATGTAGCAACTTCACACCCAGTATGGACGAGAAAAAAAATATGCTATTATATACTGTAGATTTCTTACCGCCTATGCAATCTAACATTCTGTTCCCTCAATTCCAACATTTGCTCCATTAATTTGTACAACTTCTCCAAATGATCGAACGCTTCTTCCGTTACAATAGCTGGTCCAAAAGTCGATCCCGATCTTGTATATAGACCCTGATGCAGCGATTCAATGTAATCAAACATGTCTCTATCATTTTCACTTACTCCGCTCATTGATCGTTCGTTTTTCTCCTCCTTTTCACCACATGACGTTTCCACGTTGCCTTCTTTATTCGGGTAAGACGTTCTTGGATAAGTTGAATGACCACCTCTATCTTTCTCACAGCTGATCGATTCAATATTTCCATCATTGTCGGGGTATGGTGTTTTTGGATAGGCTGGATGATTATTCCTGTCTTTCTCGTAGCTGGTAGATTCACCGTATTCATCATTGTTCGGGTACGGTGTTCGCGGATAGGCTGGATGGTTGTTTTCCCAAGGATCGGGCGGCGGGGTGGGGAGTTTGACGATGCGTTCGAGTTTTGGTCTTTTTGGTGGTTTTTTGGACGTGTCATTTGGTGGTAAGATGCCGTCGTTCATGTTTTTTTGAACAGATGGTTTTTTTTGGGGTTACATTCTTGTGTTATAATTATTCACTTGATTTTTAGTGATTTATTGAATACACTATATTTCTCTTTGGCATTACTAAAGAAGGCTTGATCTTCTGAGTATCATTTTTTAAATAATTTTAACTTTTTAACAACTTTTTACTTATCTAAAAGTGTGTTTAGATTGGTACTAAACAAAATACAGGGTGTTTGGGGGGAAAGGCAATATTTTGGGAATGTGTTCAGAGGTTGAAAATAAGAGAAATAAACCCATATGTTTTAGTTCGATTCTCAACCATTTCGGAAATAATCGGATCTGATTTTTTTATATTGAAATAATGAAGGAGGCTTTAGTTTTAAACGTCCGATATATTTTGATTAATAATTTTGACATGCATAGTAGTTGTCAGCAGTGGCGGCTCGTGACATTATGAATAGGTGATGCAGCATTCAGCAATATGAATTTTCTACCAAAAACTTACCTAAATTCGGTAACATCAGGGAAATTAGGAAGGTAACACGACTAATTTAGAAATATTTTACTGTTTGAATGTGAGGCAAATTCTTCTGTCCTTTAAATTTGCAAACTTATTTATAATGTCCTCGTAAAATGGCTGTGCAAGTAAAGTTCATTTAATAGTTCTTTTTTGATCGAAATTTTTGATAAGTTGTGTCAGCCTCAAACATTGTGAAATATAAAACTAAATACTGCAAAGAAACAAATTTGCATCACTTGTCGCCGGCCGAATCGAGACCGCGCGTCGTGTTGTCATGGCAACCGCCGCATCTCTCGTGTCTGACGTGAGCTAGCGGAAGCGTTATCAAGACTCTGCTTCACAGCGCGAAGCAGCGCGTTTTACAGGTTGCCGAATGGTTTTTCCAATGTGTTATAAAATCAAATCTGTAGCATTCTGTTAATTGAATAAAACGCATCATAATATATGTAAATAATATCAGAAAACAAAGTTTTATAGAAACGAATGAATTTTTAAATAATTATTTAGTCAGTCTGGAAATAATATGAGGTAGGTGAAAAGGCAGGTGAAGCAGCGCTTCACCTGCGTCATCGGGCGAGCCGCCACTGATTGTCAGTTAGCTTCATATTGAGCGTATCGACTTGAACCAAGATTTTCATGCTTACAATGCCCCACACATTTACTCACAGGGAGTATGCCGACATGATATTCGTATATGGTTACTGGTTACTGTAACGGTAGTGCGCGCAGTTAATAAAATATTGACGTCGTTTTCCAACTCGAAGAGTTCCTAATAGAAGACTGCCACAATGAACTTCGGTGGTCAGATGAAAACCATTATGCTACATTTGAACGAAACTTTCAACATCGATTCAGTATTAATGTCTGGTGTGGAATGCTCAACGACCAGTTGTTTGGTCCATTTGAAATGGATTGGCCTCTTACTGGAGAAGGATAATTACGGTTTTTTGAATACCATTTAATACACATTTTGGATGATGTTCCGTTACATGTTCGACAACGAATGTACTTCCAACATGATGGAGCCCCACCACATTTTAGTCTCCGTTTGCGAAATTTCTTGAATTATCGTTTTCCTAATCGCTGGATTGGCAGAGGTGGTCCGCAAGTTTGGCCACCGAGATCACCAGACTTAAACCCGCTTGATTATTGCCTTTGGGGATGGATGAAATCCCTAGTATATGAAACACGATTGGAAACGAGAAAAGCACTCCGCGATCGAATTTTCAATGCTGCAGCTTTTATAAAAAACAATCCCCACTCAATCCAGCGTCCTACCCGAGCGATAAAACAAACGTGCCGAAAAATGTATTGATGTTGGTGGAGGGGTTTTTGAAAATATTCTTTAAGTAAGTTTGTACTGCAGTACCTGCAATTATTCGCTTTTAAAATAAAAATTAACTTACAAAAACTTTAGAACCCATTATTTCAGAAAGGGTTGAGAATCGAATTAAAACATATGGGTTTATTTCCCTTATTTTCACCCTCTGAACACATTCTCAAAATATTGCCCTTTCCTCCTCAAACACCTTGTATTGGGGCGCTAAATCAATATTTTGTTTGTAAAAAAATTATTTTTCCTTGATATTAATAGAATATTAATTGGCACATACCTACTACCAAAATCTTAAAATGTTTGCCTCAATTTTTAAATTTTTATCGAACACCGCGCTGCTAATAAGATTAAAGAAATAAACTTTTAACCTTAATCCGTATAAAGCCGATCAGGCATTTTAAACCAATACGATAGAATATAATATACCGCGTGTTTCTCAAAAGACGTTCACCCCTATAACTTTTCTGTATTTATAGATATTAAAATGAAAGTTTGAGATTATGCATAAGATATGAGTCTGCATTTATTGGCATAATTTAGAATTTGTTAGCACTTGCGGTTTGACAGGAAGTGACCTTGACTTTGGTATTTTAAATGGGACATCTTGTATATTTTTACTTACTGGGATTCAGCATTAACCTTCTGAGTAAAATGACACCTCGCTTGTAATATTTTGACGTGTTATAACATTTTAATGTTTATTTTTTATTTTCAACCTACAGTGCTACAAATTAATTAAATCTGTTAATTTATAGTCAAGTAGTAAATCTATGAAAATTAAAATTATGACATAATAATAGATTTTCTAAGTTTCACAAGCGTTTAAAAAATGAAATTTTGTGTTCTTGACGTTTACTCCATTTTTCCAAATGGAACGATGGTAGTTCACTAGGATATTTAAAACGAGCATTTTTTTTCCAACAATTTGACACCATATACTTACTTCTATGCTATTTTAAAATTGACACGAAAAAATTTGCTTTGAGTCCCAATCGCAAATTTCAAAGCGTTATGCACTATTATTGCCGCCCTGTCTTTTCTAAAGAAATATAAAAGCGGCTTTGAAAAACCATGGAATGGTTTTAAAAACCAATATGGTTTTTAATTAAAATTGTCATGCCATTTGTTTATTAAACTTACATTGTAAATCAGATGAAACGGTTAGTTTTACTAGAAATTAACAAATTGATATGCTCCTAATTTTTGGAGTGACCAGAAAAATCATACCGAAGCCGCAAGATTGTATGTTCTCTAAACTAATGACATTACAACTTTAAATTAAAGCCATATTGGTTTTCAAAACCATTCCATGGTTTTTCAAAGCCGCCTTTATATTTCTTTGGAAAAGAGAGGGCGGCAATAATGCATAACGCTTTTAAATTTGCGATTGGGATTTAATGCAAATTTTTTAGTGTCAATTTTAAAATAGCATAGAAGTGTATGGTCTCAAATTGTTGGAAAAAAAAATGCTCGTTTTAAATATCCTAGTGAACCACCATCGTTCCATTTGTAAAAATGGAGTAAACGTCAAGAAAACAAATTTCATTTTTTAAACGCTTGTGAAACTTAGAAAGTCAATTATTATGACATAATTTTAATTTTCATATACTACTTGACTATAAATTAACAGATTTAATTAATTTGTAGCACTCTAGATTAAAAATAAAAAATAAACATAAAAATGTTATAACACGTCAAAAAAGGACAAGTGAGGTGTCATTTCACTCATAATGTTATGTCGAACCCAAATAAGTAAAAATATACAAGATGTCCCATTTAAAATATCAAAGTCAAGGTCACTTCCGGTCAAACCGGAAGTGCTAACAAATTGAAAATTATGCCAATAAATGCAGACTCATCTTTTATGCATAATCTTAAAATTTCATTTTAATATCTACAGTGATGGGCTAAAATATGGAACAAATTCATTTAAAAATCAGGTATTCATTTTTTGAAAAACGCTCGGACACGTCGATTATAATTCTTTCTTCCGGATTTTTTGCCTCAAAAAGAAATTATACCGGGTGTGTCAAAAAGTAGATGTAGCAAAATTTTTTGGTTTTTTAAATAGAACCCCCCTATTTTTACTTATTACCCTAATTCTACGTCAAATTCTGCGCATAATTCATGTAGCATACTCTATCCTTATCTCTAACGGTTTTAGAGAAAAATACATCATAAAAAAAAAATTCTTTAAAAAAAGGTTAAAAAATTTGTTTATTAAGTGTTAAAAATGCAAACCATTAACTTCCTGACAATATGCTAATCTACTTAAAAACCCTTCTAAAACATTATTTACAGTATTTTCATTAATTTGCCTAATTTCATATCTAATTTTAAATTTCTTCCAAATTTTGTGGTTTATCCTTATACACTTTTGATTTCAAATAACCCCAAAGAAAGAAATCCATGGGTGTAAGATCGGGAGATCTTGCAGGCCATTGTATGGGTCCCCTTCTACCTATCCATCGTTCGGGAAATACAGTATTCAAATACTCTCGTACTTGTCGAGCAAAATGAGGCGGAGCACCATCCTGCTGAAACCAAATAGACGCTTCTGGTAGTTAATGGTTTGCATTTTCAACACTTAATAATAGTATATTATTAACCAAGGTTTAGACAGCCATCATTATTGCCCGAGCGTCAAGTTTAAATCACGAGGAGCGGAGCGACGAGGGATTTAGGGCGCGAGGGCTATAGGCTGTCTAAACCGTGGTTAATATAATTTTTTTTCCACTACTAACACTTTTATTTTGTACAGTATTAATAAATTATAAAAAATATTAGGTAGGTATAAATATATATTTCAATCAAGTTACCTGCTTTGGCATATTGGCAAGATAATTTGTTCTCTTGTCAGTTGGCTTGGCGTCACCTTTCATGTTATTTATTGGGGAATTAACAAATCAAGTTACCGGGTTTTAAATAGATCGGTCAATAATGGATTTCAATGCATTATTATTGACCGTCGTCAATAGCAACTGAGAAGGGAGAGAAAAACGATTTCTGGCGTTAATTAATCGGTCAATAATGGCGATGTTATAGGTTAGTAGTGGAAAAACTAATTTTTTAACCTTTTTTTAAAGAATTTTTTTTTATGATGTAATTTTTCTCTAAAACCGTTAGAGATAAGGATAGAGTATGCTACATGAATTATGAGCAGAATTTGACGTAGAATTAGGGTAATAAGTAAAAATAGGGGGGTTCTGTTTAAAAAACAAAAAAAATTTGCTAAAATCGGATGTTCTTAAATATATCAATTACTATTTTATTCGATTTTGTTAAAATTTGGCAATTCTGTTTGTTACAAAAAGAGGATAATTCAGCCTCAATTAGATTAAAATTATTAAGTCCAGTGGCGTCCCGGAAGACAGTATTAACTAATATTTTTGACAGCCTCCCTGGAGTTGCCTTGGGCCATTCCATAAACAAAATGCCTATCGGCCATTTCTGAGTTTGTAAATTGAACCATTTTCCAACAATTAGTAAATGTATAATCTTAAAACTGTTAAAAATACTTCAAATAATTACAATGAAATAATTACATGGCACTCTTTTTATGACAGTTTATGTAAAAATCAAATTTGTTTGAACAGCAACTGTTTTTCCTTCCATAGCACTCTTATTCTTTTTCTGTTACTTTTAAAACATTGCAGTAATAAATTATTACATTATGCGATTATTTAATGTTAACTTCTTTTATCGAAAACAGTTTTAATCTGTGCGAAAAAAATCAAAAGAGGACTTTCGTGTAATTTTAATTGCTTAATAGTTTGGTAAGTAGTTTAAATTTTTACTCTTATGGTGTTTATTTTTTTTCTCGAAAACAAAGCAAGATACGAAAAAACCTCAGGAAATAAAATAATTGTATTTGTAGTTGCTTAATTCGAAAAAAATACATAGACTGTCTTCCGGGACGCCGCTGGACTTAATAATTTTAATCTAATTGAGGCTAAATTATCCTCTCGTTATTACAAACAGAACTGCCAAATTTCAACAAAATCGAATAAAAGAGTATTGAGATATTTACGAACATCCGATTTTTTTTTGACACCCTGTATCGTAAAAACTATGCATTTTCGGACCCATTTTTATATAAACTTTTCTTCTTAAATCACTTAAAGAAGCACCCCTTTGGAGTTTAACCACATACTTAAATAACACCCTGTATAAAATATATTATAACATTCAGAACCAGAACCTAGTTACTGGAAAGATAACGCCGCAGACGACAATGTTATAACTTACCCAAAAATAGATATTTCTATGTACTTACCAGTCACAAATTGTTTTAAAAAATGTTATGTGCGAAAAAACGCTGGACAAGCAAACATGTAAACAAATCAGATGGAATAAGGTTTATTTTACGAGATTTCTCGTTCTCCCATAATGATTCTCTCGTCTCGTGAGACTAGCAGAAAAATTTTTCATCTCTTTTCGCAAAAAATCATCTTTTGTTTGAGAAAATGCGAGACGAAAGTAAAACCGGTAGGGGAAACTGGGGATGATTCAACCACGGGGCAGATACAACCAGTGCTTTTATCCAAAGAAATATTTAAATTTCCTGCGTGTTTTTACTAACCTATATTGTCTTTTGGCCTGTTACTATTGTGTGTAAAGTTTGGTGGCTGGAGCGGCAGTGTGCAAATATATGAGAAAAAAAGTTAAAATTTTATAAATTTAAGGTAAGATATTACTCGCTAGTCTTAGAAATATTATTCATTATTGCTTATAGGTATCTGTTATATGGTGGGTATAGTTAAATCTGCATGGCATTAGCTAACTTATTACCACAAAAACATAAGCTAAAAAAATCACATTGTCATACTTTGGTGTTATTAATAAAATAGGTATGTATGGGGTAGACTCAACCATGTCATTTGGGGTAGATTAAACCGGTTGAATCTACCCCATATATACCTATTTTATTAATAACACCAAAGCAAAGGATATTAAAAAAAATTAAAAAAAGGCAATCTAAATCGAAAATCTACACGTCAACACCGGTTATGGAAGAAATAGAGAAAAAGCAACAAGAAAAACAAAGAAAGGATGCATTAAAAAAAATCAAAATCAACTAAACGTAAACTAATTCCCGAAATCAATGAGGACACAGACAGCGATGAATCTTTAGTTGATCTTATTGATTCTGATAATGATTCATCTCTGGATGAATTTCCTATATTTGAAGAACAAGACTTTCTAATTAATGTACAAGATTTTGTTTTAACAAAGTTTTCTACAAAAACATCCACTATTTATTACATAGGTCAGGTTTGCTCCAAGAATTTAAACGATTATGAAATAAACTTTTTAAGGCGTAAAAACAATTCGACAACTTTTACTTTTCCAGATATTCCTGATATTTCAAACATAGAAAGAGACGATATTATGATGATTTTACCGACGCCACAAAATCCTGGCACAGCTAGAATTCCTTTTCTTTATAAATTTAAATTTAATTTTAAAGGGTGGAATGTTCGTTAAAAAGAAAATGTAGTAGTTAGTTATAGTTTGAAAGATTATTTTTTAAATACTATGTATTTTTATGATTTGTCTTATAATTTAATAATGAAATATTTCTATAATTTGTTGTCTTTGTACACTGGTTGAATGTACCCCACACGCTGGGTGGATCTACCCCGTGCCTGGGGGACATTCAACCAATTGTAAGCTTTTTTGGTAAGCATAGCCAAAAATAAAGTTTAGTGCTTTTTTCTTGTTTTATACAGAAATTGGGTGCCCAAAGCATTTAGCTATATAATAATTTAGTTATACAGGAACATTTTCGAATTTGTATCCAGATATAGACAATCAAATACTAAATGGTTGAACCATCCCCAGTTTCCCCTACTGAATTATATTGTCATACTGCAAGATGTGTGTATACAGGGTAAGTCGGGAGAAATGGGCTAAACTCTAAGGGTGTAATATATGCATCAAAATAATAAGAAAAAACCCAAATGTTGCTACCCAATATTCATTTGTTTTCAAATTACAGCGTTAAATAAAATAATAATATTGTTAAAAACCAAAATATGCAACATTACCATTGTTTTAAATAAATCATTGGTTTAGTAAATTTTCAAATATACCGCCATTGACTTCCAAACATTCTCTGCTTCGTTTACGAAGGGCGCGCGTGGCTCTTCTAATTGATTCGTTCCTTTCTTTAATATTGAGTGCAGCATTTCTAATGCGTCTAATTAATGCATCCCTAGTATCTACTTTTACTTTGTATACCTCATTTTTTAACCAAACCAATAAATGTATAGTCCAACGGTGTGAGGTCTGGCGATCTAGGAGGCCAACTAATAGGACCACCGCGACCAATCCAAACCTCTGGAAATTTTTGATCCAAATATTGCTTATCCCGACGATTGAAATGGGTAGGTAGGCGCTCCGTCGTGTTGATAATACATTTGAATTCTGATGTTTAAAAGGAATCTCCTCCAGTAGTCCTTGCAATTCATTTTATAAAAACCTAAGTAGTGATTGAAGGTAAGGCGATTTTTCAAAAGAAAAGTACCAATTAAATTATTGTCGATTATGCCGCACCACACGTTTACTGAACACCTGTGTTGAAAATTATTTTCGACTGTTGTGTGAGGATTATCGTCCGACCATACATGGGAGTTTTGATTATTGTTGATGCCGTCATGGGTGAATGTAGCTTCGTCAGTAAAAAGTATGTGCGGTACAAGATGACGATTATTAATTATCCACTCACAAAATTGGATACGCTTGGCATAGTCTCCAGATTGAAGATTCGTTACACGCAGTACATGGTACGGGTATAAGCCTTACTCGTGAAGCGTATTGATCACTCCCCAACTGAGTTCCAATTATTCGTGAGCTGGTCGTTGCATCTTCTTCTACTAAAGCTAGAACATTTTTTATTCCTTCTGAATCCTGTCGAATGGCTCTTTCGGATGTTACATTAGCACTTGGAAGTGTTCCGATCTCGCACAGTTTGTTGAAAACTCTGATAAAGGCCTTCCGGTTCGGTGTTCTTTGATGTGGAAATCGTTGACGATATTCTTCAATAGCCGCTGTAGCATTCCCATTACACGAACCATAAATAAAAAATATATTGACGTATTCGATCTGTGAATAAATGTAGGGGCATTTTATAAAATTTAAATGATACAAATCCGAAAGTTAACGGTGAATCAATGTAACATTTTATACTGGCACGATTTATGCTGACAATAATAAGGATAGTGACAGCACAACAATCAAAAGCGGACAAGGGACAATAATACCATTTATTACAATTAATGCAATATTTTGTTTTTGCGTTATAATTTAAAAACAAATAAATATTGGACAACAACATTTGAGTTTTTTCTTATTATTTTGATGTATAGATTACACCCTTAGAGTTTGCCACATTCCTCCAGACTCACCCTGTATAATTTTGTTCGTTTTTGTTGATATTCTATTAAAAAGGAAATTAAAATCATTTAAGCAGAATTGTTTTTCTTTAATTTTTCCCACTGTGTATGGATTATTCGTCTATTAAAAGAAAACTTTACCCTAGAACAACATATTAAACGTGTAAAAATAGAAAAAGATGTCTAATAATAAATTTCAAAGTTTCAGCAATAAAACAAATGTTTATTAAGTATTTTACAAGTGATCCAGTCTGGAAAAATATGTTTTTTGAAAACATTTAAAAAGTAGTAAAGCGCAAGCAAAAATGTTGGCGTCAGTAACATACAGGGTATTTCCGCAAATTATTAGACATCTTCTCACAAATTTTGTTTTAGACATTAAGCGTAATAAAAAAAAATGTAGCGATTGCTTTTTCTTATAAAATCGAAGTAATTTCTTGAAAGTCAATAAATAAAAACTAAAGTAATTGCTTTTGTGTCCAGCGATTGCTTAAAAGTGCAGGAATTGCTTTTTCTTAAAAAATAGAAGCGATTGCTATCGTTCGCTTAAAATGTGATAAAGAAATTAAGGAATTGCTTTTTCTAGCGTAGCAATTGCTTTTAACTGTTTAAGGTAGGTCGACCCCTGCATCATTTGCTTGGTAGCAGTCAACTTTAGTTCTCCGCGGCATACACGTGCGTTGCTCTTAATTTGTGTCTTCAATTATGCCTGAATATATGAACGTCCTTAAAAGAAAAATCTACAGTGTACGTAAAAATTGCAATGATATATGATATGATGATTTCAGAAAGTTCTATCGATTTGACTGCATCTCAAATCTGAGTGGTTGGCAAATTATTTTTTGACTGCCACTGGTAAAAGGCGAGGGAGTGCACTGTCGCCTTTAACTAAGATTGAAGTCTTTCTGCGGAAATTGTCGGATCCGGGCTTTCAAAATTCTGTAGGTGAAAAACTAGGTGTTCACCAAACTACTGTCTGTAAGACATACAATTCTGTAATGGATGCAGTTTTGGAAAAGGCCAATATTTTTATTAAATTTCCTACAAGTGCTGAAGCTGTTGTGGAAGCTAAACGGTTGTGGTCACAGAGATTTATTTATGTTCTTTTAATTTGAGAACGAATATTAATTGATTGTCTTTAATTTCTTTACTTACTTCTTTTACTTTCCTCATTTTCACTGAAATCTGCTATATCACAAATATAAGTTTCCTATTTTCCACAAAAACGTAACAGATTACTATTGTACCAAATAAATAGACCAACGTTGTTGTATTTACGTCAACTCTTTTGCAAATTAGGCACCAAACTGAACATGAAATCTATAATCTAAACTCGTGGATAAGCCACGTCTGAACTTGCGTTGATTAAGCATTTGCTACAGAGGTGTAGGAAAAACAGCAATCGCTTCAAAGTTTTATTCATATCCAGATCTAGCAATCGCTTTTACTTATATCATTTGCTAGTCAAGCAATTGTTTTACTAAAAACTAATTGCTTCAATTGCTTAATTTTTATTCATTGGGCTCATTATCAGATGTCGAGGTTTTAGTGTCCCGAAAAACATGTTTCCCATTTCCATGGATTTGTCTGCCTCGAAAGCTTAAAAACTACTTTATAGGGAGTAACGAAATTTTGTATATTGATTAGGTACCTATTTCCAAGCCCTGCTCAAAACCGAGTACAGTTTAAGTTTGCTATATGTATGGGGTGATACACGGTGGATGGTACAGTTGACGACATATAAATTCGTACACTCCGCCCATTCATAATTCAATAACAACAAAATTGGGTGATACAGGTTTCTCACCTTGCTGCTTATACCTGGATAGAACACCAGCTATATGTCAATTATTGTATGTACGATTTTTTTTTGCCATAAGTAATAATGGTTATTTCTAAATATTTTTGTGTTTAAATTACAGCCACGAAATAAGAAAATTATAAAATAATACCATAAAAACTAGAAAAGTATAAAGCCAAAAAGGGTAAATTTTTTAACAAACAACAAACAAAATACTAATATTTAATTGCTGCGCCATTGGATTCTAACACTAATCGTAATCTTTTTGAGATTGACAAAACAATACTTCTGGTGTAATCCGGAGTTAGCCCTTCCTAAATTTCTTCTATTTTATCAAATAACTCTATTTAATCCTGTGGTTTAAAATTTATTTTGTACGTTTTTTTTTGCCATTAATCCCCAAACATTTTCAATTGGATTTAAATAAGGACTTCTTGAGCACCAAAGCAGATATGCTACGTTGTTTTGTCTAAACCAGTTTCCTATATTTCTACAATAATAATTAAATTCCAATTTTTTTAAACGGAAAACGTTAACTTCAAAAATTTTTGATAATTTTATCTTTAAAATATTGAGATTCTAAAATTTGGTGAACAGTTAAATAATACCAGGGGGCTTTTAACTCTATGCCCAAGTCTTCGTTGCGATATACAGGGTGGGTTAAAAATACAGTTAATGCTATACTTGAAAAGGTGACCATAAGTAACTATACTTTTTTAAATGTAACCCCCTGTATATTATCACTAATTTACAAGCTAGTTAAATGGGCTCTTCATTTTTGTATAGTATTTATATGTATAACTGTTCAAGTTTTTGACTTTCAAGCGATTATTTGTAAAAAAAATTCGACAATTTGAGTTCCATTCGGTTTTTGCTAAAATAAACTCTTGTTTGGCGTAAAAATTATGTTTAAATGCTTTCCTATATTATTTTATTCTCTTTATATAAAAATGTCATTTATATTCTGTAGGTTTCCCAAAACAGGAAACTCCATGACGGTATACAGGGTGTGTCAACAAGGTGTTCGCCTTTGATAGCGCCTAAACTATTAGAGATTTATAAAAAATGTTATATAAAAGTTACAGGATTTACAATGGAGCATAACGTCAAAATATTTTATGATATACAGAATGGCTCAAAACATTGGAACTACATAAAAAAAATATTTTTTAATGAAACACCCTATATTAAAATAAATACAGTTGCAACAATGGAAACATATTATATCAAGATGATCATAAAAAAATAAAATGAAATTTTTCCATACAACTAACTGCGTTTGAGCGATTAGAATAGAGATTTGAAAGAACAGGAAATATCGATTATGAAACACATGTCACACCAGCGACTAACGATGACAACAAATTAATGACGGCTGTAAGTGTAGTTGAAGATCCTTACAAGAGTACCTAGACAGCTAGGCAAAGAACTGCCTTTTAGTGCTTCATCAGTGTCAAGAATGCTTCATAGTTAAAATTTGTATCCATATCATATCCAGTTATTAAAAGAATTAGAACTGCAAGATTATAAGGATAGAGGTATGTTTTGCCAGTGGGCTGAAGGTATGATACAACAACATCCACGGTTTTTTAAATATGTTATGTTTAGTGATGAGGCTACATTTTATAGAAACCTTACTGGTGAGTTGTATCTTAATTTTTTTGCAGAATCATTTAGAAGTTCTTTTAAATGGGTTACCGAAACATACTCGTGAACGAATGTGGTTTCAGTAGGATGGAGCGCCGGCTCATTACAGTCTACTAGTGAGACAATTTTTAAACCGATGTTTCTATGACCGTTGGATTGGTAGGGGAGGCCCAGTATCTTAGCCATCAAGGACTCCCGACTTTATCAAACTCGATTTTTATGTGGAGATATGTAAAGGAAATAGTATATAAAACTACCCCTACCACAAGAGAAAATATGTAGGATCGAATTCGAGAGGTATTCCAAACCATTACTCCATATAACTTAAGAAACTTAATCGACTTTTATTTATAATATAAATTTGTAGACGTTCATCTTAATTATAGGGGAAGGTTGCCCATATTGGACCAATTACCAGATTTCTTATCATAGATGCTGATAATGACGCAAAATCGATCTTGAAGTATAGTATACTTTAGTATGTTGTTCAACTGCAGGATTTTTTGCAGAATTTTATTTCAAAGTATCTATGATATACCAGGCTATAAAAAAACCTCTGCATATAATTTAAATTTTAAAATATTTCTTTTACTTCACTATACCAGTATAAATCAGTGAACTAAATGAACTAAACGAACTAGTCTTTTGAACTATTCACTTTATTGAACGAGAACGAAAGATTGAAATCGGCAAAGTGAACTACATTTCCCAGCACTAGTTGAGTTTGTTGCCGATCAAAGGTTCTGGGTGGAAGTATGTTACAGTGTTGCCAGATGATATGGCACTTGTTTAGTTTCGGAAAAATGTACTGTGGTCCAATTTAGGTAGCGGTTCAATATAGGCAACCTTTCCCTGAAAGAATTTGTTCGTTTTATGATTTTTCTAAAGAGAACCTTAATAATTTATAATTGTTTATGTCTATTTTAAATTTTCGTCCATGGCATTCTTGATTAAAATAATAAAATTATTTATTTTCGTGTAGATCATTATAAATTTTAAAATATTTCAAAAAGTAAAAGGTTTAGGTGCGTGACAAATTTAACAAAAAATAAAGGCTTTAAAAAATACACCTTTTCTGTAAAAAATACAGGGTGTTCCATTTAAAAAAATTGAAATATTTCATATTTAAATTGGCGAGATTTGCCAGGTCTATACGGACACCCTGTATAATTAATAGAACAACTAGTTATATGATTACATAATATGTACTTTAAGGTATTTATGGTAAAAATTTTATTCACTTCTATTCATTCCATAGACAACTATGATTGTTTTATTAACTCCCATAATTTTTTTTTAAATATGAGAAAAAAATTAATGACTTGGCAACGTCGCTATCAAATTTAAAATAGTAAATATTACCATAGAGCTTTTTTCTAGTGGAATCAGAAAAAGAAAAAATATATAGGGTGTTTCGTTTAAAAAAAAATATTTTTTTATGTAATTCCAATGTTTTGAGCCATCCTGTATATCATAAAATATTTTGACGTTATGCTCCAATGTAAATCCTATAACTTTTATACAACAGTTTTTTATAAATCTATTATAGTTTAGGTGCTATCGAAGGCAAACACCTTGTTGACTCACCGTATATAAAGTTTATCCAAAACCCTTCTCAAAGTATAATAAAAAATATTGATCTGAAAATTGGGACTAATAACTCCGCTCTCCCCTACCTGATCGAGCAGCGTTACTCAGAATGTTGGTGGTGTTTCGAGCATGCTTTGTTAAAATATTATTAATTAAAAAAATTATATTTTATTTCTTACTGTCATATCTGCACATTATATTAGTTAAAATGCATATTCTTTATTTAATATAGGTACATACTTATAAGCCTGGTAGTAAATCCGCCCCTGGAATTTGCGACATGAGCGATGCAAATCCGGTTATTACTATTAATTAAATTTCGGCAAAGAATTTTAATCTAATGGTAATTATACATTGTAATCAGTAAAGTCCGCATCATGTCGGATTTTTTTTATTAATAGCTTTATTCGAAATTTGACTTTAGCATCAAGTTCTGCCTTAATCAAGATAAAAATTAAGCAAAAAAATAGTAGTCACGTGATTCGTATTATCTGTCAAATTTTAATTTTTTCCATAAAATAATTCAAAAGTGAGGTTATTTCTGAGAATATCAAAAAAAGTTATTGGAATTTTTTTTTTAAATTTAGTTTCTAGCCCACATGCAAAATTTCAGTTGCATAAGATAATTTTGATTTTTTACCCATATTTTGTAAATTGCACCACTTTTGCAAAATAAGACTCAACTCAACCTACATAATACTTCTTAGTTTTGACAATGCTTCATTTCAGATAAATTTTTTTTAAAGTAGCGCCATATTAAATATGTGTTTTTCTACAAATTCAAAATTGGGCTATTAAAATTTGGTCGCAAATGTGATGCAAAGTTTATTTGTTTTTAACCCTGTATAAGGTAACTTCATAAAATAAGTATTTTTGAAAACGTAGTTTATGTCTGAAAGTAATACACCTAATATTAAGACAAAAGAACACAGTGTCATCAGTAAAGTGTTTATTAAGGTTGAATTCTCAACGTCATTCATCTATTGCCAACCTATAACCTATTTCACGTTAATTTTCTGAGTTTATTATTTTAATAACTAACATTTAAAGAAAATCAATATCGTCGGGACATTATTTAGGTAGTATCTGATATATTACAAAAATATCAATTTATTTCATTGCTAATTTTGGGAGAATTGTATAGTGAAAGAACAATGAGTGACAATGACATAATAATATTTAAAAAAATCTTACCCGATATTTTTCGCTATACAATTCTCCTAAAATAAGTTCTGAAATTCCTTGATATTTATTAAATATGTCAATTATTACCTATAGAATATCAAGTCGATACTGATTTTCTTTAAATTTTGTATAAAAGCTAGAAAACATAAATAAATCTACGCGAAATAGGTTATAGGTTGGCAAGCATGTTGATACTCCCACCTTAAGAGGAAAATAAATTTTAGTTGTGGGTAGAAAATCAAAATTATCTTATGCAGCTGAAATTTTGCATGTGGGCTAGAAACTGCATTTAATAAAACTTTTTCTAATAACTTTTTTTGATATTTTTAGAAATAACCCCACTTTTGAATTATTTTTTGGAAAAAATTAAAATTTGACAGATAATGGGAATCACGTGACTACTATTTTTTTTCTTAATTTTCAAAGTGAAATTTCGAATAAAGCTATTAATAAAAAAATCCTATATGATGCGGACTTTACTGGTCACACTGTATATTTATTTTCTCAATTAGGAAATGTAAGATTTTGTATTGGCTTGCACGCTTTTTTAGCACTCACTGTATGTTGGAAACAAAACACAAAAACTTTCAAAATTCGAAACGTTTTATTGAGCGTCCGTTAAAAAGTTGTTTTAAATATTTAAGAAAATATTTTAAACTTTCGAAAATTTTCCGTTCTATTTGTTCAGCTTTGTTTTTATAAACTGGAGTATTACGGAATTAACATGTGCGGCCGGTGTATCAAAATATCTCGCGTCGCGGCGCGCGTCTCGCGTCTCGTCCGTGACTAACCGCGACGTCCAGCGTCGGTTCTACCACTTCGACGCTAGACATCTGTCCGGTTTAATAATAGCTTATTATTACAAAAAAAAACGAAGTCTTGAATGCGAAACAAATCGACGAACTCGAAAACACTAAGTACTAGGAAAAATCAGAAGTATGTTGGGAATTTTACGGGTGAATAGGCGAGGAAGCGATTTACGAGAAAACCGTTATATATATATATACAGTGACCGGCAAAGAGTTCGCAACATATGGGAAAAATTTTTATTAGCGGAATATTGAAAAATCATTTTTTGGGGATTGGATGTGCATGTCCCATAACCTTAAAATCGATTTTGACATACGTCACGTGACCAATGGTATGGCGGGAAAGTTGAAAAACCAATATGAAATCATCATAAATCAGATAAGTTGATGAGATATCGAAAAAATTCCAAGAATAAAAAGTTTTTAGAATTCCATTAGAACATTTAATTCAATGTTTGGGATATCAACTTAAAAAAACATAAAATCGAATATTTTTGTAAATATTTTTTTGCCGAATTAAAAATTTCCATATTTTTCCTTTCTTAAAGCTTCATTAAAGTAAAACTGATATCTGGTGACCAAAACTAGAAATATTCTTTTGTTTTTCTGACAATTTGGAGCAATAATTCAAAAAATTCGTTTACACTTGGATACCAGCTGTTGCAATAGTCTATTTCTAATAACCTTATCGATATTTTTTATATCGAAATATTCTATTATGTCCTTAAATTCATTAATCCAAAGAAAATTTTATTTATAACCGTAAAAAATAATTTTGAATTTCGCAGAAATCTTTAAAAAAATCTAAAAATTAATAAAAATTTAAATTATTTTTTACGGTTATAAATAAAATCTGCTTTGGATTAATGAATTTAAGGATTTCTTAACATAATAGAATATTTCGATATAAAAAATATCGATAAGGTTATTAGAAATAGACTATTGCAACAGCTGGTATCCAAGTGTAAACGAATTTTTTGAATTATTGCTCAAAATTGTCAGAAAAACAAAAGAATATTTCTAGTTGTGGTCACCAGATGTCAGTTTTACTTTAATGAAGCTTTCTTAAAGAAAAATATGGAAATTTTTAATTCGGTAAAAAAATATTTACAAAAATATTCGATTTTATATTTTTTTAAGTAGATATCCCAAACATTGTATTTAAGGTTCTAATGGAATTCTAAACACTTTTTATTCTTGGAATTTTTTCGATACCTCATCAACTTATCTGATTTATGATGATTTCATATTGGTTTTTTTAACTTTCCCGCCATACCATTGGTCACGTGACGTATGTCAAAATCGATTTTAAGGTTATGGGACATGCACATCCAATCCCCCAAAAAAGATTTTTCAATATTCCGCTAATAAAAATTTTTCCCATATGTTGCGAACTCTTTGCCGGTCACTGTATAAAGAATTTACATAACAAGTTGGAAAATAACAATTTTCTGTGGCTAGTGGTGTACTTCCAGGACAAGCCAAGCGACCAAACATTTCCAGAAAGTATTCATTCATGCAAAAACAAGCTGTTTTTTTCGTAATAAGTGCCGGATACACTTCGGCCACGAATGGTCTAGTATGCTCATCCTAGTTGGTCTTAAACCCACCCATTAGTCACAATTCGTTGCACTACGTGTTGGTATATCTTTAGTGCTAGTCTTGATTGCCCAAATACCGTGCGAGCAAAAATTATTTGCATCAAAGAGGGCCTTGCATCTAAGGACGTAATGCTAATCCGTAGAGCTTAATACCTGTTGAGTGTCAGTAACTACCTGAATTAACAATCAATCAGTTATTCCGTCATCTTTGACAGTCGTTACAAGTAATTTGATTCATCGCTAATTTTTCCAATTTCTTGAACAATTCACACAATGGGCTTTACGGAACAGCACAAAACATTCATGGTTGAAGCGTATTTTTGAAACGGGGTTAGAGTAAATGGTGAGTGGCAATACAATCCGGGTTTGTGCATGGACGATTTTCACGAACATTTTCCTAACGTTGCTTTTATTGCTGGCGATTTTTATCATTGCCTGAAAAGAACCGTGGCTGTGTTTAGAGAAACGAGTTCTATAAAACACAAAAAAGGAACAGGAAGACCATCTGTAAGAACAGAAGAACTTGTTGTAAACGTTCGTGAAATAATGCAAAATATGCCAACAAATTGTATAAGACGCCTGTCCCAAGAAGTGGGAAGATCTTATGGAACATGCAGGACTATTCTTAAGAAGCAGCTAAATTTATTTCCTTATAAAAGCAAGTATTCCAAGAAATACAAGCCGCAGATTTTGAAAGACATAGGAATTACTCTCAATGGTCTACCCAAAATTTATTGGAAAGAAATAATTTACTAGACCTGACTTTTTTCGGATGAAGCCTGGTTCCACCTCTCCGGTTATGTGAATTCTCAGAATACACGCATGTGGAGTAGTGAAAATCCCCATTTTTTTGTAGAGTCCACATTGCACCCTCAAAAAATTGGTGTCTGGTTAGCTGTTTCTCGAAGAAGAATTGTTGGTCCAATTTTTTTCCATGACACAGTTACAGCACAGCGGTATAGAGACAATATTTTGAATCCATTAGTGGAGCAATTACTTGACGACGAACTACGTTTTGCATATTTTCAACAGGACGGCACAACCGCCCATACAGCCGCCGAAGCTATTAACTACTTACGCAATTTTTTCGACGACAGATTGATCAGTTTTCGATCAGACATTGAATTTCCACCTAGATTACCTTGTTTAACGGATATGAATTACTTCGTTTTTCCTCATTTAAAGAACACTATTTTTAAAACACCAGTTGCAAATTTAGAACAATTACAAGAAAGGATTAGGTATCCAAGAATGTGGCAACATTTCTCCAGAGATGTGCACCCTGGGTAACGCTAAATGAACTAGCAAAACTGGCAGCCAGACAATCTCTACGATCTCCTGGCTATCATACAACAGTATGGCTAATCAAACAATAACCGGACCTTCTCAGGACCATATGACAAGAAACCTTGGTCCCAGTCTAAGGATTTGCCAATTAAACATAGAAGGCATTAGCAGAGCCAAATGCCAGTACTTGGATAAAATTTTAACAGATAACGAAGTCGATGTGGTTGCTTTGCAGGAGACCCATGCAGAAAATCAGGAACAACTTTACAGTAGAGGTAAAATTCGTGGCTTCGACCTAATAGGGGCAACATACGATAAACATTATGGAGTCGCCACATATGTGAGAAGCAATATCGAAAACGCTAACCTTCTCTCCACTTCCACGCATCACTCTATTCATGAAGTAACTGTTAAGGTCGGCGAGATTACAGTTAACAATATTTATAAGCCTCCTGCTATATCCTGGCCCCAACAGGTACTACAAACTCACCCCCACCCGGCCGTGTATCTAGGTGATTTCAACAGTCATCACGAGCAGTGGCGCTACAGGAGGAATGATCAAAATGGAGAGGCTGTCGTAAAATGGTCGGAAGACAATAATATTTTCCTGGTCTTCGATGCAAAGGAGAGAGGGACATTTAGGTCGGCGGCCTGGAGACAGGAGTATAATCCTGACCTCTGCTTTGTGAGCACCAACGAAAACCACCAACCTCTTCCGACAACCAGAGGAGTCCTGTCTGACTTTCCCCACAGTCAGCACCGACCTGTGATCATGAAGGTCGGAATAACCATCCCAGTGATAAGATCCTTTTCTCGCCCTAGATGGAATTTTAAAAAAGCCAAATGGAGCTCCTTTTCGGAACATCTCGATAAATGTCTGGGCTGGATACCACCAAAGGCTGCTAACTATCAAAGGTTTGTGGGAGCCGTAATCAGTGCTGCTAAGAAATCCATACCTCGGGGATATCGAAAGGAGTATATCCCGGGGTGGAGCAACACTAGCGAAAACCTCTATCAGGAATTCCTGGAAAGTGGCGACAGGGAAATTGCTGATGAGCTCCTCCATAGTCTTGACGCTGCACGCCGAGAAAACTGGACACATACGGTTGAGTCAATGGATTTTAGCAAATCCAGCAGAAAAGCTTGGTCGCTTCTAAGAAAACTAGGGGCCAGCAGTACACCCGTGCAGAAAGGGAGCTCTATAACACCTAACGCTGTGGCAGCTCATATAATTAACACCTCCAAAGCACCAAATGACCGAGTCCATACGACGCAAATAAAACGCGAGCTTAAAAACCTCAAATCAAATTGTACCCCTGACAACGACTTGTCCCGTTCATTCTCTGTCGATGACATAACTAAGGCATTTGAGGACACAAAGCCAGGAAAGGCCCCGGGTCCTGATGGTCTGCACCCCGAGTTCTTGCTGCACTCTGGAAGGTTTGCACGGGTGTGGCTATCAAGATTCTTCATGGATGTATTACGAACTGGATATATCCCAGCCTCTTTAAAGAAAACAAAAGTTGTGGCCATATTGAAACCAGGGAAAGATGCTAATGCGCCACAGAGTTATAGACCAATTGCCTTGCTGAGCGTCGTATACAAACTCCTGGAAAGATTAATTTATAACAGGATAGGCCCAAAAATACTGAACGCTATCCCCATAGAACAAGCTGGGTTTCGCCCAGGGCGAAGCTGTACTGATCAGGTGCTCTCCTTAACCACCCACATAGAAGCAGGATTCCAAAACAAACTAAAAACCTCCGCAGTCTTTATAGATCTCACGGCTGCCTATGATACGGTGTGGAGACAGGGCGTTATATACAAACTAATCCAGAAAGTGCCTTGCAAGAAAACCATTGGGCTTATTGACGCAATGCTCTCCAATAGAACTTTTAATGTTGTGATGGGAGGAAAAATCAGCGGTTTAAAAAAGCTTAACAACGGACTGCCGCAAGGCTCAGTGCTGGCCCCATTACTGTTCAGCTTGTATATCTCAGACATGCCTGAAACACGATCCAGGAAGTTTGGCTATGCGGACGACTGGGCGATGGCCACGCAACATAGATCCTTGACGAGAACGGAGGAAGTCCTAACCCGGGACTTGGCTGATATAGGACGCTATTTTAGAAAATGGAGACTCATTCCCAGCGCAGCCAAGACCGAAGTATCATGCTTCCACCTGACAAACTCACTGGCTAACACAGAACTCGACGTCCAATTCGAAAACAAGCGACTGGCCCATAACAAAAAGCCTAAATATTTAGGCGTTACTCTGGACCGGACTCTGTCCTTTAAAGACCATTTAACAAATACTGCATCTAAATTGAAAAGCAGAAACAACATTCTTCATAAACTGTGCGGAACTTCATGGGGCTCCTCAGCTAGCACTCTCCGAGCATCTGCCCTGGGACTGGTCTACTCCGCTGCCGAGTACTGCTCACCGGTGTGGCTGAACAGCGCACATACAAAGCTAGTCGACGTACAACTAAATAACTCAATGCGGCTCATAACCGGGACAGTTAAATCAACTCCTAGCCACTGGCTACCCACATTGAGCCATATACCCCCACCACATCTAAGGAGAAAAGATGCCCTTCGAAGGGAGTACAAGAAAATCTGTAGGAATCCTGAACTGCCAGTACACCTAGACATTGAGGACCTTGAAATAGGCAGACTTCGATCTAGACACCCACCAATGCGTAGCTCCCTGATCCCAGACGACAATTTTAACATGCAAAACGAATGGATGAGCGAGTGGCTGGAAGAATCGTCCGCACAATCTCAAAGCATGCCATGCATCAACACAAAGCCTCCGGGTTTTGACAGGCCAAGAAAAATTTGGAGTGGCTTGAACAGGATCCGAACAAATCATGGAAGATGTGCCGCCTCGCTGTACAGATGGGGGAGACTGGACAGCCCTGAATGCGACTGCGGAGAAGAGTGGCAGACCATCCGCCATATTGTCGAGGAATGCCCTAGACGAGCTTATGGGGGAAACATGGTCGACTTCCTGCTGGCAACCGAGTCCACGACTGAATATATAGATAGTTTGGATGTTTGCTTGTAATATGTTTTATATTGTGTTACCTACTTACATCTTATGTATTTTTGTGTGTTGTATGTTGTATTGCCATACGCTAAATAATCCAGAGATGCTGGTCAACACTTTCGAAAATATGAAGACACGTATGAGTTTATGCTTGAAGCATGGCGGTGGCCAATTTCAGCAATTTATGTAATTATTTTTCTTTTTCTTTCTGTATATTCTTACTTTGTTAATTTTGTAAACAACAATAATAAATTTGTATTTGTCTACTTATTTTATTACTCATTAGTTTGGCATATCATGTCATAATATGAATTTGACAAAATTTTAACCTGGATTTGGTTAGATATATCGTCCCCATATCATTGTGATCTAAACCAAACCCCGCGTTTTTAATCTTTGATGCAAATAATTTTTGCTCGCACGGTACATTAGCTTATTCCCGGACCTCTCAACAAAACACATCGACTGAATAATTCTGATATGAGCCCATTTATCACCATTTCGTCAAAGTCCAAAAGGTACCGATATCGGTAAAAAAAATTGTCCATGAAGAGGCACAAGTTATCTTTTGTTACTTTGAAATAATAGATCGTAATTATTTCTTAAATTTATGACTTGTCACTACAAACCCATTTTTTTCTGTGACAATAATAGCAAAATACAATAAACTGCCATTTTGGTTTGCATCTCGACTATGCAGTTTGGTTTGAAACTCTGCTCCACGACTTAAACGACAAAATTTCATTTTTTTTTAATGAACAGTACTGCATTTTGTTTCAATTATTCCTCCTTAAATCTCAGAAAGCCTGGGTCACATCAAACAATGATGAAAAGTCGATCAATTCGATTTTATCCCATAGTCGTTGGATTCTATTTCCACATATGACTCAACTACCTCATCATCTATTGACAGACGATTTACTTTTAATATGACATACAAATTTCATTATGACATAAAATATTTACAATCATGTCATTAAAAAATTAATTTTCCAATACAATGACCAAATTTTAGGATAGCATGGCTACACGACCGGAGATTCGATATTTTGATGATTATGTAAAGGAAACTGGTAACTCTATTTAATATTCTTACTAGCGAGCAATGATAGACTAAAAAAATAATACCATCACTTACCAGTTAGTAGCCAGCGTTTAGTAATGGGGTTTGTCACGAATTTAACACATTCAGCATTAATATTAGAGTGTCACAAACCTTTCCTAAAAGCAAGTATAAAGACGCCACGACAGCAAAAAATTTAAAAAAAAAAAGATCAGAATCAGATACTTAGTAGTTCATTCCATTATCCGCGCAAAACTTTTATTTTATAAGATTTTAATAGGTTGGACAAACTAGCATTGCAACATGGACTAGTTTTTATTAAAATGTGGTCTAAATGTAAGCGCTTTTATGTTGCAAAAATGTGTTCTATACATCTTGTAAAAAATGACTTAGTTCTGGATCTATAGAAGGAAGCGATAGAAAATGTAACAGTGGAAAACTGGAAAAATTATGTAACACCAATAAAACTATAAATAATGATGTGTGGGAACGGGAAATATTTATGGATGCTTCAGATACTCTTCCCCTTATTATTAACTGGGTATTTCTACAGAAGTAAGCAATATCTCAAAAAAAATTTAAAATCATGTTTATAATGAAATCAACATATTTTGTTGTGTTATATTGACATACATATAAATTAAAACAAAAGCTAAGTATGGGCCAAGATCGTTATGGTTTTTTTGATTTTTTATTCACAAAAGAAAGAAAAATAAGTCCATGGTAATGACACATCATGTCCACGGAAATATAAATGTGTTTTTTTACAATATATGACTTGATTAGACATAAATAAAACGCATTTAACTATGTTTTTAAACAGTATGTGTACTCTCTGATTTAAAAAAGTCATAGAGGCTTACATACTTCAAATAATATCATTAAAAAGTTTGAAACTTAAAAATATCGAAATACAACTTTACAATTCAAAACATATTAATAAATATTATTGACCAAAGTATAGAACCAAACTAAAGTAATGTGCGAATTAAACCAAATATAATATTCTAACAGTGCATAAACTCAAATTTTCAAAAATCCATTACAAAATCTTAAAGCACGCAAAGTTCTTAGTCGTAACTTGTAAAAACTATTTAATATTGTTAAAGCCCATAAATAGTTTTTCTGAAAAACAATATTTCTCACGTCTTAATCGTTTTGGCATTGGTAAAGTCTTGCTAATATCATTATGAGTCACTTCTTCTTCGTCTTGTTCTTCAGGCCAAACAAAAACAAAGTTTTCTTTTTTGGAAGTAAATATTCTTTTCATAAAATTAACCTTTACGATGGCCTCTTCACGATTATTTTTTATTTGTCCAACATAGTACACCTTGGATCTGGACGGATATTCTACCAGAATAAAGTTGTCGACTTCGAAACCATTTTGAATGGGAGTATCATAATAGTTCGAAGTATCCGTGCTGGAACTTTCGTCTGTGTAAACATCCGAATATCGAAGACGATTTTTTGTGGGCAAAAAGTGTATTTCACCCAAATGGTAATGTTTACATACATCTTCATATCCGCAGCCATGGATACAACTTAGTCTTCTTAACTTGATTTTGTACGGATTTTTTGATGACCATACAATTTGTCGTATTTTGAGAGTTGCCTTAAAAGCTTTAATGGACAGGGGAATTACATCATCGACATCTTCGATGTCTTCCTTGGTTATGACGTATAATTTTATGTTTGGACAATTTTCTGTCAGAACCTTAACCAGAATGTCTAGGTTAGGTATGTCTGTGCCATGGGCTATCACTCGATCTGCTGTTCGCTTTACGCAACCACCAACTCCATCAGCTGCTCCTTTTCCATGTCCACTTTCTGAAAAATTCCATGTCATATTTCTAGCTTCCAGTAGCTTATAAAACTCATTGGCAAACAAAAAAAACATCGTCTTGTTCTTATATTGTGTTGTAGGTCCGTCACTAACCAAATGCACATTGTTTACAGCAGGACATTTATCAGTAATTATTTTACATAGGGGTCTTAAATGTGCTAATATACTGGCTGGATCATGTCTCAAGCTATCAGAGAGACTACAAAAAGAACTTGCTTTAATTTCGCCATCTAATTGGTAATACCACACAACTGTATGTAGCGATATTTGGGATTTTGAGCCACCGAAATGTGCACTTTGGATTTCTTCAGAGTATTTACATTCGTAATTTTGCGAAAAGTCCAAGTGAATTAAAATGTCACCTTCTTGTAGATTCATTTTCAAGTAAGTTATTGATTCATGTTGATGTCGCATATTGGCTGTATGATACATATACTTTTTTATGTTTGTTTTCAGCTCATTAACCAAATCAAGTTTTGTGCAAGAAATATCCACTTTTTTGCTTTTAGTAATTACTTTTTCCTTGCCTTTTATTACACAAGTTTCTCTCTGAGTTATCCATTTTTTATAGGTAGTATTTTCATTCTTCTCATATGCATTTAACTTTAACTCTTTGGTACGGCATTGCTGGCAAAATATTTGCAAACAGTCTTCTGTCAATGGTTCACAGCATATAGTTTTTATTAGATTATCCGGGGAGCATTCCGTAATTATGTTCAAAACTTTTAATTTAGAAACAAGCAGGCTCATGTTTTCATGTGTAGAACAAAGACACGTTTCTCGAGAGGCCACTGTTGGAATTAGGACCCAAAACGGCCTTAAACGGCAAAAATATGCATAAGAAACTTTGAATTTTTTTTCCTTGGAACATAATTTTAAGTATAAGTTTTTTATTGAGTCGTTTAGAAACCGTTTCTGTTTCTTACATTTCTTGAAGGTAATAAAGTCTTTTTTTCCAGGTGTCATTCGGCTATTCTCATCTTGTTCATAAAAATTCACAATTGCTTCCTTAATCTGTCTAGTCATCAACTTTTTTCTTGAAAATTCCACGGTGTTTCTAAAATGTAGATTGTAGGAACCCATCTTAACAAATTTAAAGCACTTATATTTTTTAACAATTTTTCCTGAAATGCATTTTACAAATTCTTGCTTTTCTTTTATACCTCTTCTAATTCCAAAATTTTCTTCGATTTGGAGTTTAGGTGCTTCAGCGACAACTAACTTTCTTTTGATGGTCGGCGTTACATCAAGACCTTTAATTTCCCGTTCAACATTCGATTGAGGGCTATTTGTTTTCTTTTTTTCCAGTTTATATTTTTTCTTCATTCTGTAATATCTTTGCTTGTACCTTACTTTTTCTTTTGTAGCATTTTCTAACTTCAATTTTATCTTATTCAATTCCCTTACGGTCTTTGACCTTCTCCTCAGTATTTGCTTTCTTCCACATTCCTTTCTTGATGTCGTAGCCATAGTCTGGAAACCATTAGGTTGCCCCATGGGTTGGGCATTCTCTATGAGAATTTCTCTTTCTTTTTTGGCTTTTTGTTGGTCCCTATATCGCTGAGAGGCTTTTTTCCAAGATTTTCTTATGGATTTCGCTGTTCTTCTGGTCTGCTCGTGAACAGATTTAAGCTTTTTTTCCAACTTGCGTTTTTGGTACCGCTCTCTTTCCCTACTTTTGGACAACTCATATAATTCCGGATTTTCTTTTATTTTTTCTCGTCTCCTGCGCTCACATTCTCGTTTTTGTTGACGCCTTTTATCAATCTGTGAAGTTTTTGCCATTGTTTCAACTAAAATATAAAAACGCAGTTTAATTTGTGAAAATAGAACGCATAATTATATTATAATTAAAAACAACAAGAAACAAATCAAACTCCATGGACATCCATCATTACCATTGACACATCGTGCCCATGGTCATGATGTCCATGGTCATGACGAAATGTTACATTTTGCTACTTTTTACTTAAATACAGTTTAAGCAATGAAGTTTTATTAGTATAACACGTTCTAGTACCGCAATTTAAGCAAATTATAATAAAAAAATTAAAATATATATTAAGCAATATTGATGTTTCTGTGTCCATGAAGATGATGAATTAAATAAATACGCACCTGAAATACCAGCTCGTGGCCCTTTAGATGGAATTATCAGGAGACACACCTTTCTTGCCTTGCTTTAAACCGACAACTGACTGAACGTTCTCCCCTTCCTCTGAATAAAAACAGGCTACTTTGTCAACTTTCCTTTTTAGAGGTAAAAACATTAACGTCCATGGAAATGATGATCAGTGGTGTGACTCAGTTTCAACTTCATATTTCAGAATTATCACGATAGGACAAAGCAAGTAATAGTCAGATTTTGGATTATTGATTATTATCTTAAAGTGTAGTAAAACATAAAATATCAGATATAAATTATTTCCTAATGAAAAATAATATTTTATGTTGCACAACGTGTGGTATGACGGTCCATGGTGATGATTTTTGGGGTATATTTGTTAAAAATATTTACTTAAGAACAAATATATATTTTTTTTAAAGGTGGGTTATAATAGTGGAGACACTTTTGAAGTATTATGCACTATAAAAATATGTAGTTATTCTATTTTGTTTGTTTTTAACCCACGATAACCTGCCTTTTCCTACTTCTGTAGAATTACCCAACTATGAATCTGATGATGATTATCCTTGCGGAGATGATTTATTTTAAATATTAAGCTGTATTTTCTTGTGTTGTAATTTTTTATTATATTTTCGTCCTTATAATTTTATAAATAATAATAATAATAATAATAATAATAATAATAATAATAAGTTTATTTTAAATTTAATAATATAATAAATATGTTTACGTTGTCTTCTATAAACTTATTCTTCAATCCCCTGAAGCTGAGCTTGTTAGGGGCAAATCTTATTTTTTGTTTTAGTATGTAAAATCATAAAAATCATAAATACGCATTAAAAATTAAGTTTTAAAGTAAAAATGTTAATTTATAGTATAAACGCAGTTCTTTTTGAAGAAATATATAACCTATAATAAAATTATTAATTTATAATTTTTAAGTTAAAAATATTACTTATAAAATTATTCAGAACAATATTAATTAATTAGTTGTAAATTAAATAAAATGAAAATATTTCAAACAAAATTTATAGACTGATGCACTAAACAAAAAAATATATCGATCCTGACAAGTGATTTGTCTTTGAGCCCTTCTGCCAAACTGAGCCTCACTGATGAGCCGTAATAACGGCGAAACGCGTCTGGGGATGGGTTTGGCAGAAGGAAACAGACAAAACTCTTTTGAATTAAAAAAATATATGATTCAATTTTAAATTTTATAAATGAGTTTTATTTATTTTTCAGTAAATTTATATTAATTAAAAATTTCATACTGATTTTCAAAAACAAAATGTTTCATCCCATGATACCTTTTACCCTAAATAAACTATTTTTTTCTGACTTTATTAACAGTATAAAAATAATAATTAAAAATTTGAAAGAAACTCTCTTGTATTTTACTTGTTCATAATATGCATACGTCTTGATGTAGATCAAGCATAAGAAAAACCATAACCTTTACCACCGATAAGTCAAACTGGCTGAATTAATTTACGACGTACCGCAAATATGGATAATATGACGTAACGGTCGGCGGTCATTGAACAGACTGTGTTATTATGTTTTTGACCCTCACTCAATTTTAGATACCAAAAATTTAACCCAGAAAAATATTCTTTGAAAATAAAATACTTAATTATTTTTAGGTTGGGGACTCTACAATAACTTCCTAGTCGGACTGGCATGTGCTGGCAACTTTATTCAAGCAGCAACTTATGTCGCTCTGCCACTGGCTGTAGCGTTATCCGCTTGTAATGACAACTTTATTCCAGAACAAATTGTCTTAAGAATATTTACTGGTTTTTATCTGGGTGAGTTCTATGATAAAATGTTCGGTACTACAAACGTTTAGATACTGCCTAATATTGGAACATAAACCGTATCATTTTCTTTTTGATTTTATTTTTCCATAACCTTAACTTTAACTCACTTACATTATAAACTAAGTACACTTAGACATCTCATGTAAATGGTCGAAAGCGAAGCTCTATGCCGCGATTTAAATGCTAAGAAGCTACGGGACTGTAGAGTGATATTCGCGTTTGCTAAATGTTTATCATAGGCAACGTTCAGGTTGATTATAAAAATACTACGTGTATCAACTTTAATAAATTGTTTTAATGAAACATATTGTATATTTTTACATTTTACAATTAATTCTAGACCTTTTTCATAAATCATCCCGTATACCTATCTTCCACCGTTTACGAAATATTAACACTTTGCTGGTATGCACTATTGCTACGTTTTTCGACTTAGCAACGCTATTAACTCAAGTCACAATCCTCAAGGCATTGACAATGATAATTTGCCATTTAAGTTTGGGACGTCAAAAAATGTCAGTGAATGTTAATTAAATTTGAATTTTCCTCTGCTGATATTACATGCAAAATACGCCTCGCTGAAGATGAATATAAATGTTGATGCATATAATTTTGATTATGTCGGGATGTGGAGATAAAAGTAGTCATAGGAAGACCTCACATACAAGACATTTAGTCCTTAAGAAACAATATAACTGAAATCAAGACAAAAAGTGTTTTCAGTGTTTAAAAATGAACTAATTAACAAACCCTTGTTTCTCGTATACTTATACATAACATATTAACAAACCAGAAAATTTGGTAGAACAGGCAACCGTTTACAATTTATGCACGTTGTTAGGGGTGATAAGCGCCAGTTAAAGCGGCTGGTATAAGCTGAAGCGGTCTGCAGCCCGTTCAACGATCGATTCTGTCACACAGAGATAGGCCCGTGACCGCCGATAGGGTGGAAGAGACGAAGATAAAATATACGTGATTTGAAACTTATGGACGGGCCGGGGAATGGTCCCAGAATGGAGTTCTATTAAAAAAATTAAAGCATTTTCTGAGCAGTGTCGTGCCGTGTCAGGTTTATTTTTCTGGTTTTAGTTTTGTGTATAGAATCTTTGAGTTACCTTATATTTATTATTTTAATATTATATATATACAGTGGGTTTATAAAGTGTTGTATGTACAAACACCTAATGTTAAACAAACTTATAAGTGTGTATACGCATTTTAATTATTTATTTGGGACGCCTATGGTTAGGAGTTTCATACTGTTTTATGTCATTAAATTGACCTAAGAAACACTATACAAACCAATGTTAAACTTAAAGTCATTGTGTTAAACCAAGGGTCAACAACAGCCCCGCCGGCGTTGCCGGGCGCGTTTCCTATGGAAAGAATAGTTAATTACAACAGTCCAAAAACCTGAAGAGAATGGAGAATCGCATATCTACTGTTATTATTTATATTGTATAGCAATAAGTTAAATACATGACATGTAAATTATAATTAAACAAATAAAGAAGATTATGAATGAAAATGATACTCACCCAACTAACGAAACTAATTTTTTTTTTAATAGAAATTTCATCTCTACAAACCAGTAATTGTACAAGAGTTATTGGACGATAATATTGATAGGCGAAAGAAATTTTGTGAAATTCAGATTAAGCTACGTTTTCCTTAAATGGCTAATAGACACAACTACAGATATTGGGCACACAGGAATCCTCACTGGTTCATAGAAAATCACAACCAGTATAATAAGAAGGGTAATATCTGCGCGGGCATTGTTGAAAATATGGTAATCGGACCATTTTTCTTTAATGGAGAAAGATATCTAAATTTCGTTCGAAATGATCTGGTTCCAGCTCTTGCCACTCTATTTCCAGATGATAATGATGCTGATTTACCAAGTTAAACCTAATGGTTTCAACAGGATGCTGCTCCCTGCATTATGCGGCTCATGGAAGGAAGTACTTAAATACAATCTTTCCGGGGGGGAGGGGGATAAGTAGACAGGGTCAATAGAGTGACCACCCACATCGCCCTATCTTAACCCACTGGATTTTTTTTGTGGAGTTACGTCAAAAATGTAGGTTACAAATTCTAAACCCAACTCGATAGATACCCTTCAGGAGTCCATGCGACGAGTAATACGAAACGGGCATGATTTATGAAAAATATCTATAAGAATACTTGTATAAATTAAAAAAAAAAATATTTGAAGAGTCCGAGCGATTCTTGATTAAGTGGGCGGTATTCTATATAAAAGATCGATCCGTTCTTTAATCGTAACCTTGTATTAACGAGGAAAGGGCCGGGTAAAGACATTTGCCGATTTTTCAATTTGGCTTCGCTTTTGCTTCCAATTGGAAAATTATTTTACTTCTTTAAAGATTATCACTTATAATCTTCCTAGCAGCAGAAAAATTATTGGGAATTAATTCTGCTGCGTGGGAGACTCGGTAAGAAAATGTCATAAATTTTAGATTTTTCTTATTGTAATTTTTTTTTGCTAAAATGCTACAAAAACATATTTCCGACGGCTTAAGTTAATTAGAGTTTCAGATATAAAGTTCATTTTAGCCGTTAGTAACTCATTTTTATTACTAAAATGTGAGAAACATTAAATAACAAATTTGTTATCTAAAATCCAACGTCTTTATAATTTTAAATTCAAATAAAACTTTTAAAAACATACAGGGTGTCCGGAAATGACGATGAAAAATTTCAAGGTATGCTTCTACATAAAAAGATATGAAAAAAAGTTCATATTAACATAGGTCCGAAAATGCTTCCAGAGGGAGCTACAGGCCCTTGAAGATGGTGTCATAAAAGTGGTTTTTATTTAATTTATTAGGATCTACTTACAATACAGGAATTAACTTCTACGTATAAGTTAGAGAAATTGGAGGTCACTCTTTGAAAATATCAGGTGACCCATAATTGCAACCAGTGGCGTGGGAACAAAGGGGCGGTTTGGTATTCAGGGTTATATTTTTCGCCGAGTGTATTTTCGCTATCTTTTAAATAAATTATGATTCTTTGAACAGTTTTACGTAAAAAAGGTTCTCTTGGTACAAAGTCGTATAGTCGACCGTTTTCGAGATAAACGGACTTTAATGCTCAGATTTTTTTTTTAATAATAATTTTATTAATAAAAATACCAACAAATCAATAACAAAATAATAAACAACGCTGTCCCTAAATTTTTAAATCCTTTTCAATGTTATAAATTTTATAATAAGTGTTAAAAATGATTTCCGTTCATTTCAATGCATCCTCGAACTCGTTTTCTCATAGATCTTCTAACTTTTCTAAAAATACCAGGTTTATTTCTTATAACTTCCCAACAAGCAAACACCCGCTGCTCTAATTCTTCAACGCTGCGAACTGGTACTTCGTATACTAAGGATTTTAGGTAACCCCATAAAAAATAATGGCCAAGCTACAGGGCCCCATCGTCCTATCCATCGCTCAGGATAAACTTCATTTAAATGTGTCCTCACATTAAGACTGAAATGTGGTTTAAATGAAGTTTTTGGTGGAATCCACAGGTGAATTTAAAAATCTACCCAATGTAGTAGGTATCAGTAAATTCGTTTTTCTTTTTGGCAATGGGTGTAAACTACATTTTAAAATAGTATTCAAGCATCTTCTTATTTTTATTACATAGCCTGTTTACTATATTTACGCACTGCAGTCGTCCTTTTAAGTCCGTTTATCTCGAAAACGGTCGACTATACTAATTTATACCAAGGAAACCTTTTTTACGTAAAAATGTTCGAAGAATCATAATTTGTTTAAAATATAGCGAAAATACACGGCGAAAAAATATAACCCTAAATAATTAACCACCCCTTTGTTCCCACGCCACTGGTTGCAATTATGAGTCACCTGATATTTTCAAAGAGTGACCTCGAATCGCTCTAAGTTATACGTAGAAGTTAATTCCTGTATTGTAAGTAGATCCGATTAAATGAAAACCACTTTTATGACACCATCTTCAAGGGCCTGTAGCTCCCTCTGGAAGCGTTTCCGGACGTATGTTATTATGAACTTTTTTTCATATCTTTTTAAAATTTTCATCGTCATTTCCGGACACCCTGTATTTCCGATGAGTTTAGTTTAATATGACGCACTATATTTTTACAATAGAAGTTGATTTTACTTACTTGTTAGTAACTAAGGTTTATTACTAAAATTTCAGGAACATTAAAAACATTAATTCGTTTTTAACCCTAACATCTGAAATGACATGTCTACATAGTTTCAAATGAAACTTTAAAAAACATATTTCCGACGAGTTTAGTTAAATTTTTGTGATGTCTCTTTTAGCCCCGGTGTTCGATTTGTAAAGCAAATCGGTTAGTATCAATAAAAATGATAAGTTAGCAACAAAATGTATTTTGATTTTATTCTGAGTGACTTTTGCCAATTCATATAAAGCACATCATTTTTGACAGAAAAATGATCACTTATTAATTTCATTAAGTTAATTGGAACTAACAAAATTATCGGGGGTAATACCACGAGTGCTTAAAAATTACCGATAATTTTCATGAAAGCTTGTTATTTATAATTCCACGAGTTCGAAGAACGAGTGGAATTAGTATAACAAGCTTGAATGAAAATTATCTGGTTAATTTTTATGCACGAGCGGTATTTAGGGAGAATATTTCTAGAATGAAATATATATAAAAAAAATTTTTTGTCATACAATTTTCAATTTCATATAACATAATTAAAACTGTAACTGAAATCCAATAACAATTTTTTTTTATTTTATAAAAAAACTTAACAAATAGCAACAAACAATTGAAAAATATTAACTATATAATTATTGATTGAATAATAAAAACTAAAAAAACTGTCTCGTCAAATAGGTTCGATTGTTGTGTGTTGGATATACAACGTTGTCTAGGCAACGTTGTATATCCGCTGATATTTTTTTATTTTTAACGTTTCTTATGGGAAAATTTATACATGAGTGAAATATTCGCGATAATCTCCCGTTGCTATAAGCAACGTAAACAAGAAGGAGCCTTCTAATTGGTTGAAAATAAATTTATGTCATTTTCTGCTTAATTCTTGATTAATGTATTATTACATTTTTTTTAGGTGGTTGTATTGGTGGACTTATAGCAAGTTTTTTATCAGACCGATATGGAAGGAAGAGATACATATCATACAGCTTGATGTTTATTTTTATGTCCACTTTCACTGCAGCGTTTTCCTATAATTCCTACATCATAATCGGAGCTGCAATATTTGTGGGAGTAGGGTGAAAAAAATTATTTACAAAATTTGATTTTTCAATAGTTTTCTATAAACTAATACCAAATAATTTCATTGATCGGACAAGTGTGTAACTATTTTTTGTATTGGAATACACAGGGATTCAAGTTTAATGGATACCCTGGGGCGGGTAGACCGCAACGGCCGTTTCGTCCTTGTTAGGACTCTACGGGCAGCCATAACCCAAGCAATTCCAAGAACGACGAAAAAATGTACTAAAAGCCTCCTTGCAAAATCAAGGCGGCCATTAATACACCGTAGCGCTATCCCAGCGGAATTACCTCCAATATAAAAGGTAGTTACACCATAGACAATTTACCTTTAGATAAACAAACAATAATCACGAATGTGGCAGTTTTATGGCCTCGCGCATGTAAACAAAACTGGGAACTATTAGACATGCGCACTGCAACATTATCGTTTGACGAATGGGAAAATAGACAGATCCGGGCTTTAAAATTTAAATTCTTGCTCATATGCCACCATAGAGGGTTTATTTTACCCCTATTTGGGCATAATACAATTATACAACGGCTGCAACTAGTACTATAGTCATTGTTTATATTACAATCCGTGTCACTATAAAAGCACAAACACAATTCACTAACTAAACTACACAAAAACCAGAAATCCATAAATATTAAACACCAGTCCCACAATCCACGATAGCCGATCCGATAGCTGAAAACTTTAGAAAACTACAAGGAATCCGCAGAGAAATCTTAAAACACAACAACAAAAATGGCGGCCGAGCCGGTTCTGGAGAGTATTCTTGAGCGCGTCGATTATTGTCGATAAAGTAGGACGGCCGATAACACGAGGTTTGTGCGCATGCACGAAGGTTCCCCGAATGAAGACAGCTGACCGACGAGTCATGCGCTCGGACGTATTTTTTCACCCATAAAACGTAACTTTTGTTTGCGCAGGAGATAAGCTGTAGGTATCTAAAGGTAAATTGTCTATGAGTTACACTGGTAATATCGAAAGTTAGACAAATAAACCACGAAGTGCATCACAATCTAGTATAGGGAACGCTATTCGCGTTTTCACCGAAAACATCTGTCATTTTGCAGACAAGAAAACAGATCAACGCTGGCACCCACCAGAAAGCGCGCAATCCGTTTGAGTTTTGAGCCATAAAAATGTTTAGAAGATGATATAGTGTCCGCGAAAATAATTAAAAGAAAAAGAAAATATTATGGCATATCGGACACGCGTTCCCTATACTGGATTGTGATGCACTTCGTGGTTTATTTAGTTGTCTAACTTTCGATATTACCTTTTATATTGGAGTTAATTCCGCTGGGATAGCGCTACGGTGTATTGATGGCCGCTTTGATTTTGCAAGGAGGCTTTGAGTACATTTTTCCGTCGTTCTTGGATTTGCTTGTGTTCTGGCTGCCCGTAGAGTCCTTACAAGGACGAAACGGCCGTCGTGGTCTACCCGCCCCAGGGTATCCATTAAACTTGGATCCCTGTGTATTCCAATACAAAAATAGTTACACACTTGTCCGATATGCAACAATATTTTCTTTTTCTTTTAAAAAACTTAATTATCGCTAGTCGGCACCCGAGGATGCATCTAATATTTTATTTATTTATTTATACAGTGTGTGTCAGCCAAATGGAATAAATTCGATAATAAATACATGGGGGCGTGTCCGAAAAAACGCTCGGACACGTCGGTTGGTATTTCTAGTTGCACAATTTTTTCAATACAAATTTTTTAGACAGGGTGTGTCATGTAACAGTAGCCAATACTAACTGTCTTATTTTAAATGCATGTATATTATTCAATTTTTGGATTCGTGAGAAAGTTTTAGATATATTTCATGTACAATATCATCAACTGTTTCGGAAATATTAAGTGTCTTCAGTTTTATTGAAAAAATTAACAACACACTCAAAAACTAATAAGTAATACTGTTTATTTCTTAATAATGTAAAAAACAAAAAAAAAACATTAATGTAGAAGATGTTGAAAATGCTCGCCGCGAACGTCTTGGCAACATTCTAATCTTAAATAGAAATTTCTTCTAATGTTACTGAACATCTCAGGCGTGACCGATCGCAAACGTTATTCGTTTTCTTAAGTCAGCTAAGCCGAGGGGTTTAGTTTTGTATACAATATTTTTGACATAACCCCATGAGAAGAAGTCTAATGGCGTCAGATCAGGGGATCGTGCTGGCGATTCCCTTGATCCACGCCTCCCTATCCACCGATTTGGAATTAATCGGTGGAGGTACTGCCAGACATTGATTTGGTAATGGGGCGGTACTTCATCTTGCTGAAACCATATCACATTCGCTGGAACTTGTGGGTTTGCTGGATCAGGATATAAGTTTGTCAAAGTTGGCAAGACATTATTTTGGAGCAGGGCTAAATAATTATCGCCATTTAAATTGCCATTAATGAAAAAGGGATCTATGATAAGATCTCCAAGTATTCCTGCCCAAACATTAACCTTTTCAGGATATTGAGTATGTTCTTCTTTAATCCAGTGAGTACTTTCCCTAGACCAATAGCGGTAATTCTGATGATTAGCACGACCGCGAAGTGTAAAGGTGCACTCATCAGGAAACAAAACATGTTCTAATTGATGGATCACAATTACCCAACATTGCAAACATTTGTTCACAAAAATACCTTCTCCTATCAAAATCTTTTTTCATGAGCTCATGAGTAGGTATCATTTTATAGGGATAACTGTTATTTTCTTGTAATGTTCGAATAATCGATGATTCGAACATGGGGACTATTTTTTAACTAGAAGTATGTGGGTTTTCCTCAAACTCAAGCATAATATCTAATTTGGTATCATCACTTATTACATTCGCAGCTACTTTTTTTATCCGGTTTACATGTAGGTAGGTACAAGCTGGCGAAACTGCTTTTCTATTTTACTAATTTTCCATTGAGTTAGAGGTGGCAAATTTGGGAATTTTTCATGAAATAAGCGAGCAACTTCCATTTGTGTCCGTGTTTTATCTAACCAATCATCTGTAGAATTGTCATTTTGTGCCTTTCTGTTAAATAAACCATTTTTCTCATATGCTGTTAACGAAATTCAAACGGCTATAACACTGACAACTACTGTCACGCAGACAGACAACAATTTGCTAAGGTCAGGAGTTTTAAAGAAAAGTAAACAAATCTATTTATACCTTTTTACCTGAAATGCAATAAATCTGAAAACACTTAATATTTCCGAAACAGTTGAAAATAGGTATAGGATATTGTACATAAAATATGTCTAAAATTTTCTGAAGAATCCAAAAATTGGAAACTAAACAGGGTATTACATTTAGAATAAAAAAGTTCGTATTGGCCACTGTTACATGACACATCCTGTATGAAAAGTTTTTATTAAAAAAATGCGCAACTAGAAATACCAATCGACGTGTCTAAGCGTTTTTTCGGACATGTATTTATTAATGAAAATAATTAAAAAATCCTTGGAGAAAATATATTTACTTTTTATTTTTAGACTGGAAACCAATACATTAGCCATAAAATTATTGATGATTGAAATACTACCCAGAAAAAGAAGGGGGGCCTATATGGTTTTTTGCAATATATTTTGGGCTCTAGGGTATATTTTTACTACAGGTAAATAACTGACAATCTTAAATAGTTATCTGATTATTTCAGGCTAAAAAGGGTAGGTTCAAGTAAAGGATTTATAAATACACATAAATTACTTCAAAGTTATTTAAGCTATCGTAAACAATTTGTTCAAATTGGGGAAAAAAACAGTTCGGAAATAGAAATAATATTTGAAGTTCAACAAGGATTAATATTTGGTCCAGTATTTTATTTTCATCAAAAAGTGGACTTAGTACACTTTACCTCTGGGGTACAGATATATATAATAATCATTCACAAAAAAAAAAGATTAATATCTATTTAATACGTTAAAGTTAGTTCAGTTTAAAAAAAAATTTACTGTGTTTTTAACCCCAATATTTTGTAATTTCTTTAATTTTTTTCGGCAAACTGTTGTAAATTGTTATTCCTTTACCTATATAATATTGATTTTTGGCCAGAAGTACTCTTTACCGTAGGTTTGAATATGATGATTTTGTCTCGTGATGTGAATAATGTTAGTCGAAGGAAATATTATAATAATAGAGTTTATTAGAATGCATAGTTTTAATTTATTAATCTTTTCTAAATTTAAATATCCATTTGGTACATACAAATTTATAGTTGGTTCTAAAAAAGTAAGTTTATGTATGCATTTAATTATTTTGTTTTGTATTTTTCTTAATGGCTAAATTGTACTTAAATTCGCTGATCCCCAAATTAAAAACATATTATACTGTAATTTTGAAGAAACCAAAGAATAATAATATTATATTTTTTTAAAATATTTTAACGATATATAATTTTTAGCTTTAAACAAAATGCGTATTGGTGAGATGTAACTTCTTAAATATTCAATATGTTTTTTCCAACTTAAATTTTCATCAATATACAGGGTGTCCGGAAAATACGTGTACAACGTTTGACTCCTGGCATCAAAATAGGTCGATCTAACCCGACTTAGTTATATCCAAAATTGTCTCGTTTAGCCGGTAGAGGACGTCAAAAATGTGTAAAAATATTGGTTTTTCCTAAATTTCGTGAAATCCTGTTAATCGATTTTAATGATTTTTAGTATGTAGACTAATACTATAAAATGACGTTTTCTAGTAGTATAGTCACCGGCTGTAAATAAGTGGAAGTGTTATAAAAGTGATATAATACGTCAACATTTCTCCTCATTTTTTTATATGAACGGCGTTATGACAACCCAGATATTTTTGTAGAGTGACTGGATGTATTTGGAAGCTATTTTACCTCTTTAATATTTTTCGTTGAATGAGCTGTTTTGCCAGAAGAAAATATTTACAATTACCTGCATAGATCAATTATTAACAATAAAAATAAAACAAAGTACAACAAAGTTGAAAGTATGTATTGTAAGAAACTAAGTAAAACAAAAACATTACTTAAGCAAATGTGTAAAATGACCGCCATCTTGCTGAATACACGTAACACTCCTTAAAAAATGATATTGTACCCTATCACGTCACACATATTTAACTCAGGAGAACGTGGTGGCCATTTTACTGGTGCATCATTCCAATCCATCGGTTGGAATATTGATGATGTAAGTATTGCCGAACGGCAACGGAAAAATGGGGCGGGGCACCATCATGCATATACCACATTTCCCTCCGAAGTAAAAGGGGCAAATTGTCCAGAAGAATTGGAAATGTGTCTTGCAAAAAATTTAAATAAATATTTCTATCTAACCTGTCTGGAATAACAATGGGACCAATAAGGTAGCGATCAATAATACCTGCCCAAATATTTAATTTAAATTGATGCTGATGATGTGCAACTTTAATGGCATGTGGATTTTCATCGGAATAAATATGTTCGTTGTGCAGATTGGTTACTCCGGATCTTGTAAAGCACGCCTCGTCAGTAAACATAATTGCTCTACAAAAATTTGGATCACGGATTCTTTTATTTCTAGTAATTTGACAAAATGTAAGCCGCATGGGGGGATCAGTCGGTAAAAGTTCCTGGACTTTTTGCACGTGATAAGGATGTAACAACTGTTCTTTTAAAACCTCATTGACAATCATTTTAGGAACATGTAACTCACGTTCTCAGCGACGGGTACTGGTACTTAGTTCTTCTTCAACTCTTTCCAGAATCATCTATTCTGTTTCCACAGTTCGAGTTGTTCGCATACGACCCCTGCCTTCAAGGTTTTTCTCAAAGCTGCCCGTTTCCCGAAGATGACGCTCGATATTGGCAAATGTTTGGTGGTTTGGTATTCAAAATTTAATTCAGAAAAGTCATTAGGTTTTTTTTCTACTTAAAATGGATTTTGAACCCATGAGTTGAGGTTTTCAGTATCATTTAGGAACGAGAAATACTCCTTTAGTGATTTGGCTGGTTCCTGAAGATGCACCAAAATATCCTGACGAATAATTTCTTCCAATGTGAGCTGATTTTCATGAAGGAAGTCCATAAGAAACGGAAAACTATTAAACTCGTTTTGTTCCGCAGCAGATCGCCAATATTTCAATTTCCATGACAGAGATATAACCTTATCTTTGGCGCGAAATATATTTACGTCCTTTCCCTGTAGCGATAAATTTGTCTCGTTTAATTTTGAGAATATATCAGCAAGGTACGCAACTCTTGACAACCAGGTAAATGAATTTAATTTATGCGATAATCGGAATTGATGATCTTGGAAAAATGCAAACAGTTCGTAGCGCAATTCAAAAAGGCGCACAAGAATTTTTCCTCGCGAAAGCCATCTAACTTCGGTATTTGGCCGAACACCAAGCACGTCATCGCGGTACACTAGTGTGCCGCGGAACACCATTTGGGAAACACTGCAATATTGTATAGGCATTTAAGTAAAATTTTGTGATTGACTGTATCCAATGCTTTACATAAATCTAGGGACAGTAGGCAGCATTTTTGGTTGCTATCAACGTTTTGTTGAATATCTTTGATAATATCTGCAGCTGCAACTTCTGTATCTCTAAATTTACGAAAACCATATTGAAATGGAGAAAGTAATTGTTTTTCTTCTAAAAAATGTACTATTTTAGTAGTTATAGATGATTCGTTCTGCATTAATTCCGGAGGACCTTTCTGCGCATGCGCTAGCAGTGCGTAGGTTCAAAGCTGTTCAAAACTGTTCATTAGTTGTTCAAAGCTATTTATTAGTCATTCAAAGCTGTTCAATAATCGTTCCAAGCTTTTCAAAAGTTGTTCATTAGCTGTTTAAAGTTTTTCATTAGTCGTTCATTAGCTGTTCAATATAGCCGTTCTAAAACAGCTTTGAACATCTTTGAACAGTTTTGAACAGCTTTGAAAGACTAATGAACAGCTTTAAACGAATAATGAACAGCTTTGAACAGCTAATGAACATCTTTGAACGACTAATGAACAGCTTTGAACAGCTAATGAACAGCTTTTGAAGAGCTTTGAACAGCTTTGAACGACTAATGAACAGCTGTGAACAGGTAATGAACAGCTTTTTGAACAGCTTTGAACGACTAATGAACAGCTTTGAACAGCTAATGAACTGCACTGCTGGCGTATGCGCAGAAAGGACCTCCGGAATTAATGCAGAACGAATCATCCATAACTACTTATTTTTTTAAAGTGATTTTATTAATGAATTAAATTTAATAACCTTCCATTTTTATTGTTTTTTTTTTTTAATGATTATTATTTTCTATAAATATTATATTTTCATTTTCCATATAATGAACTGTAAAAGTTAGTTTGGGAAAAAGGCATTTTTAAAGTAATTTCAATAAAGAAATTTAAACTATATATTCAAATTTAGTTGCATATAAAAAATCCAAACAAACTTGACCTTAATGAAACAGAAAATAGAACTAGTATTATAGATATGGCAATTTAAAAAAAAATTATGAAATACAAAATTAAAGTTATTCCACAAAAACCCTTCAATAAAGTTCCGTGATTTTAATGTAGCATGAAGTTGATCCTATCCCAAAATTTTCAAAAATCGCGTAAAGTGAAGCCAAAACAGATAAAACGAAGTAAACCCATAGATTCCTAAAAACATGGATTCGAATATTTAATAGTTTGTTGTTCTAGGCCATATTTTGGTCTAACCAAAAGATGTACTTCGTAATGTCAATAAGAATAGACATCGAAACTTCAAGTTCGTGTAAGAATCGTCATTTTAAGTAAAAGTAATTTCAAAGTGCAGTAAAGTTCATTTCAAAAACATTGCAACAGTTAAAAAAAAAAGTTAATTTGTCGGACCTATTACAGTTTGTTATAATAGACCAAATAATTAGTGTAATGAAAAAGATTCCTGGGAACACTTTATTGCTTGTTAGGCAAGAAAGATTTACGATAGAAATAGCTAATAAATGTATATGCATTTAGTAGAGTATATATGCCAGAAGGGCCTTACCTCCTACTCCTAGCCTTGACCTTGGCTGCGTACGTGGACAGGTGATCATTTGACCTTAATGGATGCAAGTGTTCTTTAGTGACGTCATAAGACCTTGTTCACACATATAAGCAAATGTTTATTTTGGTTTGGATCAAATGTATTTTTGGCTTCATTAATAATAATGGTTTTCCCAAAAAAACTTATGAAGAGTTAAATAAAGTTCCAAATACATTAATTTACCTAAAGATATGTTTACATGTGACGTACCTTTTACAAAATTTCCGCTTATTTATAGCACGTTTACAACTATACTACTGGACAATATCGAGGTTCTGGGTTTAAATCCCCGGAAAGGCGTCAATGCAATTATCATTTTAACCCGTTTAGTCTCTTACCTCATTATTTACCTGCTCAATTTACATTTCGTAGCGGTCACCATACTTGTGGAAACCCCCCTCCTCACCAACACTGCAAAAACCCCGGATCCCAACTTGGCAACGTGGAGGATACTGTTCGCCATAGTTGGAGGTTTAAATATACTGTTGGCGTGCGCATGCGCACTAATCGAAGAGAGTCCACGGTACTTCTTGCAAATGGGGAGAAGTTACTTGGCTTATCTTGTACTGAAGCAGTTGTTTGCCATAAATAATTCTGATTTTGCTGAAAATTTTAAGGTTAGTTCTCTCATCGAGTATTTAATATTTAGGGTAATATACAGGGTGATTCAAAAGTACTTTGACAAACTTCGGAAGGTAATTGCTGGCAATATTTTAACATGAAAGGTTCTTATAAACAGTGGTCCTTGGCGACTTCGTTACGGAGATACAGGGTGTTGAATTGTTAAAAGAAATAGTAATAATTTTTGAATAACTCCTTAACGAGTTATTTTTTTTTACGAAATTTTGTGACTTAAATAAGCATCTAAGGACACTTATTTTCAAAGTACAACACGTGGGTAAATTTAACCAGTGGCGTCGGTACAAAATGTTACTATCATATTTTTTGTGAAAACTATGGTACACTACTGACTTATTTCATTTTGAATTTTTTCATATAAATCCCCCCTGTATTTAGAACAAAAAAGATCGCGAGTGTTTTTTTGATACGAGGGACGGTTTAAGCGTAAATGATTATTTTATTCGAATATACACAAATATTAAAAAATGTGTTTTAAACTGATCAACCACTCAAATATTTATTACAGTATTTTAACGAATACCTACATACATACTTACTAATAAACAAATATGTATATGCCTAAGAAAGGTATCTGAGGATGCCTATTTTCTAAGTATAACACGTTTTCAGTGGCATACATATTTATTTATTAGTATGTTATTTCTAATATTTTGTGTTTTGACAAGGCGGCTTTGGAAATGCATTTTTTGTCGATAAATTAAAACCTATTTGACAGTTAGTTACCATTGAAAATAACAAAACTGAAGAAATAAAACTCAATGGTAACTAACTGTCAAATATGTTTTAATTTATCGACAAAAAAAGCATTTCCAAAGCCTCCTTGTCAAAATACAAAATATTAAAAAATAACATACTAATAAATAAATATGTATGCCACGAAAACGTGTTATACTTAGAAAATAGGCATCCTCAGATACCTTCCTTAGGCGTATACATATTTGTTTATTAGTAAGTATGTATGTAGGTATTCGTTAAAATACTGTAATAAATATTTGAGTGGTTAATCAGTTTAAAACACATTTTTTAATATTTGTGTATATTCAAATAAAATAATCATTTACGCTTAAACCGTCCCTCGTATCAAAAAAACACACGTGATCTTTTTTGTTCTAAATAAAGGGGGGATTTATAAAATAAAAGTTAAAATAAAATAAGTCAGTGGTGTAGCACAGTTTTCACAAAAAATATGATAGTAACATTTTGTACCGACGCCACTGGTTAAATTTACGAACGTGTTGTACTTTGAAAATAAGTGTCCTTAGATGCTTATTTAATTCACAAAATTTTATAAAAAAAAATAACTCGTTAAGGAGTTATTTAAAAATTATTACTATTTCTTTTAACATTTCAACACCCTGTATCTCCGTAACGAAGTCGCCAAGGACCACTGTTTATAAGAACTTTTCATGTTATAATATTGCCAGCCATTACCTCCCGAAGTTTGTCAAAGTATTTTTGAATCACCCTGTATTATAATCAATATGTTTGTAATTTTCTCCTACATTTTTGTATATTGTGTACCATCGCATTTAATGAAAACTAGGACAATAAACTTTAATCTCCTGGTATATAAAGAAAATTTAATATTTAAAAGTTAAACCTTTATACTGACATAGTCGGGTCAAACTGATGGCAACATAATTTGATTTAGGATTCGACAATATTCTAGGGAATTAGGTCATTCCTAAGTTATCGTACAAACTCCAGGGCCTCTGGTACTGATCTACTATTTCGCTTTTGTCTCGCTTTTTCTCGTCTCGTCTCGAGACGAGAGTGTTCCGGTCTCCTTCGAGATTTTGATTAGGATTTGCGATAAACACTACACTGATCCATCCCGAATATTTCATATAGGTCTGTATATACACGAATTCTTTCAAGTATAATAGGACTGAAAAGGTTTTTCAAAAGAAAATATTACGGTTTCCCAGATAATATTTTGATTGACATATGTGTGAGCAAATTATATTCTACCCTTCCTCATTTTATTTATTTAATGATATTTTGTTTGAAGCACAACTGCTCTTTATATTAGAGTTTCGACTTTTTAGCCTTGCACTAGTATTGTTTCATAAATAATTAATTAAAAGGGTATCTTTATCTCAGTTGATAGTCTTGGTCATCCTGAACCATCTTTTCTAATAAATTTCCACATTCCCTTATTTTTGTGTTTGCCATTAAAACCATATTTTTGTCAGCATTTATTTTATTTGTTACTGTTCGTATTGCGATTCTATCGCGTGTGGTTATGTATGCTTTTTCTCCTTCTTTTAAACCAGGTATTTTTACAGTAAACTTTTTGACAATCTACCATAACGTCAAAAGGTCAAATTCCTATAGACCACGAGCTCGAATTAAAATGTTTATGTTCTAGTTATCATTTAACGCGATGGTGCATTGTATGCCAACGAAATAGATAAATAATTTTATGAGACAGCCACTTTTAAAGAATTGAGTCCATATTTAAGATCTCGCTCCAGCCAGATTAACCAGTAATTTTCTTGGAAGAAAAGATGACAGTTCAATTGATTATTGATTGAAAGAAAACTGTTTATTATAGATCTAGCTGGTAGAGAAGGGCCACCCACATTGCATCGATTTTTAAACAAGAAAAACATTGTTGTTAACATTTAGAAACCGATGGACAGAGACTAACACGACTCCCTAATGAAGTTGCCAGAATGCTAGAGTACAGGCAGTAGGAACGGTCATTCTTTGCATTACTTAAATTAACAGAACATTTTTTTATTATCGAACAAACCCTTCAGAATAAATATGACGAGGAAGTTCGAAGAACAACGGTTTCATAACAATTAAAAGTTATATTGCCGGTAAACCATTTTACCTGTACAGTCGGTTTGGTGCATGGTGTCTCATGAGTTCGTGACTGACTATAAGTTTTAGCTCTCATTGCTTTACAGATGGCTTTTTCTAAATAACATAAATTGAAATATCCTATTATAATAATTCCCCTTTTCTCGTAGGTTAAAGAGGAAGAAATAAAATATCTGATTCCACAGCACGGTTTATTTTATCTAGAACCCGAGCGCTATTGGGATATCTTTAAAAAGCTTGTATGGAGGTTTTTTCAAAGCCTGAAATGTATGTTCTCGGAGCGTTTTTTTAAAACGACATCGGTTCTGATTTTGTTGAAGATTCCAGTTTTAGTTGTTGGGTAAGTATACGGAAAGAAATTAATAATAATATATAATCGAGTTTTAACTGAAACAATAGAACATTAAACCTTTTCATCGGGCGTAAAAAATATGCCAAAATGAAAAGGTTGAAATAATAATAATAATAATAATAATAATAATAATAATAATAATAATAATAATAATAATAATAAGTTTATTTAAAATTTAATAATATAATAAATATGTTTATGTTGCCTTCGATAAACTTATTCTTCAATCCCCTGAAGCTGAGCTTGATAGGGGCAAATCTTATTTTTTGTTTCAGTATGTAAAATCATAAACCATAAAATGCATTAAAAATCAAGTTTTTTAAAATAAAAATGTTAATTTATAGTATAAACGCAGCTTTTTTGAAGAAATATATTACCTATAATAAAATTATTAATTTATAATTTTAAGTAAAAAATATTACTTATATAAATTATTCAGTACAATATTAATTAATTATTTAGTACAATATTATACAGGGTCCTGCACCTCACCTCCCGTCTTCTATAGCTCACTTAGTAATTAAGTTAGAATTTTCATATTTTGCAGACCTTATCTGTATCTTGGGGCGCATTTTAGGAAAATATTTTTTTCATACAGGGAGTTCCAAAAAAAGTGTGACGTCATAAGGGTGTATTTTTTTAAATTACATGCCATATATTTTCTTACATTTTTACATTTACATCATTAAAATTGATTTAGTATTATAGACGAAAAAAAATAAAAACTAAAAAATATCAGCTTTGCGCCACTGGTATTAAAAATAAATAAAAAATAAAAATAATGCCTCGTTAATAAATTTATACAAAGGTACCTATTAAATAAGGTATAACAATTTCGTTAACCAAGTTTGGTTAACACGAATTGTACAGGGTGTCCAAAGTTTAGTGTCAAACTTTGCAAACTTTAAAGCAATTTATTTTTCTTATTTCAAATGGGAACCCCTGTATATTTTTATGTCATTCGATGCAGAATTAAAAATCAAACTTTTTTCCTAATTGCAACCCTATCGAAATTTCTAACGCATCAAGAGTTATTTGCAGAAAACTAATTTTATCAACTATTCCAACAGTCATTATTATGAATAAATATCGAAGGTGGCTTTGAAAAACAATTTATTGGTATTAAAGTTTATTAAAGTGACCAGAGACCATTTTGACTTTAGTAATCTAAAAGTTTTAAATACTGTTAAATTGTTAGTAATTATTTAAGCTGTTATAATTACTTTATATTGTTTTTTGTGATGGACTACAACCAAGAAGAGCTCGTAGATATGATTTTTATATTAGGAGCATGCAAAAAGAACTCTTTTTTGGCAAGCCGAGTTTACGCACAGTGTTATCCGGAACGACGACATCCAGACAAAAGGAGCCTGCAAAACATATTAGAGAGGTTTGTACAAACGGGAAATGTAAACTACCCAATACCAGTGAGAAATAAACCGGTCCGAACTGAACAAAATCAATTGGCTGTGCTATTATCTGTTATAGAAAATCCTTCAGTTACTTAACAAGCAGTCGCTGATGCCGTAGATGTAATCGAGAGAACAGTTCAACGAATTTTCAAGGATAACCATATTCACGATTATCATTTCCAGTTAATAATCACTAATAATTTAACAATATTTGAACAATGTTCAAAGTTTGCAAATTTGAAATATTATAATATTTAACGTAAAACAAATCAAAATTAGTGTTTTATTTGCATCGGCTCCGGCGTATAGTTGCTACAGTTATTTGTAACATAATTTTCCCTAAAATTCGATAATTCTGGCATCATTGCGCAATAATTTTATATTTGACATCTGGCATCGCTGCCGGCCGAGCGGTGTCGCGATTCAGTTGTTGGTGCGCTCGTAAACAAAGTAATTTTTTTTCTTACTCTTTATAATTTAACATTTTGTTTATGGACAATCTATTATGATTTTTGGAACAAAAATGAAAAAAACTCAAGGCGGACATAATATACCTATAGTGCCTGTGCGGAAATTTAATGAAATTATTTATACAAAAAATAGTTTTGTGGACGGGTGTGATGTATTTAATCGACTATTTTGTTTTATGTGTGTTTTATTTGGAGGGGAGGAAACTTGGTCCCGAAAAGGAACCGATGACCTAGTTTAAAATTTTATTTATATAATTATAACAATCGTTTTCTGAGTTTTGCAAAAGTGAATATTCCAAACTATTGAAAATGTGTTGTCTGAATAAAGGATTATAAGCAGTTTAAAACGGTTTTTTATTTTCTTTAACGGTCCCACCATTAATCCTGTTTTATCGTGTTTCAGAGTTTTACAATTGAACACAGTATTAGCCAGAATATTAGCTTACAACGCTTTATCCATACCCAGTATCGAATACAAAGGTTTAGACTTCGTTTATCCAATTTTCAAACCGTTGACACATATGTCAATACAAGAATTTAACAAATCCACTAACATTTGTAACGGTACTAATGGTAATGACAACAATAGAAGCTTTTTTAAGAACTTCTTGGTGTTGGGAAGTGCTCTGACGCCTGGATTATTTTTTGCCATGTTGATGGTTGACTGGCTTGGAAGAAAATTTACATTGTGTAAGTAGATCCGAAGGATAGTTTTCATACCTAGAAGTTTATTTCATTTATAAAACAGACTACTACACGAAATAATTTGGGGTAGATTATTTCCAATATAGAAAATATATGAATAAAAGTAGCTTTTTGAAACAATGTTTGGTCAGAGGTATTCACATTTTAAGTTGTGGTATTTTTTTTATATAAAAAAAAGTATTAATAAGGTATGTCCCAACTTTGAAATGTTAATGTTAAAATGATAATGTTTAAAGTCGTAGTTTTTTATTGACTATCTTTGAACTGCATGTTAAGTTATACATAAGTAGCAAATTTCAAATTTTATTCTTTGTCATTTATAAGATACCGTGCGAGAAAAAATTAGTTGCATCAAAGAGGGCTTAGATTAAAAAACGTAGGGCTTGGTTTAGATCACAATGATATGGGGCCGATATATCTAACCAAATCTAGGTTAAAATTTTGTCAAATTCATATTATGACATGATATGCCAAACTAACGAGTAATAAAATAAAATAAGTAGACAAATACAAATTTATTTTTGTTGTTTACAAAATTGACAAAGTAAGAATATACAGAAAGAAAAAGAAAAATAATTACATAAATTGCTGAAATTGGCCACCGCCATGCTCCAAGCATAAATTCACACGTATCTTCATATTTTCGAAAGTGTTGACCAGCATCTCTGGAGAAATGTTACCACATTCTTGGATAATCCTTTCTTGTAATTGTTCTAATTTTGCAACTGATGTTTTAAAAGTAGGTTCCATAAGATCTTCCCACTTCTTGGGACAGGCGTCTTATACAATTTGTTGGCGTATTTTGCATTATTTCACGAACGTTTGCAACAAGTTCTTCTGTTCATACAACAGATAGTCTTCCTGCTCCTTTTTTGTGTTGTATAGAACCTATTTCCCTAAACACAGCCACGGTTCTTTTCAGGCAATGCTAAAAATCCCCAGCATAAAAACAACGTTAGGAAAATGTTCGTGAATATCTTCCATGCACAAACCCGGATTGTATTGCCACTCACAATTTACTCTAACCCCGTTTCGAAAATAGACTTCAACCATGAATGTTTTGTGCTCTTTCGTAAAGCCCCTTGTGTAAATTGTTCAAGAAATTGGAAAAATTAGCGATGAATCAAATTACTTGTAACGACTGTCAAAGATGACGGAATAACTGATTGATTGTTAATTCAGGTAGTTACTGACACCCAACAGGTATTAAGCTCTACGGCTAAGCATTACGTTCTTTGATGCAAGGCCCTCTTTGATGCAAATAATTTTTGCTCGTACGGTATCAAAGAAAGATCTGCGGAAGGTATAATAACTCACTCAAACACAATCAGTCGTAGGTACATTTTTGATAATTGTTTGTCCTCCAAGCCAACAATGTCCGTCCAATAAATACAATACCTAGTTATAATACCTTCTAGTAGGTAGACAATTTCTACGGTAATACATAACCATTTAAAACCAACGGTACCAAACGGCATCAGTGGCTCCTTGGTTAACGCGGCAGTCATTGAGAACTTTAGGACAAAAGTTTGTGAATTCGTATCCCACCTGCCACTGGTTGATTTTAGTGGTATAAGTCTTGACGTGGGTCCACCGTCTAGCAAAAATTAGGGAAGAGTAAAAAATGTATCATCCCCCAAACCCACCCCATTCACGCCGGTAACCAGGCCGGATGAGACCGGATGTCTCATGGGGTGTGGGAAAGGAACACTTTCCTTAATCGGTAGGTCACTGAAAGCGCGAAACCAAGGGCTATAGCTCTTGGGGGTTCGGAGCCCACGTTAAACCGTAGCCCCCTCCCTTCCCGGGAATGGCCCTGACAGCGAACGAAGAGAAAAAATCCGAAAATAACAACAACCAACGGTACCAATTAATACCGAATTTTGATATTATGCCGTAAACAAATAATTCCTCCTTTTTAGAAGTGAAGATTGTTCTTGGTTGCAATCTTTTTAGCTCAAAAATTTCGAAAATAGTTAAAACACAGTATTTAGTAGGTACTTATCTGGAGGAGTCTTTCAGCTGCATTCTCAATATGAAAAAATTAATGCAGGTGCCACAGAAAAATATCGTTCGAGCAAAAATTATTTTCATCAAAGAGTGCCTTGCATCTAAGGACGTAATGCTTAGCCTTAGAACTTAATACCTGTTGGGTAACTACCTGAATTAACAATCAATCAGTTATTCCGTCATCTTTGACAGTCGTTACAAGTAATTTGATTCATCGCTAATTTTTCCAATTTCTTGAACAATTTACACAATGGCCTTTACGGAACAGCACAAAACATTCGTGGTTGAAGCGTATTTTCGAAACGGGGTTAGAGTAAATGGTGAGTGGTAATGAAATCTGGGTTTGTGCATGGACGATTTTCACGAACATTTTCCAAACGTTGCTTTTATTGCTGGGGATTTTTAACATTGCCTGAAAAGAATCGTGGCTGTGTTTAGGGAAACAGGTTCTATACAATACGAAAAAGGACCAGGAAGACCATCTGTAAAAACAGAAGAACTTGTTGCAAACGTTCGTAAAATAATGCAAAATACGCCAACAAATTGTATAAGACGCCTGTCCCAAGAAGTGGGAAGATCTTATGGAACATGCAGGACTATTCTTAACAAGCAGCTAAATTTATTTCCTTATAAAGTGCAAGTATTCCAAGAAATACAAGCCGCAGATTTTGAAATTACTCTCAATGGTTTACCCAAAATGTATTGGAAAGAAATGATTTATTAGACCTGACATTTTATTCGGATGAACCTGGTTCCACCTCTCCGGTTATTGAATTCTCAGAATACACGCATGTGGAGTAGTAAAAATCCCCATTGTTTTGTAGAGTCCACATTGCACCCTCAAAAAATTGGTGTCTGGTTAGCTGTTTCCCGAAGAAGAATTAATTGTTGGTTCTATTTTTTTCCATGACACAGTTACAGCACAGCGGTATAGAGACAATATTTTGAATCCATTTGTGGAGCAATTACTTGACGACGAACTACGTTTTGGATATTTTCAACAGGACGGAGCAACCGCCCATACAGCCGCCGAAACTATTAACTACTTGCGCAATTTTTTCGACGACAGATAGATCAGCTATCGATCAGACATTGAATTCCCACCTAGATCACCTTGTTTAACGGTTATGGATTATTATGGACACCAGTTGCAAATTTGGAACAATTACAAGAAAGGATTATCCAAGAATGTGGTAACATTTCTGCAGAGATGCTGGTCAACACTTTCGAAAATATGAAGAGACGTGTGAATTTATGCTTGGAGCATGGCAATTTATGTAATTATTTTTCTTTTTCTTTTTGTACCTAGGTATATTCTTACTTTGTTAATTTTGTAAACAACAAAAATAAATTTGTATTTGTCTACTTATTTTATTACTCATTAGTTTCACATATCATGTCATAATATGAATTTAACAAAATTTTAACCTAGATTTGGTTAGATATATCATCCCCATATCATTGTGATCTAAACTAAGCCCCACGTTTTTTAATCCAAGCTCTCTTTGATGCACAAATTTTTGCTCGCACGGTAGAAATTCAAATTTTTACAAGAGTTAACATAATATCCTAAATCACAGCCACAACCATCAAAATGGTTTCCTGAGTTCCTCACAGCCTATTATTTTTTTAACGCCCGTGGCCTTAAACAGAATCAGTTTTAGAAACTCTTAAAATGTCGATAAACTCCAAGAATACTGATATATATGATCAGTTTATTTGTCCAGAGTTATTTATAACCGAAAATATACACACTCGACAACTTTTGGTGCTTGTACGCTGGTACATGTTCGTATTTAAGTACCTTTAATGTTTTTACAGTTTATTATGATGTCTCGAAATATTGCAAAAAGTAACGAACAAAAACTTAGTTTGTACAGGGTTGCCCAGAAGTCCGGAATAAAATTAATATAACCTTAACCTATACCTTTTTGGGGAACGCTCGGACACGTCATTTTAGTTTTATATATGCTCATATTTTGACGTTATTTGTTTTTTTTTATAGGCATTTGTCAAAGATATGAAGACATCGATCATTTTTAAAATAGAAACATACAGCTTGTGATACATCATTTGAAAGCTAATATCTCGTACAGGATGCTCATAAATTTTGGCGCGATTCTGTCAAGCTATTTCAAAATGGCGACTGTTAAAACTTTTTAAAAAATCTCTATTTAAATAAGCGGAAATGATAAATCATGAATGTTTTTTTATGTTTCAAGGTAAGAAATCTTCATTGTTTCACGTTCTGACATTTTGTGACTTAACAATAGTTATTGTTTATTTGTTATTTATTTGTCAAAAAAAAAAAATGTAATGAAGCAAAACAAAACACAACAAAAAGGTGGTTTAACGTGGCAAATGCTGGAAGTGTCCTCCACCCTCTACTTGGCATCCTCCCAGACGATGGTAAAATCCATCGACGGAATTCCGAATGGCTTCAGCCGGTATGTTATGTGTCTCCAATCTAATTTTGTATTTCAAATCTTCAATATTATTTGGCCTATTTTGGTATACTTTTTCTATTAAATATCCCCAAAGAAAATAGTCTAGAGTCGTTAAGTCTGGGGACCTCGCTTCAATTGTAACACGTCGTCCAATCCAGCGACCTGGAAATATCTCATCTAAATATCTTCTCACATTGACACCAAAATGCGGGTGAGCACCATCTTGCTGAAACCAAATTATTTCATTAAGTATAATATTATCTGGATCTACTTCGTTCGGAAAAAGTACAGCTAGAGCAGGCATCAACTTGAAGGTTAAGAAATCCAGGTACCGTTCTGCTGTGAGGTTTTCTTCAAAAACAATATCAAGACTTCAATACGCTGTCTTTCCGACAAAACCATTTTTGTGACTGTTTGAAGGTTGGAGACAATGATGTTTCTTGAATGATGAAAGAGTTTTGGACTTCCATTGTCTTTATTTGTTTTAAATCACAACGTTTCAACTGGTAAGTATCCCTAGTCGTCTTCAGGTGAATACTAAATAAGTAAAGTAACTACAGGACTAATTATACTAGCTAGGTGCACTAAAGCATAACTGAGGTGGGTGCAGTCATGCGTTCAGTTGGCATGCGATCTTATCCTAAGATTACATCTATCTAACAAAGGTTTCCAGATATTTCTTATGTCTAAGGATGGTTTACTAAAGCAGGCTGCTACAAAATGTCAGAACGTGAAACAATGAAGATTTCTTGCCTTGAAAGGTAAAGATGGTTTATTATTGAGACCTTTAAGGGGATTTATGGTTGATAAAACTATGGTATTTCCATAGGATTTTAAAACTGTAAGTAAATCATCATACAAAATTAAAATAAATTATCACCATAGACATTTACCTTTAGATAAGCAAACAATAATCACGAAAGTGCCAAATTTAGGGCCTTGCGCATGTAAACAAAGCTATCTAAAGGTATATGTCTATGATTATCATACACCACACAGTAGCTAAATTATAAGGACTTAGGTACTAGTTTTTACGATATATTTTTCTAATTTTGTATGGTGTTTGTATGAATCAATTTCTTTATAAGGTCTTAGTGCGTCTTAAGTATTAAAGACATCACTGTGTGTCGAAGATTTTTAGATGTTGTCTGTTATTGTTTTTACATATTTATAAACAAACACGAGTTACAAGTCAAGTTACTTCTGTATGCATAAATTCAAATAAAATATACAATCTTATAAATTCCGAATAAAATGATGTTCTTTTATACCCGCATCAAACTTTTTAAGAAATGTCATAATTCCAAATAAATGGTGTCCTGACTAAACCTCAAAAAACATCCTCAAAAAATTGATTTTCCTAAGAACTTTATAAAAGTCATTAGGAAACCCATATGCGGTTTAAGCAAAACCTCGTAGATCCTTATAAAATGTCTAAAAGAATTTATGAGACTTTACGAGGTTTTTTCGGCAAGGTCGGCTTGACCAGTGTCGTTCATCAGGCGTATTTTACGGCATGTTATCGAACGTAAGGTTCTTGAAATAATTAAATAAATCGGTAGTGCGGACTGATGCCGATGAGCATCCAGAATGACTTTTGCTAGGTACCTTTTCTATCTTGATAAATGAATGGATTGGCTCTGTGTTCTGACAAAAAGAGTTGCACTGGCTTGCCTACTTAGCACTGGCGCTAAGCAACCCCTTTTCTACTACTACCTGCTACTAATATAATTACTGTGCATGGTATGATATGTCTTTGTTTTTAGTTACAGGTTTGCTTTTCTCAGGCTGGTCCTTTTTATCATTGAGGTTTATTAGGGGAAACACATTCCAGCTGGTGTCAGCATGTTTTATTATGGCATCGATAAGTAGTACCACTTCGATAGCATCGTTGATTACTCTTGAGGCATATCCAACCGCTTTTAGGTATGAACATTTGTTTTAAATAATTTAAATTAATTGTAATCAACATATTTAGAAGATAATATATTGTCCGCGAAAATAATTAAAAGCGAATATTGTGACATATCGGACAAGTGTGTAACTGTTTTTATATTGAAATACACAGGGATCCAAGCACAATGGATACCCTGGGGCAGCCATAACCCAAGCAATTCCGACACAGCGCGAGCGGTTCGATATATTAAAAGGCTCTTTGCAAAAGCAATCAATACACCGTAGCGCCATCCTAGCGGAATTAACTCCAATATAAAAGGCAGTTACTAGGGCAGTTACAATAGTTGAATTATTTGAAATTATTGGAAAGACCATACAGTTTTTCTACAATTTTATTTTTTTGACCTTTCAATAAACCCAAATAGCATAACAACATATTTTCAAAGTTGCCGCGCGTAGATCGCTACGAAGTAATAAGCAGTTGGAATGATGCTGCCAGCTCAAATTAGTGGATGGCAATTTATAAAAACCCAAACCCTATTAGTACGGAGATATTATAGTGTGCCATTCATACAGCCTATTAAGTATTTTCCCTTTTTTATAGGCCTGTGTGTACAGGGTGTTTGGAGAGGAAAGGGCAATATTTTAGGAATGTGTTCAGAGGGTGAAAATAAGAGAAATAAACCCATATGTTTTAGTTCGATTTTCAACCATTTCTGAAATAATAGGTTTTAAAGTTTTTGTAAGTAATTTTTTATTTTAAAAGCGAATAATTGCAGGTACTGCAGTACAAACTAACTTAAAGAATATTTTCAAAAACCCCTCCACCAACTTCATTAATTTTTCTGCACGATTGTTAATCGCTAGGGTAGCACGTTGGATTGAGTGGAGATTGTTTTTTATAAAAGCTGCAGCATTGAAAATTCGATCGCGGAGTGCTTCACTCGTTTCCACTCGTGTTTCATATACTAGCGATTTCATCCATTTCCAAAAGCAATAATCAAGCGGGTTTAAGTCTGGTGACCTCGCTGGCCAAACTTGCTGCTCTGCTCTGTCAATAGGAAAACGATAATTCAGGAAATTTCGCACACGGAGACTAAAATGAGATGGGGCTCCATCATATTGGAAGTACATAATATGTTGTCGAACATTTAACGGAACATCATCCAAAATGTGTATCAAATGGTCTTCCAAAAACCGTAAATATCCTTCTCCATTTCAAATGGACCAAACAACTGGTCGTTGAGCATTCCACACCAGACACTGAATCGATGTTGAAAGTTTCGTTTAAATGTAGCATGAGGATTTTCATCTGACCACCGATGTTCATTGTGGCAATTATTAAATCCATCACGAGTGAACTGAGCTTCATCGCTAAATAAAATATATTTGTGCATGCGGACTTCGATTTTGATGGTACCCTTGAAGCAGGATCACCATCTAGAAGATGTTGAACGTGAAAAGGTTTTAAACCGTTTTTTCTAAGTGACTCCCATGCGGCTAGATTTGATGGTATATGAAGTTTATTTGCAACCCGTCTCGTACTTATACCTGAGTTCTCTGCGCCAATATCCAGAACATTTATTTCTTCATTTTCCACATCTAGACCCTGCACTCTTTCAGAAACAATCCTCACGCTTGGAAACATTCCAGTTTCCTGAGCACTTGCAAATACTTTTTGAAAAACTGTTCTATTAGGAACTCTTCGATTTGGACAACGACGTCGATATTCATTAACAGCGCGCATTGCACTACCGTTGCAGTAACCATAAACGAATATCATATGTCGGCATCTTCCCTGTGATTGAATGTGTGGGGCATTGTAAGTTTGAAATATGGAGAACTAGAGGGTAGGAGGCCGATCGACAATGGCAGCATTTTCAAATTCTGTCCCGGTTTTTTGTTAGTTCGCTATTGGCCGATAGATGGCTCTCGCGTCCGAAATGGGCTGATGTTGTCTTCTTCTTCTTCGTTTTTAATATGGAAAACTAGATCCTCCATAGTTTTTAAATTTTACTTAAACCCTTTATTTTTCTGTGCTTCTACTTTTGACAATTGACATTTTATTTTTCGAAATAACAAAGAACGTTTGAAGGCAAGACGAGACAAATAACGTTGTATTGTAATTAATTTCCATATTTATAATGAATATTGGTACAATTTATAAAAGTAGAGTTTGCTTTGTGTCGGGGTGTAAGACAGGATCTTCTTCAGAGATGAAACGCAGCCAAATAAGTCTCTTTCTAGCTCCAAAGGTAAAACCCTCTAGCTAGAATGTTCCTGTATTTTAAAAACGAAGCATCGTTGGAACTTTATACGGGCCGAGTTTACTAATAAGTATAACAAAGTAAGTGTAAATTCATATAAAAGTCCTTATTTGTTCCTTAAAGAACTAATTTAAATAAAAATAGTTATCGCGTCCATAAGAAACCATTTATCTGATAGCCCACTTCGAACACGAGCGCCATCTTATGGCAACTTGTAAAGCTGAATTACCGATGCTAATTTGGGACCGAATCCAATGCATTGCGATCGGCCTCCTACCTCAAGTCCTTCATAGTTTGAAAATATTGGTTAAAGTCGATACGCTCAATATGATGCTAACTGACAACTACTATGCATGTCAGAACTATCAATCAAAATGTATCGGACGTTTAAAACTAAAGCCTCCTTCATTATTTCAATATAAAAAAAAATCAGAACCGATTATTTCAGAAATGGTTGAGAATCGAAATAAAACATATTATGGGTTAATTTCTCTTATTTTCACCCTCTGAATACATTCCCAAAATATTGCCCTTTCCTCCCCAAACACCCTGTATAACTCGTTTCTCATATTATAATTAGGTAGGTATTGGAATATTTTTAATAAATGAACATCGCATTTGTTTTTAGGGGAACGGCATATGGGGTGACAAATTTTCTTGGATTAGTATTGGCAGTTCTTTTTATTAAGTACGTGGTAATAGAACCTCATATCCTTATCATTATTATGGGAGTACTTTGCCTATGTAAGTTACTAACCTTTTAAAATCCTTGTTTTACTTAAAGCAACCGTTTTATTCTTTGTTTTGGTACCTATATCATGTAATAGTTATTGTGTTCATCTCGATAATCAAAACCTTTCTGTTTGTAGGTCTATCTGTTTCAACAACATTCTTACCTGAACTAAGAAGAAAGCCAATGATTGAATATTGAAAACTGTATATTTGAATATTATAAAAATCTAAAAATGATATATAATTGCGTATATTATGTTTTTGATATTATATCCCAAGCTACAGTGTGACTAGTAAAGTCCGCATCATATGGGATTTTTTTTTATTAATAGCTTTATTCGAAATTTAACTTTAGCATCAAGTTCTGCTTCGATCGAGATGCAAATTAAGCAAAAAAATTGTAGTCACGCATTATCTGTCAAATTTTAATTTTTTTCAAAAAATAATTCAAAAGTGAGGTTATTTCTGAAAACATCGAAAAAAGTTAATAAAAAAGGTTTTTTTTAAATGCAGTTTCTAGCCCACAAGCAAAATTTCAGCTGCATAAGATAATTTTGATTTTTTACCCACCACTAAAATTTATTTTTCACTTAATGAACACTTTACTGATGACACTGTGTTATGGTTTGTCTTAATATTAAAATGTATTACTTTCAGACACAAACCTCGTTTTCAAAAATGCTTATTTTATGAAGTTACCTTATACAGGGTCAAAAACAAATAAACTTTGCATCACATGCGACCAAATTTTAATAGCCCAATTTTGATTTTGTAGAAAAACACACATTTAATATGCCGCTACTTTAAAGAAAATGTATCTGAAATAAAGCATTGTCAAAACTAAGAAGTTTTATGTAGGTTGCGTTGAGTCTTATTTTGCAAAAGTGGTGCAGTTTACAAAATATGGGTAAAAAATCAAAATTACCTTATGCAGCTAAAATTTTGCAGTGGGCTAGAAACTGCATTTTAACATTTTTTTTCTAATAACTTTTTTCGATATTTTCAGAAATAACCCATAAAATTTGACAGATAATGCGAATCACGTGACTACTATTTTTTTTGCTTAATTTTTATCTCGATCGAAGCAGAACTTGATGCCAAAGTCAAATTTTGAATAAAGCTATTAATAAAAAAAAATCTCATATGATGCGGACTTTACTGGTGACACTGTGTATCCCCATCTATATAGAGTAAATACTTTTGGCAAAATAAAACTGGAGTGGACATATTTGTGATGTGTGCAAAAGTAGATAAACGGAACCTATTCAATAAATATCAAAGAAAATTATTAATCTTACATAAAGAGGACTCCGAACAACATCTATCATGCTTTAGCAGTTGTTGTATGACAAATAAATTATGGTTTGGCCCAAAGGCATATAAGAAAGTATATAGAGTGCTTATTCCCCAAAAGGCTTGTGTATTTAAAATAGCGTCTCATGAAGAGGCTGTGTGGTCAGGAAGTTAATGTTTTCCCCTAGCAGGGGGGGGGGGGGGCGAATGGAGCGACCGCCCGGGGCGCCATATTAACAGGGCGCCAAAATGGTCATTAGAAATACGGGAATTTAAAAACTTACTAATACAATTACGGTCCGGATTGTTTTTGACATTTGGCAACACCGATATTTAAAGAAAAGGCGCCGCGCCGCGTTTCGATTGCGTCACTATGCTACGTGAGTTGTGAGTTGCCACGACAAAAGTCCGAACAAGCAATTTTTCTTTCCAAGAATGTTAAGTTTAAGTCTGTTAATCAGTGGCGGTTTCTCCACAGGAGCACGTGTACCCCCATAGTCCATAAAGAATTCCCCCATAAAGAAAAATAATGTTCATTTAAATTTATCTTCTTATATATTATATATTTACCGTAATCTAAGTTAGAACCCTCCTATTTTAACGTAACGTCAAACAATCGAACGAAACGTGGTGTAATAGCTCTCGCTAAGCCGGTTGTCAAGAGCAATCGTGTGGCGCGTAGGAAATCATAAGTCGCACATGCGTTAAAGTAGGCGGGGTTTCTGCTGTTTCCCTGTGGATCTTGTACTAGCAGGTGTAGTGGGGGTAAGCACGATCCTAATAGCACAAATTAAATGTGCGCCGTTGAGTTCATTGCGTCTTAACTGCTCTATAAATTGATTATTTGGAGTTTTTCTTTATATTTTTGTTATTATTTTGGGGTAGTAAAGACTTTTTCCTTATGTAGGATTTCAGCTTCTGACCACATAATATGGTGACCATGTTTCCAGGCAGGGTCAGCTGCACCTGACTTTTCGGTCTCTCCTTTTAACGTATTGTTTATGCCTGGAAACATGGTCACCATATCATGTGGTCAGAAGCTGAAATCCTTCATAAGGAACAACACTGGAGGAAAAGAAAGTTTAAGGAAGCTGCTGCTCTTCACCAGAACCCAGGCTGCTTTAGTTAACCATCATTAGACATAAGAAATATCTGGAAACCTTTGTTAGATATAGATGTAATCTTAGGATAAGATCGCGTGCCAACTGAACGCATTACTGCACCCACCTCAGTTATATATGCTTCAGTACACCTAGCTAGTATAAATAGTCCTGTAGTTACTTTACTTATTTAGTATTCACCTGAAGACGACCGGAGATACTTTACCAGTTGAAACGTTGTGATTTAAAACAAATAAAGACAATGGAAGTCCAAAACTCTTTCATCATTCAAGAAACATCATTGTCTCCAACCTTCAAACAGTAATTAATTAATAAATTAAAGTAAAAATGATTTCTTAGCTTAGTTATTAAAGGAACGCTTCGTGAACAAATTGGAATATAGAGGGACATTCTTAACCGCGGCAAGGAGAAGGATAAAGTCTTTACTGGGCTGAGTTAAATTTTTAAAAGGACCTCTGACCGTAACGTCACGACCATTGCTTATCTTTCTAACATTCGTGAACTAGGTGAGATAGTAAATTTGCGTCAATAATGAATGCCGTATAACTTTACCAATGAAAAAAATTTATTATCATTTTTGGCAGTGACATTTTTAATCAACATTGTTTCAAAAATGTCACAATATTGTGAAAAGGAACAAGCATTAATTTTAAAATTATTTGATTATTTTCAAAGATAAAGTGATGCCGGAAAGACTCTTTTACCCTTTAGCGCAGTTTACGAGGTAAGTATGTAGATATAATAAAGCAGGAATTGTGAAAACAAATAATAAACATGTAAAATATATGGCAACGTATTTATAAATACCTACCTATCTGTTTAGAAGAGTTTCTGATGCTTTGGGAGTTTCGTGTTCAACAATCCAACGAATTAAGGCAAAGGGGATAGAAAAGGATGTTGATTTTAAGAATCGCAATAATGTAGCTATTTTGTCATCCCGTCACAACTTTACGAAATTCATGAGCATACCATAAGAGAGCGTATTTATGGGATGTATAGAGAAGGTGAACACGTAACCATTCGTTTAATATAACTAAACCTTAACATCATTGATGATGTTGAAATATCCACTGGTTCATTAGCGGACGGCTTAAAAAATTTAAATTTTAAATGGTACATTTAATGTACTGTATCAAAGAGGTGTTTCTTAATAGAGCAACCCAATATAGCCCAAAAACAAGTAGAATTTTTAGAGAATTTAAGAATACCGGCAACTCTCAATTTCCCTTAAAACTTGTTTTTCTGGATGAAACCTGGATATACAGTAAAAGGGCTTTTAGGCAAAGTTGGCAAGATGATACTCTTCATACAGTTAAAAAAAAGTCGTCAGAGGGTGTACGGTATGTTATTCTTCATGCTGGTTCATAAAATGGATATAGGAATAATGTAAGGTTGATATTCAAGTCTGGCCTGAAATCTGGTGATTATCATGATTCGATAAATAGTGAAAACTTTGAGAAATGGTTTGAAGACCAATTGTTATCAAACTTGGAAGAACCGTAGCTTATTATCATGGATAAGGCCACCTATCATTCTGGGCTAATTGGAAAAATTCCAAATATAAGTTGGTTAAGTTGATGACTACGGTTACATCATTTGCAATAAAGGATCAGATCTGGATAATAGTGAAGCAGCATAGCTCATTCAAATAATACCAACACCAATAAAGTAATCTGGAAAGAGCTGTTTATTTTATTTTTTAATTATTTTTATTTGTTTTAATCGGTTGAACCAACTAACATTGAAACGTGGACATCGAGTTTTAAGACTTCCTCCATATCATTGCCACTTTAATCCCGTTGAAATGGTTTGGTCAGAATGTAAGCGCTATTAAGATGCAAAAATAAGTTCTATGCATCCTGTAACAAATGACGTAGTTTTCGGTCTGTGAAATGAAGCCATAGAAAATGTAACAGTGGAACAATGGAAAAAGTATGTAACATATCTTATGAGGGGGGCGACCCTCTCCCCCTTCCCGCCCTTGCCTTCGTGCCGCCCTTATTGTTATTTCCTAATATATATTATACTAGCGTGCACCCGGCCTGCGTTGCAGCCCGTCATTATACGACATGAGATAATAAGGCGAACCTCAAACTCAACCGTTTGCCAGCCGATCCACAATTTCCATGCATAAAACATAGTCTGTCTTCGTCTATTCCGGCTTCGGATCGATCGTTGAACGGGCCGGGGACCGGTTAGGTTGGGTTGTTCGTTCTCCCTACTCTAATTTATCAGTGTTTCTCTATAATATTATGCATGTATTATACATAAAAACCTTCCCCTTGAATCACTCTGTCTATTAAAAAAAACCGTTTCAAAATCCGTTGCGTAGTTTTAAAGATTTACGCACATAAGGGGACATGAACAGGATAGCGACTTTGTTTTATACTATGTTAAGATTTATATTTAGCGTACTTATGGCTCATTTACATCACAAAAGTCAACATAACAAACAATTATATAAAAGCATGAAATTAAATTCACAAACAGACATCTAAAGCACGTATATATTCAATAATTGCATCCTTAGTCGCTATCTGGAAGTCATATGGGTCGCCGGTGTAGGCCCTCAGTGTGCATTCTTCAACAATGTGGCGGATTGTCTGCATGTCATCTCCGCAGTCACACCTGGGGGAAAGGTTTTTACCCCATTTAAAAAGTTAGTCAGCGCATCTCCCACATTTGGTTCTAATTCTATTCAGGGCTGACCATGTTTTGCGGGGAAGGTCGAATCCACTGGGCTTTCCGGATATGCAGGGCATGTTATGGTAGGCCAGTGGAACGTTGTCCTCCCATTCTTCTCGCCATCGGGCAGTAATGTCAAAACCGGCATCATGCAGGGACTTTCCAGTTCTGAGAGGGGGATGCCTGGAGCGGAGTCGGTTTCTTTCGAGGGCGGGGGAGCCGGAATGGATCGGTAGTTGAGGATTATTGATAATCTTCCTGTATTCCCTAACAAGAGCGTGCTCTCTACGGAAGTGAGGAGGGGCTATGTGGCTAAGCGTGGGGAGCCAGAAGGTAGGTGTTGGTTTGATCGTATCTAATTATATACTAATAATATAGAATTAATAGTCTACCAGCTTTTACTCGCGACATCCATTTATACCGTTTACTCAAAAACCTTTAAACCTATAGAATTTATTTTAAAATACATTTGTTTATTTAAAAATAGTGAAGTAATTTTTGTACTTTTGACTTTAATAGTATACAGGGTGTTTCAATAAAAACTTCCAGGCTAATTATTTCGAAAACTAAAAGTGACATGTAAATTCTGTAGACGCCAGTTCTTAGCCTCTATAATTGACTTTACAACTGTGTAAGAAATGTGTTTGAATAATACAAGATGTAGGTGGCGCCACGGTGCAAAGCATTTTTTGGATGACAGAAACTTTTTTAATGTTGTGGTTCTTAAAGATAATTATCAAATTATGTCCCATAATTTTTTTTGATAAATCCAACATGAACGGAGATATTTGTGGTTAAGTTTTTTTTTAATAATTTTAATGAGTAGGTATTTTAATTATAAATATTTTTAATATTCTTTAGCAGATTTTAATTTAATTTTGGTAATGATAATTTTCGTGATAGAACGCTCGTGTAGCGCTAAATTATTACGTCCAGTGTCGTCTCGGGGGCCCCTTAACAAATAATATTGACAAAAAATAAGACGCCACTGAGCCTTTGGTAATTTTTATATTTTTTCGGATTAAGCAACAAAAAATATAACGTATTAATTATTATTTAATGATTTTTGTTTTCCATAGATATGCAATAAAATTGTTATTTCTCGAAAACGAAGCAAGATATGAAAACAATTTAACAGACAAGAAAAGGATATTTTTATTTGCTTAATCCGAAAAAAATATAAAAATTACCAAAGACTCTGTGGCGTCTTATTTTTTGCAAATATTATTTGTTAAGGCGCCCCCTGAGACGTCACTGGACGTAATAATTTAGCGCTACACGAGCGTTTTATCACTACAATTATAATTTTACCAAAATTAAATTAAAATCTGCTAAAGGATATTAAAAATATTTATATTTAAAATATTTACTCGTTAAAATTATTAAAAAAAAACTTAACCCCAAATTTTTCCGTTCATGTTGGATTTATCAAAAAATTTTATGGGACATAATCTGATCAAAAATTAATTATCTTTAAGAGCCACAACATTTAAAAGTTCGTGTCATCGAAAAAATTCTTTGCACCGTTGCGCCACCTACATCTTGTATTATTCAAACACATTTTTTACACAGTTGTGAAACCAATTATAGAGGCTAAAAACTGGCGTTTACAGAACTGTCATGTCACTTTTAGTTTTCGAAATAATTGGCCTGGGAGTTTTTATTGAAACACCCGGTGTATTAACGATCTTCGAAATTTCAAAATTTGTTGTAAATGTTACCAGAAAAATTTAATTAAACACGTATATTTTGCATCACTGGGTAGCTAAAGGTTCAAACGTTATTTGTGTCGCAACATATTTTTAATTTATGCCTTTCTTTGAAAGAAAATAAGTTTTAAAAGTCGCCCATTTACACCTACACAAATTATAGTATATTTTAAAAACGAAAGGGTAATCCGAAAATATTTTTAGAAATGCTTTAATTAATTAATATTGTTCTGAATAATTTATATAATACCTAAGTAATATTTTTTACTTAAAAATTATAAATCAATAATTTTATTATAGGTAATATATTTCCTCAAAAAAGCTGCTTTTATACTATAAATTAACATTTTTACTTTAAAACTTGATTTTTAATGCATATTTATGATTTATGATTTTACATACTAAAACAAAAAATATGATTGGCCCCTAACAAGCTCAGCTTCAGGGGATTGAAGAACTAGTTTATAAAAGACAACATAAACATATTTATTATATTATTAAATTTTAAATAAACTTATTATTATTTTCGACTTTTCACATAAGATCTTTCTTATGGCAATGTGAGTGTGAAGTTCACCGGGTGCACACCATGCACCTAGGGTAAGCTCTCCATCGGCGATGACATTATTGTAACACTTTACGTACAATGTGGGCAGTTTTCAGAAGAACAGTTTTCTGTATGCTGAGTAGGTGATGTTTTCCCGGGATCTCTTTAATGATCGATTGTGTAAAATGTGATATGAGCCCTGTTGCTCCTATGACCACCGGGATAACTTTTGTCTTCATGCCCCACATTCTCTGGATTTCCATTAGTAGGCTCTGATATTTTAGTCTCTTATTTGCCTCTTTCTTGGTGATATTGTAGTCGGAGGGGATGGAAACATCTATGATTAGGCACTGTTGTACTACAAGATCTGGTTTGATGGTCATTATAGATCGATCAGTTTGAATTTTGAGATCCCATATCAGTGTGACCTTATTTGTATCTACCACCGGGTCAGGTTTATGGTCGTATCATTTTTCGGTTACTTTGATTCCATATTTTTTACATATGTTCCAGTGGATGTGGGCGGCGACTGCGTTGTGACGTTCAAGATATTCGTTTTTGGCAAGGATCGAGCAACCTGAGACAATGTAGTGTATGGTCTCGCTTTCTGCCCGGCACAGTCTACACTTTTGGTCTGTGCCAGTTTTCAGAATTTTGGTCTTGAGATAGTTGGTTGCGATCGCCTGCTCTTGACATGCAGTAATAAGTGCTTCCGTCTCCACTTTCAGTTCTCCATGGTTGAGCCACATCCAGGTTTTTGCTTTATTAACGGTTTCTTTCTCTGTTTCTTTGAGTATCTGTCCGTGCATAGTTTTTCCTCTCCATCGGTTAATCGTTTCCTGATTCATTTTCTCTTTGATATTCTTTACTTCCTTCGTTCCAGTTGTTCTAGGGGTGTTTGCCGTTCTTGATGTATCAGTTGGGATCTGGTTGACGTGTCCTTTTTCTTTCCTCGCTTCGCGTCTATAAATCATCCCCAGATATTTGTCATGTTGTTTTAATTCCAGGTATTTTGCAAGTCCTTGAGTTACAATCTCGTGGCTGGTTTCTATTATTATTATTTGTTCTTTTTCACAGGTTTCTACCCTGGGTTTAGAGCTAGAGCACATCGGTCAGTGACAAGATGGCCTGCTCGTTGGTGTGGTTCTAAACCACTTAAAGTTAAGTTTCGCCTAAAACCCTACGGACTATGCTGCACGTGTCTAACAACACAGACTTTTGCATGGGTAAGTATAAATCTACATCTAAACCAAGTTGACCTAAACTCTTCTTAATTGTTTTAGGTATTTCACCAGTCGAGCCGATGACTATCGGTACTATTGCCACTGTCTCCATGTTCCACATTTGGCGTATCTCATCGCTCAAGGGTAAGTATTTATTTATCTTTTCAGAGTAAGTTTTATCGATGTTGGTTGGAAGGGGAACGGCAAAATCAACAATGAGTGTTTTCTTTTCAGCCTTGAAGGTAAGTACTAGGTCGGGTCGAATGTTGTTTGTTATTGTTCGATCTGTAATTATTTTTCTGTTCCAGTAGAGTCGCATGTCGTCGTTCTCACATACTGGTGGCGGCTCGTATTGATAATATGGTGTGTGTTCTGTGAGACCTAGGTATTTTTTCCGTAGACTTTGGTGGATAATTTTTCCGACTCTATTATGCCTGTCTAGGTATGCTTTCGGTGCAAGCACTGAACATCCAGCAACTATGTGGTCTAGCATTTCATCCTTCTGGTTGCATATTCGGCATTTGACACTGTCCTGTTGTTCTTTTAGGATATTTCTTCTATAAACCTTTGTCGCAATGACTTGGTCCTGGATAGCAGCGATGAAGCCTTCCGTTTCCAAAAACAAATTACCAGTTCTGAGATATGTTGTAGATGCATTCCCGTCGATATGTTCATTCTCTATTCCAGCTAAGTATCTACCGTAAAGTGGTTTGCTTCTCCATTGTTCTAATTGTTGATCCAGAGTAGAAAGAAGTCTCTTCAGTTGGGTGGTAATCTGTTTCTGACAACTTTAGGGGTGTAGCCTTTTTGTCCGCTCTCACCACAGCACGGTGCATCTCACTGGATATTGCTTTAATATGAAAGTATTCCCTTAAATTGGTAAGTTGGTTAGCATGTCTCGCCACTAGGTCGGGAATACCTCGGCCTCCCATTTTTCGAGGTAAGTGAAATCTCTCTATAGAGGAACGAGGGTGGTGTGCTCGGAACTTACGGAATTCTTTTCTTGTTTTTATATTAAGGTCATTGAGTTCCGTCTTGGTCCAGTGAATGACACCAAAACTGTAAGCGATTGCAGACGTGGCATAAGTATTGACTGCTTTAGCTTAGCTTAGCTTATTATTATTATTATTATTATTATTATTATTATTATTATTATTATTATTATTATTATTATTATTATTATTATTATTATTATTATTATTATTATTATTTTAAATTAAAGTAAATCGGATGTGCGGTTTCGGAAAAATTCGGTGACAACGGAGGGTAAAAATTGTGTTTTTTACACCCTTAAAATCAAACGTCATAATTTTTAATTTGTAGTTAAAATGCAATACTTAAATTTAAAAAAAAGTTTTTTTTTCAAACCCGATATGAGAAAGCTCCCTTTAAGGTTTGCCCCCCATTCTCCTTCCTTCCCCCTACGGTAGCCAAAAGCAGGCGACAAACAAAAAATAATGTAATCCATAAATTTCCAGACGTGTTTGTCTACCTACGCATTATTTATTTGTTTAGTACTTGCAACAATATTGCTACATATAATGTGAAAATTATAAGAAGCAATGCGTGAAAAACTTATGGAGCCAGTAACACCTCGTAAATCATATAAAAATGATACTAAAAAAATATTCCGTAAACTAAACAATTTCGATGATCTATTACAAAAATTTTAGATAAACTGAACATCTTTGATCTTCGCTGCTCATAGAACAAATAAATAAACAAAAAAAATGTATTAGGAGATTTTTTTTTAATATTATACACAATTTTAAAAAATTGTTAAAAGTTTTTCGTCTTTTCCTGAATTTTGCGTGACAGAAAGGGCTCTTTACCTCAGACTAAATAATAATAATAATAAAAGTTTATTTAAATATTTTTTGGCATTTAATGCTAATATTTAATTTTTTACATTATGGGGGTTTCTCTAACAGACTGCAGTACGAGGAGAGGCGCTGCATCATCTTCATTATATTTTTTTTTCCTTTTTAACGTCTAGTACGGATCCCGTTTCACGAAATTTCTTAATCAGCTTGCTAACCGCCCATTTGGTTACGGGTACATTGGGAAACCTTTCATTAAATTTTTCAATAACGTATCTGTATGAAAAATCTCCGTTACCATAACATTGGATTAAATGTATTCTTTGCTCCGTTGTTAACATTGTACACTAATAAAAATTTTAAAACTTACTGACAATATGACGTTTTTCTTGACACTGTAATAATCATAGACAAGCGAGTTGCGCGCTCTTAAGGATAGATAGGCAACTTAACATACTAAATTGGTTCCCTGATAGCGCCACATGCGACCGGGGGCGAAACTAAATATAGTCGTGGTAGGCGCAAAGCATAAAAATTTATTATTACTTTGAATTCAAATTTTCGCGCTTCTAACTTAACGGAAAAGTTTGAAGCGCGAAACATCTGATTCAAGTTAAAATAATTTGGGAGAACGAAAGGAAATTATAACAACGTTTCTGATATGGCGACAAGATTTATTAATAATTAGATATTTACATAAATAGGTTTTAAATAAAAAAACAGCTTATATTATTATATTATTATTTTCTGTAGATTTTTCTAACAATTCCGTGTTATTTTCAGAGTTTTTATTTAATAAACTAGTTATTGTACCTTGTAGTTCGTTAAGTTGTAAAGTAAAGTTTCTTTCTATATCTTTAATAGCTTTCTCTGTACTTTCCAATCGTTGGGCGACATTAATGAAGTCTTCAGGAGGTTCCACGCTTTTGTTAATTGCCTTGGTTTTTCTTCCCGAGTTCTTTGGTCGCGACATTTTAAATATATATGGGTTCTCAAACTACCGACTGCGTCATGTTAAGTTTATAAATTATATATGAATAATTACTTAATAATAACTTTATTTTTTATTTTGAAGAAGTAGTCCATGCTTTATTTTTTATATATTTTATAAATCAATCATAAAATGACAATGACAATCTTTTACCAGTCCAGGTAAGACTTCAGGATCTGTCACAATAAGCCATATTTTTATCTTTCTCGCACATATGCTGGTACCTACAGTTTAATACAGAGAGAGAGAGAGGTACAGAATGTTGGCCATGCTCATTCTAAATGAATATTCTGTTCCTACCAACGTTAGGAGATGAACAACCTTATAAAACAAAATTCCTACAATAGCGCCACTAGCGACCGGGGGCTAAATTAAACGAACAGGGGACGACCTTCACCATTTAAGATATCCTAGCCTGGTAATAATCTATTTCTGAGGTAACTATAATCAAAGGTCATAAGTAAAGGTATACAAAATGAAAGATACACCTACAAACTCCTCAGTGAAATTAAAACTTAAAGCAAAAAATTATTGCTATTCAAAATTAATGAAAACCAATATCCTAGAAGATGTGATGATTTGAAACAATTCTCTTAAATAGCATTTTACTAAAAATTGTAGAATACGCGTATATTCTTGTGTAAAATTAGATTTTTTAAGTTTTTGGACACCCTGTTAGTACACAATATGATTTTTTTTCCGTCGACAATCGTATTTTTTCAGCAAGCAAATTTTTTATAAAGAATGACTTTTCCTCGAAAAATGAAATTTTTGGTCTGTTTGTCCTCTTGTCTACCACATCGCCGGACATACTGTATATGACAAAACCAACCACCCATTGTGCACAACGTACATTATTTTTCGTAAATGATTCCAAAAACAAATATATCGCTTCTCGGAATACTTTTTTATTTATATTTAACCGAAACCTCGATTTTCATCCGTGGCCATATGTAATCGCTCCGAATTTAAACGTGTTTGAGTTTATTTATTTCCTCGTTTTATTTAAAAAATAAACTCCGACAACATCTTTTCCTGGCAGTAATGACCAATCAGAAAATAAATTTTATTTTAAATTTCATTCCAATTTTAATTTAGGTGTAATAACTATCATTGATGATTTTGAAAGATCAGATTAACAATTTAGTATCCATAAAATGGACCTAATATTGGGGTAACATCAGGTGTAGATTTCACTGGGCTAAGATATTGAGCCTAATGAATAAAAATTAATCATCTACTTAAAGCAATTACTTTTTAGTAAACGCGATTGCTTGACTAGCAAATGCTATAAGTAAAAGCGATTGCTAGATCTGGATATGAATAAAATTTTGAAGCAATTGCTGTTTTTCTTACACCTCTGTTGCAAATGCTTATTCAACACAAGTTCAGACGTGGCTTATCCACTTATTCAGATTATATATATCATTTTCAGTTTGATGCCTAATTTGCAAAAGAGTTGACGTAAATACAATAACGTTGGTCTATTTATTTAGTACAATAGTAATCTGTTACGTTTTTGTGGAAAATAGGAAACTTTATATTTGTGACATGGCAGATTTCAGTGAAAATAAGGAAAGTGACAGTAGTGATGAAGAAATTAAAGACAAGCAATTGATATTCGTTCACAAATTGAAGGAACATAAATAAATTATTTTGACCACAACCGTTTAGCTTCCACAGCAGCTTCAGCACTTGTAGGAAATTTAATGAAAATATTGGCCTTCTCCAAAACTGCATTCATTACAGAAGTGTACGTCTTACAGTTAAGTTTGGTGAACACCGAGTTCTTCCCCTAAATAATTTTGAAAGCCCGGATCCGACAATTTCCGCAGAAAAACTTTAATCTTATTTAAAGGCGACAGTGCACCCCTCGCCTTTTATCATTATCAGTCAAAAAATAATTTGCCAACCACTCAACATTTTTACAGTCAAATCGATATAGCTTTCTGAAATCATTATATCTGCAATTTTTACGTACACTGTAGATTTTTCTTGTACGGACGTTCATATATTCAGCCAAAATTGAAGACACAAATTAAGAGCAAGGCACGTGTACGCCGCGGAGAACTAAAGTTGACTGCTACCAAGCAAATGATGCAGGAGTCGACCTACCTTAAAAAGTTTAAAGCGATCGCTACACTAGAAAAAGCAATAATTCCTTAATTAATTTATCATATTTCAAGCAAACGATAGCGATCGCTTTTATTTTTTAAGAAAAAGCATTGACTAGAAGCAATTCCTGCACTTTTTAGCAATTGCTGGACGCAAAAGCAAGTACTTTAGTTTTTATTCATGGCATGGCTTTCAAGAAATTACTTCGATTTTATAAGAAAAAGCAATTGCTACATTTTTATTCATTAGGCTCATTAACTAGTTTTTTTCTTAAGTAGCATCGCCGTCTACGATGTAGGTGAAGATAAAGACAGAAAAAGGGAGTCGAAAAAAACCTCGTATAAATTCTCCTTGAAATTTTTTAAGCACTCCGGTGAAAGTATAAATTAGCCATCCTGCACTACAAGGTCATATTTATCTGAAGCCGCGCAGCTGACCACCAGAGTCAAATTGGCACTGTCGTCGCTTAATGATTTTTTAGCTGGCCGAGGAACGAATTCTATTCATTTCTACTCTACCTCTACCTAAGTTTACAATATATAAATTAACATGACATATTACACATATTTATTACCGTGCGAGCAAAAATTATTTGCATCAAAGAGGGCCTGGATTGAAAAACGTAGGGCTTGGTTTAGATCACAATGATATCTGCATGTTCCATAGGATCTTCCCACTTCTTGGGACGGGCGTCTAATACAATTTGTTGGCGTATTTTGCATTATTTCACAAACGTTTGCAACAAGTTCTTCTGTTCTTACAAATGGTCTTCCTGCTCCTTTTTTGTGTTGTGTAGAACCTGTTTCCCTAAACACAGCCCCGGTTCTTTTCAGGCAATGATAAAAATCCCCAGCAATAAAAACAAAGTTAATAAAATGTTCGTGAAAATCGTCCATGCACAAACCCGGATTGTATTGCCACTCACCATTTACTCTAACCCCGTTTCGAAAATACGCTTCAACCATGCATTTTGTGCTATTTCGTAAAGCCCATTGAGTGAATTGTTCAAGAAATTCGAAAAATTAGCGATGAATCAAATTACTTGTAACGACTGTCAAAGATGACGGAATAACTGATTGATTGTTAATTCAGGTAGTTACTGACACCCAACAGGTATTAAGCTCTACGGCTAAGTATTACGTCCTTATAGATGCAAGGCCCTCTTTTGATGCAAATAATTTTTGCTCGCACGGTATAAATGGCTTGAATGCAGGGGTAGAGAGGCATAGACGAATAGTATGCCGATGAGAAGTACAAAAATTTTCAAAATTGAGTTTTTTCAGATAATATCTCCGGGCGTTTTTTAATTTATTTTCAATAAATTATTGAGTACCTACTTATTAAAATATGTGACTTCGCCTCCATTTAACCAACTTTCTATCTCTTATAGTTACCAAGAGTTACCAATGTTAATGCATCGAATTTGTAACACCCTGTATATACAGTGTGTCCGCTTGAGTTCTGTACATATGAAAAACTTTTTTATTATTAACTTTACGAAAAAAAGTTATTCTTCATAAAAAGTTCTGCATCGTCTAAAATCTAAAATGCAACCATCAAATATCGAAATTTTCCAGTCATATACAAGGTTTGTCAAAAAACGTGAATTTTTCCCAAGAATGTAAATTTTTCCCAAGCGTAAAGTACCTTTATTTTTGACATTATCAAAAACTGTTATTAAAAAAAGTTGATCAGACCTAAAAACTATGGCTAAATGCGCATTTATGTTGAAAAATTATTTTATTGATTTATTATTAATTATTTAATTTTTTAATTATTTAATTAATTTAATGCGTGTTATTGCACATTTAGACGTGGTTCTTAGTTCTGATCAACTTTTTTTATTAACAATTTTTGATAATGTCAAAAATAAAGGTACTTTACGCTTGGGAAAAATTTACATTCTTATTGGGAAAAATTCACGTTTTTTGACAAACCTCGTATATGACTGGAAAATTTCGATATTTGACGGTTGCATTTTAGGTTTTGGACCATGCAGAACTTTTTATGAAGAATAACTTTTTTTCGTAAAGTTAATAATAAAAAAGTTTTTCATATGTACAGAACTCAAGCGGACACACTGTAGTTTCGTTTCCGTAATTTAAAGGATGACGATCTACCACTAGCGCATATCTACCCATTTTACCCTATATGTTATATAAATTCGCATATATTAACCTTCCATTGCTCTAACTATCTAGGTACCTACAAATGCAAAGTTATCTATATCGACTAAATACCTTGGATTGATATGCAGGAATTTTTTTTACGGTTGGAACGAAATAAGATACCGACGCGGGCATCGTATTTATTTTATTCAAATAGAAATAATAATTTCACAATGGGCAACATTTTTTGGAAACATATTGGTTTCACTGTGACTTATTTATTTTTGTTAGTAATTTTAGTTTGCGGTAAGTACCTATACAGGATTTAAATATTACATATAAAAAAAATATTAAAAAATACGAACAATTTATAAATGGGTCAATTTAAATAAAATCGGTATACATTATCCCATACATGCTTTTGGTTCAAATTTCAGGATATAAATGCGGTCAACCCCTTGGCTCACAGTTCATCCTGCAGAGCGACAGGATAGTAGCAGGCTACGATATTGGGTACTACCGGTATCCGTGGTATTCAGCTTTGATTAGGTTAAAACAAGTGAGTTGTGGTGGTGCCCTTATTGCCCCAAAGACCGTACTTACAGCCGCACATTGTTTCAAAGAGTATTTAGAAGTTACAACGTAAGTTTTACAGTTAATATTGCTATACTCACCTATCTAGTAATCTACTGTAAATAAACCCTGCCGAAAAAATCCAGTAACTAAAGTCTCATAAAGAAATTTTATAAGGATCTATGAGGATAAAAAGATTTATTAAGGTTGCTAATCGAAACGCATATGCGTACGGTTTTCCTAACGATTTATTTAGATCTCATAAGAAAATCAATTTTATGTGGATTCTTTCTTGAGGTTCAGTGGGAACATATTATCATTTTTATTTGAATTTATGACTAGTGGTCATGAGATTCTTACACAGTTTTATGTGGGTTTACAGGGACGTTATTTTATTCAGAAATTATAACATTTTATAGAGATATAGTTTTATGCAAAACCGACCAAACTGTTATGAGACATATTAAATGTATTTTATGAGTACACAAGTAACCCGACGTGTGTGTATATCGATCATAAAATCTCATAGAATATTATTAAAACAGATAAATTTCTAATCTACCGCTTCCTCCCGATGTTTAATTCGAATAGATGTTCCAAGCTTTATAGTGTAAAAGTGTAAGGGATCATACATAATAAAGGCCATAAAATATTAAATATAAATTTAATTATTATAAATAGTAGGGGAGAATGGCCCAAAATGATCCCTAATGGGAAAATTCCTCGTAAACCGAGTGTATGATTTAGGGAGATCCATAATCATAGTTATGGGATTCCTCAATTCTTATGCTTTCAGATTTGAATGCGCAGAGTGTTTAATAAAAAAACCTAATAATGTTATTTATATAATTATGAACTTGGTCAAAAGGATCATTTTACCCTACCTGGATGGGCAAAATGATCCCTTAAGGTAGGGTAAAATGATCCCCAATTTAATTTTTTAAAAAATGCAAAATTGTTGATTATAAGTCAATATTTACAAAAACAGATAGGCCGTACTTTATTATTCAAGAGAAAACAGTAAGAAAATACAAACATTCTTATCATAAAACTAAAAATAAGAAAACTTACTAAACCAAAAAATTCGGGTAAAATGATCCCGGAATCGTTTTACTCTACTTCATGAGGGATCATTTTGCCCGAATGTGCTAAATTTACTAACCGCCATGTTTATCACTTAGTCGTTAAGTTTAAAAACTTTACAAATATCTTAAAATATAGCTAAAGTAATAAGCTTCTAAGAAATATACTACATTTTAACATTCCTGTTATCTGTCAAAAGCTGTTACAAAAGTCTGTAGGTACGTACCTTAGATCAGAATAAGCAAAAATCACTTTTTTATTGATAGCGCACCAACCGCTAACAAGTTTCGGTTCAACTGACAAGCACAACTCGTCGGAAGACAAGAAAGGTATAGTAGCTTATGAAAACCATAGATGACACCATCCGTATTAACTATAATAGGGGGGATCGTTTTGCCCGCTGGGATCATTTTGGGCCATTCTCCCCTATTCCTCATGAGCACTTAAGTCTCCTTAAAAAAGAATCAAAAGATATAAAGGAAATTTTTAACTTTTTTTGGTTTTAAAGAGGTTTTTCTCGTTGGTTACCTATGAGTTCTTGGAGAAAAAAAGCTTCTTAAGGCTCATAAAATAATATAAAATACTGTTTCAATAACTAACTCGACAGTTCTTATGCGTTCTCTTTATAAGAGGTTTTGAGGCATTTTCGGCAGTTACTTTATCTAAACAATATTCTATAACTTATTATATAGGTACTAAAATTACATAATTCTTTTTAGCAAGAATTCAATAAAACTAGAAAATATCTACACCGTACGCTTAGGAATGTACAATATTTGTACCACAGAAAATACCGTCTCTGAGTACAAAGTGGAGAAAGTACAAGTTCACGAGTTGTACCTAACACAAAAGCCATATTTTGATATTTGCTTGCTTACTCTTCTGAACAGTACCGAAAACTATATGCCAATTTGCTTACCAAGGGGCGGTAATGTATAACTTAGATTCAATATGTAGGAGTAGTTACTTACAGATTAGATTTAAAATACAATAGGACTGTTTGTTAATAGATTCATTTGCTATTTTTATAACATTTCGACTAATAATAAGTTACTTTGTCAATTTTGTATGGACTACAATTTTAATTTAAGCTAGAACCCAAATCAATTAGCACGAATTCACTCTGTAAGATCAGATAATGCAATATAAGACCTATAAAAGCTTGGTATTAAGTGCATGTTTAAAAAAGACATGTACATATGTACATTTTTCAGCTACAAGTTCCCGGCCAAATGAAGGAACAGTTCCTGGTATGGGTACTCTTAAGTACCAAGGTCCGATGCCGTGCACTCTCCACGAGGCTAGGCTGCTAATTTATCCAGATGAAACTTGCAGAAGTATGATAAATCGTACTGGCAATGACGTCAGCGCGATCAAAAATGCGTTTTGCGCAGGATATATGGCAGGTGGAATAGACACATGTCAGGTAAAATCTTGCTATAGATTAGAATAGGCTTTTTCTTCAGGCTCACGTATTTACCCATAGTTTTTCACTGTTAATGGCCAAGGTCAAGCATTGTTTAGTGTTATTTACTCAGACCAATTACCAATGGTACCAATAATTGTAGTTGACCTGAGGTTATTTAGATCTTTGTCCTGGTGGTTTACACTTTCAAAAGTGTTTTCTGTAGTTTGTTACAATAAATTATATATGCAATAATAAGGTACGACTTAACTATAATTATAGATTTAACTCAGTCAATTCTTAAGTTATTTCATTCCATGCTTCAAGTATCTCAGTTTGAATGCTTGATAGCGTTCTTAGCTTAGTAGAGTATGGGACACTCTGGCGCGCTCAGGTCTTGGGACACTCTGGCGCGCTGCTACTGTGCAGGCGTCTGTCACCTGTCAAATGTCACCTGTCATACGTCATCTGTCATTGGCCCTAACTACTATCGGCATTAGCTGCTTGGGCCTTAGCTGCCATTGGCCCTAACTTCCATTGGCACTAGTTGCCATTAGCGCCTGCTCACCTATCATTGGTACTAGTTACTTGGTCAAAACGTCATCTGGGATACGTCATCTATCACGTGTCACCCTAACCTCACCTACCAATGTATTACGTTCTGCGGGGGCCATCTGCGATATGCCATCTATCAGGTGATACTGTAACCTAAACTACTTAGATATTCAATTTCGGGGACCAAACCTACAAGTTGGTACTCCGCAAGACCTACCCCAAGAACTGGTACCCCAATAATTTCCAAGTCGGGCTCCAACTGAAATTAAATGATTAAAAAAAGTTTTACCTATGTGTGGGTTCGATCCCGGGTTAACGGGTTACCAATTCCAACGCTTTACGCACTGAGCCAACTAGGCATAGTGACAGAATATGACAGCTAGATGACTTTAACAAGTACGGCGTCTACGAGTATTATATGGTAGAACTTATGCGTAGGCGATAGATATAATGCTGGTATATAAGGTAGAAAAGGACAGCTCTATTCGGTAATTGACACATTGTTAAAAACGTGTCATGACATGCTTTCCTTATAGAGTTTGGTCATAAGGCTAGCGTTACGTCATATGAACACAGGTAAGGTATGTACTTCTCGTATCTGTATGAAATAGACAAGGATAGGGCTAACTAAAAAAAGGTTAATCGTTTTGATTTGCTTGTATAAATCGAAGGTATTATGCAATATTTGACTTAAATAGGCGATGCTGTTTAGACCCTAATATTATTGCAAAACAAGAATAATAGGTCCCCAATGTTATTGAACAACAAGACTAATATAAGAAAAACTAGTAATTTAAGGCCCAAATGCCTTAAATAAAGCCTGATTTATGCCCTAGTAGTACCTAAACTACCTTCTTGATTAGGATTCTGGGGTATTTATTTAGTCTGACGTCATATTTTAAACATGGCCGCACGACCAAAGGCTCACGAGATTTTGTAAAAATCTTGGGAGAAGGGCGTGTGGCATTTTATGTATTTTTCCTCGTTTATTATACCTATAATATATGTATTCATAGTTATAACAAGCAGAAAACTAGTTCTATTAGTTTATTTGACCAGGATACAATATTAAATTACTCTATGTTTAATTGAATTCAGCTTATCGTTCAATGGTCTGCTATCAGGTTCTCGCTAAAAATGGTCCGATCTTTGAAGTGGAGTCAGAACGGTGTCTGCTGTCTGGATGATGTCTGAAGGAGGACTGCATATAACCTAATAAACATAGAAAATAAGCTTTAATATATATGTATCGGGTATATTGTAATTTAATAAAAAACGGGTAGGTAGATAAGCTAATAAAAACCGCTACATGTTAGTAACATGACTAAAATTGCTTATTATAACAGGAAAATTAAGTAGTCTATAGAGCCTACGAATGAACATCTATGTACGATTCTGAAGTAATGAAATCTTTATTATTCGTTTAAAACGCTATAAGACATCTATAGATTACCTACAGAATCCCCCCATAGAGTCGGCTTTAAAAAACTTAGTGTTGAAGGTGGGCTCTTTATTAAACAGGCCTCGAAAAGACCTATCACTCAGTGAAAAATTATTTTTAAAAATACCGAGGTACAGGTATGTGGTCATTTAAGCCTTAGTGAACGGGACTGTAGTCATTTTATAGTAGGTGCTGTAAAAATTATTCAACAACAATCATATGACAATGCTAGAAGCCTAATGTAATTTTGTGGTTACGGTAGAACTAGACATAGCAGAAGTTCTGATTTAAATGTAATAACCATGTTCGTTGTGGTGTAGAGCGGATTAGGATATTATACCGATTAACAAAAAATTCTATCGAATCTAGACTGTCCTATTAGTGCCCTTTAACCGCCCTATGGCTGGTCTATAGTAGGCCTATGGGTGTCCTATGGTAGGCCTTTGATTGCCCTATAGTAGGCTTATGATTGCCCTATACTAGTCTTTTAACGTTTGGGCATATAAATATACTATTGCATGATAACATAATTAGTCTGATTCTAGATTACACAGTGTAAAGATGTTTGCAAACAGGATTAAATATCTTCTTTTGGAAACACCAATTATTAAATATGGGTTTCGAATGGAGGACTCAAAAATATTTATTGGCAATAAGCTGGTAAAAATAATAAATGATACTCTTAGAATTGGCACCAATGAATTTTCATTAACTGATGGTTTAGTTAATTTATTGGCTTCAAATCATCCTGTTAAGTTTATGTCCCAAGAACTGGATAATTATAAAAAAATTTTGCTTGAAACAAGTGCTCATAAGAAAGGTTTCTGTATAAACGGGAAAATTATGACATTAAACTGTTGGAAATATAAAAATGTTATATCCAAGTTATTTCCGCCTAAAAGAAGCTATGCTCAAAGGAAACAAAAACATACTGAACACAAGGATCAAAGGTCAAGTGATGCTCCAGAATGTACAGATGATGGCAGTTTACATAGTTATAGTCCTGACCAAGAAGAAAATAATGGAGAAAAAACTGTTTTGCACGACCCTAACATGTCATATAACAGCATCAACCAACTAGTGGAACGTTTCAAAACCCTGGAGGAATTTGGATCTGACCGCAGCAGCCATAATAAGGAGGAGATTAATGCAATTCTCAAAGAGCTTGAAAGACTTGGTATTATAGAATTTTATAAATAAAGATGTTATAAAATAACTGTGTTTTATTATTTGACCTGGTGACTTAGAACACGCTGATAGGATCGTAACAACAGTTCACTAGGGAGGTGTTAGTAAATTATTTTTATTCAATATTAAACATGCTCGAAAATTATTCTAAAAAAGTTGAGACCAAAAACTCATAACCGTAATATATAATATTGATTAAAAACAATCGCTCCAGGGCACGAGGCGTGGACTCCCCTCCCTTTAGTGCCCCATTCCTTTTTTTTAATGGAAAAAAGAATTTTCAAACAAAAACCAACTAATAACTTATGTTAAAACAGAATAACGCTGATGACCTTAAAAGGTCGCTATTCCAAATAAGGTGGCTCGTGGTAAACCTAAAAAAGAAAAAACAGATTAGTTATCTAAAAACTTTTTTTAAAAATAGATCATCTATCATGGTATATTTTGTAGACTTTTTGGTGGGTTATGTGTCAAATGGTTAGGTAAAATCAATAATTTTTAACCAGCTGAGATAAGAGATATATATTAAAAATGTACCAACTATTACTCACCTCAGGTAGGATATTTTTAATTAACTCTTTTTTGAATTCAATAAACCATTTGTCATACCCCCTACTAGCGTAACCCAAAAAAAAAAAAAAAACAGACATCTCTCTTGGATAGGCTGGTGACGCTGCATGGATAAACCCGGTGTTTAAACACTATGTTTGCAGAAAAAATAGGAAGTGTCTCTTTTAAAACATTAATCAGACCCTAGAAGATGTTGAAGGCTAGGAGCCTATAGAGTACGAGATGCCATTTAACATTTCAGAAATAGTCTCGAGTAGTACAGTAAGACTTACTGATAGGGTAGGATTTACTTTTAGCTGTAAAGACTTCTCCCTAGGAATGTAAAAAAAAAAAAAGTGAACGTAAAATTGAGGAAGGAGTACTATTTATTTTCGAAAAAATATACCCCCAGAGTAATAGTTTATAAAAAATTTCATGTTTAAGGATATACCTGTATAATCTATTTTAATCGTAGGTGTAATGTAGGCTATATTTAGAAACGATGAGGAATAAAGTTGATTATTTGCTGACAAAGGCTTTAATTACGGGGGAAGATATAGTGTCAATATGAATCTATATGGGCGATATCTACTAAGTTCTACAAAAGAACAAGAAATTAAAGCATTCAATTCTAGGTATGGTGTAATTGATTAAGAGTTGGCAGCCCCTACATCCAGTTCATTGGGCCCAACATACAAATAGAGTTGCGAACTATTTGCCTTTTGAGAATGAGCTGGACTTTGAAGGTATGAAATTTCCAATCAAACTTAGTGATATATCTAAATTTGAACGACTAAATAATATTTCTATCAATGTCTATGGGCTTGAAAAAGCCTACGACAATGGTAACAATATTACAATAAAATACTTAGATGTTTGCTCCCTCTATCCTTGGGTGTGTAAGTACGGCAAATTTCCGGTTGGACATCCGGAAGTTTTCGTAGGCGAGGAGTGTCAAGCCTTAGATTTACAAGTCACTGACGGTCTTATTAAATGTAAGGTTTTACCTCCTCAAAACCTTTACCATCCGGTTTTGCCTATGAAAATGAATAAAAAGCTAATGTTTGTTCTCTGTTCTAAATGTGGACAGGAAATGGATCAACGCTCTTCCTGCCAACATTTAGACTCAGAACGCGCGCTAGTAGGTACGTGGGTGATAAGCGAGGTCATAAGAGCCTTGGAAAAAGGGTACCAAATTTTGGAAATTTTCGAAATTTGGCGTTATCAGGTAGAGCAGTATGACGTTGAAACAAAAGAGGGTGGCTTATTTGTTGAAATGATGAACCGATTTCTACAAATAAAACAGGAAGCTAGTGGGTATCCTTCAGATTGTAAAACCGAGGAGGATAAGGTTCGGTACATTTCGGAATTTTTTGAGAAAGAGGGGATTAAATTAGATGCAAACAAAATTGAAAAAAATTCGGGGTAAGGTCTTTAGCCAAATTAATATTAAACTCTTTTTGGGGTAAATTTGGGGAACTTGAACGTAAAGGGCAAACTAAGATTGTCAAAGACCCATCGGTGTTTTTTGAAATGCTAGCAAACCCTCTTTTGGAGATAAATTCTGTTTTACCTGTTAATGATGACACTTTTCTCATAGGTTTTGTTGAGAGGGAAGACAGCTATGAACCTCTCGCTACTGTTAATGTAGCCATAGCTGCCTTCGTTACTGCGCAGGCTCGATTAAAGTTATATAGCTACCTAGAGATGGTTGAGGAAAGGGCTCTATATTGTGATACCAACTCGGTTATATTTTCATATAAAGAGGGTGAGATAGAACCCTTACCTGGTAGTTTTATTGGGGATATGACCGATGAATTGGAAGCCTACGGCCCTGGTAGCTATATTATGGAATTTGCTTGTGGGGGTCCAAAAAATTACGCTTACAAACTATTTTCTACTGCCGAACAGGTGGAAAAAGTAGTTTGTAAGGTAAAAGGGATACGTCTTTGTTATCAGGCATCCTTACTGATTAACTTTGAAACAATTAAGGATATGATTATTAAAAATATAGAGTCAGATTCAATTAAAATTATTTCGTCAAACATCAGACGAACAGACACACACGATCTGGTTACTAGAAGAGAAACAAAGGAATATAGAGTTACATCAACTAAACGTAAATTTACAAATTACAACTCTGTACCATACGGGTTTAAAAAACCTAAACCGTAATTCTCTATAGATTTTTTTTAGTAACCTAACCGTGTTGTTTGATTTTTGTTATGTTCTTTTTTTTTAACAGGGATTATATGTAATGCAGGTTCATTTTTTCTTTAAAAAATTCGTCAACTTAAAATATGAATTTTATACACTACTTCCAGGTTTTTACGAATAAAACTGATAATTATAAAATTTTTTGGCTCGATATTCAATTCTTACCTGGGCTTACCCGCTTAAAGTTTCTGTTTCACATATTGATTGCACTTGATGGTAAATAACTAATGTGCTTAAAAAATAAAAAACATTTTAGCCCTAAGTAAACTTTTTTTCTATCATCATACAGAAAAACTATTTGATGGAAGTTCATCATATGGATTCAACTTTCTTTTTTTTAGTGGTATCCTGTTTTCATTAGTGTTTGTGTCTATACACTACTCGCAAAGCGCTTGGGTTCATGCTCTTCTAGGTTAAAAAAAGGGTTATCATTTCTTTTATTCATTTGCATAAAAAAAGTCTTAATCTAATTAACCTCTTCTCGGTACTTTATGGTTCCTTAAAACCGTGTTTCTGAAAACGTGAGGTTACGTTCTTTACCATTGGTTTTATTTACCTTCTTATATCTCTCTTCAAAATAGTTACGAATTGATTGCGTGTCATCGAGATCTTGGTCTGTTGTATTGTATGGTCATATGGTACTCCTCACAATAATACATACAACCGAAAGTAGTAAGCAAAGTGATTACATTAATATCCCCCTCATGATGTAATAAATTAAGTCTAATTTTTTAAATAGCATATTGTCTTACTGGACAACAATTCTAAAACAGGCACAGCTACGTAATTTGTAGGTGACATTTTCGACAAGTTAAGCAAAACCTTTTTCTAAGAGGTTTTTTGTGATCCAAATAATAAATCTTTTTAAATTCAATTTTAATAGTTTGGTTTAAATATTTATCACATGGTTTTTATTTTAAATTTCCTTCAACTTTACGCTAGTTATAATGAGTCATGCTGGTATACGGTGTATACCAGGTGTATATATATTCACTATTAAATTCATTCAAATAGTGTTGAAAACTCTGTGATGCTTTAATGCCACACCTAGTCTCAGGGACAACTACCCCAGATAGTTGGCAGAGCTCCAGAGCTTTATGCTTCTGTAAATTTTTTCCTGTCCTCATCTTAAATAGAGGGTCACTACTTGTAAAGGCTATCCCTACAACTAAGACCCGAGCACAGGCTATCTTTATTTTTTATAGAGACTATGCCCCCTTCTTCCGCTACACTCCTCGTCGAAACTGTTGAATTTGCTACCCCTCCCTTGCCCTGTAGGTAGTCGTACGATTGTAACTTTTAGGCAAAAATACTTGTTGTAAGTCCTGACGAGCTAGACAGCTATATCCCCTGAATAAGGTCCAAAACCTCGCCTACCGATACCTTTTGCCGCTTCTTTGAAAGGCATCCAAGCCTGACCTCTTAGAGTGGAAGCCATCCTTCACCACGGGCAAAGACCTTTAAGTAAAATCTCCACTTGTTCCTGTGGTTGAAGGCCCTCTACTGCCTTTTGGATTATTTGAATAATAGAGTCTGTTGGTTAACCAACCGGTACAACACCCTAGGATATAGCCTTTAAGCCTAAATTCTAAGGTGCGCCCGGTAACATGGTACCGGCGCACCTTTTTTGAATTATATCTTTTGAAATTATAAACTTTTCCATTTTTACGGAGCTAATAATGTCACGTCTGCACTGGTTTTGTTCCTAAACCTTCATTAAATCCACAACTTTAAACGACTTTCTTCGTAGAAGGTTTTTTTTATAGTTTGCACTTTACAACAAAACTTTATATAGCCGGTTTTCCGGGTAGTCGAAAGTATAGAATACCTTAGTAGCATACATTTTTTAGCCCTTAAGCCAATAAAATGGTTCATCACTCGTCCATTGTTCTCGTCTTTCATTAACCCTAATACCTTTTTGTTTACCCTCGGTATGCCATACTTGTTGTTTTCCGGATAATCAGAAGTATCAAAAACCTCATGGCAATCTTCCTTAATGACTGAATAAATATCATGGCTCTTAATCGCATATATATATATAAGGCTATCAGTATCAGTATATAGACGTTTTGGCTATATCTAGAATAGACATGCCAACGTAAATGGGCTTGTTAAAATAGGTCCGTGTTTTTGGCCAACTCGATAATTACCATGTTTTCGCCTATTATGGTGCTGCTCTTAAATTCCGGTCTCGACACCAGAGCTCCGGCCCCAAACCTCCTCCCAATATTCTCCCAATGAGAAACAAGTTTCACATCTACCCGTTTTCTCCACGTTCTTCATGGTTTTTCCAGAGCGTTGCGTTGTTCATAAGCTTGAAAAAGTCCTTTTCAAACTTATTTTTAGCCTGATTTCGCCCCTTACTGAGTCGGTAAATTGGCATACAATGTATTACTCCACTAACGCTGACTTATAAAATAGGTCTTGGCGTAATTCTTCCTGTGTTATATAACTTATTTAATCCATGATTCTCCAAAATAGTATTATATGTGTTTAACTATATAAGCATTATTAAATCGTTCCTCAGGCGTCAGTTTGTTCATAGGTAAATCGCATAAAAATGCTGTTTCAACATTTTCTGCAAAATTCTCCAGTTCTTTCTGTTGATATGTTTGTTCCCAGTTTACTAGAGGGAGTTAGCTTCGAACTGTAGTAGGGGCCTACTCTTAACCTCTGGTAGAACGGTTCAGGCTCAATAAGAATAGTTGGGTCATTCCATACTTTTCAAAGTTCAGCTCGTCTTTTTCATACATCATGTTAAACACAATCGTGCATTTTTTCTAAGCCGTGAAGCCTCTTGCTTAATTTTTATGAATTTGTTCATCATGCTCGTAAAGAGGCCCTCTTGCCCAGAATGTTTGTTAAATACTTGAACTTGATCTTTCCAAACTTCAAAAATGTCCAGAATTTTGGATCGTGCATTCCTCACTGCCTACAAAAAAACTTTCGGGTGTCCAATAGGAAATTTCCCATATTTGCATATAAAGGGATAGAGGGAGCAAACATCTAAGTATTTTATTGTAATATTGTTACCATTGTCGTAGGCTTTTTCAAGCCCATAGACATTGATAGAAATATTATTTAGTCGTTCAAATTTAGATATATCACTAAGTTTGATTGGAAATTTCATACCTTCAAAGTCCAGCTCATTCTCAAAAGGCAAATAGTTCGCAACTCTATTTGTATGTTGGGCCCAATGAACTGGATGTAGGGGCTGCCAACTCTTAATCAATTACACCATACCTAGAATTGAATGCTTTAATTTCTTGTTCTTTTGTAGAACTTAGTAGATATCGCCCATATAGATTCATATTGACACTATATCTTCCCCCGTAATTAAAGCCTTTGTCAGCAAATAATCAACTTTATTCCTCATCGTTTCTAAATATAGCCTACATTACACCTACGATTAAAATAGATTATACAGGTATATCCTTAAACATGAAATTTTTTATAAACTATTACTCTGGGGGTATATTTTTTCGAAAATAAATAGTACTCCTTCCTCAATTTTACGTTCACTTTTTTTTTTTTTACATTCCTAGGGAGAAGTCTTTACAGCTAAAAGTAAATCCTACCCTATCAGTAAGTCTTACTGTACTACTCGAGACTATTTCTGAAATGTTAAATGGCATCTCGTACTCTATAGGCTCCTAGCCTTCAACATCTTCTAGGGTCTGATTAATGTTTTAAAAGAGACACTTCCTATTTTTTCTGCAAACATAGTGTTTAAACACCGGGTTTATCCATGCAGCGTCACCAGCCTATCCAAGAGAGATGTCTGTTTTTTTTTTTTTTTTTTGGGTTACGCTAGTAGGGGGTATGACAAATGGTTTATTGAATTCAAAAAAGAGTTAATTAAAAATATCCTACCTGAGGTGAGTAATAGTTGGTACATTTTTAATATATATCTCTTATCTCAGCTGGTTAAAAATTATTGATTTTACCTAACCATTTGACACATAACCCACCAAAAAGTCTACAAAATATACCATGATAGATGATCTATTTTTAAAAAAAGTTTTTAGATAACTAATCTGTTTTTTCTTTTTTAGGTTTACCACGAGCCACCTTATTTGGAATAGCGACCTTTTAAGGTCATCAGCGTTATTCTGTTTTAACATAAGTTATTAGTTGGTTTTTGTTTGAAAATTCTTTTTTCCATTAAAAAAAAGGAATGGGGCACTAAAGGGAGGGGAGTCCACGCCTCGTGCCCTGGAGCGATTGTTTTTAATCAATATTATATATTACGGTTATGAGTTTTTGGTCTCAACTTTTTTAGAATAATTTTCGAGCATGTTTAATATTGAATAAAAATAATTTACTAACACCTCCCTAGTGAACTGTTGTTACGATCCTATCAGCGTGTTCTAAGTCACCAGGTCAAATAATAAAACACAGTTATTTTATAACATCTTTATTTATAAAATTCTATAATACCAAGTCTTTCAAGCTCTTTGAGAATTGCATTAATCTCCTCCTTATTATGGCTGCTGCGGTCAGATCCAAATTCCTCCAGGGTTTTGAAACGTTCCACTAGTTGGTTGATGCTGTTATATGACATGTTAGGGTCGTGCAAAACAGTTTTTTCTCCATTATTTTCTTCTTGGTCAGGACTATAACTATGTAAACTGCCATCATCTGTACATTCTGGAGCATCACTTGACCTTTGATCCTTGTGTTCAGTATGTTTTTGTTTCCTTTGAGCATAGCTTCTTTTAGGCGGAAATAACTTGGATATAACATTTTTATATTTCCAACAGTTTAATGTCATAATTTTCCCGTTTATACAGAAACCTTTCTTATGAGCACTTGTTTCAAGCAAAATTTTTTTATAATTATCCAGTTCTTGGGACATAAACTTAACAGGATGATTTGAAGCCAATAAATTAACTAAACCATCAGTTAATGAAAATTCATTGGTGCCAATTCTAAGAGTATCATTTATTATTTTTACCAGCTTATTGCCAATAAATATTTTTGAGTCCTCCATTCGAAACCCATATTTAATAATTGGTGTTTCCAAAAGAAGATATTTAATCCTGTTTGCAAACATCTTTACACTGTGTAATCTAGAATCAGACTAATTATGTTATCATGCAATAGTATATTTATATGCCCAAACGTTAAAAGACTAGTATAGGGCAATCATAAGCCTACTATAGGGCAATCAAAGGCCTACCATAGGACACCCATAGGCCTACTATAGACCAGCCATAGGGCGGTTAAAGGGCACTAATAGGACAGTCTAGATTCGATAGAATTTTTTGTTAATCGGTATAATATCCTAATCCGCTCTACACCACAACGAACATGGTTATTACATTTAAATCAGAACTTCTGCTATGTCTAGTTCTACCGTAACCACAAAATTACATTAGGCTTCTAGCATTGTCATATGATTGTTGTTGAATAATTTTTACAGCACCTACTATAAAATGACTACAGTCCCGTTCACTAAGGCTTAAATGACCACATACCTGTACCTCGGTATTTTTAAAAATAATTTTTCACTGAGTGATAGGTCTTTTCGAGGCCTGTTTAATAAAGAGCCCACCTTCAACACTAAGTTTTTTAAAGCCGACTCTATGGGGGGATTCTGTAGGTAATCTATAGATGTCTTATAGCGTTTTAAACGAATAATAAAGATTTCATTACTTCAGAATCGTACATAGATGTTCATTCGTAGGCTCTATAGACTACTTAATTTTCCTGTTATAATAAGCAATTTTAGTCATGTTACTAACATGTAGCGGTTTTTATTAGCTTATCTACCTACCCGTTTTTTATTAAATTACAATATACCCGATACATATATATTAAAGCTTATTTTCTATGTTTATTAGGTTATATGCAGTCCTCCTTCAGACATCATCCAGACAGCAGACACCGTTCTGACTCCACTTCAAAGATCGGACCATTTTTAGCGAGAACCTGATAGCAGACCATTGAACGATAAGCTGAATTCAATTAAACATAGAGTAATTTAATATTGTATCCTGGTCAAATAAACTAATAGAACTAGTTTTCTGCTTGTTATAACTATGAATACATATATTATAGGTATAATAAACGAGGAAAAATACATAAAATGCCACACGCCCTTCTCCCAAGATTTTTACAAAATCTCGTGAGCCTTTGGTCGTGCGGCCATGTTTAAAATATGACGTCAGACTAAATAAATACCCCAGAATCCTAATCAAGAAGGTAGTTTAGGTACTACTAGGGCATAAATCAGGCTTTATTTAAGGCATTTGGGCCTTAAATTACTAGTTTTTCTTATATTAGTCTTGTTGTTCAATAACATTGGGGACCTATTATTCTTGTTTTGCAATAATATTAGGGTCTAAACAGCATCGCCTATTTAAGTCAAATATTGCATAATACCTTCGATTTATACAAGCAAATCAAAACGATTAACCTTTTTTTAGTTAGCCCTATCCTTGTCTATTTCATACAGATACGAGAAGTACATACCTTACCTGTGTTCATATGACGTAACGCTAGCCTTATGACCAAACTCTATAAGGAAAGCATGTCATGACACGTTTTTAACAATGTGTCAATTACCGAATAGAGCTGTCCTTTTCTACCTTATATACCAGCATTATATCTATCGCCTACGCATAAGTTCTACCATATAATACTCGTAGACGCCGTACTTGTTAAAGTCATCTAGCTGTCATATTCTGTCACTATGCCTAGTTGGCTCAGTGCGTAAAGCGTTGGAATTGGTAACCCGTTAACCCGGGATCGAACCCACACATAGGTAAAACTTTTTTTAATCATTTAATTTCAGTTGGAGCCCGACTTGGAAATTATTGGGGTACCAGTTCTTGGGGTAGGTCTTGCGGAGTACCAACTTGTAGGTTTGGTCCCCGAAATTGAATATCTAAGTAGTTTAGGTTACAGTATCACCTGATAGATGGCATATCGCAGATGGCCCCCGCAGAACGTAATACATTGGTAGGTGAGGTTAGGGTGACACGTGATAGATGACGTATCCCAGATGACGTTTTGACCAAGTAACTAGTACCAATGATAGGTGAGCAGGCGCTAATGGCAACTAGTGCCAATGGAAGTTAGGGCCAATGGCAGCTAAGGCCCAAGCAGCTAATGCCGATAGTAGTTAGGGCCAATGACAGATGACGTATGACAGGTGACATTTGACAGGTGACAGACGCCTGCGCAGTAGCAGCGCGCCAGAGTGTCCCAAGACCTGAGCGCGCCAGAGTGTCCCATACTCTACTTAGCTTTTTCCCCCAAACTTTGTCAATACTGAATTGTATTATTGAGGTCTGGGTCTGGACTCTTTGAACTTGCTAAGACGTAAACGTTTTTTTTCGTAGGAATTCTTGAACAGTTCTCGCAGTGGAAAATATTGGTCCATTGTGGTTCTTAAATTATGTAATTCTCTCCATATACCAGTCCAACCCATGAAATCATGACTCAAAGAGGAATATCTAGATAAAAAGCAGCAGTCAGTCTTCCCTCAATAATTATCAAAACTCCTTGGCCACTAGCACTAATCCAGCCCCAAATATTAATCGAGAAACGTCCAATTTGAATAGTTTTACAGGAAATCTTTCGTCATACCTCATGTTTCTGGGTCTATATACACGAATTTTGTCTTTGTTGCATGCACGATTGGAATGTTTTGTCGTCAGAAAACATAATTTTTCCCATATATTATTCTGGTTAAGATATTTCTTACAAAAGTTTACTCTTCTGTCTTTGTTTTCATCAATCAAAAATATGTTGTTAGCAGCAAGCCGGTTGTTTATATCTGATGCCGCTGACGCTTCTATAGTCGATGTCTGGCTGGCAAGCTATCTTGAAAGTATTATAATATATGTTCCCTTAGAAAGTTCACATGCTAGGTATCTTCACTTATTATAGTAAGAACGTAGATATATTTTATTATTAATTTTTTTTCTTGCATGGTATTAGGTAGGTACTATATGTATAATGGTTACTCTCAACTCCGCAGCAATATCTCTTGCAGGTACCCTGTCCCTCAATCTGGTGTGAATTATAGATTTTGGTCCCACATCAAGTAATGCTGGGCCCTATATGTTACTTAGGTTCATCATTTAGTCCAGGAGATTATAGCAAATTTCTTTGTCCCAGTATTTTTGGACTAGGTACGCGTACTTAAAAGTACATTAAAATATATTACAAGGATAATGATTATTTAGAATGCAAATTTATAATTTTATAGGTTATTTTAAAACTAAACTTAAAATTTGTTTACAGGGTGATAGTGGGGGCCCCCTTCAAATTGTGAATGATCATGGAAATTATGTTTTACTTGGTAAGTCACCTTTTAAATGTATAAATTACAACCTTCAAATAATAATATAGGGGAAGTGTGCCTTTGATAAACCCTGACTATGCCGCACCACCATCAATATATTTACTCTGCCCGCTTAGCGCATAAACAAACAAATTAAAAGTGACAAGTCCTCCCCAGGTAGCACATGACGTCGAAATGATGTCTAAAATACGTCATTAGTTTCGGCTAAAAGACGTGTTTATAACTTCCATAACGACGTTTGACGTAAGGAAGTCACATCCAAATAACGTCAGTTTTGGACGTCGAATTGATGTTACCTTTTGACGTCGAAATGACGTCAATTTCCGCGATGTAACGCCCATTTTGAGAAATAAAAAAGGGGAATAATTTTTAAATTTATTTGTATTTAGATTTTTAGTGCTTATTCTAATGGTAACAATGCATTATTCATCACTTAAATTTTTATCAAAACCAAAAATAAAGCGAATTTGTGGAAATTTTGGCACCAGTTAACTATTAAAAATATAGAACATTAATCATAAAAACTGTGGTTTAAAACACTTTAAAGCACAGTTGTTTTTACTACACAGTACAGCACTCGGCCAACAACATATAATTTCCACCGCTCATTTGCATCTTCTGTTTGGCGTCTTGGATGGCGGCCAAAGCACCTCTTTCTTCATATGTCCGCCAAGTGTTACGTACGACACCTGTACTATTATTGTTCACTTGCATGTCCGGTAAATTTGATTACATAATACATTTTTTTCGAGCCAAACAATTAACAATATAAGATTTGAACGCCGATGTTATATAGGTAAAGCAAATTTCAAATCCATCCATCAATAATAAAAAACGTAAAAGGAATAACATGGACTGCTGCCCGATGGTGACAGGACTCAGCATAAAAAGTAACTACATAACTAGTTACTTATTGTTGTTGGGGAAATTTTATACTTGTGGGTGTGGTTATAAGTAGTGTTTAACAATTTTAAAAATATTTCCGAAATTGATGCATGTTGTTGATTTATATCAAAATTTCTAAGACGCTAAAAAGACATCAATACGACGTCTTACCACTCACGTAAAATACACGTCTAAAACACGATGTCCAAACAACGTTATATTATAGTCAAAAGACGGATATGGCCAAAACTGACCAAAAAATGTCATTTGTCATTCTCGTCATTAACGCCATTTTTATAACAAAATCTATGTACAAACACTGTCAGCTTAATAGCGTTCTTAGCTTTTTCCCCCAAACCCTCTGAAAGCATCACTTTCAGTACAAAATTATGATAGAGAACTGAGACCTGTGCAGGCTTGTTGGCACACACATTCCGGTCCAACATACGACGGCAGTCTGGCGCAGGTCGACCGAATCGATTTTCAATACTGCTCCGATCGCCTGCACAGGTGTACCTGCACAGTGCACAGGTCTACCTCACAGGTCTTCTACCGGAACGTGAGTGGCCGGCTTAAGTAATTAATTATTGCATTTAAAAATATAGCAATTATTTTAAATGGTTTGTTTTTATTAGCTTATGGGGAAAAATAAAATGCTGGTATTACTCCTACTCCTAAAATCTATTTAAGATAGTTTTGGGGGTAGGGACAGTTTGGCCACTTCTTCTGCACTCTCAGCCTTTGCGTTACGTAAAATAATTTTCAGTTTTTGCGAATAAACCATTTCAAAATACCAGCAGAATTTCACTGTATCTAAGCTTACCTGAAAAATTCAGCCAAGCTAGAAAACGAAAATAATAAATATTGCGGTGGGTGCTTCGCTATCGGAACGTATTTTCTGCTATAGAGGAGGAATGCAGTGCGAGTAGAATGGGAATGAATCGAACAGAAGTTGGCAACGTTGAGTCTTCTCTTTTTATCTCGCGCCAATTCCATTTTGTATTCATTTCTTTACATTAAAAGTAATCTTGTAACTTCAGGCTTGCCAGTACGGTATTCCGCTGTAAAACTTTGAAACTGAAAATACTTTTTTATTAAATTTTTAAAGCTGGTCTCTATATAGGGGGAAGTCGGTGAATTGTGCGCACCTAAGAAAAAAAATTGATATTTTTTAAGATATGGTTGATGGAATTCTGAAATTTGGCATAGATTACGGTCCAAATCAACAAAATATTACAAAAGAAGATATTCTGAAAACTGCCACCGCGCACGATTGTCCACCCTATGCGGTTAATTGTGCGCATTAATGAGGGCAATTGTGCGCAAGCAGAAAACGCTTAAAAACTATATGATGTAAAGGGTAGAATGCAATAATATATTTTTTGCAAACTTAAACACCATAAATTAATGATCGCAAAAGTCACAGATACCTATAAAACCCTTAGGGGGGTCGACACCACTGCAAAGCGCATGAGCCCATCTGTAGCACAATGAGCATTGAAACCAATATTCGTCTTTTTTGCTAAAGTCATCGCAAATCAAGCATCTGTCTCCCTGATATCGCCCTCCATGTCATCAAGTTCATCGTTATCACATAACTGACTATCAGAGATTTCTTGTTCAGATTCACTTTACACATTTCGTTGTAGCATTGAAGTTGTTTGGGATATTATTAGCTAATGCATAGGAATACGCTAAATCGTCGAAGTTGAATTATTGATATACCATAAAAGAGTTTAGCCAGTTTTAATACATGACTATAGCCATATTATCCTGTTCCTGCTTCTGTGAAAATATAGGATGCCGTCCCATTTGAGGTCCCTCAATATCACGTCTTTCATCATAGTCTTTCTTCCTTTTGCGAATTGTGGATTCAGGTATTCCAAACCTTTTTCCAGCATCACTAATTGCCCCACCATTTGCAACAAATAATAGAGCTTTTTTTCATTTTATCTGCGTCCCAGGTAGCTTTATCTGTTTTGCGGGTATATTTTGGCATCTAAAACAATAAGGAATAAAGGAACATGTATTTTTATACTAAATTCCACTAGAAGTTCTAAAATTTAAAAAGGCGGCTAATTCTATTAACCGATAGGGACATAATTATTGGTAACAAAAATTCATAAAAATAAAATTGTACGTTATTAACCTTAAATAAATTGCTACAATAACAATCTGAACCACACTGATTATTTTAGTATACTTTCCGAAACAAAAATTTTCTTATAACTTATATAGGTATGGCTTATTTTCACACGCACAAATAATAATGTAAACAATCCGATAAACCACACGATGATCGGCTCGTTTAAGCAGTAAATCGCACAAACCACACGTTACCTCTAAACCCGTCCAGCAAGAGGTCGCGCCACGTATATGGATTTGAACGAATAAGAGGCGTTTTCGATTGGTATTACGGTGCACACCGTTAGCCGCCGCGCACGATTATCCGACTTCCCCCTACTCTGTCAATATTGTTTTTTTTTATGTTTAGGTATTGTATCATTTGGTTTCCACTGTGCGCTTCCTGGATACCTGGGAATGTATACCGATGTTTCCCGATACATCAGCTGGATAAGAGAAAAAAGCGGAGCAGATTTGGAATACAGTTCCTTCACACATGACACAAGCTTTACATCAACAGAGGTTTTGAATACCGAAGAAAACAATAACGAGAATGAAGGTGTTGTTTAATTTACTCATAGGTATAACTTGTATTTTTAAAATGGACGCATACATTTTTTTAGGGCCCAAGAAGAAGAAAAAACATTTTTACCATGATTATCCTTATCGAACACCTGTGAGAATCATTATCCTCAAGAACAAAAGGCTTGTTAGTATTGTAAAACCTGTGTTGCACTACCCAATAAAACAAATACATTGATTATGTTCTTTTATCAAATTATTCATTAAAATTTAGTAATATCCTAGATAAACACAACCAAGAGAAATTATGCAATAAAAATATTTAACCGCTCATAATTTTGTACGACGCACAAATCTAGAACGAGTTGAGGCGAACGCTGTCTGCGATAAACAACTAGACTGGGTACATATCGCTAATCGTCAACTCAGACTACTACTACCCGTGAATGGGAAACATATCGCCAAATTGTCATTAGGTATAACAACTGACCAAAACTAGAAAATAAAAAGAAATGGTGCAAAATTTCCATTTTCTCGTATAGATAGGTAGTTTTTGGAGACGGCATCGTATAGTGCTCGACGTCCTATTTCCAATGCTGTCTCGCTTGATTTGCTACGACTTTTACTTTTACCCAAGTTCGTTTTTTTCGTACCGAGGATTGTCGCTGTAAGAATCCGAAATTTAAAAACTTTCAGTACCTAAATAACGAAATATTAAAAAAATAAAAAGACGCGCCTGGAATTGAACCCGGGATCATCGTGACCACAAGTCGTAACCCATTATATATACCACTAGGCCACCGACCGCTTTGAAAATAAATTATAATATAAAATATTATTGCCGTATTAAAGATGAAGAAACAAAAAAATGACTTTTTATTTTAGTTTGACGAGCTCTTTCCGCTAAGGTATATAATATTTCAATCAAAAGTTGTTTCCCGTACGAAAAACAATAAAAACCGTAAAAAAATCTTGTCTAAAATAGTTTTATTTCATTCATTTACAATTTACGACCATTTCTATTACCGTTAGGTATAGAACAATATATTTGAAAAAAGTAGTATTTGAGATGGCCTAAACGAATATCTAAACCAAAAGTGTGTCGGACTCACCCATCAATTCGTTTGATTAAAGATCCAACATGACCCTACATTGATTTTAAAAAAATCAAAAAATTGACTTCCCAACTTTTGATCGCGCTCACAAAGAACAGTGTTTTGTAGCCCAACGTCGTCTATACGTCGAAGAAGTTTAAATCGATTAAAATGATTTTTGCCACCTGTATCGCGCAACAACAAAAAAACAATATTTTTCGACTATGACGTTTAATAACTTTTTTCCGATACACGCTGTATATTGGAAGTTTTCCCAGCACGTGCCCCTACTATTCCTCTCAGCATCCAGAAAATTTTAATTGTTTTGCTTTAACCGTTTCTGAACAAAAAAATCGCGAATATCGAAATGTGGAACAGCCTCTGACCATGTGGCGACGGATTATAAATGTCGGAATGCCATCTTTAAAATCGAGATTACAACTATTTCTGAAACATTTTGAGCAAAAATTTTGGTCAATAAAATTAGAAGAAGGTTCAAGGTAGGTATTCCATGCAATAATTAGTCTCGAAATGTTCTTATTACTCTAGAAAGTCAACTTGAAAATCCCATTTTTCATTCATTTCTGACAGCCGGATATTAAGAATTAATTTTCATAAAAACCAAACACACTAGTCAAAAGAGAATGGTGCTAGAATTTCTAAATTTTGCTTATTTCCGCACTCAAAAAAGCGACTTTTCTCAGATTTGCGAATATATTTAGATAAGTTTGGATCGCAGGAGTGGGAGAAAAATAAAACGGTTTTGTTAAAAATTGAATAAGTTGCAGTCAATATAGTAAAACGTTAGATGAAAATATCTCTTGAAAAATCATAAATAATTTTTTTTGAGCCACAAAATATGTTTTCACGGAGCGCGCTTACTATGCGAACTAAAGCTTGTAATTATCCATTGATACTGTGGACCAAAAAAAAAATCAAAAAGTTATATATAGTCACTTGCAAACGTCTTTAAGCGAACCAGTGAGACGCCAACAGAAAATAAGAAAATGAAAATTCAAAAGCTTGCCGTTTTTTCCGTGTTAAAGATAAAGAAATTAAAAAATTTCTCTTTGATACAATTTGACGAACTCTTTCCGCTAAAGTATACAACATTTCGATCAAAAGTCGTTTTCCGTACGAAAAAAATAAAAACCGTGAAAAAATCATGCCTAAAATTATAGTTTCCACTTTCTTACAATTTTTGATAATTTCCATTCCAGTTAGGTATAGAACGATATATTGAAAAAAGGTGGTTTTTGAGATGGCCTAAACGATTATTCAAACCGAATGTCGATCGGATGCACCCAATTCGACTTATTAGCGATCCAATAGGAACCTTTTTCGACCAATTTTCGACTTTAAAAAATTCAAAAAAAATTACATCCAATCTCTCGATCACGCTTACAAACAATAGGTTTCTGTAACTCACGGTCGTCTACACGTCGAAAAAGTTCGAATCGACTAAGTTCATTTTTGGGACCACGATGTGGCACACGTGAAACCCGATATTTTTCGACTTTAAGGTTTATTAACTTTTTTCCATACGTATATTCGAAATTTTCACACAACCTACCCCCATCTATTCCTCTCTAAAACCAAAAAGTTTCAATCGTCCCAATCCTAACCGTTTCCGAGAAAAAAATCGCAAATATGAAAATGTCAAAAGAGGACAACAACGACGACAACATACGTACATTATTTGCACCGAGGGGCCTATATAGACGAAAATTTTCAAGAGACGATCGGGGTTGTCGTGATTTCATGCCGGCGAGGTGTATAACATATCGCAGAATTTCTTCGATATGTTAATTATCCGTCTAAAGGCACTTGTCTTCTCGGCATTCACATCGTGGCCTTGCGCCTCGCTTTCGACCATTTACGCGCAAGTATTGGTTTACTTAGTTTATGGTATTACCTACCTACGCTTCCACAATCCTAATATAATCCTTTCCAATAAGAATGCCGAAGATACATGATTAGTTAGCCTTGGGTACAATCTATTTATCCTTTGTGACACAAATGTGGAAAAATGCACTTACTAACTTCAGAGTAGACTTTAAAAAATAGACGTGTCCCTGTCAGTTTAGACGTCAAATTTTGTCAACAATTTAAAAATCGTATCGTATCCACCGTTTTTCGGTAAAAATTGTAGAAAAAACGAAATAAACCCATAATGGGAGACTTTACAAATCAAGAATTTTATTGGAATAACCAAGGAGACGTTCCGTTAGCCCAACAGACTTATTACGAACAAGATTATCAACAATTCTCCAACCAACAACTTGGTAAACTACTTACTTTACTATTTTTTTCTAAAATTGATCTCTACAGTACGTTTAAAAATTCATTGAAATCTTTTTTTTAGAATTTAAATCAAATGAGGAATATGCCAGTCAAAGTTTTCCACAGTACCCAGGAAGTTTTTACAATCCAAATGATTACGAGCTACCCAAAGAAGGCGAAGAAGACTTAGAAGAACCACCTTTGTTAGAAGAACTTGAAATATACCCTGACCGTATTTTAGAAAAGGTTTTGGCTGTAATGAATCCTCTGCGAGGTCACAGTCTAGCGGACGATGCAGATTACCTTACTAAAGATGCTGACTTAGGTGGTCCATTATTTTTCTGCCTTGGTTTGGCTATGTTATTACTGTTGGCAGGAAAATCGCAGTCTTTTAGTTATATTTATGGATTTTCAATGGTTTCGTGTGTTCTTATGTATTTTCTACTCTCTCTAATGACAAGTGCAGAAAAAGTTATTACTTTTAGTACCGTAGCATCTATTTTAGGATATTGTTTAATTCCTATTGTGGCTTTATCATTTTTGGGGGTATTTTTTAGACTTAGTGGGACAATTGGTATAATATTAGCTGCTTTTACAGTCATATGGGCTAGTTTTTCTGCTTCAAGATTATTTGTAGCTGTCTCAGGAGATAAACAACAACAGCCACTGGTTATGTATCCCTCGGCTTTAGTTTATGGTGTTTTTGTTTTATTAGTTCTGTTTTAAGATGTTATACTGAGCTATACTTTTTATTTAGGAAATTTTCTAAAAGCCAAATATGTTCCAAAACGGCTACTGGATAACTGGAAGGACATGGTTTTCAAAATTTTATATAGAAAACTAACATCAGTTTAATACATAGTTTTTTAGGGTTTATAGTCATATTTTTGTCATCAATACATTGCTGTTTAAATTAATAAAGTACGATAAGTTTTGTTAATTCTTTGCATCATTGAAAGTACCTTAACTCACAGAAAAAAAAAGGGTCCTTAACTAGGTTCTTTTTATATTTTCTTTACAAGTTCCTTGCTGAAAGATTAGTTCAGAAGTTCGTTCAGAATTTTCGGCGATTTTCTCTGTTTTTCAAGTTGCCTACTCTTTCAATAAGTAATTAGCTGATAAAACATTAACAATCATTTCCATTTAATCCATCGACACGAAAGCGAGGACCAATTCAAATGCTTGTAAGATGAAGCGAGACAAAACTAACCTTTCGGATCTTAGCTTTTTACATTTCCACAAATGTCAGTTTGACATTTAAATTTTTGTTACGTCGATTTCCACCTCCAAGAAATAAATATAAACATGAAAAAATAGTCGATAGTTTTCGTCCTAGAACGAATAGAACAACAAAACAATAGTTTTTTCTAGTTGCGTAATAAAAACTACCACTAGCCTGTTTATTGGAGCAAAAACATACATATATTTATTTAGTTTATTACAAATCATTTGTATTCCGGTAAAGAACGTAAAATATTACCTAAACTGTGATAAAATCCTTTTGTAATTTATAACAATAACTCATATTTTACTGCGTTTCTTGCCATGTGCTTGCCAAAAAAATGGATTTATCAAATTTGATTAGTAATGTTGGGGATACTCATGGGACATTGATGAAGTGCACTTGGGTAGGCGATTTGCTCACTCAAGCCCAGGAAGGATACAAGGTAAAAACTATATATTTTTAATATCCTTTGTTATAAATTTATTTTGTACTTTAAACCCTATATAATTTTCATAGCTATTGTTATAGGAAAATTATGCTGACAATGGAATAAATTACATGTGGCCTAAAATGGATATCTTAATAGGTATCACAATTTATTTTAACATTCTAAAGTTGTGAGTGGTAAACCATATTTAAAATTTGTCCACATTTTTAAGTATTTTACTGTATTTTTCTAGTCATGTCATACCTATACCAGTTATTAAAACAATGTTAGGTAAGTAGGTACTATATATATCTTCTGTCTGTCAGCAGTAGGTATATAACTCGATATATAATATAGGATAGGTACCTGCTAGCTAGAGGTATATGAGGTATATCATTCTAATTTACACCCCTTTGGGGTACATTGATTCTAACAGTGTTATTATAAACCTATTCGAAGGACAATTCAATTTTCGACCTTCCAAATTTTATTACGTTTTAATCATTTTTGAAAACATTACTTATTAACATCTTATCTATTAAATTGATACTTAATTTTATTGACTTTAATATTTCAGGTCCTTTACTTGGTAATTGTTGCTATCATCATTGTTATTGTAACGGTAACTATAATCTGTGTTAGAAGATGTCACCAAAAAGGTAAGTACCTCTCTACCTATACTTACTAGATATAATTTTTTAATAATAATTTAAGTAGGTACCTACTTATAGAATATACCTACAACTAGGTATACTTACCTAAATAGGTAAAAATGACACAAATTAATGTTTATTGCATTAATATTTTCAACGCTACACAGTTTTATTGCATATAAACATGCTGAAAAGGTGCATTCGAAGTATCTTTAAAATGAAACAAGATCTTTATTGAAAAAAATATTTTGACGGTGGTAGGAATGTACATTCTGGACTTGGTAATGTTTGTGTCTGAAAACCGAGATCTTTTTGCGGACTGCGACGTAAAAAACGATCACGACACTCGACAGAAAAGTAATCTAGTACAATTTTACGTCCTTGCAAAAAATGTAAAATATTGTAGGTATTATTATAAAAAATTTTAACTATTTTCGGATAGAATTAGAAATTTACCAAAGATTAAACTTAAATTTCCTATAACCACCAAGATAAGAGAAGTTATTTATATTCTATAAAAAAGGAAATGAATAAAATCTATAAATTAATGAGAATGTCTACTCCTTGGCAACCAACAATACAAATGTCTATTCACTTCACTTAGATCCAACCGAAAAATCGTTAATCGACAGACAGCCCAGATAGCTGAAGACGTCAGATTGCCTGTAATACAAAGGGGGAACAAAATAAAATATTAGGCCTGAAAACCACTAGGAAAACCCAAGAAAACCCGGTTTTCCGGTGAGTAATAATTACCTAATAACCTAACTTTCGTATGTAAATACCCAGGATTCCTGAGAGACACTTCGAATGCACCTTTTCTGCACGACCATGATTCTGTGAATGTCAGGCGAATCACCCCAAAATATCACATCATATCTTAATCTAGACTGGATATACAGAGTGTTTTTCAATTGAGTGGCGATACTTAAGGTTGTGAATCCTTGGGTGATTTTAAGAAGTAAAGTTAATATTAACATATGTCCTAAAGCTCTTCATTTTTGAGCTACAGGATGTTAACATTTTTAAAAAAATATAACTTTTTTATCATAGTTATTATATCACTCTTAGATATTTTTATGAAATTTTGTACACACCTTTTAATCATTATAAGGAGCATTTTTTGACTTGAAAGATTTTTAAAATTTTTACCAGTGACGTCCGTACGGGGTTTGAACTGAATATGTACTTTTAAAGAAAAAAATGGTACGCCACTGATTTTTATAAAAACAAAACTTATATTTAAAATCCTCATTTATTTTGGAGCAAATTTGGTCCATAGACTTTCGTACGATGCACCCTTTTTGCATAAAAAAATAAATACAAAAACACAATTTTTTTTCTTTGGTTCATTGAGACTGTTTTCGATATTTTGTTGAAATTTGGTAGGCACTTAGTGACTATAGGGTTGTGGATTTGACCGGTCAATTTGTTTTTGGTCAATTGACGGGTCAATTGACCAGTCAATTGACTGAAGTAAATTAAAATTTTAAAATGCTGTGGATGAACCTAACTATACTTGCCAAATTTCTTATTTTGTATTTTGAAAAAATTAATTTTTTATAACAAGTTTTGCTTGTTCTGAAAAGTCTACTGCCATACCTAAATTTTATACAGGGTGGTCAAATGGATGATATAGTTAGGTCCATCCAGGTACACATTCTATAATTGTATATCTCAATAGTTGCTCCACAGTAGATACATTTCCCTTTTACTTTGTTTTCTTCTCTTATTTCTGTAAAACAATTCCAAATTTTGGTTTTGGACTTCCCCAAACTCATCGTAAATGCGACGTCGCGTCGTTAGTTCACAAAAATGCAATGCAAGCGCAAACTCAACTCTGGCAAATACGAAATGAAAATAAATAGACAGAAGGAAATGTCTATGAAAATGGTATAAAAAGAAAATAACAATAATTTCTCTATTCCTTTCCTTCATTGTGATTGAATCCGTTCCGGGAACCATGCACTAATAAACGAGGCCCACTATTGGGATTCCCAGAATCAGGTGTTATTGTTTTCTTAAATAACGGCGCTATAACGATACACTAAACATTATCCTGGGTGGTAGGAGGTAATCTGGACAGATCACAGATAATGCATAAATAATAAAATAAAATTGATATATTTTGACCGAATTTGACGGGTCAAATACATCATGGTCAATTGACGGTCAATTGACCATGCCCAACTCTAGCACTCACCATGAGTGAAAACACTTTTTTCATGGTTTTATTTTCTACTTTCACCAGTGACGTTCACATAGATAGGCATGATATTGAATGTTTGAATAGAAAAAAAAACGGTAAGCATATTAAATGCCCTTAAAGCAAGTTAAATAAAAATTAGTAGGCTGGGTAACGCTTCATAAATTTTGACGTTTCGTATCATAAAAACAATAGGGTTGTCATTGGTTTTTCATTATTAAATAATTAGTATTGGAGTGAGGCGTAAAATCTGATAAAAAAAAATGGTAAATTTTACAAACAGTGTATTAACTGTCATGCATTTTACTTGTGGGCTTGCAGACGGAAATGCATACGAAGCCAGGCAGATATACCAAGAGCGGTATCCAAATCGCGTACTACCCGATCTGAGAACACTTTCTAGGATTCATAGATGTCTTCACGAGACCGGACATTTAATAGTAAACCATAATGCTAAAGGAGTCTATCAAACAGTAAGAACACCGGAACTTGAAGAAGGAATTTTACACACAAAAAAGTTATATTTTTTTTAAAAATGTTAACATCCTGTAGCTCAAAAATGAAGAACTTTAGGACATATAATGTTAATAATAACTTTACTTCTTAAAATCACCCAAGGATTCACAACCTTAAGTATCGCCACTCAATTAAAAACACCCTGTATATGCATGAAAAGCAGTTACGGCAACCCCAGTACCTACTTGATCCGAAATTACACGCAAAGCTTAACAGTATCTAAATAGATATACTGCTTGCTAAGTTCTGAATGGGCGCCTTCCAATTTAACCTTTCATCAATCTGCACTCCCAAGAAACGTATACTGCTTAGTGCCCTCACTTAGTGCCCTCAACTCCTCACCATTAAAGTTGAGTGTAACGTTATTTTCTGTCCTGTTTCCAAAGATGACAGTCTGCGTTTTTGTCACAATAACGTGCTCACAGAATCTTTCCAAGGACTTTGCGTTTATAAATACTTTAGGGGTAGAATTTATTGAAATATGGAAATACTTCAAGAAAGCCAGTCAAAAATTTTCCAACGTATAGGTAAACTTGTATACTTAACCCTTTATCATCGTTGGGACCAATAATATATTTTCAATAAATATAACCCTTTTTCCACCCCCTAAGGGCAAACACCAATAGTACCAATTTTCAGCAATATAGCTTAAAATTATTGCTAATTAATAGTTATAGGTGCCCCTCTGAAAAGGCTACATCCCTTTTCTCATCCCCTAAGTAAATTTAAAAAAAATAACGATAAACCTTCTTATTCTATTAGTGGAACTTATATAATATACCAATTTTTAGGCGACCTCCAGTTTTAGTTTCTGATATACAGAAATTCCTATCAAACTTTCAATCCCCGTTTTAACCCCCTTAGGGGTTGATTTTCGAAAAATCCCTTCTTAGTGGATGCTTAGGTTATAAGGAGAAGACATTCTCAAAATTTCATGATTCTAGGATTAGGAGTTTAGGCTGGACGTCACTTTACAATTTTATATAAGTACAAGGTGTCCAGTTTTCGACACTTTTGACGGGTATCTCAGTTATTAGTACAGATAGAATGATGCGGTTTTCGCAAACCTGTGTCACTTTTTTGTGAAACAAACGATGCCCTTATCGGATTTATCATGGCCATCTTGGTTTTTGAGATACAGGGCGAAATTGAAAACGGTGCATTTTCAGACACGCCTTGTATTTTAGTTATCTTATACCTTATCGAAAATATAAGAACGGGGTGTTATACAGGTTTTTACGTAGAATCCAGTGGCGTAGTTAGTATTTTTCCAGATGTCCCAATTTTTGAGAAATATACCAAAGTTATGTTTTTTTAAATAGAACGCCCTGTATATTTTTTCATATTTGCATTCTGCTTATTGAGAGCTTTCCAAAAATATATAATAGTTGGCACTTTGTTTTAAGAGGAAGGTTAAAATTCATATTTTTTAAATAACAAGCTTTAAGTTGACAGTAGGCCGTGTATTTTATTTTAATAAAAATAAATTGACGATACACTACACCATCAATATTACTTTATAGTTTAATTTCAAACTTTTAAGTTTTTTAATACTTACGATAGTAAAAAGTCATTTTCTCTTATTGTTACGTAGGTATATTAACGAAATAAACAAAAACATCTAGTAGGTCTTGACTTATCCAGGCTATAAAACAAAATTTTCATAATGGCGTTTAGCTCTTGTCAGAATTGTATTTATGTGTTTAAGGTTGAAAAGTTACTCATAATTTATTTATGATATTGTTCAATTTCAACGATGGCCCAAAAGTATGAAAATTATGAAAAATACGATATGCTGGTATGCTTTATACAAAGCCATGAAAACTCCCATGAGGCTGCCGATTTATATTTCAATAGGTAGGCATATTATTATTTTTTACAACGACCATTTTTAAAGTTATATACGGAGTGTTTGTTTAATTAGCGTCTTATATTGAGAGAAGGCATCCATTTATAGATAGATTTTCCCTACTAAAGAAAAATGTAATTGAACATGGAACCTTTACACAGCCTCCACCTAAAACATACAATAAGGAAAATAGAGAAAAAGATGAATATAAAATATATTACATAATCATAAATAAATTATGAGTAACTTTTCAACCTTAAATACCTAAATACAATTCTGACAAGAGCTAAACGCGATTATGAAAATTTTGTTGTATAGCCTGGATAAGTCAAGGCCTACTTAGATGTTTTTGTTTATTCCGATAATATACCTACGTAACAGTAAGAGAAAATGACTTTTTACTATCGTAAGTATTGAAAAACTTAAAAGTTTGAAATTAAACTATAAAATAATATTGATAGTGTAGGGTATCGTCAATTTATTTTTATTAAAATAAAATACACGGCCTACTGTCAACTTAAAGCTTGTTATTTAAACAAAGTGCCAACTATTATATATTTTTGGAAAGCTCTCAGTAAGCAGAATGCAAATATGAAAAAATATACAGGGCGTTCCATTTAAAAAAACACAACTTTGGTATATTTCTCAAAAATGGGGATATCTGGAAAAATACTAACTACGCCACTGGATTCTACGTAAAAAACTGTATAACACCCGGTTCTTATATTTTCGATAAGGTATAAGATAACTAAAATACAAGGGGTGTCTGAAAATGCACCGTTTTCAATTTTGCCCTGTATCTCAAAAACCAAGATGGCCATGATAAATCCGTTAAGGGCATCGTTTGTTTTACAAAAAAGTGACACAGGTTTGCGAAAACCGCATCATTCTATCTGTACTAATAACTGAGATACCCGTCAAAAGTGTCGAAAACTGGACACCCTGTACATACAGTGTGCTCAAAAAGTTGGAATAAATTCGTTTAAAATTCAGGTGATTATTTTCTGGAAAAACGCTTGGACACGTCGATTATTATTTTTAATTGCGAATTTTTTTACATAAAAAATATGTATACAGGTTGTCTCAAGAAGAACATATACCGTCAACATTGATTTTTTAAATAGAACACCCTATATTTTATATTCTTTTTAAATTCTACGATACATTCTGAACACTTTTTGTATAAAATACCATATCTCCAAAATCAACGGTTTTCGATATATTGACATTTTTTCTGGTACGAAAACTACAATTAAAAAGAACTCTTTACATCTGTTTAGTCTATAATATTTTAATAAATGTTGAAATTGACCGCCACCAACTGCCCCGCAATATGCAAGTCAATCTTTGAATTCTTTCAAAACGGTATGGATTACCTGGGGCTCTATTAATCTAACCTCATGCCTTATTCGAGCTTTAAGTTCATCAATATTGTTAGGTCTGTTAAAGTATACTTTAGATTTTAAATAGCCCCACAGAAAAAATCTAGCGGGGTCAAATCTGGTGACCTTGCCGGTCATTCTATTGGACCCCGTCGACCAATCCACTTGCCAGGAAAGACTGTATCCAAGTACTCACGCACCGGGCGTGTGTAATGGGCTGGTGCTCCGTCTTGCTGGTACCATAAGTTATTGTTGGGAATGTCTGGCTCATCTGGATTTGGATAGAGTACAGCATGTGCCGGTATTAACTCAAATTCTAAAAATTCTAGATACAGTTCGCCATTTAACGTACCATCAAAAAAGAAGGGACCTAAAAGCCGGTTATTAACAATTCCAGCCCAAACATTCACTTTTTGTGGGTATTGTGTGTGAGACTCCATGATCCAGTGCAGATTTTCCTTAGCCCAATATCGACAGTTTTGGCGATTCACACGCCCATTTAGAGTAAACGTTGCTTCATCAGAGAACACAATTCTTTTTAGAATTTGAGTATCTTCAATGTATCTGTTCATCATTATTTCGCAAAATTCTGTTCATCTATCCGGGTCATCTCCACTAAGTTCATGAACCAATTGTATAACCCTATAGGGATGTAATTTATTTTTGTGTAAATAATTGAAGCAAAATATTAAAATGTCAATATATTGAAAACAGTTGATTTTGGAGATATGGTATATTATACGAAAAGTGTTCAGAATATATCGTAGAATTTAAAAATAATATGATATACAGGGTGTTTTATTTTAAAAAATCAATGTTGATGGTATCTATATGTTCTTCTTGAGACAACCTGTATACACATTCCTTATGTCAAAAAATCGCAATTAAAAATAATAATCGACGTGTCCAAGCGTTTTGCCAGAAAATAATCACCTGCATTTTAAACGAATTTATTCCAACCTTTTTGAGCTTACTGTATACAGTGTCACCATATGGAACTTTTTTTTATTAATGAGGTTAGTTAAAATTAAATATCAGCAATCGTTTTTGCTTCAAATTAGACTAAAAATTATATATTCAATTGTCACCATCTGTCATTCGGTATCTGTCAAAAATGACATTTTTGACAAAAAAATGCTGAAAAATGGCATTGTTTTACCGAATTTAAAAAAATGTTATTAGAAAAAAGTGGTTTCTAGTACAATTCTAGGCCTAAATACAAAGTTTTAGATGTCTAGCGCAAAGTTGAATTTTTTGCCATTTTTTCAAAGTAACTTTTTTTTATATAACTTAAGTTGGCTTAATGGATTTTAAACTATTTGTTTATACCCTAATTAATATTTTATTTAGTTTGTCTGCTTATATTTTCACTAGAATACCATTTTTTTTTCGAAATATAAAATTAGAGGCAATAAAAATTTACACAGGTGGTGCAAAGTTATCATAATTTAAAAATTTTAACAGATAGACGTCATATTTTATGTTCTATTTTTTTGATAGTACATAGGTACACTTAAAAAGTTTAAAAAACTTATAATTAAGTGTGGTTTTTTAAAATTATTTTGAACAGATCCATTTTCTCTAAACTTTGACATTATTCTTGAAACGGTGCTATGCTGCAAATTTCTTTCTGGATGCCTCTCATTAAAAATGTGAGATACTTGCCGGTGAGGCATATTCTCTCCACAAATTAAGACAATTTCTATTTTTTCTTGAATGGACAACATTGGTGATAACACTGAAAACTGTAACTTGCGAAAATATTCTTTAACTTTATGACATTTCTTTATTTATTCGGCATTCTAATTCTTTTCCATAGCCTACTTATAAAATTCGAAATTGCCTTGATATTTCATTGTGAATAAAAAGAAAATGCGTCTAAATTGTGAACTAATCTGATATCTGGGAATTTAATTATAAGTTTTTTAAACTTTTTACGTGTATGTACTATCAAAAAAATAGAACATATGACGTCTATCTGTTAAAATTTTTAAATTATGATAACTTTGCACCACCCGTGTAAATTTTTTTTGCCTCTAATTTTAGATTTCGAAAACAAATGGTATTCTAGTGAAAAAATAAGCATACAAACTAAATAAAATATTTAGTATGGTATAAACAAATAGTTTAAAATCCATTAAGCCAACTTAAATTATATAAAAAAAAAATTACTTTGAAAAAATGGCAAAAAATTCAACTTTGCGCTAGACATCTGAAACTTTGTACTTAGGTCTAAAATTGTACTAGAAACAACTTTTTCTAATAACATTTTTTAAAATTCGGTAAAACAATGCCATTTTTCAGCATTTTTTGTCAAAAATGTCATTTTTGACAGATACCGAATGACAGATGGTGACAATTGAATATATAATTTTTAGTCTAATTTGAAGCAAAACCGATTGCTATAATTTAATTTTAACTAACCTCATTAATAAAAAAAAGTTCCATATGGTGCGGACTTTAATGGTGACACTGTATGTATACTTAGATTACAACAAATTCAAAATTAACAGTCTCTAAGTATTAAAAAGTTTTATCAGTTTTTATTCTGTTTTTTCCGAGGTTTTTTCAATAAATAATTCTTTTATGATTTTTTAAAATTTTTATAAGAGCTTTGTGATTTAATTGAAATATTGAAATGGGTAGAGGTACTATAATATATTCACTTACCTACTTAGTCCTTAAAAAACGGTTTATATGTCAAAAGTTTTGATACCCTACCTAGACAAAAATATTTTTTATACCTAGTTAAATAGGGCTTTTCAAAATTTTGTGTTAATGAAAGTACAAATCAAAAAACATATAGCCACTGAAGTTTCTCTGATATAAAATTTATTTTCGTATTTTATTTATTTATTTGCAGGTTTTTTTATAATAATGTTAAAAATCAATAACATTGTTTTTTTTTTTAATAAAAATAAATCCAATGAAAGCATCATTACAAAACTATAGATTAACAAATCTGTCCGATTTTGTAATGAAAAAATATACACCCATTTATATTATTAATTTTAATCACATCATAAATATATTTAAAAATAAAGTAAGCTGTAATTCAAAAATATTTAATCAAAAAAAAAAAGAGGAAAAATTATAAATAAGGGAGAATTATAATAGAAAAATTGTAATATTTAGTATTATTGTATTACCTATATACAGGGTGTCCCGAAATTAGCTGACAATATTTTAAGGAGATAAAGTACATCCAAAAATAAGACTAATACCCTCTATTAATATACCTTCAAAAACGCTTCGTTATGGGGCTAGAGCTCCCCGAATTGGAGCTATGATAAGCAGTTTTTTCACAATATCTCAAAAACCGATTAGGGTATCGAAACAAAATTTGATACATATTTTACCCATGACAAGACGCAATAAATGGTTTAATTAGCTTAACTTTATTTCTTCCAGTGGCGTCCCACTCGGTAGGTAGTTGGGAGAATATTGCCCTAATTTTTTTATTTTTAAGATGTTTTAACTTCAGGTACAATTTTTAGAAGCCTTGAAGTCTTTTGTTGAAAAAAGGTACTTTTGTTTCATTGCGGTAGAATTCACCATTTTCTAGTAAAATCGATTTTAAAATTTTCGGTTTTTTGAAATCCGGTGAAAAGGCTAAGGTTTTTTTTTTCATATATCTTACTATCTCAGCAAACACTTAATATTAAAACATGAAATTTATTAGAAGTTTTACTAGCGACAAGGCATATTATGTATTAAAGGATGTTACTTTAAAATATTTTTCCAGTGACGTCGCGTTAAGTAAATATTACTATTATTTTTTTTTATTTGATAGTTTTAATGTTATTTTTTTTTAATTTTAAATTTTTTGTTAATAAAACCTTTTATTATTGTAATTTGACAGAATTTAACGTTTTTAAATTAAACATATTATTAGATTCCTTTGTTTTTTAAATATTTATTTTCATGGAGACTTTAAGAGAGTTTTAAAATTAAACAAAAAAGAATAACAAATTGCAAATCAAATTTGATTGTGAACCACACGGGAATCTAATTCTTAAGCAAGTACCAGTCATGTGTCCCCAAAAATAATAATCAAGGGGATTTAAATCAGGTGATCTTGGTGGCCAGGCTATGGCTACCAATCCACCTGATAATTTTCTTCAAGCCAATTCCTCACTTGACGTCCGTAGTGAGCTGGTGCCCCATCATGTTGAAAGAAGTGCCCTAAACGTAAATCCAGTGGCACATTATCTAATAAATCCCCAAGTTGATTGTGTATTGTTATTATTTCGCTAGAAGAACTTCTAATAAATTTTATGTTTTAATATTAAGTGTTTGCTGAGATATGCAAAAAAAAACCTTAGCCTTTTCACCGGATTTCAAAAAACCGAAAATTTTAAAATCGATTTTACTAGAAAATGGTGAATTCTACCGCAATGAAACAAGAGTACCTTTTTTCAACAAAAGACTTAAAGGCTTCTAAAAATTTCACCTAAAGTTAAAAAATCTTACAAATAAAAAACTTAGGGCAATATTCTCCCAACTACCTACCCAGTAGGACGCCACTGGAAGAAATACAGTTAAGCTAATTAAACCATTTATTGCGTCTAGCTATGGGTAAAACATGTTTCAAATTTTGTTTTAATACCCTAATCGGTTTCTGAGATATTGTGAAAAAACTGCTTATCATAGCTCCAATTCGGGGGGCTCTAGCCCCATAGCGAGGCGTTTTTAAAGGTATATTAATAGAGGATTTTAGTCTTATTTTTGAATGTACTTTATCCCCTTAAAATATTGTCAGCTAATTTCGGGACACCCTGTATAAGTAAGTTGGCTTACCTTCATATAATTTTGCATAATCCATGATTTTAATTATCTTTTAAATGTATATTTATCCATGTTTAAAATTATACGTATCGCGTTATTTTGCAAAAGTTGCAGTCTCATAAATACGCCATTTGCTGTGTATGAAATGGTTGAACAATATAAAAATGAAGAAATATTATTGTGTTCTAGATTGTTTTTGAAAATAAACTTAAATTTTGATTCATTCTTTTTAACTAGGTAATTGTTTTTTTGTCCAATTATTTTAGATGCAAGATTTTCAAAATATAATTCAAATTTTAATTAAGAATCTATAATTACTCCCAAATATTTAAAGGAATGTATAATTTCTAATTTTTCATCAACAAAAATATTTATATGTATACACGTTATTTCCAATAACCATAAATTTTGTTTTAGAAACATCTATTTATAAATCTATTTACCATTAACCAGTTTAATATACTTATATTGTAATTCAAAATTTAATATTTTTATTCAATTAAGAATAGTGTACCCGTTCTATACAGGGTGTTTTACGGTTGATGGAACTTTTATGGAAAACGGGGGATACGTTTTTTTTTTTTTAATTTGGTTGCTCCGATAAACAACCATGCTCCGTCGTTTTGAAATATTTTCAGCAATGCGGTGTTGCCACTTCTACACAAAATTGGTGGCAACATCGCTATTTTAAATGGAACACTCGGGAACACCCTAGGTATATATTTTTTAGTTTCCAGATTCTACATAATAATATATTTCTGAGCAACTTTTCTAAATACCGTGCAAGCAAAAATTATTTGCATCAAAGAGGGCTTAGATTAAAAAACGTAGGGCTTGGTTTAGATCACAATGATATGAGGACGATATATCTAACCAAATCTAGGTTAAAATTTTGTTAAATTCATATTATGACATAATATGCCAAACTAATGAGTAATAAAATAAGTAGACAAATACAAATTTACTATTGTTGTTTACAAAATTAACGAAGTAAGAATATACAGAAAGAAAAAGAAAAATAATTACATAAATTGCAAAATGGGGATTTTCACTACTCCCAATGCGTGTATTCTGAGAATTCACATAACCGGAGAGGTGGAACCAGGCTTCATCCGAAAAAAATGTCAGGTCTAATAAATCATTTCTTTCCAATAAATTTTGGGTAAACCATTGAGAATAATTCCTGCGTCTTTCAAAATCTGCGGCTTGTATTTCTTGAAATACTTGCACTTTATAAGGAAATAAATTTAGCTGCTTCTTAAGATAATAGTCCTGCATGTTCCATAAGATCTTCCCACTTCTTGGGACAGGCGTCTTATACAATTTGTTGGCGTATTTTGCATTATTTCACGAACGTTTGCAACAAGTTCTTCTGTTCTTACAGATGCTCTTCCCGCTACTTTTTTGTGTTGTAAAGAACCTGTTTCCCTAAACACAGCCACGGTTCTTTTCAGGCAATGATAAAAATCCCCAGCAATAAAATCAACGTTAGGAAAATTTTCGTGAAAATCGTCCATGCACAAACCCGGATTGTATTGCCACTCACCATTTACTCTAACCCAGTTTCGAAAATACGCTTCAACCATGAAAGTTTTGTGCTGTTCCGTAAAGCCCATTGTGTGAATTGTTCAAGAAATTGGAAAAATTAGCGATGAATCAAACTACTTGTAACGACTGTCAAAGATGACGGAATAACTGATTGATTGTTAATTCAGGTAGTTACTGACACCCAACAGGTATTAAGCTTTACTGCTAACCAATACGTCCTTAGATGCCAGGCTCTCTTTGATGCAAATAGTTTTTGCTCGCACGGTATTACCCCATACTTATATGTAGCCGTTTTTTATGTATTAATTAATTTTAATTTTTTTAACGAAAACATGACTTAATAAATCTGTTTTCTCCAAACTCTAAAACATTACTAAGTAGAAATTTGGCGCATGGTTAAAAAATGCCTTTTTACACATTTGGTTTTGGTCGTATCTTAGTTCAAGCCTACCTACAGAGTGGTCCAGAAGAAAAAATGGACGAAAATCTGTTTTTTTTTTTTTTAAATCAGACATCCTGTATTTTAATACTGATTTAGAAAGCCGATAAAAGTACTTTCTAATAATGTATACCGTGCTGATACTTTACTTTTCAAGTTACCGATTTATAAGCATTTCTTAAAGCCTGTAGGTAATTTTCAACCAAAATCTCTAAAATTGTGAAAAGTATTTCTTGATATTTATTTATGGTAAATGTGGATACATTTCGTAACATTTTCTACACGTTCTGTCTATAATCTTACCACACTGTTCTTGTAGAATAAATAAATTCATTATAACTACATTCGATTAATGGTATATTATTTAACTATGTGCTCATGTTTTAAGAATCCGAGTGTAATATAGCCATTGTACGCTAGTCAAATACTATACTTTATCTACGACTATTCAGTATTCAAAAAAATTAGAAAATGCATTCAAAGCAACACATTTCATTACAATAGGAAATTTTTACATAACAAGGTAATATTATTAATGGTATTTCCTAACTAAAAAATACAATTCAACAATGTTAACAATAATTAAACAAAATACAATTAGTACTTATTTCTAATTTTTCATGAAATTGTTTGTAACATTAGAGCAATTTTATTTATTTATTTTATTTATTTATTAACAATATACGGGATGCCCCATTTATAAATTTACATTTCCAATTGAAATAATCTAATCATAATTAAAATAATTTAAATATCTAAATATGTCCAAACATAACACTTATTCATATTTTTGATCGCATAATACTGTTTTGGAACCTGTTGAGTGAGCTTCCGAAGGGATCAATTTCAGGATAGGCATTTAAAACTGCTAGGCTACGGGTTAGAGGAGAATGCGCGCCGTAATTAGTTCTATGTACATTCAAAGAAAATACTTCATTTCTTCTAAGAAGTCGGGACGGTACTCTAAGAGAAATTTGACTAAGAAGATAAGGACAGTCTATATAACCATTAATCAATTTGTAAATGAAGTTCAGGTCAGAAATTTTTCTTCTGTACTCAAGGGTTGGAAGATGAAGATGTTGTTGAACCTCTTCGAGTCTATTATTCATGTTAAGCTTATAAGCACAGAATTTAAGAAACTTTCGTTGAACTCTCTCAAGTTGTTCCTTATAAATGTTGTAGAATGGTGACCACACAACTGAGGCATATTCCAAATGAGATCTTACTAGTGAGCAATACAGTAGACGAAGTGAGTCGACCGACAGATCTTTACCAACCCTAAAAATGAAGCCCAATACCTGGAGAGCTTTTCCTGTTATGTATTTTATATGATCCCTAAAAGTAATTTCCGAATCAAAGAATACCCCCAAATCCTTAATTGAGTTGACACCATTCAATTCGTTACCGTTAATGTTATAAGTAGGATTGCCATTTCTATCCTTGTGTTTAGAAAAACAAATAGAAGAACATTTAGTAGGGTTTAGGGAAAGTCCATTGAGTTCGGACCATTCTACAAAGGATGTTAAAGATTCTTGTAGTAATGTGGAGTCACCTTCATCATTTACAATTCTAAACATTTTGAGATCGTCGGCATAGACCAGATACTCGCTGCAACCAATGTAATTTTCAATGTCACAGAGAAATAGGTTAAACAATAGAGGCGAACAGTGGCCACCCTGAGGCACACCAGAGGTCACCTCTATGCTTTCAGATTCAAAATTTCCAATCCTAACCTTCTGTGTACGCCCTATCAAAAAGTTCTGAAACCATCTCACCGATTGCGTACTAAAACCGATCGCACTGAGCTTGGCAATAAGCAATTTATGATTCACCCTATCAAACGCCTTGGAGAAGTCAGTGTAGATCGCATCCACCCGACACGACATAAATTATGAAAATGAATGGGAGCAGGAATATTACTTATATTCATATCGTTTTTATTAGTAATGGAAAAAGTTTCGGAGCTAACATTATTTACAGTGGTAGATGTAGATGGGCAAATTTGAGTTTATTTGTTTTAAAATTTTATTAGCAGCGTCTATTTTAGTTTTTTTTTTAAATCAGCAATATAACCTTCAGCTACGGAGGCCGATTTTCAACCTCCATGACGTTTTAGTGCTGTCATAGTTGCTCCTCCGCTTCTTTCTTTGTATCATGCTCCTCCGCAGGGACCGTGGATTATGAAATCGCATAATCCACGGTTGTAGATTATGAGTAACTATGGTAATATGAACCACATTATATATGTACTAACAAATACATTATGCTTCTATTATTAAATAGTCGTAGATAAAACTATTATGATCTTCCATTGTACCACCAACTTAAAAATCACAAACGAAGCAATGTCACTTCTTTTAAATAATTTAAATATTGTTTTCATGGCCTCCTACTAAACTTAACATTAAAATACAGAGTGTCCTAACCTAGAAAAATATCTTTCTTGGCCACTCTGTACGCTTGAACTAAGATATGACCAAAAAATCAAATGTGTAATCGCATTTTCTTAACCGTGCACAAAATTTCAACTAACGCGGCAAGGGGGGAGGAAAAAATCTTCGCCGTGCTTACGTTAAATTTTTAAAAGGAACGCTCATTTACTTACCCATTGTTTCAAAACATTTGGCATATCATTTATATAAAGAATAAATAATAGTGGACCTAAAATGCTACCTTGTGGTACCCCAATATTATAAATTCCTTTATATATTATACTATAAGATTTATTTTAAAATTATTGTCTTGTTTGTATGTTTATTTTTTATTTGAAATAATTGCAATAAACAAAAAATGCTCTATTTTACTGACAAGAAAAAAACATAAAACCGATAAAAAGAGGATTTTTGGCAACATCGTATCAGTCTAGCATAAAACTTGTGTTAATATTTCCGCGTGGTTTCATTGGTGAACTCGTCAGGAACTCGCATATCGCCTATTTTTATTCGAAAACCCTGTATATTTGTTAAATCACCAATAACACAGGCCTGCGTTTTTTAACACTTTGAAAGTTGATTTAAAAATTTTAACTGTTTTCTAGTAATTTGGTAGCGCTGATTTTAAATCTGCTTTCAGTTTTTTTATATCACGTAAGGTTATTTTTCAAACCGGTAAAATCCAAAAATATAGAAAAAACACGATTTATTTCATTTATAAGCTAGTTTTTGAATATATTAAGGAAAAAAATACAAAAATATACAAAATATAAACATATAAACTATTATAAATGGTTATTTATTCGTTACGCTTCTTTAAAAAATGTTTTCTTTTTTCAGAAAAGCTTCTTTTGGTTGTTTTTCTGTTCCAACAGAAATCGCCCATCATTTTTGTGTCCCAGCGCCCCTGGTATCTTTTTTCCGAGAATTAGTCCAAAAGTGAATTTTTATGCTCATATTCTGAAATTTTCCAGCATATTTTCAACGATCTCAACATAGTAGTAATTTATGTTCAACTTCTTTAAAAGCATTCCATGCATGTTTTTCCTTATCTTCCATTACCTTTTCAAATTCTGTATCTTTCATCAAACTGATAATCTGCGGCCCTACAAAGATTCCCTCCTTTAATTTTGCCTCTGACAGAGCCGGAAATGTTTTACACGAATATTTAAAACAATTTCCTTCTTTGTTTAATGCCTTAACAAATTGTTTCATACGTCCCAGTTTTATGTGAAGTGGTGGAAGTAAAACTTTTTGAGGGTCAATAAGACTTTCGCGAATTACATTTTTGTTTCCAGGTGTTAAAGTATCTCTTTGTGATCAGTCTCTTTTTATCCAATGCTGTTCTCGCTAGCTAGACCACTCGCACAGGAAACATGGAAATTTAGTAAATCCAGACTGCTGATCTAAGAGAAGACTTAAAATGTTTAGTTCTTCACACACTTTCCAGTTGTGATTTTCATATTGTATTCTTAAAAGTAATTCCTCTAAATTTTCATAGTTTTCCTTTAACTTAACTGTATGGCCGACCGAAACAGAAGCAAAAACATTGTCATTATGTAAAAGAACAGCTTTAAAGCTCCTTTTTGAAGTCGATAAAAAGTCTCCAATCGGAAGGTGTGTAGCACCACAGAAAATCATTTTTTATTCATCAATCATTTATTATTTGAAGTACTACATTCATTTTAAAATGTATTAAAACGCCTATTATAAGTTTTTTTTATATTTTTTCTTTTTTTTGCAAAAAAAAAATCTGTGGGTGATAGAGACCAATTGTATTTTAATTAGTTATTTCTATATAAAAACTAAGCTCAACAAACAAAAATCACGTGATCACAAATTTCATGCAGGCCTGTGTAATTTTTAGTGTTTTCATCAAAAGAAGCTTTAAATCAAGAAGGTGGCCGATTTCGAAAACGAGACAAGGCCCTTTTCTATGGCAGGAAAATGATGAGAAAAGTGAAAAATATTTCGGGGCAAGTCCGGAATTCAGGACAAGGGAAGAAACGGAAAATGGTAATGAAATTTGCTAGAAGATTGTTGCAGATTAAAAAAGAAGAACAAGAACAACTAAAGGTAAGTCAGCAAAATAACCAATCTACGGTGTTATTGCGTACACCTAGCCTCAAGTAAAATATTAGTTGGTATACAGTGTGTCCGAAATTCAAGTCTCTATATGGGTATCTCGCTTAATAGATGAGATAGAAAGAAATATAATAATCTTGCCTTCCAACTGGACATTTTTGCTATGAATGCCCATCAGTATTCTAATGTAACCAAGGCTGTGCTCTTGGAATTGCAATGTTGTGATGTATTATGACTTCTAGTCTTAATATATCAAATATTTTAGATTAAACAAAATACAACATATAAATAATAATACAATAACTTATACAGGGTGTATAAGCCAAAGGGAATAAGTTCGATAATAAATACATGGGGGCGGGGCGTGTCCGAAAAGACGCGCGGACACGTCGATTGGTATTTCTAGTTGCGCATTTTTTTCAATAAAAACTTTTTATACAGGGTGTGTCATGTAACAGTGGCCAATACCAATTTTCTTATTTTAAATGCAACACCCTGTATATTATTCATGTTTTGGATTCTTCAGAAAATTTTAGACATTTCATGTACAATATCCTATATCTATCTTCAACTGTTTCGGAAATATAAAGTGTTTTCAGATTTATTGTATTTCAGCGTTATATTTTATTGATATGAAATTTAAAAAAAAAGGTGTAAATAGTTTTGTTTACTTTTGTTTAAGGTGGCATTCTCAACGTCATTTAATCCATTACCCACCTATAACCTATTTCGCGTTATTTTTTCAAGTTTATTATTTTATTGACTAACATTTAAATAAAATCAGTATCGTCGGCACATTACTTTGGTAACATCTGATATATTACAAAAATATCTATTTATTTCCTTGCTAATTTTGGGAGAATTGTATAGTGAAAGAACAATGACATTATAATGTTAAAAAAATCTTACCCGATATTTTTCGCTATACAATTCTCCTAAAATAAATTGAATATGAAATTCCTTATATTTATTAAATATGTCAAATATTACCTATAGAATATCAAGTCGATGCTGATTTTATTTAAATTTTATGTAAAAGCTAGAAAACATAAATAAATCTACGCGAAATAGGTGGTTGGCAAGCATGTTGATACTCCCACCTTAAAACTCCTGACCTTAGCAAATTGTTGTCTGTCTGCATGACAGTAGTTGTCAGTGATATGGTTACGGATACAAATGGAACTTGCTCGCTTATTTCATGAAAAATTTCCCAATTTGTCGCCTATAACTCAAGAGAAAATTAGTAAAATATAAAAGCAGTTTCGCCAGCTTGGACATGTAAAGCAGATAAAAAAGTAGATGCCGATGCAATAAGTGATGATACCAAATTAGATATTATGCTAGAGTTTGAGAAAAACACACATACTTCTAGTCGAAAAACAGCCCCAATGTTCGATATTAGCTATTCATCGATTATTCGAACATTACAGGAAAATAAAATGTATCCCTATAAAATGATACCTACTCGTGAGCTCATAGAAGACGATTTTGATAGGAGAACGTATTTTTGGGAACAAATGAGGGCAATAACAATGTGATCCAATTTGAACATGTTTTGTTTTCTGATGAGTGCACCTTTACACTTCACGGTCATGCTAATCGTTAGAATTGCCGCTATTGGTCTAGGAAAAATACTTACTGGGTTAGAGAAGAACATACGCAATATCCTGAAAAGGTTAGTATTTCCAAATCGGTGGATAGGGAGGCGTGGATCGATGGAATGGCCAGCACGATCCCCTGATCTGACGCCATTAGACTTCTTCTTATGGGATTATGTCAAAAATATTGTATACAAAACTAAACCCCTCGACTTAGCTGACTTAAGAAAACGAATAATGCTTGCGATTAGATCGGTCACGCCTGAGATGTTCCGTAACATTAGAAGAAATTTCTATTTAAGATTATGATGTTGCCAGGACGTTCGCGGGAGCATTTTCAACATCTCCTACATTAATGTTTTTTTACATTATCAAGAAATAAACAGTATTACTTATTAGTTTTTGAGTGTGTTGTTAATTGTAATAAATCTGAAAACACTTAATATTTCCGAAACAGTTTAAGATAGGTATAGGATATTGTACATGAAATATGTATAAAGAATCCAAAAATTGAATAATATACACACGGTGTTGTATTTAAAATAAGAAAGTTGGTATTGGCCACTGCTACATGACACACCCTGTATAAAAAGTGTTTATTGAAAAAAATGCGCAACTAGAAATACCAATCGACGCGTGTCCGAGCGTTTTTTCGGACACGCCTCCATGTATTTATTATCGATCGAATTTATTCCATTTGGCTGATACACACTGTATACTATATACTTTATGATTTTTATTATGTAAGTCCTATAAATGTGGTAAAACCTTGTAAGACCCATGCCGCTTAAATAAATAAAGAATTTTATTTCAGAACTTTCTAAAGTTTCTGAGATAATATTGCCGGCGTCCAGTCCTATTTGTTCACCACGCACGCGAATTTGTAGCATCCTGTATACATTATACATATTATTTTGGATCGTGTTATCTAATAATGATTTGTTTGTGAGTCCATTACGTTATTTTGATATGCAGGCATGCAATAATAGTAGTTGACTTATAAAAATCCTTGTTAGTAAATACCTAATTGTTTTGTTTGTCTTTGTCCCGTATCCCGTTTGTAAATAGTGAATAATTGACAGTGCAAAAAATGTTATAGTTTATGGATGATGAACCGGTTACACCACTTAGGATAATAAATGACCACGGTTGTGAGATGTAGAAGATTTTTGATATTGGAGGTAACAATTCGTTGGGTCATTCTTTTTTTTTAGGAATTTCGTCAAAGAAAAACTAATAAAGTTAGGGCTCTCAGTTTTGAAAATTTTTTGAGATATTTAGTTTATACCGTGCGAGCAAAAATTATTTGCATCAAAGAGGGTCTAGCATCTAAGGACGTAATGCTTAGCCGTAGAGCTTAATACCTGTTGGGTGTCAGTAACTACCTGAATTAACAATCAATCAGGTATTCCGTCATTTTTGACAGTCGTTACAAGTAATTTGATTCATCGCTAATTTTTCCAATTTCTTGATCAATTCACACAATGGGCTTTACGGAACAACACAAAACATTCATGGTTGAAGCGTATATTCTCAAAAAGCAGCTAAATTTATTTCCTTATAAAGTGCAAGTATTCCAAGAAATACAAGCCGCAAATTTTGAAAGACGCAGGAATTACTCTTAATGGTTTACCCAAAATTTATTGGAAAGAAATGATTTATTAGACCTGACATGAGTAGTGAAAATCCCCATTTTTTTGTAGAGTCCACATTGCACCCTCAAAAAATTGGTGTCTGTTTAACTGTTTCCCGAAGAAGAATTGTTGGTCCTATTTTTTTCCATGACATCAGTTACAGCACAGCGGTATAGAGACAATATTTTGAATCCATTTGTGGAGCAATTACTTGACGACGAATTACGTTTTGGATATTTTCAACAGAACGGTGCAACCGCCCATACAGCCGCCGAAACTATTAACTACTTACGCAGACAGATTGATCGTTTTCAATCAGACATTGAATTCCCACCTAGATCGCCTTGTTTAACGGTTATGGATTACTTCGTTTTTCCTCATTTAAAGAACACTATTTTTAAAACACCAGTTGCAAATTTAGAATAATTACAAGAAAGGATTATCCAAGAATGTGGTAACACTTCTCCAGAGATGCTGGTCAACACTTTCGAAAATATGAAGAGACGTGTGAATTTATGCTTGAAGCAAGGCAGTGGCCAATTTTAGCAATTTATATAATTATTTTTCTTTTTCTTTCGGTATATTCTTACTTTGTTAATTTTGTAAACAACAAAAATAAATTTGTATTTGTCTACTTATTTTATTACTCGTTAGTTTGGCATATCATGTCATAATATGAAGTTGACAAAATTTTAACCTAGATTTGGTTAAATATATCGTCCCCATATCATTGTGATCTAAACCAAGCCCCAAATTTTTTTTAATCCAAGCCCTCTTTGATGCAAATAATTTTTGCTCGCACGGTATTATACAGTGTGAGTTTGTAACTTGGAATAAATTCAGTAAATACAGGTTTTTTTTCTTTTGGAAATATGCTGTAGGCACGGGTATTAACATTTTAAGTTATATTTTTTTTAATCAACATCCAAGTTTATTTTTTACATATAATTTTATACAACAACAAGAAAATTTCGTAAACAATTTTTGTATTATATTTCGAATAAAATAAAACTGTTATAGTTTTGATTAGCGGATACTCGACAACGACGCCTTTTAACTGATTCATTTGGTCATCTTGTTTTGCGAAGTTCGTCCTTTTCCTGTTTACTATGTTTGTAGTTTTCCTATTTATATGTTTTTCAGTTAATTTCAATCCTTTATTCGACCATTTTTTTTTTATTTGTATATTTGTAATATTAGGTACCCTGTATTTTTTCTTAGCTTTGTTAATAAGAATACTTATTCTTCGGAACAATAATGCATATTATTTTGAATTGAATTTGAATTATTGTTATCACTTATGTTGTCACATCACCATTTTTTGGTTTGTCGCTGTTTCATCTCTGAACGCGATTTTATTTTTATTTAGGGGTTAAAGACTGACATTGATTTATTTTGAAAGATGCCAATAAAACTTTTATAGTTTTTTACAGGCAATCCAGAAGAACATGCTACAATAATATTATGTTCAGTTATGTAAGTTACTAGAATAATATCGCGCAGAATCCAGTGCAATGTCAATATTGTCGATAGGTCGATTACTAATTTCAAATGACTGGCATTAAACTTCCCTGGATCGTTGATGTTTAAGACAGACCATGTGGCAATGGATGACGTGGGGTCTTGCGTTTTTTCTACCAAACATCGTATGTCGATGACCATCTACCCATTAGTATAGATAAAATCCCGTTATTACCTTGTTAAAAAGATGTTTTTCCGTTTGCAATTTGTTGCTAAAATGTGCGCCCAATTTTATATCATTTCTTGTACCTTAGGAAGCAAAATGGACTTGTCAAAATATCGTACCGTACCTTGTCATCAATCTGCTTGAATTTTAGTTCAGCATCGGTGGGAGTATCAACATGCTTGCCAACCTATAACCTATTTCGCGTAGATTTATTGATGTTTTCTAGCTTTTATACAAAATTTAAAGAAAATCATTATCGACTTGATATTCTATAGGTACTTAATAATTCACATATTTAATAAATATCAAGGAATTTCATAACCTATTTTCGGGTAAGATTTTTTTTAACATTATTATGTCATTGTGACTCATTGTTCTTTCACTATACAATTCTCCCAAAATTAGCAATGAAATAAATTGATATTTTGGTAATATATCAGATATTACCTAAGGAATGTGCCGACGATACTGATTTTATTTAAATCTTAGTTTAAAAAATAATAAACTTGAAAAAACAAAGCGAAATAGGTTATAGGTTGGCAATAAATTGAACGACGTTAGAATTCAACCTTAATGAGAAATATGTTTTTTTTTTAATTTTTTTTTTATTGACACCCTACTTCGTTTATTTAAAGTACGCCTCAGCGTGTTTAAATCCCACTTTCAAAAACGCGCGTGTTTTAAAGTTACCATGGCAACATCAACAACCTGTGAAACGTGAAGTCTAAATATGTCAACTTTTGAATTATTGATTTGACAGAATTACCTTTTAACGTCAAATAAAATATTTTTTTAAGCAATAGACAACCAATGTCAACGGTGACAACAATGAATCTTATGTGACAGATTGGAAGGTATTTTTTGTTCTCCTCATTTTCATGACAACGACAGGTATATCACATCGCGAATTCGACCATTTCACTTACTTACTAAGTTATTATTTCCATTTTTTGTAATATAAATACCAATTAAAAAAAATAATGTAAAGTATTCGTGGATAACTGGTCTTTAAAACACTTGCTCTATTTCAAGCACTCCGGCTGCGCCGTCGTGCTTGCAAAATCGCGCGTGTTTTAAAGACCTTAATATCCACTTATACTTTAATATACTATAAAAGCATCACCCGTCATGCTTTTATATGGACCGCTTTAATAAATAACCGCTCGCCCTGAAAACCCCGATTTGTGACAATTTGTAACTCGTTATAACTCTAGAATCCTTTATCTAATCAAAAACCTCTTTGTATAAACATTGTAGATCAATCTTCAGGGATTATAATACTTTTTTATGATTATCAGTCCGATAAGCAGTTTCGTCAAAAAACGGAAAAACGCAAAACTATGTCAGCGCAAACGCGTTAAATTATTTTTTGGAAATGTTCGGAAAACCACACCATAAACCGTACGATTTTATCCTTCAAAAGAATTATATTCAGAAACAAAAAAGTTGAACATAAGACAACTTTACATTTATAACATCTTAATATATATATATATATTTAAAAATAAAAACCTTATACAATTTAAAAACCATAATCATAATACACGTCATAAAAATGATATTACCATAAAACCTGAAATAAATAAGTCCATAGGACAAAAAAATTTCAAATATTTATGTTTTTATTTAAACGATTATTTACCAACAAAAATTAAAAAATTGATTTCATTAAAAAAATTTTAAGTCGAAATAAAAACATGGATATTAAAAACAGACACTTTGAAAATATTTTTAAAAATGCTTTAATTAATTAATATTGTTCTAAATAATTTATATACTTAAGTAATATTTTTTACTTAAAAATTATAAATTAATAATTTTGTTATAGGTAATATATTTCTTCAAAAAAGCTGCGATTATACTATAAATTAACATTTTTACTTTAAAACTTGATTTTTAATGCATATTTCTGATTTATGATTTTACATACTAAAACAAAAAAATAAAATTTGCCCCTAACAAGCTCAGCTTTAAGGGATTGAATAATAAGTTTATCAAAGACAACATAAACATATTGATTATATTATTAAATTTTAAATAAACTTATTATTATTATTATTATTATTATTATTATTATTATTATTATTATTATTATTATTATTTTATAACGACAGTTAGAACCCGTGAGCGACCATAGACTCAAAAATAATATTGTTTTTAACTTAACAAAAATAAATCATTTTGTTTTTACTTCCTTTCTATTCTCTTTGCTGCCTTTCCTGCCAGAAACTATTCCCGTCTGCACAACTGCTGTGTTCTATACAGGGTGTTTTTTTAAGGTCGACGAGCGGCCATATCTCGGAAACTACTGGGCATAGAAACTCAGGAAAAGAAAAATGATAATTAAAGCGGCCATGTGAACATTCTGGAAATAATTTTTAAGTTCCGCATTTTGCCGCAAGAGGGCGTAATTGAGAAGGAAAATTTAAAATTTTACATAACTCCGAAAATTCCACATTAAGGTATACAGGGTTCGCCATTTAAAACGAAACAGGCTAAATATCTGGTTCCACGTTAATTAAAAAAAAAACGCTCGGACCCGTCGATTTTTATTTCGAGGGGGACATCTTTTGCGTATATTGTCAATCTTGTTACTTCAAGCCCGTAGGAGGGAGGGGGGTAAGATCTAAATCTTAAAAATCCCCTAACAAGCTCAGCTTCAGGGGATTGAAGAATAAGTTTATTGAAGACAACATAAACATATTTATTATATTATTAAATTTTTAAATAAACTTATTATTATTAAAAAAAAAAAAAAAAAAAAAAAAAAAAAAAAAAAAAAATGGATACCCCTATTTTATATAATTTTTTTGGATTCTGCATAAAACTCTGAACATTTTTTAATAAAAGCATTATTAGTCTATACTAAACAGTTTCCGAGATATTGACTCTTGAAAAATGAGATTTTTGAACTTTGACAGCGTCTAGCTTTCTAACTGTACGTCTTAGAGTAAAACGGCTTTTATGTCCCTATCTTCGATTTTTATTATCTTTCCAATAGTGTCAACTTCCGGTTAAACCGGAAGTACTATATTTCTTACAACCGGTTTAACCGGAAGTTGACACTATTGGAAAGATAATAAAAATCGATGATAGGGACATGTGAGCCGTTTGGCTCTAAGACGTTTTGTTAGAAAGCTAGACGCTGTCAAAGTTCAAAAATCTCATTTTTCAAGAGTCAATATCTCGGAAACTGTTTAGTATAGACTAATAATGCTTTTATTAAAAAATGTTCAGAATTTTATGCAGAATCCAAAAAAATTATATAAAATAGGGGTATCCATTTAAGATTTAGATCTTACCCCCCCATCTCTCCTAGGGGCTTAAAGTAATAAGATTGACAATATACGCAAAAGATGTCCCCCTCGAAATAAAAATCGACGGGTCCGAGCGTTTTTTTTTTTAAATTAACGTGGAACCAGATATTTAGCCTGTTTCGTTTTAAATGGGGAACCCTGTATGTTTGATAACACCATTTTAAAGCTTGGACAATTATGCATCATTTTAGTCTTATGCTCATTGGCGTACCGACTTTAATAAGAGTGGGGGAAGCTGTTGAAAGTATAATCATTTAAATCGCTGTAACTAATAAACAACTTATCCGATTTTAGCAAACTAAAGACTGTTTGGAAGAGAAATGTATGCACTTTCACCGATCGTATTTAGTTGTCCATAATAGTTCTAAAAAAAATGCTAGAGGGCGCAATTTGCAATAACAATACATTTTTTGATTTTACTCCGAAAAAATAATTATACGGTATAATTATGATACCATAACCGAAAAGTAGATGAAATTTGCTAGAAAAAATATTAAAACAGTAGTTATAGATGGTATGTTCTGCGCCCACCATTCCACCACGGCTCTGCGCATGCGCCAGGCAGTGCGCAGGCGCGTGTCATCTGTCATACGTCATCTGTCAAATGTCATACGTCATCTGTCAAATGTCATACGTCATCTGTCAAATGTCATACGTCATCTGTCATCTCTCACCTGTCAATGTCAATGTCAAAGTCAATGTCAAAGTCGATGCCAATGTCAATGCCAAATGTCATATGTCAAATACTATCTATCCAATGTCATCTGTCAAATGTCATCTGTCATACGTCATCTGTCAAACGTCATATTGTTGAACGCTATCTATATTAGGCCTTAGGTACTTGTGGTATGCTAGCTATATGCTTAGGATGACGTAATGAGTTATTATGAACCATCCCGAGACCCGCAGGGCGAGGTATACTATCCCGAGCCCCGCAGGGCGAGGTTCACTTAGAATATACGCTCGCCTACGGTTCGCTAAAGTAGTTCGTATTCAAGGTGATGCATCAGGTCATTATGAACCATCCCGAGACCCGCAGGGCGAGGTTCACTAAGAATGTATGTTCGCCTACGGTTCATTATAGTTGACGAGATAAAGAAACACATGATTCCTATTTAGGTAGACAACAATACATTATGATCAATTCCGAGCCTGCAGGGCGAGGTTCACTAAGAATGTAAGTTCGCCTACGGCTCGTCAAGGGTACTAGAGGCAATGCAGCATGTGTGTTATATTAAGAACGATATACCAAGCTATTTTAAAAATATTCCAATCGCAGGACAAGATGCGAAAAAAAGCATCAAAAAGACATAATGAGTCGAGTATTATAATACACCCTGTATATATAAGATAGATATCTGTTTAAAATCACCGAATCCTTATTATACGCTCAAACTAATATAAAATATATTTTTTAATAATACAACAAATGATCTAATCACGACTCGAGAACAATAGATGATTATTATGCAAATTACCATCGGTAGCTGAAGAATTTTTAAAGTCACGATTCCATCGAGTAGTCCTATCGGGAAAAAACATGCTTCATTTATTCAAAGAGCGGTAGGAAAATAAAACATTCAAGTAATAAAAGAATTATTTATTTAACCATATTATACACATATTTTTTGCAATCTTATATAAATGTAAAGTTAACAATAAAGAACATGTTATAGCTATAAATACAATTAAGCCATAATTGTTTGTTGAGTCATCCAAATAATCCATCGACGTTGTATTATCGCAATAGGGGAACGTAGTGTTCTTGAATGCACTGATTAAAGTCTTCCAGTCTGTTTCACCCACAGTGTTATCTCGGAACAGGAACCTAACCTTGTAACGAAGTAGCTCGGCAGCCGAAGTTGGGACTTTTATGTAAGAGGCAGGTGTAATTTTTCTATCAATCATCTCAAAATGCGTCTGTAACCATGTATTATTAGATGAAAAGTCGCTGGTCTCAATCATTACTGACACGTTTCGAACGTTAAAGGGTGTGTAGACGTAAAACACATTTTGAACCAGCGCTACTAGGAGCACATATGACGAACTTAACACAGCCATGTCTGGGTTATTAATGATCTAAATCCTCTTCTTCAAGATACTTATAGCTTCATAACTATTTAAAAGACAACCCAAAAATATCATTAGAAACACCATTAGGTAAAAAACACTCCATCTATTGTTTTTAGATGCTGGCTTTCGAGTCTTCTCTTTAATAGGTCGAGGCATCTTGGATACTTTAAGCTGCCTACATTTCCATAAAATTTTGGCTAATTCACAATGTTTGGCGTACTTGTAATGATCTGCAAGGGGGTCGTCTCCCTCCTTCCAACCATCGAATTCACAGTGACAAAAAGCACATTTGACTACGTCAGAATGTTGTGTAAAATAGAAGCCTGCATATGCTAAGTCTTCAGGACTAACTTTATTGCGCCAGCCTACAAATGTAACTAATCGGTCTTCAAAATTTCGAATCAAGCCAAGACCATCATCGCCGCAATCTATGCAATCTACACTATTCATTGTATACATGTTTCTAGCTAAAGGGTTGTAACTATACTAAGAAATAAAACATAGAAGTGTTTATTTATACATTTATTAATCATCAATATACATATATATCTTATCAAAATCAGCCACCACCTTTTGAGGATTATAATACAATAGTTCCAACATATAATAATTCAGCTCGGTCTTGTTTGAATCACAAACACTTTTAATAACATCGATAATAGAAGTATTTGCAGTAACATAAAAACAAGCATATTTCAATAAATCATCATATGCGGTTCTAAAACCTAAATTTTTAACTAATTCTAACCTATAATTAATTAAATGCTTAATACCTAAGATAGCATGAATATCATTACAACAAAAACATAATGTAACATTATCACATTTAAGGTTAATTATTTTTTCACCCAAAAGTACTACAGCAGACATGGAAAAATTTTCAGCTTCGGACATCATGGTTGTTACTGCTTCATCAGCTCCGCTGTCGGCAGCCATCTTAGAAGCCATTTCCAAAAACTCGAGCCAGTCAAAGTTGACTAGGGAGATTGAAACTTGCTCTTCGGGTAGATTCAAGAGTGTATTTGTTAATTTTACACTTGGCAGCATACCTCTGGCAACGCTAAGTCCCACCACTATTTTGAAAGGACCAGCAGGATAGCAAACTTCATTTAAAAACTTTTTTTCACTTCTAATTTCTTCCCTACTTCTTAAAATCATACTATCGAGATACTCCCAGTACGGTGTTGAACTTTGAGAGGTATCATCATCTGCTTCGCTAAAGTCTACAGTGGAGGCTGGAGTAGAGATATAACTAGCGTCGTCAAACATGATTGCAATTTAACTAGGATTGCTAAACATGCAGATGCTTATATTACATTTACCCCCACTCCTCGAGTAAATTTATTTATGTTGAGTTCTAGAAACAGAAGCTTGGATAAAGCCCAACCGCTCCCCACCTCGCTAAATTCTGAAGCCTTGCAGAGCAAAATATTTTGATATTCGGTATAAAAAACGTCGAAATTAGTATGTTGATCAATAAAGCAATATTTAGAGTTAAACGATTTAATCTCCTGTTCTTTTGTCGAACCCAACAGATAACGGCCATATAGCTCCATATTAACTTTAATTCTGGTAGTCGCAATTAAAGCCTTTGTCAGCAGGCAAATAACTTTATTCTTTATCGCTTCTAAATACAGCTTAACATCAGTCAAGTATGAGTCACTAGATATATGATAAGTAACAATCCGGTTCTTGAAAGCCGTATGGATAAGTTTAACATTAGAGTCAAATACCACACTACAATTCTGCTTATGTTTGGTGGTGCGATTATGGCTGCTAAGAGAATCAACTTCAACAGCACACTCTTTACAAAAAGGCATGATGACATCTGACGATAGTTTGAGAAACACCCGGCTTTATACAAATATACGTGATATGAATAAATTTAAACCACATCCTTAGACATATCAACCCAACTGTTGTGGGTCTTATCCAGGCCAAGCCATTTAACGTACATTCGCCGCCCTTTCTTACGCAACACCTGCTCGATAAGAAACACATCAGGCTGTTTAGTTTTTTGCAATTCTTCTTCATAAAACCCACCACTAATTGGGTGGCCTTGCATATCTTCCAACAAATAAGTCGTAGGATTAGTTATTTGTACTTTCGAAACTTTAAATAACTCAGTGGTCCAATTAGGCACATATCCTTTTTCAAACACATGTTTAGCCTTACTGATACGAACAACATCTCCAACTTTGAATTTTTGTCTTCCCACAACCTTAAGTTTATTATAAACAGAACTTAACAACTTGGACTCGTTCTTTTTGTCAACATCCTTAGGCTTCATGCTAATTGTGCGGTGCTTGGTGTTGTTGTAACTTGTCGTAACTTGTCCCAACAAGTCTAACCATGATTGCCGTTCAAGGTGAACAGCTTAAACAACTTTTCCTTTATTGTACGAATAACACGTTCTGCAATAGAAGCCTTCAAAATGCTAAAGGTGCTGTAATGATGAATATTATGTTTTTTCATAAGATTCTGAAAGCTAGAGTTGTAATATTCCTTCCCATTATCGGTAACCAACTTTTTCGGTATTCTTTTAGACTGTTTAAAAATCTGCTCCATCGCATTGGTTACATCTTGAGCATTTTTGGACTTGAGAGGCATTGTCCACAGAAATTTCGAAAAACAATCAATTACAACCAATATATATTTAAATCCTTTGTTCTCACGCGCATACTGATCGAGCTGCGCAAGATCCGAAGCAAACGTATCATCCAAACCATACTGAAGAAATCTACGACGCTTAAATTTGTTTCTAGCCGGTTTATGCAGCTCGTTAACAACTTGTTCTCTAGCCTTGGTAATGTTCTTAGCCATATTTCAAACATAATAAACATATTTGAACCGAACAGCTATTTTTATACTAGTTGAATTATTTCGGCAAACCACCAGATTGCTTTGATTTAGACATATTATTATCAATAGCTTCCAACCCTTTAATAATGGGCTTAAGAGCATTTTTAACAGAAGTATCTACATAACCCTTTAAAGTATTTTCAAGAGTGCCAAATCGAGATGATAACCGGGTCACAGATTGCTGGTGAGCAGATTTAACCTCGTTTAGCTGTTTTTTAACTCGGGCGTCTAATTTTGTAACCTTCTCCGACAACTTGTCATCAATAAGCTTAAGCGAATCCTTATGAAGCAGCAGCTCTTTCTTCAACTTATCTATTTGCTCTCTCAACGCAACACCCATAGACTCGACATAGACTTTGTTAGAATTTGCAGCAGTGTTTGCTTGTTTCAAACTATTAAAAATAGTGGCACCCAATTTCTTCTCAAGGCTATCTAGGTTCTTCTGTGCTTGCAAGACGCAATCAGCTGTCGAACTATCAATTTTAGCTGAAAGTGTAACCGCAATAGCATCTACAAATTTTTTATTTACACCATCAGCATCATCTGTTGGAGAACTAACGTTAACAAGTCTATGATCCCGAAGATTATAATCACCATCTTTAGTAACAGCAATTGAAGTAGGTCCTTGCAGCACTCTAGCGCCTTTTTGGTGAGAGGCCGAGGGTAACGACTGACCGAACTTATTCATGGCTAATGTGATAATGAGAAAGAAGGCTTGAACTGTTTTATTTATAGAATTCAATTATCCCAAGTTTTTCCAATTGGTGTAATATACTCATTATTTCATTATGATTATTATTGTTACCACCCTGTTGAGAGGATTCCAACTTTTTGAATCGTTCAACCAATTCGTTAATGCTGTCGTAATAAACATATTCCTTAGGCTTGTTGGTGTATTCCATAAGAGCAGATCCGGATTTTGTTTGCGATCTAGTTCTGGGAACTGCGATAGATGGAGATGGAATCTTACTCGTTGACGTTCTAGAAAGTAGAGGTCTAACGATTGTAGCGTATTTCTGTGTTTTATTCGAAATTAGCTGACCTCTCTCCCCCTTGTATATGCCAGACTTCCTAAGTATGTCTCCATACTGTGCTGTATCGTCTTTAGTGTGATACTTTGGCTCCTTTAAAAACAGCAAGTCGTACAAACCCAGAGTACCCTTGTAAGTTATAGGACCTACTTGAATATCCCCATTCTGCAAAAAATTTACGGGTTCGCTGCCTATTCGCCAAGAGTCGATCGCAGAATCATAGCTCACTCCTCTAGCGTCTATTTGAGAAGAGTGAGACCAATATTTTCTCACGTATTCTCTAGCCATCTCAGGATATTGAGCGATAAACTCATCCATCATCACCGGGTTATTTTTAATAAGAGCTTCAAACTCTGCTCTAATATCTTCCACCGATCGTTCTGGAGGGTCTTGACGTGTTTCTTGAAACACTTCATCATCCACAGCATCACCATACTGAGCTTCATCGGCTAGAAATTGCACCGGTTGGTTCTTATTTCGAGACGTTGAAGGTTGTTCGAGTTTTAGTTGTGGTTTCACGTCTTCACCCTTCTCGGTCTTAATTTTGCGTTTCTTAGACTCTGCCTTGACTGAAACTTCTACCAGCTTATTTAATGGGGTGGTTATAGGTGTTAAGAACTTATTTAGCGATACATCTTCCAACCCTCGATCTAACTTGAATGCCAGATACTTCTTTCTTATAGTTCTAGATGCTTGTAAAATTCGGCGTTTTACGTCTTTATCAAGTTTGCTAAATTGATCGGCCATAGCAGCACAGAAACACCTAACAACCAACGACTATCTCTGTTTTGAAGCACGTCTAACTGCTAAGGTGATAGTTGGTATACTGAGTGTTGGATACTTAGGGAGTGATATAAGTATCAAAATTACTACGATATCGCCCCTTGGTTATATCATTATCTTTAACAATTACCAAAAACCCATATCTATCTTTCCAGCATTCTGAACAAACACGTTTAAACGCATCAAAGGGCATGTCGGTGTTTACATGATCATCATATACATGTTTCAAGTTTAAGTCATCTTGTTTGAATAATATCAGCACATTAGCATTATCACGAACCAGCTGTTTGGGTATTTTTGAATAAGTTTGCGACAAATAGAACGAATCAATATCATTGTGACGACCCATACAGAAATAATTACGTATTTTATCCTGCTTCTCACATGCCACATCGTCAAATATAAATATGGAATGAGGTCTAACGCTGGAGGGGTCTAAAACATCCTCATTATCGCTATAGCCAAAATATCCTAATCCTGAATGTCGTAAGGCATGGCTTAAAAAATTATACTTGTCTTGCTGCAGAGATTTCGAATATACGTATACGTTCTCAAATGTTAGCCCGTTTTCATCAATCAGTAGACTCATCATAACAGCAGTCTTACCACAATTACTGGGACCACATATTAAGGCCCTTATGTTGGATGGTAACAAGTGGCCATGTTTGTTGTTAACTAACTTGTCTTGCTTCATATCGAGATTATAGACCTTAATACCAAGTTTCTGTTTTTCTTGACGCATCGTTTCTATAAGTAACACTCTGCACTCACCAACGACTTCATTAGTAATGCAGACGTCGCAAGGTACAGGTGTGTTAAATAGCATTATCAACAAGCTCCCCGTCGAACTTCATCTGCCTGGTTATTCTTATTGCGGACCTGGTACTAAACTTCAAGAACGACTAGCACGAGGAGATCCTCCAAAGAATAAATTAGACAGTTATTGTCGTACTCACGATATCGAATATTCCAGGAGCCGAGACTTGACGCACAGACATAAGGCTGACAAAGTATTGGAAAACAGAGCTTGGGAACGTGTAAAGGCCAAAGATTCAAGTTTTGGTGAAAAGACAGCAGCTTGGCTAGTAACCAACGCCATGAAGATTAAACGCAAGTTAGGTGCTGGTACTAAGAAGACAAAAAGACCTGTCTGTCTGTCCTCGGTGGTGAGAAAGATTAGGAAACAAGTTAAACATGCTGGTGCGGGGGATGTTGGTAAAAAGAAGACGCTAAGTAAATTGCTAAAGGCGGCCAAAGTAACAGTTAAGAAAATAGGCGGAGTCAAAAGAATCAACGTACCTCGAGTTATCCCTCTGCCAAAACAAGGTGGTATTTTGCCGCTTATTCCGATCTTTGCAGGACTTTCTGCCTTGGGAGCGCTGTCAGGAGGGGCAGCTGGCATAGCTAAAGCAGTCAACGATGCCCAGAGTGCCAAGGATAAGTTGAAAGAATCCAAACGACATAATGAAACAATGGAGGCTATAGCATTGGGGAAAAAAGGTAGTGGTTTATACCTAAAGAAACACAAGACAGGATATGGTTTATTTCTGCGTAAAATGTCAAAAAACTACCAATAAAGCTACCCAACCGTCCCCTATCCGATCAAGATATCAAGAAATATGTTGCCCGATTAAAAATACCTAATTTTCGAGGTGTATTTATGCGGGATACATTACCAAACACACCTCTAAATATAGAAAGTGGTGTTGTAAATTTAGATCGCAACACAGGGAACGGAACCCATTGGGTAGCTTACAAGAAACATGGAAGCAAAGTTGTATATTTCGATAGTTTTGGAGACTTGAACCCACCAAAGGAGTTTATCAAGTATATGAAAAAAGCAAAAATTTATTTCAACTATGATCAGTATCAGGATTATGGTACAACAAATTGTGGCCATTTGACCTTATCATTTCTCTACAATAAAACTTTATAAAATACAATAATGTCTTTTACTATCATCAGTCATGTCTCAAACATTCACGTTAAAGGGTCGTTCGCACCTGCTTGAAGCCTACTTTGTACCTCCAATAGTGCTTGATTCCAGATACGATTACTCTCTAGCATTAATTTCGCTAAATACTTGGAACACGATTCCAAATATCGAACAGGGCCGTAACAAATTTTATTACACAGACAAAAACAAAAACGAGGTAGTTTTGGAGATTCCCACAGGATCCTACGAGTTGGAGGACATTGAGCAATTTTTGCAAAACAAGCTTGCTAAGACGGGGGCTACTCCAGAAGAACGGAAGAATATTTTATCGCTTAAGCCTAATAACAACACCCTAAGGTGTGAGCTCAAGAGTGCTTATAGTATAAATTTCGTCCCAAAGGATAGCATTGCTCAGTTGTTGGGATTCTCTCCACAAGTGCTAAAGTCTAACCAGCAACACGAATCAGATATACCAGTCGAAATTATACAAGTCGTTACCATCAGGGTAGAGTGTAATATTATTTCCGGATCGTATTATACCAATAATCCATCACATACTCTATACGAATTTTCGCCAACTGTTGATCCTGGATACAGCATCAACATTGAGCCGAGGAATTTAATCTATCTGCCAGTTCAAGTAAAACATATCTACAATATTACTCTAACGCTGTTGGACCAAGATTCGAGGCCGGTTAATTTTAGAGGTGAGGAAGTGGTAGTCAGATTAGAACTTAGACGCAATGGTTCTCGTTTTTAAAAGTTATTTAAACACCCGCCAGCCCTCTGCTGATTCATTACGTGTTCAGAAGTTGAAGGAGACACTCACGTTTGCAAATATAGTTTTTTTACAGTCTCAAAGTAAGAAATATTATTACCATGTCAGACAAACTTCAATTATTTAATGAAATTAAGAGTGATGAGTCAATCATTCGGGAAGAATGGCATACTTATCACCCATTCACCAACTCCTTTAATAACAACGACGAAATTGAGATTGTTATTAATCAGCAAGATGTGTTTTTGGATATGGGGGAAGCTCAGCTTTACATTGAAGGAGCGTTTAGGGAAGAGGTCCGAGCTGGCGCAATCGGCGATTGCGCATTAACCAATAATACTGGTGTCTTTCTATTTGATAACATATCATACGAAGTGAATGGCAAGGAGATTGAAAAAATTCGTGATCCTGGTATAGTTGGCACCGTTAAAAACATATTGTGTCTAAACGAAGCAGAAAGCAAAGCCTTGGATATTGCTGGTTGGAACTGGCCTAGTGGTGTTGTCAAGACCTTGGATGAAACTTCTAAAGAATTTAATTTCCGTATACCACTTGCCTCTCTGTTTGGTGTATTTGCCGACTACAAAAATGTCTTGATGGGTAAACAAAAAATTAAACTGGTTCGAGCTCGCCATGACGACAACTGCTACAAGTCGAGCGGTGATAAGAAGGCAACGATTACATTAAAGACTGTTGAATTAAAGGTTAGACATATCTATCCTAGTGACGCAGTCAAATTACGTCTTTTGGACGAAGTTGCAAAGAACAGATCGATATTTATTCCGTTTAGAAATTGGGAGATACACGAATTACCTGCTCTACGAACAACCAAGAGAGATATTTGGACCGTCAAGACCATGTCTGAGAGAGCAAGATATGTTATTGTATTTTTTATGAAGAATCGTAAAGATAATTTTAAGGCTGATTGCACTTATTTCGATAATTTAAACATCACCGATGTTAAGCTGCACCTTAACTCTGAGGTTTACCCCTATGAAGCACTAAATTTGAACTTTGAGAACCGTCAATTTACCGAGGCCTATAAGATGTATGCGGATTTTCAGAAAACATATTTGGGCAAACAGCACAGCGAACCACTGATGGATTTTACAGCTTTCGCCAATAGAGCCCTTTTCGTTATTGATTGCACCAAGCAAAATGAAGCTCTCAAAAGCACCACCATTGACGTCAAGTTGGAATTTCAAAGTTCCGAAAACTTTTCTGCCGAGTCACGTGCTTTTTGTATCATCGTGCATGATCGTATTCTCGAGTACCAGGCTTTAACTGGGCAGGTGCGAGAGCTTTTGTAATCAGTCATACTTTAGCCTCTGCAAGATGAAGTTTGTGGTAGTAGACATACAAGGATTCAACATTCCAGAATTTTGCGCCAAGGAATTGGCTATTTATGATGGAAAAAATATGAAGAGCTATCTGTTTAAACCAGTCGTCCCCTTTTACGAGCTATCTTATGATTGTCAAAAGCAAGCACTATTTCTGTATGGAAACCGCCATGGACTCTTCTATAATTATGGTGAGACCGAATACAACCAGCTTTATTCAATTATCCTCCAGGACCTGCTAGATGTTGACGTAATTTACGTAAAAGGACATGTGAAAAAGGACTTTTTAGTTAAGATTTATTCTGATGTAATAGTTAAACATAAACCTGATATTATTAACTTGGAATTTATTACCGATTATGTTAATGTACCCAAACTGCCTAGAGATGTAGTTACTTGTTCTTATCATAGCATAGAAGTTTGTACTTGTAGTATTAGGAATGCTTATATATTGTATGATTATATTTATAGTTTTATACCTAAATAAAGAGTTAAAAAAATCTCTTGTGTATGTCATTTCGTTCTATATTAATTACACCCCCTATTAGAATTTAGTCATTTAGTCTCGAGCTCATGGCAAAGACAGTCGATATAAAAGTTAAACTCCGAGAGCATCTGTGCCAAATACGTAAACTAAAAAAAGATATCAAGTGCTACGAAGACCGCAAATTTTTAGTTAAACAGTTGTTGAAACTTACCCTTTAAACTTACCAAATGGCGGCCTCCTCCTCCGCTTGGGATAAGGTGTTTGAATCTCCTTCGCAATGTCTGAAGGATGATGCTGTAATACATCGCAAGATCAAACCAAACACAGTATATGAGGTCGATGATTACGTCACCGTTATATTTAGTTCGTCAGAAGAAGAACGTAAACAAGTAACATTGGACACTATTGGATATGGAAAGATTTATTTTTCAAATAGCGAATTTGAAGAATTTCTAAGTAATTTTGATTGTTTCAACACACATTGGGTGGATATTTTTATGATTATTGGCAAGTACACTTTAGTGTTTCATCGTAATGATGAGAAGCGAAGCCTCAAGTTTGAAGATGCCATGACAGACAAGTACCTGTTTAGATGGACTGACAAGCTGATACGATTATTTGCAAGACATATGCATCAATTGTATAAACTAAACACTGATTATTATACAATTACCAAATAAAAGTTATTATTGTCATGTGTTGGTTTTCTTTATTTTTAGGGAAAGGTTGGGTAAAATAAAACATTGATTTAAATACAAACAATCTGCTGTTTATTAAATAAACATAATACTAATACAATAGGTGATAACAATATAATAGTAATAATGATAATAATAATATTAATAATACAATAATAAATACCTAACCTAATATCACAACCCTCTATAGGTAACAGCTATCGAAAAAGATTGGCGCAAAGATAGCTGCCCTAGTCAGTCTTGGCGCATGGAATTTCCAATGATTCCTTATATTTTGCGATATCTCTATGACCCCAAGCAAGCGTGTTCTCTAAATCACCGGGTATAAGGTAACGCTTGTCGTCCGCGTATGACAGCGCTACCTTATTTTTAAGTTCGACATACATATCATGTTGATGAGAGCGGAATGTATTCATCTGACGATGAATAAGGGTTCCTTCTACGTTGACTGCTTGTCGATAATCATCTATACTAAGTTCTTTTTTAGTGACATAGTCAGGAACCCCTTTAGCTTTTTTCGTACATTCCCCTTCAACATCAACGCAATACGCCTTCGCCCCAGTGCCAACAAATTCCCAAATAATCTTTCCTGCATACTCGTCTTTCATTTTACCTAATATCGATTGGTTTACAGGAACATTATGTGGGTTTTCGTGGGAGTAATTGGACGTATCGAATCTATCTAAATTAGCCGTCATGTCATTGTAAAAATTTTCGGTAGTGACTTTTAAAATAAGGGAGTCGGTGTCAGTATACAGCAAGACCGCGTTGTTGCCATATTTTGGCTTAATGTACCCGTACAAAAAGTCATACATAATCGTCTTGGATACCTCCAAGATCGAAAAGCCTACGTATATAGGCTTATTATATGTGACTTTTTGTTTATGCATCTGGATTGCTACCAGATTCTCGTTAAAAATAACGCGATCTTTGAAATGAGGCTTCGCGATTAACGCTCCGGCCCCCAACCTCCTACCAATATTCTCCCAATGAGAAACAAGTTTTACGTCTACCCGTTTCTCCACATTCTCCATCGTTTTCCCGAACACAGCGTTGTTCATCAGCTTGAAAAAGTCCTTTTCGAACTTATTTTTAGCCTTATTTCGCAACGCTGTATTCAGATCGATGTATTTTTTAAGCCACGGAGATTGATCGAAAGATATAGCTCGGTGAATTTTAGTGAGCTGAAGGCCATAATTTAATGCTTGTTGTAAATTTTGAATATGAATAATGTACTTTTCTTTTTTGATGAAATTTGGTATCAATTTTGTAATTTTTGGAAATTTTGACCCGGGTGGTGCAATGGATTGTGGGCAAAAGGGTAGCTCGTTGTGTAAATAATGTAATGATTCCGGATAGTCCAAATCTACTTCTAATATATAGCCTGTTGGTGATTCAGGTGCTATATTCATATAATCTAAATTTTGAATTTCGGTTTCGTTTAACCACTTGAAATTTCCCGTTGGTAAATATTGAGACATGGCTGCACCATACAGATTGGTCGCATCCAGGTACATGATGTAAGAGTTGGGTTTAGAAGCGTCATAATTCGGTGTAAATTTATTGTTCGCTAAAGCTTGTCTAACGCTACACTGACTGACTCCTCCGCGAATCCCGTGCTTAAAGAAGTGTACCATGTCTAGATCTGTTAATAGTTCTAATTGGACGGATGTGGCCTTAAGGGCCGCATCCATCGAGAGACCTGGCGCAGTAAAATATTGCGCAGGATCGAGACCATAGGTAGCCAGGCACACGTCTCTAAAGCTTTCAAAGACATCTGTCAAAATTAGAACGTCGGATTTGAGATATATATCTGAATACTCGCCTAAAGTTTTACATTTAAATAAATTCCATACTGCCCAAGCACGCTTGTAATCATCTGCGCTGATGTCTTCTTTTTTAAGTTGGTTATAGAAGTCTTTTTGTGATGGAAGCTTGTTTTCGTCCAATTTGGAAAAAGAATCCACGTAGTTATACGGGAAAACACCCTTCTGTCGAATAAGTTCAAATTTGTTATCATCCGCAAAATGTTTGCGTACTTCCCGGCATTGTTCTGGTTTTAAATTTTGACTAAGTTTATCTAACCCAGTGGCCATGAAACGAAAACTATCGAGGAAACGTAATTTTAAAAATACCTGCTGTTGTTTTCCTTCCTTGATTTCGACGTTATCCACCAAGATATGTTTGGTGAAGGAAATATACTTTTCCTTATTTTGAGGGATAACGTCAAGCTTTTCCTCATCGCAGGCTAACTCCTTGACAAAAAGGTGGGAATCAAAATTGGACATATTATGGAAGAAAATAGGGATAAATTGGGGAATTTTATAATTTAGATTGCACACAGAGTGTGCCGGTCCTCGATACATCCCAGTCAGATGATCGTGATCATGTACTCTATCGCCTGCCTCTACATCAAATGCCTTTTCGCAAATATGGCATGTTGGTGCTTGCCGATGTGCATTCTCTTGTTCCTCTGTCATAGGTAGCATTGGCACCACTTCCTTCATAAAATGATCATAGATTGACTTGCAATCAGTCTCTAATCGTTTTATAAATTCTTTGTGTGCGTCCTGCCCTCTATAACTTTGGTACTTTGAATAGGCATCGTCAAAGTCGCATTTAATATAGTAGGCAAATGAGTAGGGTACATGTTTATGTGTCCTAACAGTATAGGATGTATCAGGGTCCAACTCATTTTGCTCTGTATCCAAGGGTTCGAGGATTGTCTCGAAGTCAGCGTAAACAACGAAAGGTACCTTTAATTTCTTTTCAAAATTTGTAAATTTAAAAATATTCTCGGGGATCTCTTCTCCGTATTTGTTCTTTTTTAAATCAGTGGTTGGTAATTTAGCTGTTACGTGTCCGCAATCGTGTTTTTGATGAGCTTTTAATTTCTGCTCTGAATAAAAATAAGTTAAACAACCATCGCATAAATACTTTGTACCGCAGTGTGATGATAATTGACTTGAGATCAGGCGAGACATGTTTCTTATTAAACAGTAATGACTATTTTCGTAATCATCACTAATTAATAACAAATTTACATGTCTTTCCTTGCGAGATTTCGTAAAAAATAAGGGACCAACGACTTCAATACTATTTTTGCCATTGTCGAAGGCTTTTTCTAGGCCGTAGACATTAATTGAAATATTATTTAATCGTTCAAATTTGGTTATATCGACAAGTTTGATTGGAAATTCCATACCTGTGAAGTCCAGATCGTTCTCATAAGGCAAATAGTTCGCGACTCTATTTGCATGTTGAGCACGATCAACGGGATGTAAGGCTGCCAAGACTGACCACTTGAAACACTGCAAGTCTGTGTTTTGAATGTTTAGAACAGCTTTCTTTGCGTCAATCTCCTTTGGTAGCGGAATGTAGGAAGATGCCTTTAGAGGGTTGATCTTGTTTATGCCTAATTCTAAATGAAGGAGCTGTTGCAGCGACCACCCTGTAACAATAGAAACATTGTTAAGTATTATGGTTTAAAATATGTTAGACTTAACGCTTGCAATAGTACTTACCACTATCCTTTTCCGAAAACTCTGAATATTTCCGGTCCAGGATGACAGTAAACTGTCCAAACAGCTCCTCTAGGTCCGTTGCTCCGTTCACCATAACGTATTTGGAGTTAAAGGACTTATCCTCTGACGACTCGTTCGACTGCAGGAGGAAACGGCCGAAAAGTTCTACCCCGACTTTCAGCTGATCGTACTTTTGAAGTATGCGTCCCACCAGCTTTACAAATTTATCCTGCAGATGTCCTAGGAACCTGGGCACGCTAGTGGGATCCTGGCTTGAAGAAAGTCGGTAGGTAGCAATTCGGCTTCGGAATGATGTTTTTATTAGCTCTACTCCTTCCTCCTGTTGCACCACACAGCAGCTCTCTCGATGCTTTTTGGTCCTTAGATGACTGGTCCATCGGGAGACTGGTACGTCTAGATTACATTCAATACAATGTCTCTGCTGTGTAGTTGAACCTGAAGTTGATGGTTCTGAAATAAATTAGCAATAATTAACACTTGTACATATATAATTTCAATATTTCGCAATATGATGCAATATTTCGCAATATGATGCAATATTTCGCAATATGGTGCAATATGATGTAATATTTCTCAATATGGTGTAATATGATGTAATATGATGCAATAACTTACCATCTGTCGAATCGAGTCTCGCTCTCTTGGCCTGGGGTTCTTGTGAAGGCTTCGCTTGTCTTTTGGGGGCCCTGTGCTGTTTTTCTTGTTGGTGTCGTCGAAGAGCCCCTTCTGACGTAAAACTGTCTCCACAAGTTTGGCAGACTCTGGTTGTAAGTCTGCAATCCCCATGCCGCTTAAGACTGTCCTTTCTGGTGTAGGAGCGCTGGCAGTGTTCACAAACAAACATTTTCTAGAAATATAATACAGTATTAAGGCCTTTATAGCACTAATTTTAATGTAGTATATCTAGCGTTATAGATATACATAAGATTCTTCAAATAAGCACAAACGAGAATAAACACCCTGTATTAGTTTGCACAACACGTTAGAACCTATATCTAAATTACTTTTAATCAAATATTTTTTAAATCGAATTATCATTGTGGGTACTTACATGTTATTAATTTTTGATTGTTCTCTATTTCACAACTTTAACCTTCAGCTTCTCGATGATGACTGATGAAGCGCTAGCTCCTCGCGTCTATTTATAGCAGGCCGTCTCACTTCGACTACGTCTTCCAGCATTGTATATTAATTGCTTAGTCACTGCAAATATCCGTATTATTAATCCGCTAAACGCGTTGAGACTTGTTTTTGAATGCTGTATTTTTTCCCGATAGGATGACTCAATGGAATCGTGACTTTAAAATTCTTCAACCGCCGATGGCAATTTGCATAATAATCATCTATTGTTCTCGAGTCGTGATTAGATCATTTGTTGTTGTATTATTAAAAATATATTTTATATTAGTTTGAGCGTATAATAAGGAATCGGTGATTTTAAACAGTTATCTATCTTTTATATACAGGGTGTATTACGATACTTGGTTCATTATGTCTTTTTGATACTTTTTTCGCATCTTGTCCTGCGAGGACTTGGAATATTTTTAAAATAGCTTGGTACATCGTTCTTAATATAACACACATGCTGCATTGCCTCTAGTACCCTTGACGAGCCGTAGGCGAACTTACATTCTTAGTGAACCTCGCCCTGCAGGCTCGGAATTGATCATAATGTATTGTTGTCTACCTAAATAGGAATCATGTGTTTCTTTATCTCGTCAACTATAATGAACCGTAGGCGAACATACATTCTTAGTGAACCTCGCCCTGCGGGTCTCGGGATGGTTCATAATGACCTGATGCATCACCTTGAATACGAACTACTTTAGCGAACCGTAGGCGAGCGTATATTCTAAGTGAACCTCGCCCTGCGGGTCTCGGGATGGTTCATAATAACTCATTACGTCATCCTAAGCATATAGCTAGCATACCACAAGTACCTAAGGCCTAATATAGATAGCGTTCAACAATATGACGTTTGACAGATGACGTATGACAGATGACATTTGACAGATGACATTGGATAGATAGTATTTGACATATGACATTTGGCATTGACATTGGCGTCGACTTTGACATTGACTTTGACATTGACATTGACAGGTGAGAGATGACAGATGACGTATGACATTTGACAGATGACGTATGACATTTGACAGATGACGTATGACATTTGACAGATGACGTATGACAGATGACACGCGCCTGCGCACTGCCTGGCGCATGCGCAGAGCCGTGGTGGAATAGTGGGCGCAGAACATACCATCTATAACTACTTAAAACCGCAGCTCGATATCTTTGTTCGTTTCAGAGTTATCGCCAAAAGAATAATTATTAATACAAATAGCGCCCTCTAGCAATTTTATTAAAAATTATCGTGTACCATTGGATACAACAATTAAAGGTACTTACCTTTCTCTTCCAAACAAGTTTAAATTTAGTAAAATTGGTTAAGTCGTTTAGAATTTACAGCGATTTTAATGATTGCACTTTCACTTGATAAGAGTGGGAGAAGCTATTGAAAGTGTAAACATTAAAATCGCTGTAACTTCTAAACGACTTATCCGATTTTACTTAATTTAAGCTTGTTTGGAAGTACCTTCAGTTGTTGTATCCAATGGTACACGATAGTTTCTAATAAAATTGCTAGAGGGCGCTATTTGTATTAATAATTATTGTTTTGGCGATAACTCGAAACGAACAAGGACATCAAGCTGCGGTTTTAATATTTTTTCTAGCAAATTTCATCTGCTTTTCGATTATGGTATCATAATTATACCGTATGATTTACTTTTTCGGAGTAAAATAAAAAAATGTATTGTTATTGCAAATTGCGCCCTCTAGCAGCATTTTTTTTAGAACTATTATGGACAACTAAATACGATTGGTGAAAGTGCATACATTCCTCGTTCAAACAGTCTTTAGTTTGCTAAAATCGGATAAGTCGTTTATAAGTTACATCGATTTAAATTATTACACTTTCAACAGCTTCCCCCACTCTTATTAAAGTCGGTACGCCAATAAGCATAAGAACAAAATGATGCATAATTGTCCAAACTTTAAAATGGTGTTATCAACCATATACCTTAATGTGGAATTTTCGGAGTTATGTAAAATTTTAAAATTTACTTTTCAAGTACGCCCTCTTGCGGCAAAATGCGGAACTTAAAAATTATTTCCAGAATTTTCTCATGGCCACTTTAATTATCATTTTTCTTTTCCTGAGTTTCCGAGCCCAGTAGTTTCCGAGATATTGCCGCTAGTCGACCTTAAAAAAACACCCTGTACAATTTCTTTCGCGTACTTGTTAAAACGTGATTTTTTCAATGGTCTTTTACACCATTTTATGTTACTTGTATTTTTTTTAGGTCTTGGAACCACCCGCGGAATATCTACAAGAAGACATCGGAGGCGATGATCGTATGCCACCAGACGTTTTATATATGCTGCAAAGTATAAGGGTGTTCGGCCATTTTGAAAAACCAGTGTTCTTGAAGTTATGCAAGCATACTGAGATTATCAATATGACGGCTGGAAACTATCTGTTTAAAATAGGTTAGTAAATAGTTAAGTGCCCAAAATAGGTGTTTTTTTTTAATGGTACGTGAGATTGTCAATTTTGACCTAGACCGGCAGGTTGAGGTTAAAATTTCAAAATAATTGATTTTTAAAAGTTGCTAATTTTTTTATTTTTCTGATATTTTTTGGAAGATTGTTATATTTTATTATTCCGTCATATAAAAGCGATTTTTTTCCGAAATTACTTTTTACTGGTATAGTTTGATAATTATTTATACAACGTCTGGTGTTATGATCATATAATGTCTTATTCTCCTTGACGTCTATTCTCGAAATAGGCGAATGATCATTTCAAGAGAAGTGATTACTTTTTCTCTTAAAAATGTTTAAACTATTCTTGAAACTTAAAATGACTATTTATTTCCATCGAAAGTTCAGACTATGTGAGCATATGATGTGAATTGTCCCTTCTCGTGAGAGAGCATTCACTTCTCTTAAATTGGAGAATAGACGTCCTGGAGGTCTATTCTCGAAATAGGCGAATGATCATTTTAAGAGAAGTGGTTAGTTTTTCTCTTAAGAATGATTAAACTGTATTCTTGAAACTTAAAATTACTTTTCATTTCCATACGATGTGAGCATATGTTGTGAATTGTCCCTTCTCGCGAGAGAGCATTCACTTCTCTTAAATTGGAGAATAGACGTCCTGGAGGTCTATTCTCGAAATAGGCGAATGATCATTTCAAGAGAAGTGATTAGTTTTTCTCTTAAGGATGATTAAACTGTATTCTTGAAACTTAAAATTACTATTCATTTCCATACGATGTGAGCATATGATGTGAATTGTCCCTTCTCGCCAGAAAGCATTCACTTCTCCTAAATTGAAGAATAGACGCACTGGACGTTCTCTCGCGAGAAGGAACAATTCACATCATATGCTCACATCGTCTGAACTTTCGATGGAAATAAATAGTCATTTTAAGTTTCAAGAATACAGTTTCAACATTTTTAAGAGAAAAAGTAATCACTTCTCTTAAAATGATCATTCGAGTATTTCGAGAATAGACGTCCTGAAGTGTTGTTTGATTTTTTTCTTTTAAAATAATAGAGTGAATTAGAAAACAAATTTTTAAGTTTATAATTGTTTTGAGCTCTGTATAAAACAGATACCAAAGGAGATATCCAGTTGATAATATACTGGATATGGCATTTCCAATTTAAATTTTCGTCTAAAACTAATCCCAAAAATGTTGTCGATTTTGAATATTGATTATTTTCAATTATTAAATGTTAAGGGGTCAATGATGGAATTTATTTTATTTTTAGTTATAAACATAAAAAAAGATTTTGTAAAATTTAACGTAAGTTTATTTGATTGAAGCCAAGAAAGAAGTATTTTTAAATCATTATTAATGTCAAAATACATTTCTGCAAGAGTTTCAACAAAATAAATAATTGTCGTATCATCTGCAAATAGCTTTATATTGCCCTTTAAGTTCAATTTGGAAACGGAATTATGTAAATTAAGAATAATAACGGACCTAATATTGATCCTTGTGGAACTCCACATATTATTTCTTTTTCCGAACTTTTTCTTTCCCCAATTTGAACAAATTGTTTACGATAGCTTAAATAACTTTAAAGTAGTTTGCGTGTATTTCCCCTTATCCCAATACTGTATAATATTCTTAATAAAATATCATGGTGTACGGTGTCAAAAGCCTTACACAGATCTAAGGATAGTAAACAGCATTTTTTACTGCTGTCGACATTAGCTTAAATATTTGTTATGATATCTCCTACAGCTATTTCTGTATCCTTAGATCTGCGAAAACCATACTGGTTAGCAAAAAGTAAATTTTGGTTTTCTAGAAAGTCGCATAATTTATTATTTATTATTTTTTCTAATATTTTTGAAAAGATGGGCGATAATTGCTGCATTTATATCTTTTATCAATTTTAAGTAATGGAGTTACTTTAGCAATTTTCATTTTTTCTGGAAAAATACCTGTTTTTAGAGATAATTTATTTATAAAATTGGAGTAATTTAATTTTTTAAACACTTTACAATTTTAACCGATATATTGTCAAATCAATTTGCTTTTTTTGTCTCAAGGTCGTCAATAATTTGTTCTATTTCGTTTTGGGATATTAACTCGGGATTAATAAAAAAAAATTTCTTCTGTCTCCTCCATACATTTTTGGACTTGCGGAATTTTCTTAGCCAGTACTTGTACTTGTCCCACGTTTACAAAATGATTGTTGATTTCTTCATATATAATTTGCTGATCTTCAACTTTACTTCCTATATTTTCAAGGTAATTAATTAATGGCTTGGCTTTCTTATGTCGATTTGTTAAAATCAAATTTAAATTTTCCCAGATTCTTTTTTGATTACTAGTTGAAAATTGTTCCTTGTAATAATTTTGTTTGGTTATCCTAATTTAATTTTGGCATTTAAAGTAACAGAACAATTTCCGGGGGTTATATTCTAAATGGTATTAAAATTACCGATAATTTTTACGATTGCGTGCTTTCTATAATTTCACTCGTCCTACGAACTCGTGAAATTTGCAAAAAGAACACGCAAGAATAAAAATTTTCCGCTTAATTTTTTACCACGAATTTTATTCGGTAGGAAATTGAGTAGATATTATTTATTGTAATTAATGGTACAATTGTTGTAAGTAATATATACCGAGATATATACACATGTATTTTTCTTCTCTATAACAGAAGTCGTTGAACTTGGTCCTGGAAGGCATGGGTCAAAATTTGAGTTTTGCACAGATTTAAGAGAGACGTCCTTATAATCATTGCCTCGCATTTTTTCAGTGATCGCTTGGTGGTGTTCCTCATCCATCTGAAGATAGCTTGCAATGGATTTGGGGCTAGCATGACCTATCAGTTTAATTAGTTCTTGCTTAGCAACTATACTTTTTGCGAGATTACTCACAGCTATTATTGCCCTCAATAAGTGATTGGTAATTTTTCTTGTTTTGACATCTAGTCCCACTTTGTCTGTCTAAGTTTTGGTTCACTTTGCTATCTTATTCTGCCCAACAGGAATGTTTTTGAACCATTGACTTCCCATTTTCCAAAATAGATAGATAAAGAGATACAGAAAGTCCTATGAAAATTTTAACACCCGCTTTTACCCCCTGAGGGGTTGATTGTCGAAAAATATTTTCATAGTGGATGCCTACGTTATAAGAACAAGACACCCTTGAAATTTCATAATTTTAGGATTAGGGGTTCAGTCTGGGCGTAGATGTATCGGTCGGTCAGTTTACAATAATTTTATTTTATTAATTTTAGTATAGATAACTAGAAATATTAAATATTTGTTGTTTTAGGTGACCCTGATGAAAACTTTTACATACTACAAAGCGGCAAGCTAAACGTCTTTATTACCAGTAATGAGGGTACTACATCTTTAAAAATTGTAAAACCTGGAGAAAGTGTTACGTCCCTATTGAGTTTTACAGATGTTTTAACTGTAAGTATTGCAAATTGCCGGGGGATTTAAAAGGTAAAGAGTATAAACTAATACTAAGCTAAGCTTACAAATACAAAATCTGATTATTAATTCCTTTGTGGATTGTCAAATGTGACACTTTACCTCCCAAAATCCCCCTTTTTTATGATTATTTTTGGTCTGCGACCACACTCTTGTAATTTTGTTACGTATCGCCCCATTTTCTTGTAGGTATTAATTATTAAAATCATTTGTCATTAGTGCTACACAATATTTTTATAGATTTACTACGTAGTTTGGTGAAAAGCCGAGCGACAACGGTTTTCAGTAGTGGACACTTAAGTCATTCGTACTGTCGGACATTTCAACATATAACTTGTAAAAGTGCAATAAAAATTAGGAGCTCATCCGCTTTCCGCATGTGTCATTTTTCTTCTCGGGCGGGCGTTGTCTTTCATATTACTAGAAAGCCGAGCGACAACGGTCTTCAGCAGTAGACACTCAAGTTATTCCTGCTGTCTATCTGCTTATTATGTTAGTTCAGCGGTGTGTGGAATAAACCAGTTGAGTTAAGTTAACTCTCCTATTACCAATAAAAAACATTTCATTTATCATTATTGGCTGTTATAAGTTTTAACTTTATCTATTTTAATCACGGTACAACAGGTTGCCTAACCTTGGGCTCACTGAAAACGAATCCAGCCGTTTGTATTTAAAAACACAAGGCTTTGTACTACACCGCGAACGTAAATTATAATATGGCAACGCAGCATTGAACGTGAAACGCGCGCAGGCGTACCGCTTGTGGCTTGATTGGCTCGTAGCTACAATATTTCGCGGCGAAATTTATTGTATTAGGGTTGTTCATAACGTTTTCCATTGGTAAATTTAGTGCATGTCAAATGTATTTCTTCCTGGTCTCAATGAATAACGCTATAACTTTTGGTCCATCGCACGTTGAGTTCGATGTTTCAAGTGTAAATAAAATTAAGGCTGTATTTTTACAACCCTTTATGCTAATAAAGTGTGGCTTGATTGGCTCGTAGCTACAATATTTGGCGGCGAAATTTATTGTATTAGGGTTGTTCATAACGTTTTCCATTGGTAAATTTAGTGCATGTCAAATGTATTTCTTCCTGGTCTCAATGAATAACGCTATAACTTTTGGACCATCGCACGTTGAGTTCGATGTTTCAAGTGTAAATAAAATTAAGGCTGTATTTTTACAACCCTTTATGCTAATAAACCATTAAGATCCCCGTACAAGTTTAAAATATGGTGAATGCGATGGTAAAACAACTTAGCCCCGTCCTGTCTCTGTCGCTTATATATTAACGTAAAATAGACCAGACTTCAACAGGGTGCCATAAATGACAGGTGACTTAGCCACGGCGCGGCGTGTTCTTAGAGAAAGTTGACTTTAGCAGTAGCCTATACGTTTACAAATACAAAATCCAGGGTGTCCGGAAAATACGTGTACAACGTTTGACGACAGACTCCTGACGTCAAAATAGGTCGATCTAAGCCGACTTAGTTATATCCAAAATTGTCTTGTTTAGTCGATAGAGGGCGTCAAAAATTTGTAAAAATATTGGTTTTTCCTAAATTACGTGAAAACCTGCTAATCGATTTTAATGATTTTTAGTATGTAGGCTAATACTATAAAATTACGTTTTCTAGTAGTATAGTCACCGGCTGTAAATAAGTGGAAGTGTTATAAAAGTGATATAATACGTCAACATTTCTCCTCATTTTTTATATGAACGGCGTTATGACAACCCAGATATTTTTGTAGAGTGACTGGATGTATTTGGAAGCTATTTTACCTCTTTAATATTTTTCGTTGAATGTGCTGTTTTGCCAGAAGAAAATATTTACAATTATAATTTATCCAATGTCAGTGTGATGACAGTCCAATCATTCCATACGGCGGTAAACGTCGGTCTCTGTGAGACTGTTTACCGCCGTATGGAATGTCATCGCACTGACTTTGGAATAACAACCTGCATACATAAATTATTAACAATAAAAATAAAACAAAGTACAACAAAGTTGAAAGTATGTATTGTAAGAAACTAGGTAAAACAAAAACATTACTTAAGCAAATGTGTAAAATGACCGCCATCTTGCTGAATACACTTATTAACACTCCTTAAAAAATGATATTGGACTCTATCTAATGTCTCGGGGTTATTAAAATGGTTGCCTGCATTTAAAATCCGCTGCAATAAATTATCGCGTGTGTTTACTCGAGTCTTGTAAACTTCTGTTTTAATAGCGCCCCACAAAAAGCAGTCACACATATTTAACTCAGGAGAACGTGGTGGCCATTTTACTGGTGCATCATTGCCCCTTCCAATCCATCGATTGGTTGGGATATTGATGATGTAAGTATTGCCGAACGGCAACGGAAAAATGGGGCGGGGCACCATCATGTATATACCACATTTCCCTTCGAAGTAAAAGGGGCAAATTGTCCAGAAAAATTGGTAATGTGTCTTGCAAAAAATTTAAATAAATATTTCCATCTAACCTGTCTGGAATGACAATGGGACCAATAAGGTAGCGATCAATAATACCTGCCCAAATATTTAATTTAAATTGATGCTGATGATGTGCAACTTTAATGGCATGTGAATTTTCATCGGAATAAATATGTTCATTGTACAAGCAGATTGGTTACTCAAGATCTTGTAAAGCACGCCTCGTCAGTAAACATAATTGTTCTACAAAAATTTGGATCACGGATTCTTTTGTTTCTAATAATTTGACAAAATGTAAGCCGCATGGGGGATCAGTCGGTAAAAGTTCCTGGACTTTTTGCACGTGATAAGGATGTAACAACTGTTCTTTTAAAACCTCATTGACAATCGTTTTAGGAACATGTAACGTTCTTAGCGACGGGTACTTGGTTCTTCTTCAACTCTTTCCAGAATCATCTCTTCTGTTTTCACAGTTCGAGTTGTTCGCATACGACTCCTGCCGTCAAAGTTCTTTCTCAAAGCTGCCCGTTTCCCGAAGATGACGCTCGATATTGGCAAATGTGTGGTGGTTTGGTATTCGACGGTTAGGAAACCTCTCCATGTAAAACCTAACACTCTGACGCCCATTTCCTTGACAAAACCCGTATACCAGGAGCATGTCAACCTTCTCAGAGTTCGTATAATTTTCCATTTTTAATGGTAAAACGAACTTGTAATTCAAGAATGTTGATCATATACTTGAGTAAATTTCATAGACTGGTGACAATTTGTCAATAATTGTCAAATTATTAAATGCCATAGCGTCACTTAAAAAATTATTGTTACAGGTAATTTGATTTTAATATTATTACTAATAATACTAAATATTGGAAATATTTTCTTTTGACAAAACAGCTCATTCAACGAATAATATTAAAGAGGTAAAATAGCTTCCAAATACATCCAGTCACTCTACAAAAATATCTTGGTTGTCATAACGCCGTTCATATAAAAAAATGAGGAGAAATGTTGACGTATTATATCACTTTTATAACACTTCCACTTATTTACAGCCGGTGACTATACTACTAGAAAACGTCATTTTATAGTATTAGTCTACATACTAAAAATCATTAAAATCGATTAGCAGGTTTTCACGTAATTTAGGAAAAACCAATATTTTTACAAAGTTTTGACGCCCTCTACCGGCTAAACGAGACCATTTTGGATATAACTAAGTCGGCTTAGATCGACCCGTTTTGACGTCAGGAGTCTGTCGTCAAACGTTGTACACGTATTTTCCGGACACCCTGTATATTAAATTATATTATTAATAATTAAATATTAAAAATTGCATGAATATATTGATTATAGCTGTGTTGATTTCCTGTATGTTTTTAGGGACATCCTCATCCATACAAAACTATCTCAGCAAAGGCAATAGAGGACTCGACTGTAGTGAAATTACCAATGGCAGCCTTTCAACATATTTTCCAGGAATATCCGGATATTTTTATCAGGGTTATGCAGGTTATAATGGTCAGGTTACAAAGGGTTACATTTACTGCATTGCATCAGTATTTGGGATTGAGTGCAGAATTGGTTAGACAGGTAAGGGGGTTTATTTCCATCGTTTTCCACAATTCCGGATAAAAAAAAGTTTGTAATTGATTTTTCACGATGGCAATATACAGGTTGTTTTTTAAAGATTATGATTGCTATCTAAAAGTGGTATACTTACAGCGTTATGAATTGAAACGTCAATTATAATTTTTTTCTTAAACTTAATATTTTATTAATACCCAAGCAACACTGAATGGTTTATTATACGTTTTTATTTTGTCTGAACCAAACGTTTAATTTTAGTTAATCACAACGTTTAATAAACGTTCGAATGTCCGCCGAATAAATGTTTGTTTTCCGTTACAGATAAATATATTATAAACGCCAATCATATTCCTATAATAAATGTTACTAAGAAACGTATGATTTTCGTATTTCGTAAACGTATATATGTATATATATATGTTCCATAAAATAAATCATATACGTATATTGTAGACTTCTATTGTACCTTTATTAGAAACGTTTATTTTTTGCATATACCAAACGTGATATAATTGTAAATGAAAACGTTTTTTAAACGTTTTAATTTCTGCTGAAATAAAGTATTTTTTTCGTTAGTGGCAAATCTTTTATAAACGTTTACCACAATGTCATAATAAATATTGCTAAAAAACGTATTATTTCTGTATTTCATCAATGTCAATAATTATATTACAAAATAAATGATAAACCTATAGAATTAAAAGAAATCTTTATTAAGTAGGTACTTGTTACATGTCATTTTGTAGCGCTATTGTAAGTGTAGCGACTTTTAGCCAGTTTCAGCCAGTTTTGCACTGCCCTTATCACCACCTGGTCGCTTAAATCGACTGTAGATTCTCTTCCAGCAAATGCTAGCTTCACAGCATCCGTTTACATAACATTTTTGGCATGCCTGTAATAGAAAAATATAGGTACCTACCTACCTAACTCATAAAAGTAAATAATAGGTGAGCGAATACGATGGCATTAAACGGCTCGATAAAGGGCTTTCAGAAAGTACAATAATTAATCTTGTGACCTTGGACGAAAAAAAGTGTTTCTAGAACAAAATTGCGGTATTAAGAGTTTATTTATGGCCAAAGAATAACAATATTACTTACCCAATCAAGTTGAAATTATTCACTTGTTGCAAAATTCCCACAAAACTCAATACATTTCACAATTATTAAAAATGATGCAAGATGGCTATGCGATGCGCTCGCAACCACATGCAATCTTAAAATAATCACAGAAAAAGAAAGGGTTTGTTCGAAAATAATACACAGCATGAGTAGCCACAGAATAAGAAAGGGTTTGTCCGGGTTTGGTTGATCGACTCTGTACCTGCTCCCAGCGAGCGGGATTCGTTCGGGATTGGCGCAACTAAGGTCATGTGGACTACGTAAAGCACTGCGATAAGTTAACCATTTAATCATATTATTTAACTTATCGGCAATACAGGTACCTAATTGACCTACAGAGTTAAAAAGTGGTAATATAATATTCCATGTTAATACTATGATTTATGGAAAACGTGTAATAAACGACAATACTGTTCGTTTATAAAACCATAACGAAAAATTATATACAAAAAATAGAAAATTGTGCAATTAATTATTCAAATTCTTCAAATAATAATTGTCTGAAATGGACAGGGGCATTCCACCATATATTTATAATATAATATAACTTACAGGCAATGCAAATAATCATTGATCTGCAGAATTAAAAAAGAGTTTATTAAATACATTTATTTAAGGGTAATGTTCCATGCTATTAATATATTTATGTAAAACGTGTAATAAATGATAATAGTTTTCGTCTATAAAACCATTACGAAAAATTGGGTATAAACAATTAACAGAAGATTGTATAATTAATTATTTAAATTCTTTAAATAATTGTATGAATTAGACAGGGAGTTAAATTTCACCATAGTAGTACTAAAATCGAGAGGATTATCCAAAGTAGTTTTATAATGTAGTAGATCATATATGTTTATTATACGTATTCAAAAATTTTCGTTTATTATATACGTTTAAAAACAATACCATTACCAAAAATAAACGAAATTTTAGTTTAGTAAACGTTTATCAAACTATTCGATGTTGCTTGGGTATCACAGAAATCAGCCCCTATGAATTTCAGTTCATTAAAAAAAGGGCAGAAAAAATGTCTTGCTATCTATTATGAAGCAGATTAAAGGAAAAACTAACCCGTTCTGATTCACAACCGTAACTGTTGTTACAGAGTTCCAAACAGAAAGGACAAACGCTTTCCTCTTCACCTCTAAAAAGAAAAAGAGACGATCCTAATAAGGAGGTTCTTTCATCGTCAGGAAGGGACTCTACTAGCAACTATACCAGAGATTCAAGTGGTAAGATATTTTTACTTGATTTTTTTTTTCACAATGCTAATGGCGTGTTGCAAAATTGTGACCAGATGAAGGACTAAAGCGGGATACAGAGTTTGCGTACAACCACCTATCCAAAAAAATAATTGTGGGTAAGGAGATGACGTAGGTCTATTCGTGTTTAAACTTTATACTTTCGCTGCTTCTTTTCAACTGGTTCTGGACCTGTTTTGTTTCACTCTGGAATATATTTTCAATAGGTTCTAATTCGGAATGTCAGCGCTGAATATCATAAATTCGGTTGTAAGTCAAAATTAGGGCTTTAAAAAATATCGATATACCGGGTGTCCACGGAAGGTGGCTCGCCCTTCTAACTTTTTTGTTTTTCAATATAATGAAATAAAATTCGGGGGATTTGTATACGACATAAAACTGCATTTTTTGACAGGTGACTCAATATTATGGAACTTGCGGTTTAACCGGAAACTGACATAAACTTTCGATTTTTTAATGGGACACCTGGTATATTTTTCCTTTTTTTGACTCCATATAACATTCTAAATACAACGATGTGTCACTTGTCACTTTTTGTCACCAAGAAAATATTTTTTTTCCAAATTTATTGTTCAATCTAGAGGGCTATGAATACCTTAAAATCACTTATTTCAGTTCTTTAATCTTGGGAAAAATACAATTTTACTATTTTTGGTCCAATGCTATGCGCTATGTAAAATTTAATCTTTAAAGTTGTATATCTCTTTTTTTTTTAAAGGGCAACATGGTGGCTCGTCGGGTTAAGAAAAAATAGGATTTTATTACGATTATTTTAATACCTTACACTATTAGGTTTTAGAAAAGCTGCCAATAAAAAACTTTAAAAAGTTAACTTAGAACTTTCCTAAAATGAAGCATCTTTTGAGAATAAATTTAGATTTAAATGCATCAAGTAGCCTATCGCTGTGACCAGCAAAACTGATAAAACAAAATCATGCCTTGAAGAAAATTGAAATGCCAATAGCTTTTGCCAAAGTAAATTAGTTTGTTGTTTAAAAAGCATGGAAAATAATAGTTTTACAAGAAGTGAAAAAGTTGATATGTTATTATTGTCAGGCTCATTTCGCATTTTCGGAATCAGTTTTGGGTACCTAATAGTGCCGGGTTGGATGACGATGACGTCGATTAAAATATCTTTATGCGTAAAGTCGTGCAGCATGGGTTGAATTATTTCTACATTCTCCAAACACTAATAACATATCAACTTTTTCACTCCTTGTAAAACTATTATTCTCCATGCTTTTTAAACAACAAACTAATTTGCTTTAGCAAAAGCTGTTGGCATTTCAATTTTCTTCAAGGCATGATTTTGTTTTATCCGTTTTGCTGGTCACAGGCTACTTGATGCATTTAAATCTAAATTTATTCTCAAAAGATGCTTCATTTTAGTAAAGTTCTGAGTTAACTTTTTAAAGTTTTTTATTGGCAGCTTTTCTAAAACCTAATAGTGTATGGTATCAAAATAATCGTAATAAAATCCTCTTTTTTCTTAACCCTGCGAGCCACCATGTTGCAATTAAAAAAAAATGAGTTATAACAACTTTAAAGATTAAATTTTACATAGCACATAGCATTGGACCAAAAATAGTAAAATTGTATTTTTCCCAAGATTAAAGAACTGAAATAAGTGATTTAAAGGTATTCATAGCCCTCTAGATAAAACAATAAATTTGGAAAAAAAATATTTTCTTGGTGACAAAAAGTGACAAGTGACACATCGTTGTATTTAGAATGTCATATGGAGTCAAAAAAAGTAAAAATATACCAGTTGTCCCATTTGAAAATCAAAAGTTTATGTCACTTCCGGTTAAACCGGAAGTTCCATAATGTTGAGTCACCTGTCAAAAAATGCAGTTTTATGTCGTATACAAATCCCCCGAATTTTATTTCATTATCTTGAAAAATAAAAAAGTTAGAAGGGCGAGCCACCTTCCGTGGATACCCGGTAGTCGATATATCGATAATATAAATAATATGATTATCGATATTTTATTTTTTAAATATCGTTATTCGATATATCGATAATATACCGGGTGTTTCAATAAAAACTCCCAGGCCAATTATTTCGAAAACTAAAAGTGACATGGAAATTCTGAAAACGCCAGCTTTTAGCCTGTATGATCGGCTTCACAACTGTGTAAAAAATTTGTTTAATTAATACAAGATGTAGGTGGCGCCACGATGCAAAGAATTTTTTCGATGACAGGACTTTTAAATGTTGTGGTTTTTAAAGATAATTAATTTTTGATCAAATTATGTCCCCTAATATTTTTTGATAAATCCAACATGAACGGAGATATTTGGGGTTAAGTTTTTTTTTAAATAATTTTAAGGAGTATTTTAACTATAAATATTTTTAATATCCTTTAGCAGATTTTAATTTAATTTTGGTAATGGAAATTTTAGTGATAAAACGCTCGTGGAGCACTAACAAATAATAATGGCAAAAAATAAGACGCCACTGAGTTTTTGAAAAATATCCTTTTCTTGCCTGTTAACTTGTTTTCATATCTTGCTTCGTTTTCGAGAAATAAAAATAAAAACAATTTTATTGCATATCTCTGGAAAACAAAAAACGGCAATAATTTTGAACACCTCATTCGACCCCATTAGTTAGTTTTTGGTATTGTTCTAATTTTCATTAATAATTTTGTATAATTTCTCATTAGTTTTTTCATAAAATTTAAAACATCTTTTAATTTTATTTTATTATGTTTTAATGTTTTAACTTTGCTTTTAAACAACAAAAATACAACGTATTAATTACACTGGCCGACAAGATTTTTCTAACACAGGTCAGCTCTTTATTTTTAAAATGGAAATACCCTTCTTATAATAGAAAAAATATTCGGAAAGCCCCAATACATACCATTCTTCAATAGCTTAATAAGACCATTTTACATTATCAGGTAGTCAATTTAATTAGGGGACGGTTAAAATGGATGCATTTTATAACAGAAAAATTACCTGAACTGTAGGAATTTCAGTAGGACTTCAGGGAGGATTTACAAAATATTGCTGTTCTCTTTGTTTGTGGGACAGTCGTGCAGTAGATCAGCATTATGTAATAAAAGATTGGCCACAAAGAAGTGAATGTCAGCCGGGATTTCAAAATGTTAACTTTGCACCTCTTATAGACCCCAAAAAAGTCCTCTGCCTCCTCTTCACATTAAACTTGAGCTGATGAAAAACTTTGTGAAAGCTATGAATAAAGACGGTGATGGATTCAAATACCTAAGACAAGTCTTTCCCCAGTTAAGTGATGCTAAATTAAAGGAATGCATTTTTATTGGGCCACAAATCAGAAAATTGCTGGACGATGTCAACTTTACAGAGAAGCTTACCAGGCAAGAACTCAGAGCATGGAACTCATTTGTTAGTATAGTAAGGGGATTTTTGGGCAACAATATGGATGCAAACTATCAACAGTTAGTTGATGAACGTTTAGATTCCTACAAATCGCTTGGTGCCCGAATGTCATTAAAAATTCACTTCCTCCATTCCCATCTGTCATTTTTTCCTGAAGATTTGGGAGCTGTCAGTGACGAGCAGGGTGGAAGGTTTCACCAGGATATCAGGACAATGGAAATTCGCTATCAAGGACGATGGGATCCAGCCATGATGGGTGATTACTGTTGGTTTTTGAAAAGAGTAGATATGACCCCTTATAAAAGGAAAAAATAAAATTTAATTAGTGTGTTCAGTTAACATTTGTAATGATTTTGTTTTTCTTAGATGTAAGGTATGTTTAGTAGGTGTAAAAATTTAAATATAGTCGATATACACAGTTAGAAAATTCTTAAATTATTTTTTCAATAGATATTAAATATTGTAACATTAAATGTGGTACTATAAACGTAACAAGAAAACGTTACGTGTTACAACTCTTTTTTTCTCATTTTCGTATTTGGATAGGTCCATTCTACCACAAGATGCTATTTAGCTTTGTGTTATAACAAAAAAAAAAATTTTTGTCGGCCAGTGTTATTTAATGATTTTTGTTTTCCAGAGATAGGCAATAAAATTGTTTTTATTTTTATTCCTCGAAAACGAAGCAAGCTATGAAAACAATTTAACAGACAAGAAAAGGATACTTTTAGTTGCTTAATCCGAAAAAAATATAAAAATTACCAAAAACTTAGTGGCGTCTTATTTTTTGCCAATATTATTTGTTAAGACTTCACTGGACGTAATAATTTAGCGCTACACGAGCGTTTTATCTCTAAAATTGTCATTACTAAAATTAAATTCAAATCTGCTAAAATATTAAAAATATTTATTATTAAAATACTCGTTAAAATTATTTAAAAAAAAAAACTTAACCCCAAATATCTCCGCTCATGTTGGATTTATCAAAAATTTCTATGGGAGTGACATAATTTGATCAAAAATTAATTATCTTTAAGAACCACAACATTTAAAAGTTCCTGTCATCAAAAAAATTCTTTGCACCGTGGCGCCACCTACATCTTGTATTATTCAAACACACTTTTTATACAGTTGTGAAGCCAATTAGAAGCTAAAAACTGGCGTTTACAGAATTTACATGTCACACTCGAAATAATTGGCCTGGGAGTTTTTATTGAAACACCCTGTATATTATCGATAAAACATAAAAATATTATATTATAAATATATCAATATTTTGTGCCCTGTAAAACTCCGTACCTTCATTTCAAGGGAAGACTCTAATTACGAAAACATGAAGAAAAAATGATTCAATTAAATATTGGTCCTTAAATGTGTTTATGGAAAACTAGAGGGTAGGAGGCCGATCGCAATGCATTGGATTCGGTCCCAAATTAGCATTCAGGTAATTCAGCTTTACGAGTCGCCGTAAGATGGCGCTCGTGTTCGAAGTGGGCTATCAAATAAATGGTTTCTTATGGACGCAATAACTATTTTTATTTAAATTAGTTCTTTAAGGAACAAATAAGGACTTTTATATGAATTTACACTTACTTTGTTATACTTATTAGTAAACTCGGCCTCTATAAAGTTCCAACGATGCTTGGTTTTTAAAATACAGTATATAAAAACATTCTAGCTATACCTTTGGAGCTAGAAAGAGACTTATTTGGCTGCGTTTCCTCTCTGAAAAAGATCCTGTCTTACACCCCGACACAAAGCAAACTCTACTTTTATAAATTGTACCATTATTCATTATAAATATGGAAATCAATAACAATACAACGTTATTTGTTATTTCGAAAATAAAATGTCAATTTGGTCAATTTGTCAAAAGTAAAAGTAAAAAACCAAGAAGAAGAAGACGACACCAGCCCACTTGCGACGCGAGAGCATCTATCGGCCAATAGCGAACTAACCAAAAAACTGGGACAGAATTTGAAAATGCTGCCATTGTCGATCGGCCTCCTACCCTCTAGTTCTCCATAAATGTGTTATAAGGAAGCTATGGCCGTCCGAGGGTTTTTGATTTACCATACCAATTATAGTTTATGAAATGATTTAATTAAATCCTTTTTTTCCCAAAAATATTAGCCCAATAATTTTTTTACACTAATACCTTTTTTGTATAAAAGAAAGCTTAGGATCATAATAATTAAGCTTTAAAATAGTGGCCGGGCGTCCTACATTCTTTAACATTTTTAAATGGCCTTATGTTATAATTACACTTGTATTATTAGATTCTTTCCTCCTTTTATTATCAATGATATTCATCCAAATATTTAGGCGACATTCTTCTTACACCAACATCAAAAAATCGATATTATCGATGTGATCGGATATATCGATAAGTATCGATAAATATCAATAAATATCGATATTATCGATATTTTATTTTTTAAATATTATAGTTATTCGATATATCGAATTTTTGCCCAGCCCTACTCAAAATCCCATTGTACTATTATACAAAGTGTAAGTATGAGGCAAACTTTCGGGAGCGTGTAGGGAACGTTAAAAAGGTCTAGTTCATATACATTGTTTTTCTATAGTGCCCCCAAGGGAGACCAAGGGATTTACATTTTTCGTATTAATTTTTTAAATACCTCTTATACTTTCATACAATTTTGGTATTTTGTACAGTGGTATTCAGTATCTCAGGAAAGTCGGAAACGGACTTGCCCCTATATCCACTAATGTTTCCATTTCCAATAATTTAATATCATTATATCCTACCTATTTTGTTTAATTAGATCAGCACAGTTCTCAGCCTAGTGTGGCAACTACACATGGCCATCGAAGAACAAGATCTAGTTTTGATGGGAAAGCTTTGTCACCAAACAATGCTCCAGATATGGTTGCCGATATAGAAGGAAAACAAAATGAAGTAAGTAAGCACTGTATATCGGAATGGAAATGTACGATTCTGTTATTATTGTCCCTATAATATATCTTAATCTTATGGGAAATCCAAAGAACCCTATTTAGATTATTGACACAGATTTAGCAAAGAGAAACTATTTAGTTCTAATTGGTCGTTTAATAATGCACCGGAATTTTTCAATCGATTTATTTCTAAACTTTCCAAAAGATTAAGTTTTTGACCCGTGTTTTCAATATGTAAAATTTTAAATTTGTTATTAAAATTATGTTGTTCTTGTAAAATAAGTTTGTGTGTGTGCTTTTATTCCGATGCATTAAAAACGACCAATTAGAACTAAATAGTTCCCCTTTGCTAAATCTGTGTCAATAATCTAAATAGGGTTCTTTGGATTTCCCATAAGATTAAGATATATTATACGGACAATAATATTTAAGTTTACAATACCTAAACAGTGTTAGTAGTAGTAGTAGTAGTAGTAGTAGTAGTAGTAGTAGTAGTAGTTGTAGTAGTAGTAGTAGTAGTAATTAAGGGGAGATTCCGAAAACCTGGCAAGTAGACCAACCGCGATCCTTTTTGCCTACCCCAGAGTCTTCCCCCAATCACACTAACCACCTTGGCCCCCGCCAAAGCGTCCCGACCTCTTTATGAAGTTGAGTATGACGCTCCAGGCTAGGGCCGTGATTTCTTCCTTCTGGAGAACCGCTGATCCCAGGACCTGGTGCCTGAGTCTTCCCAGGGCCTCGCAGGTACCCAGGAAATGCAGCGGGGTCTCTTCCTCCTCCAGGCATCCGGCACAGATTGGGTCGTCTTCGACACATGTTACAACATGTTAAGAACATATAATTAAATAATTAGGGTTGTAATGTGTATACCTGTATTGAGTAATTAACAAGCTCAGCTTCAGGGGATTGAAGAATAAGTTTATAGAAGATAACATAAACATATTTATTATATTATTAAATTGTAAATAAACTTATTATTTTTATTATTATTATTCTTATTATTATTAATTATCTAATCTAGGCCATTTTGTTATTGTACTGTAATAAAATTAGTTAGCACCATACACCCGAAGAAGCTACAATGTCGCGAAACGCTTCGTGTAAAGAAAAAGTTTTTCAATAAAAGTGGAAATTTGACAAAATAAATTGTCTTTCATTGAGTTATAATGAATTTCCATCAAGTAAAGGCCTCAAGGATTCAAAGTTTAATAAATTTCTTTTATCAGCATTTGCTCATATTAATTAATTTGGTTGCCAAACCTTGCACTCACTAAGAACTAATCCAGCTTTTTGTTTTTAATAATAAATTGCATTTTGGTGGTTTTGTACTACGCCGTGAACGTAAATTATAATGTGGCAACGCAGCATTGAACGAGAAATATGCGCGGACGCACCGCTTGCCGCTTCATTGGGTCGCGAAACTATTTTATGTTGTCAGGGTTGTTCATAGCGTTTTCCATTGGTAATTTTAGTATATATATTTCTATGTTTTACCAATGAATAACGCCATAACTTTTAATCTATGGCACGTTGAGTTCGATGTTTTAATTGTCAATAAGATTAACGCTGAAGTTTTACAAGCCATTATGCTTGCACACACTTATCTCAGATAAATCGCAAGTCACACAGTTCACATTCTTATTCTGTCGCCGTAAAATTATAACTGTGTAAATTTGTCATGCATACATTGGATAACATGGATATTAAAAACAGACAATTTGAAAATATTTTTAAAAATGCTTTAATTAATTATTATTGTTCTGAATAATTAATATAATATTATATAATATTATATAATATTATCATAATACAAGCCATAAAAATGAAATAACCATAAAACCTAAAATAAATAAGTCCATAGGACCAAAAAATATCATATATTTATGTTTTTATTTAAACGATTATTTACCAACAAAAAATAAAAAATTGATTTCATTAAAAAAGTTTAAAGTCGAAATAAAAACATAGATATTAAAAACAGACAATTCGAAAATATTTTTAGAAATGCTTTAATTAATTAATATTGTTCTGAATAATTTATATAAGTACCTAATATTTTTTACTTAAAAATTATAAATTAATAATTTTAATATAGGTAATATATTTCTTCAAAAACTCTGGGTTTATACTATAAATTAACATTTTTACTTTAAAAAACTTGATTTTTAATGCATATTTATGATTTATGATTTTACATACTAAAACAAAAAAATAAGATTTGCCCCTAACAAGCTCAGCTTCAGGGGATTGAAGAATAAGTTACCGAAGACAACATAAACATATTTATTATATTATTAAATTTTAAATAAACTTAATATTAATATTATTATTATTATTATATGTAATAATTTTTACTTAAAAATTACAAATTAATAATTTTATTATAGGTAATATATTTCTTCAAAAACGCTGCGTTTATACTATAAATTAACATTTTTACTTTAAAAAACTTGATTTTTAATGCATATTTATGATTTATGATTTTACATACTAAAACAAAAAAATAAGATTTGCCCCTAACAAGCTCAGCTTCAGGGGATTGAAGAATAAGTTACCGAAGACAACATAAACATATTTATTATATTATTAAATTTTAAATAAACTTAATATTAATATTATTATTATTATTATATGTAATATTTTTTACTTAAAAATTACAAATTAATAATTTTATTATAGGTAATATATTTCTTCAAAAAAGCTGCGTTTATAGTATAAATTAACATTTTTACTTTAAAAAACTTGATTTTTAATGCATATTTATGATTTATGATTTTACATACTAAAACAAAAAATAAGATTTGCCCCTAACAAGCTCAGCTTCGGGGAATTGAAGAATAAGTTTATCGAAGACAACATAAACATATTTATTATATTATTAAATTTTAAATAAACTTATTATTATTATTTTAGATCCCCGATGTAACTAAAAAAAGACACTCTGTACCTGAAGATGCCACCGAGGAAGATCTTCTTCGAGTAGCGAATGAAGCCTTTATTACAGAGTTGGGATTGACAGGGGATGATGAAGATATAGAGTTTAATCTTGAATTGAAGGAAGTTTCTGCTGGTACTTACCTGATGAAGGAAGATTCAATTAAAGTAAGTGTGCTTTTTTTAGTTTGAGAAATACGTCGTTTATAATTATTATACAGTGTCACCAGTAAAGTCCGCATCATCTGGGATTTTTTTTTATTAATAGCTTTATTCAAAATCTTTGGCATCAAGTTCTGCTTCGATCGAGATGAAAATTAAGCAAAAAAATAGTAGTCACGTGATTCGCACTATCTGTCAAATTTTAATTTTTTCCAAAAAATAATTCAAAAGTGGGGTTATTTCTGAAAATATCGAAAAAAGTTATTAGAAAAAGTTTTTTTTAATGCAGTTTCTAGCCCACATGCAAAAGTATCTTATGCAGCTGAAATTTTGATTTTTTACCCACCACTAAAATTTATTTTCCACTAAATAAACACTTTACTGACGACACTGTGTTCTTTTTTGTCTTAATTTTAAGGTGTATTACTTTCAGACGCAAACTACGTTTTCAAAAATACTTATTTTATGAAGTTACCTTATACAGGGTCAAAAACAAATAAACATTGCATCACATGCGACCAAATTTGAATAGCCCAATTTTGATTTTGTAGAAAAACACACATTTAATAAATAATATGGCGCTACTTTAAAGAAAATGTATCTGAAATAAAGCATTGTTAAAACTAAGAAGTTTTTTGTAGGTTGTGTTGAGTCTTATTTTGCAAAAGTGGTGCAATTTACATGGGTAAAAAATCAAAATTGTCTTATGCAGCTAAGATTTTGCATGTGGGCTAGAAACTGCATTAAAAAAACTTTTTCTAACAACCTTTTTCTATACTTTCAGAAATAACCCTACTTTTGAATTATTTTTTGGAAAAAAATTAAAATTTGACAGATAACGCGAATCACGTGACCACTATTTTTTTTGCTTAATTTTTATCTCGATCGAAGCAGAACTCGATGCCAAAGTCAAATTTCGAATAAAGTTATTAATAAAAAAAATCCCGTATGATGCGGACTTTACTGGTCACACTGTATTATAATAGTATAGATAAACTTTCGCATTAAAAATATAATAGAGTCAAAATGTGCTTTGCAGAAAATCTATGCAACAAGCAGAGTATTATAAGTTCTGCTGAAGGAATTTTAAAAATGTCTTGTTAAAGTACCTACTGCTAAAATAAATTCTTAGTATAACTTTCCTATTCCTACGTCAATTATGTCCATTAACAGTGCACTCAACGTGAATCACCCTGTATATTTATGCAAAAAACACTGGAAGAAACTTTTATTTTAGGATGTAGCCTTAATCTATATAATCTCGGGAGCCCTTTTAGTTTCCCAAAAAACAACGGAAGGAGGTGAGGATATTCACATGTTTACGAGTTATCCAGGAGAAATGGCAGGAGGACTGGCAGTACTGACGGGAGAACCCAGTTTTTTCACTATTAGAGCCAAGCATTACTCCAGAATTGCTTTGTTATCTAAAAGTACATTTTATAGGTAAGTAATGAATATAGTCTGTTTTGATATTGAAAAGAGAAATGTGTCATATGTTGGTAACACATTTGCCTTGAAATCGCGCCATATAGTTTATTTTATTTTATTTTTATTTATTTATCGACGGGTAAGACCCAATTACAATTTTTACTTAGAAAACTAATTATTATGAAAATTTCATAAATTTATTTTCAACCAATTAGAAGGCTCCTTTTTGTTTACGTTGCTTATAGCAACGGGAGACTATCGCGATAGTCTATAGCCTATTAACCTAATAAAATTAATAAGTGATAATTTTTCTTAGGTACGACTACTACGACTTTATTTTAATTCAAATGTCAAGTCATTTCGAAGTGACAGGTGAGACAATCCAATGTCTTTATAGTTTTAAATTCAAATATAATTTTAAAAACATATTTCCGATGAGTTTTAGTTTAATATGACGCACTGTATTTTTACAATAGAAGTTGATTTTACTTGTTAGTAATTAAGGGTTATTACTAAAATTTCAGGAACATTAAAAGAAACTCCAATTTATGAAATTTTCTTACCGAATCTCCCACGCAGCAGAATTAATTCCCGATAATTGTTTTCTCGGTTTTACTCATGTTTTTGTTGATAGAAAATTTCCCTCGTCTTCGACTCGCGATAATTTTCTATCAACAAAACCATTCGTGACCTTAAAAAAAATTATCGGTAATAATTCTGCTGCTAGGGAGATTATAAGTGATACTTTATAACATATATAAACCATTGAATATTGTGCAGAATTATATTCTTAAAGTAATACACAGGAAAAATAGGCGTTACTCAACGGAGTTGTTGTATTCGTGCGACGTGTTTGACGCGCGATCTGTCTATGTTTTGGAGATATGTTCCTTTGTGTTTAAGAATCGCGAGCTTTATGAGAACATTAACCATATATATAATACTAGAGGTAGAGACAATAAAGAATTACAGATTCCTAATAGTTATACAGATAAAAACTTACGATTTGTTAACTACACGGCTCCTAAAATTTTGAATATAATACCTCGGGAAATTAGAGATGTTACAAGGCATAATGTATATAAGAAAAAGTGTAGAACATATATTTTTAACAATCTGAAAAAATTTAAGTTGTTATTCTGATTAGAGAGTAAGACCAATATACTTTAGTTCTATTATTTTATTTCAGTTTTAAAATCATAGATTTAGAAAATTATTGTTACCTATTGTATAAGATTATATTGGATATTAGTTAAATACCCAAGTAGCAATTATAGACACAAATTGGACACAAATTCTTTGCTGAGAAACGTTTCGAAACATTTTCGATTAAAATTATTTAGATTGTGTGGAGACACATGTGTTTCGAAACTTTTGCGACACATTTTCGAATTTAGTTACTAGAAACGATTAAGAACTGTTAGTTTCGAAATACTTTCCAAACTACAGTGTCGATACATTTAGGAAACGCACAAAAGAAAATTTTTCGAAACATTTTTATATAATATTATGAAATTGTGTTTAGACACATGTGCTCCCAAATTGTAGCGACACATTTTCGAATTAAGTGATTCAAAACAAATTGATATTCTTCTGCTTTGAAATATTTACCAAACAGTGATATCCATTTAATTACGAAACTTGCGCAGAAAATAATTTTCGAAACTGACAGAAACCTTTACACTACCGCACCCGGACAATTATTATAACCTCGATAATAACGATTGTAACCTATAAATTATACATTTTTGTTTTGTTAATATGGGAAGAAAACAACAGTTTAAACATTCTTCGAGGTTTTACAAGGCACTAGGGACAGAAAATGGGTTTTTTAAGAGCTCGTCGAGCTCGGGTTTCTTGGCTTGATCGGGCCAAAGTAGGTGGTCTCCGACTATCCAGCTGGTCGGCACAGCCGTTAGGACCAACCTACTTTTTTCCTTTGTCTCGACAATTGAGTACATGTTTTAGATTATTACTTAGGAATAAGTTATAAGTAAGTTTTATTGAACGTTCAACAAAATACAAACCAATTTTGTAGGTTATATGTCACAGAAAGTGTAAAGTGGTAGTGTATACCGTGACGGTATACAGAAGTTTTATGCTTCTAAGCTTAACCTTTCTCTTGACGGGACTGTGCATTTTTTACTTTAGCGACGTTTGTTTCGCATGGTTTCGGTACAATATCGAAACATTCTTCATGTTTCGACACATTTTCTATGAATTATAGCTACATGATTATCGAAACATTATAGAAACCAAATACTAGAAATTGTGTGTCGACTCCATTTTAGACCAGAATAATTCTCGCTTTCTGGCGGCCATTTTGAAAAATTCATTTTTATATTATTAAAATGGACTTTAATTAACTTCCTGCGTTATTTGAAATGTAAAAAAGTGGTTACATTAGTTCCATTTTGCCAGCTTAATCAATTGAAAGAAGAATTAAGTAAAATTTTTAAAATATTTAAGATTTTATTTTTTGACAAAGTATTTGTTTTGTGTGTAAATGTCAATATACCGGGAGCGTCTTAAGAATATAAAGCTAAATTACTAAATTGCACGATAAAATTTATTTCGTCAACGATTTTTGGATCTCCTCTGCAATAAACCATACGAAAAAAATGGCGAAATTATGCTGTCATCATATTGTTTACTTTCTTTTATTTTACAACCTGCAGAGAGATAGATATTATATATCTAATTATTTGTTTCAATAATGTTTCTATTTTGACAATTTACAATTCCAACACTCAGCGCCCTCTTTGTAAAATGAACCCTCACTCGACATATTTAGGGAAACATGTTCCAAACATTTCTGAAAAATTTTCGAAACATTTTCGATAAAAGTTTCGATTTTGCGTCGAAACAGCGAAAGTCACAGCCCGTACCAACCACTTGGAAACACGTGCTAATGCGCCATTTAAAATGTATACGTTTCGAAAATATTTTCCATACATGTTGCCAACAATTTCCAATTTGTGTCGGAAACAGAAACAATAGTTTTACCTTATTTATCATATGCTAGTTAATTAATTATTATTGAAATTGAATGTAATGTATGAAATTAAATAAAATAAAATAAAATAAAAATAAATTAAATTAAATTAAATATAAGTAATAATATTACTTAAAAAATATAAATTAATAATTTTATTATAGGTAATATATTTCTTCAAAAAAACTGCGTTTATACTATAAATTAACATTTTTAATGCATATAATACAGGCTGATTTAAAAGTAAGCGGCATCCTTTCGGGGGCGTAATCCGTGCATAAAAATAAGGCAAAAAGTTTTTATTAACATGTGTCCGAAAATGCTTCCTAAGGGAGCTACTAGTACTTGATAACCCTTTACAATTACATTTTGAAAATTGGTGTACCTACTGTATGAACAGTTGATGGTGAATAAGATTCTAAATTCAAAATTTTAAAATTTTATTCAGTGGCGTCACATACGGGGGAGGGTAAGGGTTAAAACATCCCTATTTATTTTTCTCTTTAGGTTATTGCGATTTTGTTTAGAAATTATAAAATTCTAGAGTTTTTTACGTAAAAAAGGTATTCTTAGTTTAATTCGATAGAGTGTACCGTTAACTAGCAAATCGACTTTGAAAATTTTCTGATTTGCGTATGTTTATTGATAAAAAATAATCTGCATTACCACAGAAAAAAAAAACATACTTTTTTACTAACATTTTATTTAACAATTAAGAGAAAATGTTCAAAATTATTGCCATTAGCGTCACGACAAGCAGCTAATCTTTTTATTAGATTACGATGCACATGTGGTAGAATTCTTGAGTTGTTTTTAATTGTCTGAAATCCTTCCTCTATCCTTTGCCTGAGAACATCAATATTAGGTATTGGGCGGGAATAAACTAGTTGTTTTATGTGTCCCCATAAGTAAAAATCAAGGGGGTTTAGGTCAGGAGACCGTGGTGGCCATGGCACTGGACCCCCACGATCTATCCAACGGTTTCGGTAGGCATTATTTAAATGGGGTCTAGCGATAATGCTGAAATGTGGGGGAGCGCCGTCGTGCATAAACCACATTTGTACTCGTAAAGACGTGGCAGATTTTCTAATATATGTGGTAATTCATTTTGTAAAAAATTTGTGTAAATTTCTCCACTAAGTCGTTGCGGCAAAAATACGGGTCCTATTAAATGCCCATCGAATATTCCCGCCCACACATTTATACTAAACTGCTGCTGGTGTGCTCTCTGTACCGTAGCATGGGGGTTTTCATCCATCCATATGTGGTTGTTGTGAAATTGAAAATTCCGTTTCTTGTGAAGCCAGCCTCGTCGGTAAATAAAATTTTCTTCTTAAAATTTAAAAACAACAACGCGTTGTTCTTCGAGCCAATTACAGAATTGTACACGAACAGGAAAATCTCGCTCTTCCAATGCCTGAACCCGTTGAATATGATAAGGGTAGAGTAACATCTCGTGCAAAAGTCTCCATACAGTTGACTGAGAGGACCCGTCTTGATTTGCGATGATGCGGGTACTTACAGATGGATCTTCTTCAATACGATCTAGCACTTGTTCTTCTAATGCTAGGGTTCTGGCATTTCTTGGTCGCCCAATAACTTCCTGTCTTTGAAAAGTTCCTAAAGTAAAATGTAAGTAGATATTATGCGACATTACTCAATTTTTAGAATTTACCTGTTTCCCTTAAATTATCTACTCTTGCGAAAACCGTACGGTGTGGCACTCGTCGATTAGGAAATGCCTCTCCATACAACCGTCTTGCTTCCATACAATTACCAAAAGCCCTTCCAAACAATGTGTGTAATGTGAATATCAGCTTATTCTTGATAAGTAAAATCAATTTTTGCTTTTTAAACTTAGACACACAAAGTACCAAACTCAACAAAAGCAATGTCCTTTTTATTATTAGTCAATAATTTGTAAAACACTCTATCAAACTAATTTCACTTTGACAAAGTAAATCGTATTTTACAATGACATTCATCAGTCTAAAAATAAATTTAAACGCCAAAAAAAAACCTGCAGACTCGTCAAAAGAGTATCGCTTTTACTCCTAATAAAACAAATACTGTTAAATTAGGCAATGAAAAAAAAGTGGGTGTTTTTTTTCTGTAGTAATGCAGACTATTTTTTATCAATAAACACACGCAAATCAGAAAATTTTTGAAGTCGATTTGCTAGTAAACGGTACACTCTATCGAATTGAACTAAGAGTACCCTTTTGACGTAAAAAACTCTAGAATTTTATAATTTCTAAACAAAATCGCAATAACCTAAAGAGAAAAATAAATAGGGATGTTTTAACCCTTACCCTCCCCCGTATGTGACGCCACTGAATAAAATTTTAAAATTTTGAATTTAGAATCTTATTTACCATCAACTGTTCATACAGTAGGTACACCAATTTTCAAAATGTAATGGTAAAGGGTTATAATTAAAGTACTAGTAGCTCCCTTACGAAGCATTTTCGGACCCATGTTAATAGAAACTTTTTGCCTTATTTTTATGCACGGATTACGCCCCCGAAAGGATGCCGCGTACTTTTAAATCACCCTGTATATATATATTTATTTTTTATTTTTAGTATTATGAAAGAGAAACCTAAGGTTGTGCTGTACATTGCTAACTTAGTAGTAAAAAGACTGTCTCCTTTTGTCAGACAAGTCGATTTCGCTCTAGACTGGTTATTTTTGGAATCTGGTAAGTTTTGTAATTTTAATTTTTTTGATATATGTATTTTTGTTACCAATTACTTAAATTTGTAAGGAATGTAGTTGGTAGTATTTATTGTATTTGGCAATGTTAATCTTGGTTTCGTCGAAAGATATATGATAAACAATGAACTTATTGTAGACATATGAACATTTCCACTTCTGACAATACTATAAAATCCTGCCTATACATTTAAGGTATTTTTGCATTTTATCCTATTCAAATTTCATTATCTCCATCTAAACGTTTTCAATGAAGCCTGGAATGATCAAATAAAAACAGCTACAGTGTGTCCACGGATAGAGTTTGGAAAAACTCTTTTGTTAGTAGGTATAGAAGAAAAAGTAATTCTTTATAAAAACGTCTGCTTGTGCTGAAACTACAATTTCAAATATCAGATTTACGATTACTATACATTGTTCGTCAAACACAACATTTTAACTTTTTAGGATTTTTTTTCAATTCCTTGATTTACTAAATGAATTTTGCTAGTGTTGAAACTACAATTTCAACTATTAGATTTGCGATTACTATACATACAGGGTTCGTCAGAAACAATAGTTTTTGTTTTTTCGATATTTTTTTTTTCAATTCTAATTTTCAATTCCTTTTGATGATTGGCTAAATTATCACTTTGGGAATAAATTGATTGAAAGGTATCTATAGTCCCAATCAGTTGGCACGTAGGAGGCCCGATCTCACAATTATCGACTTTTATTTATTTGGATATCCACATGTGTATAAAACCAATTTCAATAATAACTTGGATCTCTTGAAAGAAAAAATAAGACTAGTTATTGCAAATATCCCAATACAGCAAGATAGGAACTGTCATCGGGAATTCAGATGTCGAGTTGAACTATGCGCTAACTCGGTAGTACCACGTTTGAATAAAACTTTTATAATTTATGTTTTGAACGAATTGAAGAAAATATGACATGTAATAATAAAAATACTTCAAAAGTAGGCAAATAAAAAATGGTTTTCTTACAACAAAATCGTTACTCGGCCAGATATAAAATCATATTCGAAGTAAGAAAGCAACAATAGTTGTTTGTTTTTACGTAAATTTATTTTAAACGAAATCCAAAAAAACTAAAAATGTTGTTTCTGACAAACCCTGTATAGTAATCGCAAAATTAATATTCAAAATTGTAGTTTCAGCACAAGCAGACGTTTTGGTAAAGAATGATTTTTTCTTCTATACCTACAAATTAAAAAGTTGTTCCTCTTCCAAACTCTATCCGTGGACACACTGTATATATGAAGCGAAGGTAAAATTACTTAATATAGTAAGGAAACAAAACATATTTGGCCGATTAACTATTGGCATGTCGACGAAATTGACTTATGTCCAGTCGAGTTATTTAGCTTAATAACCTTTAGTCGATTTACTTTTTAGACCAGGGTCGATAATTTTTGGAACCAAAAAAAATAATAGTAGGATGAAACCCATTGGAAAAGGAAAAGAATATAACAAAAATGAAAGGAAAAATAATTTACGAGTGATCCGAGGTCGGGAAGTGGAAGGGGGTGAGTTTTTAAGGGTAGAAATCGATTTATCTCGATTTCCGGCAAAACTACAAGTCCTATGGAAAAACGTTAAATAGCAAATTTGTAGGTAATAAAAAGATCTACAACTTTTGTATTTACACTTTTTTCACATAACCTTAAAATGTATGTGAAAAATTCAAATAACCAAGTTTTTTATTTTTATCTTTTACAAAAAAAAATTTTTTTCATGAAATTTGGTGAAAACTTACCTTTTTATGTCCCAAACATACTGTAATTTTTTTGATTTAAAATATTTATTTTTTCACCTTATTTTGACTTAATATCGAAAAAGCACCCTAATTTTCAATCTAAAATTCTCACGTCAAAATATCTGCTTTTTTAAAAAAGTCGGTGGGCTTTTTGTTGGTTGAAATCTCTACTTTCTGATGGTGTAAAAAAAATATATTACTATGGTAAATGTTCTCAAAAAATGCAAAGAAACGAAAAAAACTCGAATCCGAATTTTTTTTTAATCATTATGTACAATTTTGGGTTATTTATTAAAATTTATACTTTAATACTCGAAAAACGTAAGATTCCATGTTACGTTGATAAACAAAATGTTACGTTTTTTGAGTAATTAAAGTATAATTTTAATAAATAGCTCTAAATTGTACATATAGATTAAAAAAAAAAATTCGGATTCGAGTTTTTTTCGTTTCTTTGCATTTTTTGAGAACATTTACCATAGTAATGTACTTTTTTTACACCATCAGAAAGTAGAGATTTCAACAAACAAAAAGCCCACCGACTTTTTTTAAAAAAGCAGATATTTTGACGTGAGAATTTTCGATTGAAAATTAGGGTGCTTTTTCGATATTAAGTCAAAATAAGGTGAAAAAATAAATATTTCAAATCAAAAAAATTACAGTATGTTTGGGACATAAAAAGGTAAGTTTTCACCAAATTTCGTGAAAAAAAATTTTTTTGTAAAGATAAAAATAAACTACGAAAAACTTGGTTATTTGAATTTTTCACATAAATTTTGAGGTTATGTGAAAAAAGTGTAAATACAAAAGTTGTAGATCTTTTTATTACCTACAACTTTGCCATTTAACGTTTTTCGATAGGACTTGTAGTTTTGCCGGAAATCGAGATAAATCGTTTTCTACCCTTAAAAACTCACCCCTTTCCACTTCCCGACCTCGGATCGCCCGTAAATTATATTTCCTTTCATTCTTGTTATATTCTATTCCTTTTTCAATGGGTTTCATCCTACTAATATTTTTTTTCACTTTTTACCATTTTCAAAGGCTTCAGTCAGCCCTGGTCTATTTGGCTAGTCAGTTCGTTTGGCCGATTGACTCTCGGATAGTTGGCATTTTAAAGCAATTAATGACTGAATTTATTTGTAGGTCGGGCAGTTTATCGGCAAGATGATGACAGTGACTCGACGTATGTAGTTTTGTCCGGGCGGTTGCGTTCAGTTATAACGCATAAAAATGGAAAGAAAGAATTGGTGGGTGAATATGGTAAAGGGGATTTAATTGGTGTGGTACGTATTACTATCCCGCTGTTTTGCCCAGCCCTGTATATTAAGTTTACCCAGGTATATTCGACATAAGCTGATGTGACATTTTTATAATATTAATGCAATGTTGATGATTATTTAGTTTGTATTAAATATGTTTTATTTTAAGCGGTTTAAAATGTATTAGTTTTCTTAATTCTAAAGCAGAAATTTTATTTCAATAAGGTTTAATAATTTTCTTAAATATCATCTACAACAATAAACTTAAAACTCATATAAACTGTTCGAAGTGCCCTCCATTTACAGCCAAACAGTGCCCCAAACAATCATAAAAATGCTTTCTAACATTTGCATTGGCGGCTCGTGACTAGCGAGTCAGGGGGGGGCGCTGGCTTTAAATAAAAAAAAAATTAAATGTCTTATTATTTTCAAAAGTACGTATCTGTTTTTTCTAACTTTCTCGTTGTGAATTTTAATTTCATCAGCATAAGCACTACTGAAACAAGTTAAAATATTAGTCCTAACATCTCAAAACTTACCACATTATGACAATGTTTTGCACTATTTTCATGTTTTTTTTATTTTCTCTGAAAGATCTTTTAAGTCCTGCACCCCATTTATACTCAAATTATCATCCCCGTCAAAAAGAAGACACACGAAACAAAAAAAAAGAATTTTTGTCCTCAACCGCATACCTATTCAGGATTTTTTATTATATATTTCTTTGTCAAACTTACGCGTAAACTGTGCCTTACTTTTACATTTTGATTGCACTTGTACTATGTTCAATTTCTAGTGGCCGCCCTGCATTTTTTAAATCAAGTTTTTTCACTTAAGCTCAGAGAACTAAACACAAGCTTCGGTAAATCACTGACCTTCATATTACACGACATTTTCCAACTTTATAACGTGACTAATAAATCAAATCAAAACAAATAAACAAAACATTAGCGCCTAGCGGCATCGACATGTCGCCTCGTCAGAGCACATAATATATCGATTATTCTACCGTGGCATCGCGAACAGCTGTTGTTGGGCGCGGAAAATTGGAGCTCGTCCGTGGCCGCTCGTTGTGCGATGTGTAGGTGACGTCACGCCTTTGTCGTCATGGCAACTCATCGAGAAGCCGCGTTGAATCGGGAGGGATAATCGGTCGCCCCCGCCCGCCCGAGCTTAGTATAACATTGAGAGCGCGGAACTCGCTTGTCTATGAGTATAACCTGCCCGTTGGAATAGGGCTATGTTTGGTTTATGCCCGCGCTTAGTATAACCTATCCGCTGGAATAGGGCTATGTTTGGTTTGAATTATTTTAATGGATTGCTTACATACATTGCTTTATTGGTTTTTTAAGTAAAGTATTTTTGGATTCTGTTTGAAATAATTGCAGGGAGGGCGGCGCCCCAGAGCCCTTCATTAACGAGCCGCCACTGAACATTTGACAACTGTCGCGCTGTGATGCTGCGTGAGGCCTCGAATATTCTGTTTTTTTTTAACTCATCGCGACATCATTTGGTCTTCCTCTTACGTTATCAAAAAATTTTGATTTGAGGTATCCCCAATAAAAGAAGTCCAAAGGCGTGATATCCGGGCCATTTAAAAGGTCCAAATCGTCCTGCCCCGAAACACATTATTTAGATATTCCATTACAATTATTGCGCTACGAGCTGGAGCTCCATCACGTTGAAATATAATTTCCTTCCTTCTGTGGGCTAGCGCAGGACCTACTTCCATATGTGAAAAATCCATATATTTTTCTTTGGTAAGCGTACCCTCTATAAAAAATGGACCAATAATCATATTTCCTAGATCACCTGCCCGTACATTTACATTTTTTCGCCACTGCGTATGCGTTTGATGAACCACGTAGGGATTTTCTCGCGACCCGACTCTAACATCTGCTTGTTCACATTTCCATTAATATTAAAGGAGCTTCCATCTGTAAACAGTATGTTATTCGCAATACCTGGGTTGTTATTAATTCGTTCCATCCATTCTTCACAAAACTGCTTCCGTTGAAAATATTCACGAGGTAAAAGGTCCTTTACGTTTCGAATTTTAAAAGATTTGTATTTGTCTTTCTTCAATGCCCTGTAACGACTGCTTCTAGATTTGTCGAAGCATTCAGCAAGGTGTGTCAAATTGGATGATGGTTGTTCTTCTATCGCCATGCACAGACCCATTCGGAATTCTTCAGTTACCACACATGAATTTCTTTTTCGTTTTTATGAGAATCATCAAGGCATCCAGAAGTCATGAAATTTTCATGTAATCGTCGTACGGTAGACTTGCTGGGAATGGGACGGTTTTGATAGACGGCGGCAAAATTATCAGTAACTTCCCGATATGACATTCCTCTTATGCAGTTTGAAAACATTTCAATTCGTTCTTTTACGGTGTAGCAAGACATGATAAATTACAAAACTAATTTCATGAAAGTCAGGAAAATACTGACAGCCGTGTCAATATTTTTCTTTATCTAGGTAGTTAATGACATAAATTACAAGGGGGTAAAAAAGTGTAATTTAAAAAAATAAAAATGGCTTTTTTGGGTATCTCTTAGAGCTTTTTTGCACAAATTGTATGTTAACTTCTTCCTCCCATCTCATATGTTATCTATTCTCAAGTTTTAATATTATTTGTTTAATATAAATGTGCCTAACATAGGCTTAAAGATTTACCATGTAAATTATAGTTCATTTATTTGCCAGTCAAGCTTTTAATTATAATGCTATCCTTGATATTATTTAAGTAGAAGGCTTTGGCCTATGGACGAGGCGGCTCTTACATTGGTCACTGTTTTCGTGTATTTTTTTAAATTATTTTCTCAGTGAATAATTTAAGATATTTTTTTAGGTTGAGATGGTAACCCAGACCAAAAGAAGTACAACTGTTATAGCTGTTCGTGATTCAGAGTTAGCCAAATTGCCTGAAGGTTTATTTAACGTAATTAAGCTTAGGTTTCCTATTGTTGTTACAAGACTGATTAACTTATTGGGACATCGGATATTAGGTACGTGTAGTAGGTCTGAATGAAAAAAAAATATATTCAAAGGTGATAGTGTGATTATATTGTGCCTCGCAAATAATAGACGAATAACTAATATGTATAGTTGACGACATATAAATTCCTACACTCCACCCATAGATAACTCCATTACAACAAAACTGGGTAAAACGGGTTTCTCACCTTGCTGCTTATACCTGGAAAGAACACCAGCTATATACATAGCTGTAAATTAGTGTATCTACGATTTTTTACCATAAGTAATAATGGTAATTTCTAAATATTTTTGTGTTTAAATTACAGCCGCGAAATAAGAAAATTATAAAATAATTCCAGGAAAACTACAAAAGTATAAAGCCAAGAAGGGTAAATTTATTAACAAACAACAAACAAAATACTAATAGTTAATTGCTGCGCCATTGGATTCTAACACTAATCGTAATCTTCTTGGCATTGACAAAAGAATACTTCTGGTGTAATCCGGAGTTAGTCCTTCCCAAATTCCTTCTATTTTATCAAATAACTCTATTTCATTCTGTGGTTTAAAATTTATTTTGTACATTTTTTTTACCACCAATCCCCAAACATTTTCAATTGGATTTAAATCAGGACTTCTTGAGCACCAAGGCAGACATGTTACGTTGTTTTGTCCAAACCAGTTTCCTATATTTCTTGCAGTATACACAGGGCAGTTATCCTGCTAAAATATAAAGTTATTTCCTTCAAAAACTATCGCAGCAGAAGGAAGTAAAAAATTTTTCAAAATCTGAAGATATATATTACTGTTTAGTGTTCCACCAATATTCCAGCATACACCTGCACCGTAAACACTTATCCATGCCCACACATTAACGGAGAAACGTCCACTGGTTTGCTTTTTTTGAGTATACTTCTCATCATATCGGGAATTTGGTGGTCTATACCTATACTCGAATCCTTCCATTATATGTAGACTGAAAAGTTTTCTCATCGGAAAAGATAACATTATTCCAAAAAAAAATTATTTTCTGGTAAATATTGCATAGCAAACCCAATTATTTGTTCCTTATTACTATTTTAAAAACAGTTTGGATGCAGCTGCTCGATTTCTTAATTCGGAACATTGTCTTACTCGGCGTTGCGCAGTTCTAGATGAAGCAGGGAATCATGTTATGTGCATAGCGGATACTGCAGTTTCAAATGGATTTTGCCTTAAATACTCCAACACATTTCGGTCTTCTTCATTTGATGATTTTCTATTATTTAAACCAGACCTATCAGTCCTTTCAAGTGTTTGATGATAGCGCCATTTTTTTTACAATTCCTTGAACAGTACTTCTAGGTACTCTAAAATGATCAGCTATTTTTCCATAAGACCACCCTATTTCTACTAAACATATTATTCTCGCTTTTTCAATAATACTTAAATGGCATTTTTAAATCAATTAGAAGCTAAATGATGTTCAAATTTTACGAAAACCAATTTTTTCTTTCCCTCTCATTTCACCACTTTTACATGTCTCCGACAAAGTGTAATGAAACGGTTTTTCACTACTTATACCTAAATGATTTCCATAAAGTCTGTTAAAACTCTCTAATTTTTCTTTCGCTCTCTTCATTTTTCTGCCCAAGACAGAGCCTTTGCACTAGCCCTTGTCTTTCCAGTATTCTGAAGTCTTGTCGGTCTTCTGACTATTCACTTTTTTTTACACCTCGTGTACACCATTAAAAGCTCCATTACGACTCAATCCCACTTATTATTTTCTCTATTGCTAACAACATCAGCATTGAACTATTAACTTTGTTTTCCTGAGTGTTTGTACACTCGAAACATTTCGAATTATTATGAATTATTCTAGGTTCGCCTAGCTATTCTAATAAACTTGTGGAGAAAAACTTTGTGCTTTTCTTTTTTCTATAATTTTTATTATTTGTGATTTTATATATTGTATATTTATTATTTAATGTTATATTCTCCACAATTTAATTGCTTTATTTTGTAAAACTTGTAAAGGGTCAAGTACATTTTGAAAAGTTGAACCCCATATTAAAGTTTAATATTGTAAATGAGAGTGAATAATAGCAAAATAATTAGAGCGTAAATTTGGTACGGGAGCTATGGAAGCCTGACGCACCATTACCGTACCTTGTATAAATACCTATTTAATTCCTTGCATAATTTGACATCGGTTCTATTTTTAGGTTCCTGGAAAAAACCGGGCGTCACTGGCCAAGGTCCGCGTAGCGCAACTATAGATAGTAGACCTGCACAAATAAATTTCTCTACCATAGCGATTGTGGCGGCCTCCGACGACGTACCCTTGACTGCCTTTACTTATGAATTGTATCACTGTTTGACAGCTATAGGTAAGTAGTTATACTCTACTTTTTTTATCCGTAAAAATGTCGAAATACTAGTTGTCAAAAAAGTCTGGAATATTGCAATCATTTCAAAAACTGCCGATCACAAAACACCAATAAAGAGAAACGTTATAAACGTGCCATTTGATCGATGCTGCCGTGACTTTTAAGCGACGTCGATGCGATTGCAACGCCACCAAGTGTAGTGCGTTTGGACTAACCCGGGCAGAAGCGGAGTAGGGGGAAGCCACCATATGTTTTTATTTTTTAAAGGTCAGATTATTATTTTGAAATTCAAAATTTGTTGTAAGTAATTTTTTTTAAAATAAGTTTTTATTACCAATAAATACAGTTAGCACCGCACAATTTGTAATAGAAACGTATTTTTATTAAACATTATTTATAACAAAGTTTAAATGTCAAAATATTAATTTACCTTGATATCAAAATTATTGAGCCTTATTTTTAATAAAACAAACCTAGGAGTATTTTTTTATTGGACGAAATCATTCACATGTATATAAAATAAATAAAATATACCAGTTTTTTTTCATTTGAGAATCACAATAAAATTTCATCGGCTCCATCAAAAAGACTGCAAGGACGAACACAAACAGGTTGGTTAAGAAATGAAGCAATGTGATTGGTTGCCATTGACATATCATGTATTTTATTTTGAGTCAACCTTGTTTATTTTCTTGAAAGAGACGCCATATGTAGTGGATGACAAGTGACTTTAATTACAAGTGACAGCTGTGACGTTTCGTATCTCGGTTTTATACCCGTGGTGCCGATAACGAAAAGTGTCAACGGTATTACTGTAAAGCAACGCCTTCTGAGATTTAACGAGGGGTAAGCAAAATAGAATATGGGCCTGCGTTCATTTAAAAAAAATACATTTTGACGTTTAACTTGTGGAGCAACGATTCGAACCAAACTGTATAGTCAAGAAGCAAATCAAAATGGCAGTTGAACACACGCACAGAAAAAAATAGTTTTAGAACGTAATCTTATTTTGATTTCTTCAATTTTATCCTCATAATGTCATACAGACATATGTGTGGAACGTTTTTTAAAAGTTTTTAAATAATCTCCGACACCTTCTTAGAAAGGGTTTTTCTTCTTCCCCATTTTATTTGGTTGGCTTAGACCCCCATTAATAACCTTTTCACATCATATCATGTCTCTTCTACACTTCAATTTTATAGCTATTAATATAACGAGATTGTTATACGATTTATAATAGTCGAGGACATTGCTAGGTGACGAGGCGACAGCCGAGTCACCCGCAATGTCTGAGACGGTGTTAAATCGCTAATAATCGAGTTATATTCAAAGCTTTATCGTATCATTGACAACGGCGATGCGAAAATAAAAACAAGGTTTTTGACATTTCATTTTGGCATTTCAAAAAGTCATCATTAAAATCATGCAAGATTTTGATATTCCTGACGATATATTAGCTGCAGCCAACATTATAAAGTTGAACTTACTTCCGGACAAATCTAAAATCCATTATGAAAAAGAATATCGGCAGTTTTGTGAGTGGCGAAACAAAGTACATGTTCAAGGTGCAAAAGAAACGGTATTGCTGGCGTATTTCTCAAAACTCTCTGAGGAATACTCTGCTTCTTCCTTATGGCCCAAATATTCCATGTTACGAGCGACTTTAGAACTGAAGGAAAGAGTGGAAATCGACAAATACGGCGCCTTAATACGTTTCATCAAGAAGAAAAATGTTGAATATAGAGCAAAAAATCGAAAGTATTTACAAGAGAACAAGTCAACGAATTTGTGTGTTCTGCCTCAGACGAGAAGTTTTTAATGATGAAAGTGGCTTTTTTAATTGGAATTGGAGGAGCCTGTCGAACTAATGAATTAGCGAAGATGACCACGGAAGATGTTGACGTTTTAGAGGACAAGCTGATTGTTACTATTCCCGACTCAAAAACCCACAAGAAACGTATTTTCGCTGTGATATTTGACGGCGAAGTCAATCCTGTGCTTTTATTTAAAAAGTACGCAATGTTAAGGCCAGACCATGTCACTCACCAAAGATTGTTTGTATCATATAGAAAAGGGAAATGTACGGTACAGCCCTGCGGCATTCATTTCTTCTCTAAAATACCTCAAAAAATAGGTGAGTATCTCTCACTTGAAAATCCTAATTTGTATACTGGTCACTGCGTTTGAAGATCTTCGGCAAATTTTCTTGTTAATGCTGGAGGAGATATATTAGAACTACAAGAACTTGGTGGATGGGAATCGTCGAAGGTTGCTAGAGGGTATTTAGAAGAAAGTTTCCATTGCTCGCAAAATTCAAATCGGCGATGTTTCCGGCAGTGGATTAGGTACTGGGGAACCGCACAAAATCGAAAGGAGTGCTTTCTCGGTCATTATTCAGTCTTCAGAGGGCATACCTAAGATCGTGGACGTTAAAGACAAAGGTGTATCCATCAAATTTGAGAACTGTCAAAATATTGTTTTAAATGTTCATGAAAAATAGTTCTAATATTATTTGGTATCTAACGTATTACGTTTTCGTAACTAACATATTAAATTATGGTAACTAATGTATTATGAGTAACTAAGGTTTTATGTAGGTTCTAGTATGTTTATGATGTTAATAATTATTAATAAAGATATCATATAAAAATGACTTAATCTTCAATGATACGATAAAGTCCATAAAAGCTCCATTAAGGTTCTAATTTTCTCTTTTGCTAACACCATCAGCATAAAATAAATGTTTCTGTCTCCTGATGATGAACGTTTCTACGTTTGAAACATGTGGAGACCCTTGAATAATTTTTTATTCTATTAAATTTTGTGGAGGAAGACTTTTAGTTTTTTCTTTCTTTCCCTTTTTTAATTATATTTTTTTCAGGTCCTACACTAAGACTGACGTCAGACGTAATAAAAAAGACACTGGGTGCGACAATAATGGACCCCAACAATGAATACATGTTGTCTTCTTGGCTCGCCCAACAAGAGGACCAGCACAAAATATCTTTGTATCAGTCTGACTTAACTGTGTCTGCCTGGACGCAAAGGTGTATTAGACAGGCGGATTGTATATTAATCGTGGGATTGGGTGAGAACCATCCTTCTCTGGGTAAGACTTTTGACACCGTAAACCATGATGTTTTATTGAGAAAATTATGCAGTATTGGGATAAGGGGAAATACACACAAACTACTTCAAAGTTATTTAAGCTATCGTAAAAAATTTGTTTAAATTTTTGGAAAGACAAAGTTCGGAAAAAGTAATAATACGTGGAGTTCCACAAGGATCAATATTAGGTCCATTATTATTCTTAATTTACATTAATTCGGTTTCGAAATTGAACTTAAAGGGCAATATAAAGCTATTTTCCAATGATACAACAATTATTCGTATATTATATCGTATCGTTCGTTACATCATGTAGAAATTCTGCTTCTCAGATCATTGTATGGAAAATGACAAAATAATATAAAAAAAATTAACCCTAAAAAAGGAAGATAATCCAATTTTAACAATGCAAAAAAATATTTTAGTAGTAACTATCGCCCAATTTCTGTTTTACCCACAAGTAATAATAGGCTATTCACGAATAAACGGTTTGGTCTATTGTATAAGATATCTTTGGGCTTAATTAATATTATTAACTTAATTCACATTTTATCTAATTGGTAATTTAACAGCATTTAAGGAAACCGGATCGTAGAACTATTAAACTTTCAGGAAACGTAGAAAAAGAATTAGAAAGGCTGGCGATAAGAACGCAAAAAGAACTAGTCTTGTTACATAAAGAGGGAGGGAAACCGAACAATACCATTGGTTGGCTCAATATCAGATCTTGGGTGTCGTCGCACCACCACCTTATATGTCCGAACAGATTGTTCGCTAGGAGGAGCCAGTATAGAATTGTACGTAGAAAGTATTATATAAGCGTAACTCAGCTATAATTATTTTTAATCCCCAATTAACCAGAGTTGTTCCCAATATTATGTGTCAGTTATAGACATATACCTTTAGATCTATACCGTTATCTTGTGTGCAAACAAAAGTTAAGTTTTATGCTGCTGAGCCGAGTTAAATTTATTAAAAGGAACGCTCAACCACAACCTTGAACATTTTGAAAAAAAAGCCATGAAGTGACATCGGGCAACGCTGCGTTAGCTGGGAGTTGCGGATCCACAAGCTATTATTATGAGGCGCGGCAAAGGGAGAGTTTTTTATTCTTTCTGATATTTTTTTGTGTTTTTTTGGCTCTGTTGCCACTATATTGATATTGAAAAATGTACAAAAAAGTAATAAATAGTTTGGGATAACAAGATCAACTTACCTAATTATTAAATAATAGTAATATTGCGTTGGGAAGCTCTTTTTGTTTCACTACGAGTAGATTTATTTGATCGATCAAAAGTAATATTCTATTATACAAATTATTATCTTCTGCGTTTAAATTACAGGATTGACTATCGACTTCTGAAGTCTCAAAATTTAGTAAGCTTAAGGCTTTGCTTAAGAAATCTACGCTTGTCTTAAGAAAGTCACCTAAAGTCGCCACAGTGGTTCTTTTCCCGTGCGTCATCACTTTCACGTCATCAAAATCGTATCAATCAAATCAAAATTACGAGACGAAAAAAGTCAAAACTAAGTCTAAGTTCATAAAATGGACGTGCCTGCCTACCGTTTGACGTACCTACATAATATCCCGAAAAATTATTATTTATTTTAAGTTTTGCCCGGCATTCTCTATTATCTAAAAGAAATTGACAAACAAATGTTAATACATTTAATACTATTTTTAAAGCTTAAAACCTAGAAAAGTTTGGTGTTTTATTGACTATTAAAATCGCAAAAGTCAAATTTTTGACATCCTTTCATTTAAGGGAATTTAGCCACTGCCGTAAACTTTTCAAAGAACTTTCACGGTTAGAATATTTAAAATAAATAAATTGGGTATTATAAAAATCCATAAATACTTACCGCCAAAACAGATAGTGGGTACCTATAATTAGCTCTAAAAAGAACTATTTTTAGAAAAAGGAACAGTTTTAAGGCACGCAAATTTACAAAATACGAATTAGATTGGCAGATCAAAATAAGGTTGACAATGACGTTCTAAAATACAACGGTAGTCAACTAAACAAATAAAAAAAGTAATTAATTGACGTTTATAGTTTTATTCTTGTCTAGCACGTTATATTATTGCGGAATCTTGGAGACGTTCTTTTATGCTTTTATTCAAACTTGTTACTGTAATAAATTAGGATGCAGAGTTATTAACCACGTTGAGTCCTGATCGTTGATTGATGACGCACGGGAAAAGATCCAGACCACCTGCTTAGTTTCATTTCAAAGGGTAAAATCCATTTCAAATCATTGTAAGCCAATTCATTGCCTTTTAAAAAAACCTTTACCTTCATACCAATGTCCACTAAAACCTGATTAACAATATTTATACAGTCATTGGTCAAATCTAAACTATAAAAATATATTACACTTTCTTAACCTGCTTTTAAAACACTTTTATAGTTAGAGTTACACCCAGGAATACAGCAGGGGCTTGGCTTCTTGATAAATAAACAAACTAAAAGAAAAAAAATAGTACTTACCCAAGTACAGAGGTCTAGAGGTATCCTACCAACTTATGAACCATCTCTTCTAGTGATATTTTTAAACTAATTCACATATACCTTCAAGTTAAACAAACACTTCAATATTTAATAAATTAACTCTAGCCACAAAAGAATAAAGTTGATCCCAAAGAGCTAACTACAATAAAAAAAAACACAACTTTTAAATTAAAACAAATAAAATTCTGTCGCCATTTATAAGACCCGTAAACAAACCGCCAGGCCGGCCATCAGGCTGTTGGATTTTTCACTTTATTACTGCTATTAGAGCAAAACCGCATCAAAAATTTTCATCAGTATTTTGTAGAGGTTCTTAGCAATCATGTCACAAATTTCTATTAGACATCAATCGAAATCCGGATAAAAATACAAATTAATACGATGCCTACACTAACACTACATACTAAACCATGGCTAACCTCAAAAAAGTCACGTGACACATGGATCTTCAAGCTGTGTTGTTGATGTTTCTGTTTCACGGCTTTTTTCAAGGTGGTTGTGGCTCAACTTAACCGTTGGCTTTGCTGTTTAACAGCAACTAAAAGAAACTCGGTTATTGTTGATTGTGGATATTTAATATTCGGATTTCTAGTTGTCGTGTACTTAAGTAAATTGTGTTTGTGATATAAACACTGACTTATACCGAAAATTTTTCAAATTCTTTATCAAGAAATTGTGCTGGAAAATGTTGTTTTGTACATATCCAAGTTTCTGACAAATTTTTTAATGTTAACAACTGATATTTGGCTTGAGGTTAGGTACGCGAAACATAGAAGATTGCTGTTTTGTTTGTTTTTTATTTTCGATTTAATAAGACAAGTTTAATTGACTTGTTCTCTTACTTTACGAACTAAAAACACGACGGCAAATCATTATTTTTAAACAACTTTTAGAATTAAAAAGGATTTTCTAACCTCAAAATTTGATAGGTTGGCAGCCACTAAAAACACCAGAAATCACTATCTTTTTACCCAACTTGGATCAAGTACCAATTTCTTGACAATAAATCGTGGCAAAAACTTGGGGCAAATTTTAGCTGTTTACACGTGAAAATAAATTGAAGGTCAATTATTACAATTTCTTAACCAAGAACTTGGCCTGTGAAGTAGGGGCTTAAAATATGTGCACCCAAGCATTAGGCTTTTATTAAGACGTGCGAGCAAAAATTATTGGCATCAAAGAGGGCCTTGCATCTAAGGACGTAATGCTTAGCCGTAGAGGTTAATGCCTGTTGGGTGTCAGTAACTACCTGAATTAACAATCAATCAGTTATTCCGTCATCTTTGACAGTCGTTACAAGTAATTTGATTCATCGCTAATTTCTCCAATTTCTTGAACAATTCACACAATGGGCTTTACGGAACAACACAAAACATTCATGGTTGAAGCGTTTTTTTGAATCGGGGTTAGAGTAAATGGTGAGTGGCAATAAAATCCGGGTTTGTGCATGGACGATTTTCACGAACATTCCCAACGTTGCTTTTATTGCCGGGGATTTTTATCATTGCCTGAAAAGAACCGTGGCTGTGTTTAGGGAAACAGGTTCTATACAACACTAAAAAGGAGCAGCAAAGATGCAAAATACGCCAACAAATAGTAAAAGACGCCTGTCCCAAGAAGTGGAAAGATCTTATGGAACATGCAGGTCTATTCTTAAGAAGCAGCTAAATTCATTTCCTTATAAAGTGCAAATATTTCAAGAAATACAAGACGCAGATTTTGAAAGACGCAGGAAGAGACGTGTGAATTTATGCTTGGGGCATGGCGGTGGCCAATTTCTGCAATTTATGTAATTATTTTTCTTTTTCTTTCTGTATATTCTTACTTTGTCAATTTTGTAAACAACAAAAATAAATTTGTATTCGTCTACTTATTTTATTACTCATTAGTTTGGCATATCATGTCATAATATAAATTTCAGTGGCGTAGCTAGCATGGGTGACACCCGGGGCGGAATTCGTGGTGTCACCCCAAAAATGAAAACTGATTATTATTTTTTTCTAATTAAAATATAAATGAGTAAACAAAAATATGTAAGTACCTTAAAAGCTCTTTTTTCTAGATTTAACAGCTGCAAACTCACTAATTACGTCCTTAAAATTTATTTTTTGCGTTTTGCCTCGTGTTCTATTGTTAACATGCTTAGACTGTTGAGTCTTCTTTCGCTCATTGTAGCCTTCAAATAGTTTTTTATTAATTTGAGTTTGCTGAAACTTCTTTCACACGAGGCTACCGATACGCAAATTGTTACAAATAGTTTGAGAGCGACCACAAGATTTGGCACAGATTCTATAAAATCCCATTGCACAATAAACTTTAAAAAGTCTAGAGACAACCAATTAGACACTGATATATTGGCCGCTTGAATATGTCGGCGGAGTCTTGGTATCTCCAAGAGGAGTTCGGCTTCCGATACTTCATTGTCAGGGGCTTATGCATGTTGTTAAACTAAGACAATTATTTTGAATAATTTAATAACAAGAGAGATGATAGAAGTAAGAAGATTCTTAGATCTTAAAATATAAAAGCAATTTTTGTGTTTATTTTTATAAAATAAAATTGTGATTTGTAAAGTAAAATGAGCCGCATATAAGTAAATAACACATTTTGTATGTATGTTAATAACCACTGAATGATCTTAAAAAAAAAATAAAAGTGGCTTTACTCAGTGATTATTATTGTTGATAAAAATTGTCATAATTATGATTTGTGTATTTTTTTCATCACTGTCGGGTTATCGGGTGGGTCGGGTGTCACCCCTAAAAGGGTGACACCCGGGGCGGTCCGCCCCCCCGCCCCCCCTCTAGCTACGCCACTGATAAATTTGACAGAATTTTAACCTAGATTTGGTTAGATATATCGTCCCCATATCATTGTGATCTAAACCAAGCCCCACGTTTTTTAATCCAAGCCCCCTTTGATGCAAATAAGTTTTGCTTGCACGGTACATGCTCAAGGCCACTTTCCTAATTATTGTTTTCTGATCTAAAGGTATAATATGTCTATGGTGTCAATTAATTTTAATTTATAGGTTGCTTACCTTTTTTAGAATGAATTATACTCGAAAGTTTGTGCTACCGACCCGAACATCCACTCCGACTTTTCCCGATTGGCGAGATGGTTGTCGGGAAAATCCGTAGGATTGGTGATGGGTGGAGGTGGGGCGAGAGGCTCATCGCATATCGGCATGCTCAAAGCTATACAGGTTAATAATTTTTTTAATGTTTTTTTTTATTTTTACGGTATTTTCTGAGTTCAAGTCTCTATGTTGCGATCTCGGTTCGTATTAACGACGATAAACCAAAGATAGACCATGCATTTTATCATAAACGTACTTTTGCATCGAGTCGACATCTCACTGTCTACCGGGTGTTTCTCAAAAGACGTTCACCCCTATAACTTTTCTGTATTTATAGATATTAAAATAAAATTTTGAGATTATGCATAAGAGATGAGTCTGCATTTATTGGCATAATTTTCAATTTGTTAGCACTTCCGGTTTGACCGGAAGTGACCTTGACTTTGGTATTTTAACTGGGACATCTTGTATATTTTTACTTATTGGGATTCAGCATAACATTCTGAATAAAATGACACCTCACTTGTCATTTTTTGACGTGTTATAACATTTTTATGTTTATTTTTTATTTTCAATCTAACAAATTAATTAAATCTGTTAATTTATAGTCAAGTAGTATATGAAAATTAAAATTATGTCATAATAATTGACTTTCTAAATTTCGCAAGCGTTTAAAAAATGAAATTTTGTTTTCTTGACGTTTACTCCATTTTTCCAAATGAAACGATGGTTGTTCACTAAACTTACATTGTAAATTAGATAAAATGGTTAGTTTTGCTAGAAATGAACAAATTAATATGCTCCTAATTTTTGGAGTGACCAGAAAAACGTTTCTGAAGCCGCAAGATCGTATGTATTGTATGTTTTATAAACTACTGACATTACATCTTTAAATTAAAGCCATATTGCTTTTCAAAACCATTCCATTGTTTTTCAAAGCCGCCTTAATATTTCTTTCGAAAAGATAAAGGGGCAATAATGCATAACGCTTTTAAATTTGCGATTGGGACTTAAGGCAAATTTTTTCGTGTTAATTTTAAAATAGCATAGGAGTGTATGGTATCAAATTGTTGGAAAAAAAATTCTCGTTTTAAACATCCTAGTGAGCTACCATCGTGCCATTTGAAAAAATGGAGTAAACGTCAGGAAAACAAAATTCCATTTTTTAAACGCTTGCGAAACTTAGAAAGTCAATTATTATGACATAATTTAATTTTAATTTTCATATACTATAAATTAACAGATTTAATTAATTTGTAGCACTCTAGATTGAACATTAGAATGTTATAACACGTCAAAAAATTACAAGTGAGGTTTCCTTTCACTCATAATGTTATGCTGAACCCAAATAAGTAAAAATATACAAGATGTCTCATTTAAAATATCTAAGTCAAGGTCACTTCCGGTCAAACCGGAAGTGCTAACAAATTGATATTTATGCCAATAAATGCAGACTCATCTTTTACGCATAATCTCAAAACTTCATTTTAATATCTATAAATACAGAAAAGTTATAGGGGTGAACGTCTTTTGAGAAACACCCGGTATAGAGGACATTCTATCATATAACATGTCTATGAACACTTTTTTGTAAAATGAACATCCTTGCACTAAACCAGTGACTTTACTAACCTGATATACTCCTAACGAACAATTATAGTCTAAAAAAGTGACTTTTACCTAAGATTTTCACTATAAAGCCCGAGAAGAGTGAGGAAGTGAGTAATATAAACCACTTAATCACCTAGTGGGGAATAAAACCAAGGTAATAAACTGGTAAGAAACGCCTGTCATTAGAAGAATTGGGCTTTATAGACTAGGCCAAGTCGTCTTCTTCGTTCGTTAGTAAAGATATGTTTGTTACCTGTATTTAACCTTTGTGGGCCTATGTTGGGCCTGTTATGGACTATGAAGTTTATAGAAAACCATAACCACAATTTTAGAAAAAGATGAAAATATTATGTTGTTTTTATTTTTATCAAAGCGCAAGAGGCAGGAATTTTATTAAATCAGAACATGTCATGTCAGACGCTATTGACTTTTTTTAAATGGAATTTTAGTATACAGATACTTATAAAATCACTATTTCATCGATGTAAGGTGAATAATTAGGTGCACGTGTGTCATCACTGAGTTTATTTCTGTGGTTTTATTAAAAACCGTATCTTGTTTATTTATTTTCTCAGTAATTAATTGAAAATTTTAAAAACTGAAACCGTAGAACATTTTATTTTTTCTTTCTTTATGCGATAGGATAAACATCAAAATTTAGTGAATTAGCCCATTATGAATTCGTAATTCACTCACTCCTACTTAATCCCAGAAGGCCTTTTTTTTTGCGCTGTCGAAAAAAGCCTTTTTACATGTAGATCTCCGTAAGAAAATTGATGGTTCGATCTGCAAAAGTATGGCGTGGCACTTTTCTACCAGCGGTTCAAAGCTGTTCGTTAGTCGTTCAAAGTTGTTCATTAGCTGTTCAAAAGCCGTTCAAAGCTGTTCATTAGTCGTTCAAAGCTGTTCATTAGTCGTTCAAAGCGGTTCGATATAGCCGTTCTAGAACGGCTATAAACGACTGATAAACCACTAATAAATAGCTTTGAACAGCTTTGAACGACTAATACACAGCTTTGAACCGCTGGTAGAAAAGTGCCACGCCTTAAAATGGGCATACCTTTGCAGATCGACCCTTAAGTTTTCTTATGGAGATTTACATGTTAAAAAGGCTTTCTTGATTGTAGAACTGTCATTGCCTATCTACTGCCACAAAGGGGTATTTCGGCACACGTATTATAACATTATCTTAGGATCGGATTGGAAGACTGATTAATTGCTTATCAAAATCCTACCTTTTTGTGCCAGTGCCTAGTATGTTACTGTCACCATTAGTTATTTTTAGTCGTTATATTTTATATATTTTTTTTATTTTGGCACAAATAATTATCTTTATTATTATTATCATATTTTTAATATTATTTTCATGTAGAGAGCTAGGAGATAACTGACATTTTTTATTGAAAAAGAAAGAAATAATGTATGAAAGCACCAAATAAATTTATTTTTAAAAATATTTTTTAAGTTTCTCTTGGTTAGTATGTATGGTACCCACTGCTTTGTTTCCATAGCGAATTTATAACAATTGAATTGCTTCAGCGAAGCAGCGGGTAACCATCATTATAATATAATTATTTTATATTTTAATAAACTTTATCATTAATAATAATAATTGAAATAACTCCATAAATAAGTATTGGGTTTTCCAATTTTGCTACCGAGCCCGAAAAATAATTGTTTTTCATTTTAGGAAGCCGGAATTCCCATCGATATGGTTGCTGGGGTGTCCATAGGTGCTTTTATGGGTGCTCTTTGGTGCCAAGAGAGAAATATCACCACTGTGACTCAAAAAGCCAGAGAATGGTCAAAGGTGCGTTTTTATAAGTATTAGTATACCCTCTGCTGTGTGCTGTAAACTGTATTGGCATTGACAACCTGGCATAGGTACATTATTTTTTTTTTTAGAAAATGACCCAGTGGTATCGACAAATCCTTGACCTAACCTATCCAATGACATCGATGTTTAGCGGCCGCGATTTTAACCAAACTATCCGAGGAACTTTGGGGGACACCCTAATCGAGGACCTGTGGATACCCTACTTTACTGTTACCACAGATATAACTTCTTCTTGTATGAGGGTACATACCCATGGTAAGTTTTAATTTTTGTCATTCTATCATTTGTTTATGCTTAGAAGGAGAATTGACTAACACGTGGTGACCTCCCACGAAGAGAACGCGCCGAGAGAACATTCGACCATGTAAATATAGTACCTAAACCGCGCTCTTATAAAAGCAGAATTTAACTGTGCGAATGGATAGTGAGGGTTGACCAAGTGTATTATAAGCTCTGGTTGACACGCGGAATGTGTTTTTTTAACATAGGCGCTACTATTTGCGACTTCGTGGGAATTTAGTGGCGTGTTTGTTAAGTTTATTTTCAATCGTCAATATATTATTCAGTTTTGAAATGACTAAAAAAATCTTTTAACCAAGGGAGTTAGAAGTTTTACCAGCTAACTTCCTTGCTTCCAGCCCACTCCATATTGTATCGTAACAATTAAAAGGAAAAATGGAATAAGCTACCATAAAAGAATGTCCCAGTATCTTATATAGACACGACATCTTTGAAAATGGAATGGATTTACTGAATTAATTTCAAGTTACAATTTCACACTGTACAAGTTTTAAAAAAAATTCAATAATCAAACTCACTTGAAAACGTTTATTTACTTTCATGCAGGCTTGTCATAGTTATTTAACAAATATTATCTGTTATGTTTGAAGGTGGTAAACAATGTAGTATTATCACTTATAATCTCCCTAGCAGCAGAATTATTACCGATAATTCTGCTGCTCTGCAAAAACATGAGTGAAACCGAGAAGAAAATTATCGGGAATTAATTCTGCTGCGTGGGAGATTCGGTAAGAAAATTTCATAAATTGGCGTTTTTTGTTATTCTAATGTTTTTGCTAAAATGCTACAAAAACATATTTCCGACGGCTTTAGTTAATTGTAACTAATTAGAGTTTTAGAAATGAAGTTCATTTTAGCCGTTAGTAACTCATTTTTATTACTAAAATGTGAGAAACATTAAATAACAAATTTGTTTTCTGAAATCCAATGTCTTTATAGTTTTGAATTCAAATAAAACTTTAAAAAACATATTTCCGATGAGTTTAGTTTAATATGACTCACTGTATTTTTACAATAGAAGTTGATTTTACTTGTTAGTAACTAAGGTTTATTAGTAAAGTTTCAGGAACATTAAAAATATTAATTCGTTTTCAACCACAACATCTGATATTACAAGTCTACATAGTTTCAAAGGAAACTTAAAAAAACATATTTCCGATGAGTTTAGTTAAATTTTTGATGCGTCTCTTTTAGCCCCGGTGTTCGATATGTAAAGCAAATTGGTTAGTATCAATAAAAATTATAAGTTAGCAACAAAATGTATTTTGATTTTATTCTGAGTGACTTTTGCCAATAGATATAAAGCACTTCATTTTTGACAGAAAAATTATCACTTCTTAATTTCATTAAGTTAATAGAAACTAACAAAATTATCGCGAAAATTACATAAATTTATTTTCAACCAATTAGAAGGCAAAATACATTTTGTTGCTAATTTATCATTTTTATTGATACTAACCAATTTGCTTTACATATCGAACACCAGGGCTAAAAGAGACACATCAAAAATGTAACTCATCGGAAATATTTTTTTTTAAGTTTCATTTGAAACTATATAACTAGACATGTAATATCAGATGTTATGGTTGAAAACGAATTAATATTTTTAATGTTCCTGAAATTTTAGTAATAAACCTTAGTTAGTAACAAGTAAAATCAACTTCTATTGTAAAACTACAATAAACTAAACTCATCGGAAATATGTTTTTTTTTTATTTTATTTGAATTTAAAACTAGAAAGACATTGGATTTCAAATAACAAATTTGTTATTTAATGTTTCTCACATTTTAGTATTAAAAATGAGTTACTAACGGCTAAAATGAAGTTCATTTTTGAAACTCTAATTAGTTACAATTAACTAAAGCCGCCGGAAATATGTTTTTGTAGCATTTTAACAAAAAAATTACAATAAGAAAAAACTCCAATTTATGAAATTTTCTTACCGAATTTCCCACGCAGCAGAATTAATTCCCGATAATTTTTTTTTCGGCCACTCATGTTTTTTTTAATAGAAAATTTCCCTCGTCTTCGACTCGGGATAATTTTCTATCAACAAGAACATTCCTGGCCTTGGAAAAAATTATCGGTAATAATTCTGCTGCTAGGGAGATTATCAGTGATAACCTCCCGTTGCTATCAGCAACGTAAACAAAAAGGAGCCTTCTAATTGGTTGAAAATAAATATATGTAATTTTCAAAATAATTACTTTGTCGGACTTCCATTATCTTTATTTTATTACCTAAAACAACCTTTCGGTTAGTTAGTGTGTCTAACCGTTTTCAAGTGTAACCTGTTTACTGCGACCGACAGACAAACAGAGAAACACTGACGAAGTACTTAAATCAATTCGATGTTATTTGTATTTGTATATTTTATAGCTTATTCCATTTTTTATTGTCCCTATTTTTCAATTTTGACTTTAGTTGTCGCTTACCTTGATTTAATTAAAGCTTTGTGAAAACGCTTTCCTAAAACTTTTTATTTGAAAAAATGTGGGTTTTCACAAATTAATGTGATATGTTGTGATTGGTTTACCATTTTTGTGATGCACCTTTTTTGAACGTCCAGTGTCTGCAGCATGCATACGTGTGTTTTGTTTAACTTTAGATAAAGTACACAGCCACACTAAAAAAATTAGTCCTCGAGGGTCTACTATGTTTACGTCAAGGTTTCGCCATAACTTCAAAATACCCTTAATGAAAGCTGTTAAGCCCTGTAACGTTGTTTCTTAAGCTTTAAACTAAAAAACCAATCAGTTATTTCTCATAACCCTATAAACCCATAACCATGTTACTAAAATCGTTAAACTTAATCTCTCACAGCAAAACTATTGTGAAACTATAGCATGCATACACTCACACACATTATCAAACTCACGGATCTATCGACTACTACCACCCTCTACAAATATACCGATGCTAGAAATTGGAACTAAAACGGACATGCGCAACAACAAGCCTTATCAAGATTGCGGAATGTGAGGTTATGTTACGAATTTTATCCCAAAACGAACTTTACATACCTACACCTACTTCAGACGTATATGACGAACCCGATCTGAAAATTTGACCGTTTAAATTAACGGATATACTTTATTTACGGTAAAATATTTTTGACCATACGGTGTTGCCACTTCTACCAAAAATTAGTAACAACTTCGATATTTTAAAGGGCACACCCTGCAATTTATATTCGAACCCCTTATTAATTTCCTGACACCTTTCTTTAACGTTATCCTATACCTATTTCTTACCGTTGCTACAATTTCTGACTGAAAATGTTGATATTTTTCAACTCTGAAATATTAAGACCATGAAATTTGGTATACAATTAAATAATACCAGTGGGCTTCTAACTCTACGCCAAAATCTGAGTTTCAATATACAGGGTGGTTAAATAATAGGTACAGTTAATTTGGTTACTTGAAAAGGTGACCATCCGTATATTTTTTTTTAATGTTACACCCTATATGATCACTGATTTACAAAACTACTTAAACTGGCTCCTTATGTTTGTATACCATATCTATACCTAACTAGTCAAGTTTTTGACTTATAAGCGATTATTTGTAAAATGTTCTCTACAATTTAATTTCCATTCGGTTTTTAGTAAGTATGCCATCATAAACTCTTGTTTAACATAAAAATTATGTCACTTTGGTTAATAGAGAGATTTTGGAACGCTTAAAATAACAACAGTAAAACACAGTGTTATTGTTAATTTTATTAACGATAACGATTACGGTGACAATTACAAGAATATGTTTTGAGAACGCCTTAAAAATAAATAATTTGACAGGTGCAAACATGTAACCTTATTTTATTTATTTAATTGTTTGTTTATGTTTTGAATTCAAAATGCATGAATGATCAAATAGAAAATGGTATTAGAAGACGAATTCCCAGAGTTGACGGCAACTTAATAAGGGCGATAATTCTTCACGATATTTTTTAAGAGCCAGTAAATGCGGTGGCACGTGGTATTGACTTCAATAACTTAAATAATATGGAACCAAAGTATGGTAAACTCAACTTTAGATTTAAAAAAGTAGACATTTTTTGACCTGTCACTTCCCGTAATAAAGTCATCCTCATCTCGAAATCTCAGTCGTTTTTTAACTATATTCTGGACCTCCATTTCTAAATTAAACAAATTACGGTATTTTTACACCACTTTCATTCATTTATGGAAATCAAAAAACAATCAACAATGGAAATGGTACAAAAATGTAAGGTTATGTTGGATTCCTGAGTTATGTTGCCAAGTCGTTTACAAAAAAAATATAATTATATTTCTTACCGCAGCGTAATTTTATGATTTACAGTAAAATTTTGAATTTATGTATAAAAAAAGAACCTTTTTTGTTCGGATTTATCTGAACTACCGTTATAAAGTTATTTCAATTTTTTTAAGTGTTTTCCGAAAAATGATCGCGTCCGAAATATATTCTTATTAAACTATATAGGTAGATATTGGCAACATGGCAAATTAAGCAAAATAAGAATAACCATAACGATAGCCTTCCTTATATCTCCGTAATTAACAAAGCTCGTTATCGTTAATAAATGAATCGTTGCCTCGTTTTAGTACTGCGCATGCTCAGAATAACGATAACAACATGCTAAAATAAGAGTTCCAAAATCTCTCTATTGTTATAGTATTTTGTTAATTATTATTACCGATACAGGTCAAACAAAAACAATTTGTTACCTGGTTTGTCCTATTATACGTCTAACGTACTATCAACCTTAAAACCCTGTATATAAATAACAATGAGTAAATAACGAGTAAATAAATAACATGTTTCTTATACACAACTCCAAGTGGACGAATAAAGTAAGAAAACAAACTTACAAAAGCCGAGGTCATGTGGTTATTGGGTTAATGGAATTTATGAGGATTAACTGATTGGTTTTTTAGTTTAGAGCTTGAGAAACAACGTTTCAGGGATTTACAACTTTCTTCATGGGGGTTTTTCGAGGTAATGGCGAAACCCTGACGTGATGGGGTTAATTTGACCTCGGATTTAGCGACCCCGGATACATAACAGTCAGATCCTCAGGGCGAGAATTTTTTTTTGTGTGGCTGTCTTATGATAGTTGATTATTTACATGATCTGTTTGACTTGGGTCACAGCCTATTTATTTAGGCCATTAGTCTCACTGAAATATCCACTGGTCTGCAATAAGAAAATGTTAGGGGCAAACACTACTGACTCCTTCACCATATTGTTTTTGATCGATATTTGGTTTTCTGCAAAAAGCGGTCTTTGGAGTACAATTACCTACAGTTTAACGTTAAAAAAGTTCGATGTAAAAGTTAATAAAAGCAGAAAAAGCAATATTAGCAAATTCCACCAAATTTCGTTTTTTTGCTTTCATTAGTTTATCATTGTTTTTTTTTTTAACTTAAAACTGTATGTAATTGTAGGTACTCCAAAAACGGTCGGAGTAAACAAAATATTGATCAAAAACAAAATAGTAAAGGCGTCAGTAGAGTTTGCTCTTTAAAAAAAATCTCCAACTTAATTTTTTTTTTTTTGAACTACCCTCTTTTAATTAAAAAAAAACAGACTACCTATACTATAAATTCAAAAGATATGCCAGTGACGTCACATCACACCTTTATCTCTATTTGTTTTGTCCGTACCACGGCCGTCTACGATTTACGTGAAGATAGAGCCAGAATGCTCAGGCCATGGCAAAGGGTATTAGCGTAGTTGCTTGGGGGGGGGGGGGGGATAAAAGATCCCCGAGGATCGTTAGCCGGTAGAGTCCAATTGACAGGACATTGATATACATCAGTATTAATAAATTGTCAGTTTTCACAAACGACCCCCGGACCACGATCAGCCTTCTAACCTCACCCGATGCTGGGATTCTTAAATACGCCTTTTTCTGTGGCTAGACCTCTGTCTCTGTCTACTCTTAACATCTCAGAGGGCCATTGTTCGTGGGGGATGAGATAGAGGCTCCCCGGGGATCGGTAGAGTCAAATTGACACGACATTGATATACATCAAAGACTTCTAATAAATAAGTAGAAGTCGTTGATATACATCGGTATTAATAAATTGTTTAGTTGTCACAAACGAACCCGGGACGACGTTCAGCCTTCTAACCTCACCCGATGCTGGGATTCTTAAATACGCCTTTTTCTGTGGCTAGACCTCTGTCTCTGTCTACTCTTGAAAATCTTAGAGGGCTATTGTGTGTGCGTTATCAATTTGACTTTGATTAATGAACCCCGCACGTCTCACATCCCCTCAACCACCCCGCCGATACTCTTTGCCATGACAAGACTTCTGTCTTTGTCTTCACCTCTGCTTTAACTTGACGAGATGGGTACAGATGTAAGATAAATGGACAGATGCGGGCAAAGAAAATGCTCATTTACTCACATTCTAAGTGACCGTAAAAAAAGCCCATTTGTCAGGGGCCGCGAGTCAGCTAGCTGAAGCTTTTTTGGCCTTGCATGTACAGTGTAGGTACGTGAAGTCATGTTTTATTTTAAATGGTCAACTATCGAAGATCACTTTGTATTATAATTTTTTTTATAACAGCAAATCAGTAACCGTTTTATTTTATTTCCTGAGTAGCAATAACCAAAATTAGTTGCACAAGTTATCATTGCATTGCACAGAAATTTAAATTTATTTTCTTAATTTTCTTTTTTTTTTATTATCTCTATCCGAATAACGTTCTTTTATAACTAAGGAGAAGCATGTTTAGCTGTTTTGGAAATGTAATTTCTTGCATTTTGTTGGCCGATTAACAAGGTATCTCACGTTCACCGTCCATTAGAATCTTTGGGAAAGTAATGCCAGTTCCGATCATGCAAATTTCGATAATGGGGTTTTCGGAGACGCTCTCTTTAAGTGAAATAACAGCGACCATATGCGACTTCCGGTTTAACCGGAAGTTGTCTTAAACTTGCTTATTTCAAATGGAACAGGGTGTTATTTAAGTATGTGGCCAAACTCCAAGGGGTGCTTCTTTAAGGTTGAATTCTCAACGTCGTTCAATTTATTACCAACCTATAATCTATTTCGCTTTGTTTTTTTAAGTTTATTATTATTATACATAATAATGTTAAAAAATCTTACCCGATATTTTTTGCTATACAATTCTTCTAAAATAAGTTATAAAATTCCTTGATATTTATTAAATACGTCAATTATTACCTATATAATATCAAGTCGATACTGATTTTCTTTAATACTCCCACCTTAAGTGATTTTAAGAAGAAAAGTGCATATAAACAAAGGTCCGAAAATGCATAGTTTTTACGATACAGGGTGTTAAACTTTAAAAAAAAATCGAATGTTTGTAAATATCTCAATACTCTTTTATTCGATTTTGTTGAAACTTGGCAGTTCTGTTTGTAATAATAAGAGGATAATTTAGCCTCAATTAGATTAAAATTATTAAGTCCAATGGCGTCCCGGAAGACAGTCTAACTAATATTTTTGACAAAAAAATTGTGCGTCACTGACTTTTTTTAAATTATGTATTTTTTCGAATTAAGCAACTACAACTTCAACTATTTTATCTTTTAAGTTTTTTCATATCTTGCTTTGTTTCCGAGAAAAAAAATAAAAACCACTTTATTGCATGTCCCCCGGACAATAAGAGTAAAAAATTTAAACTACTTACCTACCAAACTATTAAGCAATTAAAATACACGAAAGTCTTTTTTTGAATTTTTTCGCACAGATTAAAACTGTTTTCGATAAAAGAAATTAACATAAAATAATCGCATAACATAATAATTTATTACTGCAATGTTTTAAAACAGAAAAGGAATAAAAGTGCTATTAAGTGGTTTTTATTTTTTTTCTCGAAAACGAAGCAAGATATGAAAAAAACTCAGAAAATAAAATAGTTGTATTTGTAGTTGCTTAATTCGAAAAAAATACGTAATTTTAAAAAAAGTCAGTGGCGCGCCATTTTTTTCTCAAAAATATTAGTTAGACTGTCTTCCGGGACGCCACTGGATTTAATAATTGTAATCTAATAGAGGCTAAATTATCCTCTTGTTATTACAAACAAAATTGCCAAATTTCAACAAAATCGAATAAAAGAACATTGAGTAACGAGTTACGAACATCCGATTATTTTTTAAAATTTTGACATCTGTATCGTAAAAGCTATGCATTTTCGGACCCATGTTTATATGAACTTTTCTTCTTGAAATCACTTAAAGAAGCACCCCTTGGGGTTTGGCCACAGGCTTAAATAACACCCTGTGTAATACCGGGTGGCCCACTCTCAACGCAGGATTCCATAGCATCTAAACTGTTCAACTTTTTAATATTTTTTAAAAACAAAGTTATTGGGAGGCATTGGGTCTACAATTTAAAATTATTTCAAATTATACAGGGTATCTCAAATAGTCAGGGTATATCAAACATACTTTTTTTTAAATGGAACACCCTATATATTATGATATTTTTGGATTGGATGATCAATTCTAAGAATATTCTGTATAACATATAATATGTAGGTGGCAGCCTAGCGCAGCAATAGCGTTCTCGCATCGCATGCCGAAGGTACCTGGTTCGATCCCAGGCAGGTTTGGCGGACTTATTTAGTTGGCTTGACCAGGCCACCGCACTTCGTAGTGTTGCATTGTACAACACACACTGGCATTCTCAATGGCAAAATAAACACTGCAGTGAAAGGCGACCTTGATACGATACAGCTGTGGAGCTCTCGGGCTCCTCCGGTATCATTCGGGTGTCCCTTCGGCATGTTGTCGAGAAGTGAGCTACTCCTGAACCAAGTAACGGATCTAGTGACCCACAAAAGGGACGCATGTCTGTTGTCGATCCAGACGGATTGGGGGACGCCCCGAATCAGAGGATTTGGTAATACAGACGGTGTGTCCCGTGGAGTGATACTTGATCCCGACGGATTAGGGGGCTCTGCGGCAACATCCTTCAAGTCGCACCACGGAGACGTATTAGGCTTCCCCCGTCGAGGTCTGTGGTGGACAAGAGGTGTTACAACAGGACCGTAAAACTGTGCCGAGAATAACATCTGCCAGTAAAATTGTGGTTCGGAACCCACGTAAAACTGTAGGTCCCGTCTGGCTGACATTACCCAGACGTAAAATGGGGTTGGCAAAAAGGGTCGCACTGGCCTACTTGCTTGGCGCTAAGCCTCCCCTCAACTACTACTACTACTACATATGGTATGTTTAAATTTAACAGTTTTTGAGTTATTAACGATTTTTCAAAAATTTCGTGTTTGCAGTACGTAATTAAAATGCACCTGTCGGTAGTCGAGACTGACAGAAATAAATGAAATTTGGGTTATGAAGTATGATTGTTCAGTAGCGTCTAAAGCATATTTTAAAAAACAAAAATATTTACCGAAGTGTTTTAAAATGCCTTTCTAAATGTAACAATTTTAAAAACGTAAAAATTCTTAAAAGTCTGTTATTTTAAATACATATCCTATTATTTTTTATGCCTAATCGAAAGCTTTTTAATACAATTCTAATTATACTAGGGTTCCCTATACCTACCTTTTATAGTTTTCTCTGAAATAGCTATTTCTTTCTTTACCATATAAACTCGGTGTTTATTTTTTCATAGAGTGCCTTGAATGCCGCACCGTGTCCGTAGGTAGCTCTTTTTTTAGAGTACCATGGACACCTAACTATTCATTTTAATAATCTTTAGTCATTTGAAGTGACATTTTTCAGTATTTGTAAATTTAAAAAAATATTTCTGTTGTTTTAAGTTTAAGCAATATCATTAATTTTTTTCCCTTAAAGAAAAACTTCAAATGACTTAAGATTAATAAAATGAATTTGGTGTCCATGGCACTCTAGAAAAAGAGCGTCGTACGGACACGGTGCAGCATTCAAGGCATTCTATGTGAAAATAAACACCGAGTTTATATGGTAAAGGAGGAAATAGCTATTCCAGAGAAAACTATAAAAGGGAACCCTAGTATAATTAGAATTGTATTAAAAAGTCTTTCGATTAGGCATAAAAAATAATAGGGTATGTATTTAAAATAAAAGACTTTTAAGAATTTTTACATTTTTAAAATTGTTACATTTAGAAAGGCATTTTAAAAGACTTTGGTAAATATTTCTGTTTATTAAAATATGCTTTAGACGCTACTGAACAATCATATTCCATAACTCAAATTTCATCTATTTCTGTCAGTCTCTACTACCGACAGGTGCATATTCTTTACGTGCTGCAAACACGAAATTTTTGAAAAATCGTTAATAACTTAAAAACTGTTAAATTTAAACATATTATATGTTATACAGAATATTTTTAGAATTGATCATCCAATCCAAAAATATCATAATATATGGGGTGTTCCATTTAAAAAAAAGTATGTTTGATGTACCCTGACTATTTGAGATACCCTGTATAATTTGAAATAATTTTAAATTGTAGACCCAATGCCTCCCTATAACTCTGTTTTTAATAAATATTAAAAAGTTGAACAGTTTAGATGCTATGGAATCCTGCGTTGAGAGTGGGCCACCCGGTATATTTTTTTGGGTTACTTTTTTCATTTCCAATAATTCTTATTAAAAGTTTTTGTATCCTACTTCATTCGTTTCTGAGAAAAAATGTTTTTCTTAAATTTTGATCTTTATCAGGTTATCGCCTGAAATTGAATATCTTTTCAAAGATAATAAAGGAAAACTCGAGTTTTCGGTTAAGGAATTAGGTATTATTGGCTTGATAATGAATTGCCGGAAAATTAAATTTAGGCAAAGGAAGTGATAAACCAATAATTTTTTGCAAAATTAAAAAAAACTTTTTTAAAATTCTCTATGTCCCTGGTTTATTCAATGGATAGGGTCACCATGAGACACCCTGTATAGAGGTTCCTGATCGGATTATCGTTGGAACTACAGAAAATAGTTATATGGAATACTGTGTAAAGCTGTTTATAAAGGAAACTCATAGTCTTCTCCATAAGCCTGTTAAAAAAAAATGGGTAGAAAGTGAGAAAAATTTTCTAGACAGATATTTAGTTGACTTAGCAAATGTTCTGTCAACGATGACAAGTAGAATGGGAAGAAAATGAGGGATATAAAAATAAAAGTAGACGTGGTTTTTGGCTTGAGTAAGTAAAAATGAAAACGAAATTCCTTTAAAATATACGAAGTTACAAATAATATAATATAACTTTTATTATATTTATCCAGTCAAAGATGTTAAGCATTTAAGCACTGTGATGTCCCTTGTACAGGCAATTAGTACTTACCACAAAGGGCATACCTACATGGACGGCCGACCCTATTTCCCCCCGGAGAGGAGCTGCCCCTAATGTAATTTATTTTTTCTACTACTGTATAAATAAATTAACTTTCGGGCCCTAGCAACACGAAAGAAAACGAAAGTAAATGTTACAATTACCTGAATATTATCCGTTGCGAAAGTAGGTTGCTAGCTACGAAAGTAATACTTTCGGTGCCAGGACAAAAAATCAAACTAACAAACTCTGACAGTACTTAAATAACTAGTTGTCGACAATACTCAAATAACTAGTTGTCATGGATTATTTTACAGATGGAAAAAAAACGTATTTTAGCATTTTAATTTGAATAAAATCAAAGTTTATTTTTTAATAATATATTGATCAGAGAACAGTAGTAGAAAAAATTTAATACATTACACGATGCGAAAGCCTTTTTTGGTGGTCGGAGGTATTAAATCACCTCGGCTTTGCCTCGGCAATTCAAAAACCTCCTCACACCAAAAAATTAACGTTCGCATCTAGTAATGTAAATGACAATAACATAACACATAAGTCTAACAGGTTTTACTCCTTTTATAAGACGTACATACTTAATCAAAGTTCTAAATTATTGTATTATTATTAATATATTGTATTTCGTTAAATCTCAAGTATTTTATATATTAGGACTAGAAGCCATATTACATCACCAGCCATATTGCATCTACAAGGACCACATCATTAGCATGCTGATGGGCATTCTAGCAAAAATTATCATCATCATACATCATTATTGTTTACACATGTTGTAAACTGGCAATCTTATCAAGTTGTTAGCTGCTGTGGGCAGATAAAATAGGCCTCTTGATCATGCAATGTCAATAAAAAGGGATAGGCCCAGGAAGCTGAAATTTTGCAGACACTTATCTTACATTGCACAAAGCTATTTACCAATAATTAACTAACAAGGCTATTTTGACTGTGACAGTAATGACATCGATAATCATAATTTACCACCCTCAAAGTGGTTCCGTTAGCTTTTGTACGGGTTTATACAAGTTTCTTCGGGTTTGTACAGGTTTGCACAAACACACATTTGTACAAGTAAAAAACCTTTGGGCAATAAGTGCCAAATTTCGGCTTTCTGGGCATTACCGCTTTTTAATATTGACACGAAATTAGCAGCAGCTTCCCCTTGGGAAAGAGGCGGCTGTGATGAGTACTATAACTGCCTGTAGAATTTTGGTATATTTAATAATATTAAAAGCGAATAATAGTGGCATATCGGACAAGTGTGTAACTGTTTTTTATATTGGAATACACAGGGATCCAAGCACAATGGATACCCTGGGGCGGGTAGACCACGACGGCCGTTTCGTCCTTGTTAGGACTCTACGGGTAGCCAGAACCCAAGCAATCCCAACAACAGCGGTAAGATGTATTAAAGGCATTTTACAAAAGTAAAGCGGCCATCAATACACCGTATCGCCATCCCAGCGGAACCAACTCCAATACGGCAGTCACATTGGTATTAATCGAAAGGTAGACAACTAAATAAACCACGAAGTGCTTCACAATCCAGTATAGGGAATGCTATTTGCGTTTGCACCGAAACAGTCTGCAGTTTTGCAGATTAGAAACAGAGAACACGTGCGGTACCCGGTTGTTGGGGTTGCTTGGGTTATGGCTGCCCGTAAAGTCCTAACAAGGACGAAACGGTCGTCGTGGTCTACCCACCCCAAGGTATCCATTGTGCTTGGATCCCTGTGTATTCCAATATAAAAAACAGTTACACACTTGTCCGATATGCCACTATTATTCGCTTTTAATTATTTTTGCGGACAATATATATATTTTAATTAAATAACATTGTTCTAATACCGACTCTGGTTCAAAGGTCCTTTCACTACCTAATATCCGGGGTATAGTTATTAATATCTAAAAACAATTTAAGTGGCTCTTGAGGTAAGTTTTTGATTTCTTTTGCCCTGCCTACTTTTTCTATCTAAACATTATATTTAGCCCCCTCTGGTATGGTGCCGATGGTGCTGCTAACTATTCTCGAAACATGTACACCTTATCCCCCTCTTTAATTAACCCATATATGAATATTAAACTTGTGAAGAAGACTGTAAGTTTCCTTTAACCGCTTCAACAGCTCCACTCTGAGATAATGGATTACTTCCATTAGATTAAAACTGTTTAGTTTTCACTGTAAAGGATTTCCTTAAGTTTCTCGCACTCTTTGGGATACCCTGTAGATTTGTTGGTTGGTTGCTAGTGTTTATTTTGTTTGGTCCCAATGCATGATATTATTTTTTCATTTTCCTAGGAATCACGGCATTCTTTTCTAATATATGTATAAAGGATACAATAAAAAGGCATAAAATCGTAAATATTTTTTTATACAGGGTGTTTGGAAAATGTGTCTGGAAACGAACAGAGGGTTTTCTATGTGGCAAAATAGAGTTTATAACCCATGCCACAAAAAATCTGTATATCTTAATATTTTTTAAGTTACAGCCCATAAAAATTCAATTATTTTTTTCTTATTTTTAACATGCGGCAATTATTTCTTTACCAATCAAATTAATATTTGGCACAAAGACATACCTTGCTGATTTCTATCATTCTGCTACAGAAATGTTGCTGTACCATGCCACCAGAGGGCACTTTACCTTAAAACCTTATTTTATTTTTCGCATATCTTTTTTGTTTTGACAGATATTGCAAAAACCAATGTGTATCTTATTATAGATTATAAAATACTAAATAGAAGTTACTTTTTAGCGGAGTTGATGAATCCCATCGTTTAGTCACAAATTAGAATTACAATTTTATTATCAATAAATCAATTTTTTCTATGGCAGCTAAGAATCTATACCATCCTTCATATTTAAAAAAAATTGATTATTTTACTAGAGTGTATTACATCGGCAATAAAATCGGTAATCACCTGACAATACCAGTACCTTACTGGTGGTCGACAAAATCAACCAACTTAGTATTGTAGAGACAATTTTTTGTCATTTAAAAAAGTCACCTTAAAAATAAAATCATTTGTTGACAGCAAGTATTTAATTAAAGTCATTTCAAACTGACAATTTTTGTATTAACGCGAGTTTGTATGTGAAAACAAATAAGAGTTTCTCAAACAAACAGAATCGGAAATTATTCTTTTAGTCAAATAGAAAAAGCAGTTCGTACAACAACACCTCAAAATACAGTAAACTCAAAGAAGTAAGCGTGGAAATAATTTTCTCAATTTCTGCTGAAGGAAAACTATAAATTAGCAAGAGATACTTCGCCAGAAGATTACGGCTACAACATAAGGGGGAAAAATGGTGTTAACTATAAACAATCAAGTGTAAAGTATTTATGTATTACAACTGCCCAAATGGTTCAAGACAAATATTATAAGAATTTTGAAAGGAAAATTGATCATTTCCAAGACATTGTGTTTAAATCAGCTCGCTTGGCCAGAGAAGCGAAGTGTCGACTACTGCAGGCAGCGCCAGCAAAGAGGAAAGCAAGTTCAAAAGCATTCACATTGAAAGAAACTTTTTTTGGTAAAATGCGGCGAAGTAAACAATCCAGACGGGTCACAAAAAATGTTTTTCCACATTTGTTCCTTTGAACTTGCCTGGCGCGGCAATGAAGCTACAAATTGCAAAATACATTATTTTTAAAAGAACCTTGACCTTAAATGTAATTTCTCAAATCGAGTTGAATATAATTCAATATTCTCGAAGACTTCCCAAGGAGGTTTAAAAGCCCTAACAAATAGTAAACGGCTAATAAAAAACAAAACCAACAAACGTGCGTGTCCAGTCCGTCTACATTTGAAACTAATGAAAAAAAGATAGACCAATCCCTACCTAACAACAGAGAGGCTATTTTTGACTGTCAATCCCAACTGGGAAAAAGGAGTATGGTATAAAAACATGAGTAACGAATTCACCATTTCGTTTTTTGTAAAATATTGAGATTTAGAATTTTTGTGGCGCGGCTTATAACCTCTTTTTTACCACGTAGAATAAACTTTCTAAGTTTCCAAACATATTTTTCGAACACCTTCTATAGTATTATTTTTGTATTGTCTATTAAGAATACATTATGTTAAAAACCAGAGGAATCTGGAGTGAGTTACCCGCTTAATTGCCTGATTTATCAAACTTTTAACAGCATCGGCTACCTTTATAAGGTAAAATTTGTCTCCGTCCGTATCATGGCCATGTCACTTGTCATTTATAGTATCCTCTGAAAATTTCAATCTATTTTGCCTTAAGAGGTTGGCTAAATTTACCTTCGCCTTCAGGTGGTAGCCTAGCGCAGCGGTAGCGTACACACATCTAAACCGAAAGGTACCTGGTTCGATCCCTAGCAGATGGTGTAATAAATAAGTGAAGAATTAAAAATGAAACAGCATACAAAGTTTTTCATTAAAAAACCTCTTGACCGATATTTTATAATTCATGTTTCTTCTCGGTAATAGGTTTTTAAAACCATAAGACTTTTGTCTTTAACATTTTTGTCTAGATATATTGTTTTAGAAGATAATAATTATTGTTTCCATTTATATTAGCTACCCTGTCTATTAAAAAACGTATAAAAACTCTGTAATAGGGATATTTAAAAAAATAAGCCAACCAATAATCATTATTAAAATAAGTTTAAAGGTGTTAAAAAGGTGCCTCACTCCGGATTATTTTCATCACGCGTCAATATGGGGACAATCAAGTTAAATGTTTTTTTTTGTTCACGAAAAGTCAGAAAGTGGCAATAACTATTTGAAAATGTAGCTTATAAAGTACAACATTGTATTGTTAGCCCCTGTAGTAAGCTTGACTTGCCGTAGGATCACTGTGGCGCTACGTTCGCGCTTCAATGTCCCTGTCAGGCTACATGCCGCCTCTGTGTGATCCTCAAGACGGCCATCTTTTATTGGATGGAGGATACGTCAACAATTTACCAGGTACAAATTAAGGTAGTCAAACTGGTTCATATTTTTCAATTCATTAATATCAGACAAAGTGGAGAAATAAATTTTAATATTAGGAATATATCTTTCTTCTTGGATTAAAAAAAATACATTACCGGTTTTATTACTGTTTTATTCTTATGCAGGTATTTATTGTTCTTGTTCTAAGATTGCGATGTTTGATAGAAAATTGTGTATAACAGTCTAGTATGAGGTGAAGGTTCGCGTCTTAATTTTCATTTATCATTTCTAACTCACTTTTAAAACTTGTGAACATTTATTGACTTTATTTTTTTCCCTAATTTTATAAGTGTTTTATAATTATAGACGCGGATTTTGTGTTTTCAAACCACTAAAATATTTAAACAATGACAAACATAGATAATTAATTAGAGAAACTTCGCGTTTGTTCGCATTTTTTTTGCTCCGTCGGTATCGGGTATAGATCAACCTTTGTGAACGTATTCAATTAGCGAAAATCGAGTTGGTAACATTGTAATGCAGTTGTTTAGTTCCATTTGCTTAAATTTACCGCCACACACTGTCTGTCTACTGAAACTGTCAAGTGCCGTTCACTTTGGTTACAGCACGTGTACTTTTAAAAATATTTTTGAAAGTTTACATGGTTATTTAAGATGTACCTCTGGAAATTAATATTCACTGGGGTCCCTGAGTCTTAGCAAAACTCAGTGCCCCAACCAGTTTTTTTAATAATTATTTTTTGTACGTACATCTTTATAAAGTCTGTACTGTTCTGATTTTAATCTCTTTCTTTTTATTTATCTTACTTAAACTATACTTTAGCAAAATCAAGAGTATGTCTATCTAATTAAAAATTGTTTAATGTTTTACTGAGTCATAGTAATTTTAAAATCTTCTCTTTAGAAGTATTATTTTACTTCCCCTTCTATTCAGTTGGTTTAAATATCTCCTTTACTGCATATATTTTTCTACGTACGATATAAATTTTTCCAATTTTTTCTTCACTGTTTATTTGATATACCAACACACCTTTTTTTTATATTCCATAAAAGCTCCATTAAGGTCTTTTACCATTTTCTCTTCTGCCAACACCATCAGCAAAGCTTTTTCTGTCTCCGGATGATAAACATTTCTACGTTCAAAGCATGTAGATACCTTAATTAAATATTCTTATTCTAATAAATGTGTAGAGAAAGACTTGTAGTTTTTCTTTTGTTTCTATACTTTTAACTCCACTTTAAGCATGGGCAATTTCTTCAAAATAAAATAAAGTCAATAAAAGTCCTAGGTTATAATTATTACTTGCCATTTACACCTCCTTATACCATTGTTTCCAGTTTCATGTTTCAGTTACTAACAGTTTCATTACATCTGATTCTTGGGAAGCCATACATATCTCCTAAAAGGTAAGAAGTTTTAAGATTCCCCTACTAAGCTTGTTAAATTTTGCTTAGATTGCTAGGACAACTCTTGTGGCGTCATTTAGTAGTTTTGGCTTTGTTGGAGGTTTTGGTGAACCAATCACAAAGCTAAGTGAAGTATTTTTTAAACGGTGTTTTATTTATTTTTTAATGTGTTTAGCTCGATTTTATTTTTATGTTAAATTGTTTAACTTAAAAAGGTCATAATGTAAATATTATGTATTAGGTCTGAGGCCATAATTGGGAATTAACATAAATATGTCTCAAAAGTTTTGCACAAATTGCTTTAAAATTGTTTTGCATTTAACTTAAGGTTTTATTTTTAGTTGCATTTAATAAACATACGATTTTTCCCCTTTTTACACGTTTTTTAAATATATTTTTAACGTTTTCTGGTGAATGCGACAGAAAATAACTCGTGACAGTATTGGTAATTATTGTTACAGTAATAAATTTAAATAGATGTTATAATTTACCTTATTTCCTTCCACAAAGCTATCAACTGAGCTACTAGGTACACAATAATTATAATCGATAATTATGGATACCCAAAAATATTATTACTAATAGGGCAAATATATACTGGTAATTACGGTTGTAGACAAATACTGCTTTGTAATTGGTACATGTGGCCATAAAAATGACATAGCTGGTGGCATTTGGCGGATGACCCAATGCTTCCTTGGCCACAGCCGCCAGTAAAAGTCACGTGACTTGGATTTGCTAGTAGGAGTTAACCTAAAATAGTTTATCGTATTCACTTTTAACTTATATTTAAAAGAAACTAATTTCTAAAATGTGTAAAGTCCAAAGTTTACTATGGCCACACGTGGAACTTTTTGATGGGACCAGTATCAGTTGTTGATGTAATCTGTTGTTGTCAACGGTATGTAATATTGTACGCATTTCAAAGAACATTGCCACATTTATGTTATCTTCGCCTTTTTAGACAATTGTTCATGTGTTTGAGATATCTCAAGCAAAATTCTAATTTGTAAGCTGAGTGATTTGAAAAATCGTGGCTTTAAACGTAATTAAGGTGTTAATGTTTTTTTCCAAAGTAATTTTAGGGTCTGATTTGTTCCAAACCTTTTGAGACATACATACGTTATTTCCTGAACTTTTATTTTGTTTCTAATTTTTTTTACATTTTTTTTTCAAATATTTAAACTCAAGTATGTGCAAATTGTCATGTAGGTTCGCTTTGGCGATATGTGCGGGCTTCCATGTCTATAGTGGGGATATTTCCCCCCCTTTGTGACCCCATGGACGGGCACATGCTGGTCGACGGGTGCTATATTAACAATGTTCCAGGTAATTTGTTATGTTTTATTAATTTTAAAATAATTTAAGGAAGTCTTTTAAACAGTGATATATATATTATATAGTTTTAAATGTTAAATTTCTGTCAAACATCGTAATTTTAGATTATTTGTGAACAGGAACGTCGCGTTGTATCTAAAAGTGTTTAGTTTCATAGTATTCTTAGTAAATAAAGCACCGAAGATTTTGGTTCGTAACAAAAAACGATATTATAAGTATACAGGGTGGAAGGTACGTTAGAAGTAAAAAGATGATTTTTCATGCATCCGTCATCCGACAATACGACGATCCGAAATTGCTCCTATTGGTGGAAATATTATGGCGCCAAATTTCACCCGAATGTTTTTAGAAATGATCCGACGTCGAAAAAAGTCAAAATAATTTTACCTTTTTTTCATAGCAATTTTTTAAATCTTTTAATTTTGCACACAATTTGTATGCTTTGACTTCTGCCGGGGTAACTGGACCGTAACAAGCCTGGTACCCCAACAGCATTTTACTTCAAGCTAAATGATGCCTTGAATTTTACGAAAACCAATTTGTTCTTTTTTCTTTCCCTCACATTTGACCACTTTTACATGTCTCCGACAAAGTTTAATGAAACTTAAGATTTTTCACTACTTTTATACCTTGAATTATTTGTTGAAAAAAATTAAAATTTGACAGATAATGCGAATCACGTGACTACTATTTTCTTGCTTAATTTTCATCTCGATCGAAACAAGAACTTGATGCCAAAGTCAAATTTCGAATAAAGCTATTAATAAAAAAATCCCATATGATGCGGACTTTACTGGTCACACTGTATGTATATGACCAAATTTTCAAATTGATCGTTACGTACGTATCAGCGTAAACCACCCTGTATATTTTGCAAGAATCCAACTACGCACTACTACGTCTACGTTTGTTGACGAATTTGCCATAAAAACATTGTCAAAAAGAAGCGTAAACATACCATGGATTTACATTTTTTCGAAAGAAATAAAAACTCTAAGTTAAATTCTTCAAAACTTTTTAAAGTAATGTTCTCTCTCTTTAGCTGACGTAATGAGAAGTATGGGCGTGGATCACATCATAGCTATAGATGTGGGATCTGTGGACGATCAAGACCTTACTAATTATGGCGATGTCCTATCTGGTTGGTGGTTGTTATGGAAACGATGGAATCCATTCGCCAAACCGGTTAGAGTTCCGAACTTACCCGACATACAGTCTCGGTTGGCGTACGTCAGTTGCGTAAGACAGTTAGAAGTAAGTTATTGACAAAATTGGGCTACCTACCTTAGTAAAAGGGTCCAAGAATATAGGTTTACCTTAGGTGCGTTATATAACTGGCGAGTTCGTGATATTGAGAGTACCTGTACTCTCAATATCACAAACAATATTTAGGACTGTTGTTTTGCTTCGAATGAGTAGCAGAGAACATTTCAGATACTCTCCGAGAACTATTTTCAATGTAGCACCGCTTAATCAGTAGTGTGAGTGAAGTAGGTGAACAGTTGTATTCATAAAAAAAGCGTACACGAATTAGAACGAGAGGAAACCTTAACCATAATTGCGTAAAACCGGCTTATCGCATGTTAAAGGTTATTAAAAATCCATAGCATTGGCGTTGGGCGTTAGTTCATTAGAATAACAAAAATTATTTTTTTTATTTTATAATATACCTTAACAGTTTTATAAAAATTACAATAGAAACAAAAAACGTTTAGCAAGAATAAATAAAATCCAATATTTGGTCATATATCCCTGTTTTTCTATTATTTGAGCCAGTCTATACGGAATTGGCTGAATTAAATTGGATACAATATTTGGATCAAACTCTTCCCAACACGCAAGTATTATTTCCCAAAAATTTTCTGAATTTTGTGGCCTAAAATTTCGATTATATTTTTTTTTACGATTATACCACGATTATTTTCAATTGGATTGATATCGGGACTATAAGCGACCTAAGTCAGCACTTCCACATTATGGGTTTGAAATCATTGGGTTACAGAATTGGCAGTGTGGACTGGACAATTATCTTGTTGAAATATGAAAGTATTATTGGGATATATTTGCTCAGCAGATTGTAACAATATGTTTTCTAAAATGTTAATGTAATTTCCGGTATGAAATCTTCCCTCTATTCGCCAGCAAACACCTGGTCCATGAACACTTATCCAGCCCCATACATTTACAGAGAAACGTCTATGTCTAGAAGTGTCTATATCGCTCTTCAACCCTGTTATTGTTTGGACGGTACACACGAATTTGCCCGTTATAAGTCGACTGGAACGTCTTTTTATCAGTAAAAATGACCCTGTTCCAAAATTGAGGGTTGCGGTATATATAATTTAAAGCAAAAATAATTCTTGATTGTCGCTGTTTTTCGGTAAAAAACATTTTTTTCGCAGCTGGGAGACATTTTAGTTCAGATTCCTTGACTCTCCTGCTGGCGGTAGGTTGAGAGGCAGGAAATGCTGTATCAATAACAGCATCCCGTGCAATTGCAAATGGATTATTTCTTAAATATCCCAAAAAGGCAGCATCCTGTTCAGGGTTGGAACGTTTGGGACGACCTGAACCAATTTTCCTCTTTAGGGATTCTTCTTGTTGCTTAATTTTCAATATAGTTTTCTTATTTTTATTATACAGCTGCGCTACAGCACGGATTGACCATCCTTCTTCGTTCCTTGATACAATTTGAGCATTTTCAACTTCACAACTGACGAGGCATTTTTATGTTCTTCTGTCAAAGTTTATTAAACGTTACCACCATCATGCAGTTTCAAAATTAATTACACCGACGCCAATGCTTTGCATTTTTGATAATCTATGACGTGTGATAACCTCCAATAAACAATCATTTAGACAAGCCGGTTTTACGAAAATATGACAAAACTTACCTCTCATACTAATTATTGTACGCTTTTTTTATGAATACAACTGTACGTGAGCTGTGAGTCATTGTAAAGGTATTTGTTGTCCCACAACGCATGATCACCGCTCGCCAGTATACACACTGTCTTGCAATAAACTTCCGCAAACTCGGTAGCTTTCGCATAAGAATTTAGAATACTCCAACTTGATATAATACCCAATAGACCAACTTAGCCAATATAAAAAAAAAAGGTACTAACGAGATTAAAACGAAAAATTGCATATTAATATTTTGTTAAATAATTAAAATGAATAAATTTTGTCTTGCAGGAAGTGAAAAACAGCGACTATTGCGATTATGTCCGTCCACCCATAGATAAGTTTAAGACGCTCCAGTTCGGTAGTTTTGACGAAATTAGGGAAGTCGGTTACCAACATGGCAAGGCGTATTTCGAAGAACAAAGCAAGGCCGGTAATATACCGCTGTTTCGAAGTTCTCAGACGTTCAAGGCGAAAGTTGGCGAGGAGTACCAGTCGCAGTACACTTTTACCGATTTGGCGCAGATGGTTTGTAAGGTTTCAAGGTAAGAACGCATTAAAAAATTGAATTATTATGTTATTTCCCTCCTTTGTCGGATTGGACGACTGTTTACCAGTCTAATATACATCAAGGTACAGTTGAGGACATATAAATTCGTACAATCCACCCATTCATAACCCGATTATAACACAGTTTGACTTTCGGAGATATTCGAGAAATACTAAAAAAATAATTTTGTTTTTAATTTTTGTATGATAAAATACTGATTATATTAATTAAATATAGTTTAAAAAACTAAAAAACCTGCTTTAACAATTAATTAAACTAAAAAGCGGAAAATAAATATAGTTTAAAATAATTCTTGAAATTCTTAATATAGGCAGAAAATAATAATTAACGATAAACATTAGTATTATTGTAAATAAAGCGTGGGGTGCTCGATATACGAAAAATATAGCGCCCCCACGCTTTTTTTCACTATAATACTAACGTGTATCGTTCATTATTATTTTCTGTCTATATTAAGAATTTATTTAATTTTTTATTTTATTTAATTTAATTTATATTATATATTAATATTTTATTTATTTATTATAAGAATTATTTTAAACTATATTTATTTTCCGCTTTTTAGTTTGATTAATTATTAAAGCGTGTTTTTTAGTTTTTTTAAACTATATTTATTTTTCATTTTTTAGTTTGAGTTATTGTTAAGAAAAAAAAAATTTTGAGTAGATTGAGCTATACCCAAAACCCAATATTATAAGCAGTGACGTATTATTCGAAACCATGGAAACTAATGCAAACCGCCAATGACCATACAGTATTTTGGTCGTTTCCATGGTTATGAGAGCTACGTCACTGCCTATATTTTTGGTAATAGACTATAGATTAGTAGATTATTGTAGGTATTGTCAGCGGTTCTTGATAAGTCTACAAAATTTAAATTAATCTGACCGTTTAAAGTGAGTAAAAATCGGGTTTAAAGAAGTCGGTTATAAACAAACATACATACAAACCCGAACAAACGACAAAAAATTTCAAAATTTTTTAAAAAAATTTGTCAAAATCTTATTTTGACGGGTAGAATTTTTATTAAAATTTTTCTCTATTTTTAGCAACAATATCTATACGACCCCACGTTTGTTTTATTACTATCGATTATTGTAATAAGTCTGACATATTGACAAGTGTCAAATTTTGACAAGAGAATTTTTTGCGTATTTTTTTCAACTTTCACACACCGTCAATATACATACGACCTTATAGTTTTTTCATTAATATAATTTTTTTAAACCATTTGACATGTTGACAACTGTCAAATTTTGACAGGAGAATTTTTTGCTTATTTTTCCCGAAGTCTCAGCATAGAATACTATACGACCCCATAATTTGTTTCGTCAAAATCGCTTCTTCGGTTTATACCTGACAGCTGTCAAAATTTGACAGGATAATTTTTTGCGTATATTTTTCAACTTTCCACCGTCAATATACATACGACCTTATAGTTTTTTCATTAATATCATTTTTTTTAACGATTTCACATATTGACAGCAGTCAAATTTTGACAGGAGAATTTTTTGCTTATTTTTCCCGAAGTCTCCGCATCGAATACTATACGACCCCATAATTTGTTTCGTCAAAATCGCTTCTTCGGTTTATACCTGACAGTTGTCAAAATTTGACAGGAGAATTTTTTGCGTATATTTTTCAACTTTCCACCGTCAATATACATACGACCTTATAGTTTTTTCATTAATATCATTTTTTTTAAACGATTTGACATATTAACAGCAGTCAAATTTTGACAGGAGAATTTTTTGCTTATTTTTCCCGAAGTCTACGCATCGAATACTATACGACCCCATAATTTGTTTCGTCAAAATCGCGTCTTCGTTTTATACCTGACAGCTGTCAAATTTTGACAGGAGAATTTTTTGCGTGTAGATTATTGTATTGTCAGCGGTTCTTGATAAGTCTACAAAATTTAAATTAAATCTGACCATTAAAAGTGGGTCAAAATCGGGTTCAAAGAAGTCGGTTACAAACAAACAAACATACATACAGGTGAAGCTAATTAAAGCGTTTAAAAAAGAAGGAGCACTTTCTGAAAACCCTTCTGTATGCTATTTAAGAAAACAGTTTAATTTTTCCGATTTTCGTTGGTTAGATTGCCGCAGCAAATTAGTTTTTTTTAAATACGGACCTGAACTTTAAAAAAAAAATTGAGTAGTTTTTAACCTTCCATATCTAATGATATAGGAGTTATTTAAAGTTTTTAAAAATTGTAGAGTAAGCATTGACTTTGAAAAATAACAAAGTGTGCCTTAAGTTTAACAAAAGACAATAGTGTTTCTTACCTTATTTTCTTAATGTCGTATTTCCGCATTTACTTAACTAAAAGGTATTTACTATTTTTTCAAACAACCCTGTTCCGTTTTCGTTTAGCTACTTTGTAAATAAACTCGGTTTACATAAATCATTTAAACGATTATCTACCTTAATTTTTTTAGGCCTTATGAAGAAGATTCTTCCACAGCAAGTTCCTCCGAATCTGACGACGAGGACGAAGACGAAGGTGGAGGAGGTTATGCTTCCGAACCGACCGTGGGCTTTTCTAATGTAAGTCCGTATTATTTGGTATTTTTATTTCAGAATTTTGACGCTTTATTTTCTCCATAACTTTTTGTTTTCTTGTCGGTCAGTATAATTAATTTATCAGGCTTTAAGGGCTCCGTACAAAATTGAAAAAACGAAACAGCTATATGGAATGTCTCTCGTTCGCAGCCGTTTTATTCCCAGACCTTTTGACAAAAAGGAACTGAAATTTGGGCTTAAGAGCAAACATTTTTTTCATCAATATTTCGTTAGTTCTTCGTTTTATCCAAAAATTGACTATAATATACCCTTTTTTGGAGTACAATTACCTACCCTTTTACGTTAAAAAAGGTTGGATTAATAAATTAATAAATTTATTAATTCATCAATTAAGGTTTTTTTAAACTTGAAATTGTAGATAATTGCTAGAAAATGAATTTTGTTCTGCTGATATTACATCCAAAATGCGCTATAATTGTGACATGTATTTGCACGGGACTTTCTCTCCACATTTTACTTATTTATATAAGTTTGTTAAAGGTACCGGTATGCTTTAGAAGGGTCCAAATTCGTTACTAGTTGGCCCTTCATATTTTCTACGGTCCTCGCCGTAAATTGTTCATAGTTTCAACTTTGTGTTCCTTTCTTTAGTCAGTAGAGGTGGGAAGTTCGACTTTTTTGGTGAATCAATTCAATCAATTCTTTTGATTCATTGATTCATTCAGTTAAAAAGATTCGGTCTCAAATACAAATAATTCTTTTCTTTTTAAAATATCGTGAATCGAGTCATCCTATAATTTTTCTGGGTAGACTTTTTTTTTTTGGTACTCCGGTAGAGGGTAGGATCATTCAGTTAAAAAGATTCGTTCTCAAGAGATTCTTTTCCTTTTTCCGTTTCGTCTTCAAATAAATCAAAAAAAATACGAAATCGATCTCGTCCTATACAGGGTGACCAGTAAAGTCCGCATCATATGGGATTTTTTTTTATTAATAGCTTTATTCGAAATTTGACTTTGGCATCAAGTTCTGCTTCGATCGAGATGAAAATTAAGCAAAAAAATAGTAGTCACGTGATTCGCATTATCTGTCAAATTTTAATTTTTTCCAAAAAATAATTCAAAAGTGGGGTTATTTCTGAAAATATCGAAAAAAGTTATTAGAAAAAGTATTTTTTTAAATGCAGTTTCTAGCCCATATGCAAAATTTTAGCTGCATAAGATAATTTTCATTTTTTACCCACCACTAAAATTTATTTCCCACTTAATGAACACTTTAATGATGACACTGTGTCCTTTTTTGTCTTAATATTAGGGTATTTCAGACCCAACCTACGTTTTCAAAAATACTTATTTTATGAAGTGACTTTATACAGGGTCAAAAACATCACATGCGACCAAATTTTAATAGCCCACTTTTGATTTTGTTGAAAAACACACATTTAAAGCTAAAACTGAGAAGTTTTATGTAGGTTGCGTTAAGTCTTAATCTGCAAAAGTGGTGCAATTTACAAAATATGGGTAAAAAATCAAAATTATCTTATGCAGCTAAAATTTTGCATGTGGGCTAAAAACTGCATTTAGAAAAACATTATCTAATAACTTTTTCGATACTTTCAAAAATAACCCCACTTTTGAATTATTTTTTGGAAAAAATTCAAATTTGACAGATAATGCGAACCACCTGACTACTATTTTTTTGCTAAATTTTCATCTCGATCGAAGCAGAACTTGATGCCAAAGTCAAATTTCGAATAAAGCTATTAATAAAAAAAATCCCATATGATGCGGACTTTACTGGCCACACTGTATAAACGGCTCATTTTATTGTCATAACGCTGTATACGGTATTTAGAATACGCGACGCGACAGCCCGATGTGGATCATCGACGATTCAAATTACAAAATCACTTAGCCTTTAGTTTTTATATATTTTTTCGTGATACGTCTATATTTTTATGTATTATATGTTTAACCTCCTGCTTTCTCTCACTATCATTCCTTATTTGCTTTCTTTCTTTAGTTGTACGGACGTCAACTGAGTTGGCATGGCTATTCTATAGACGACCTTATGACGAGTTAGCTCTCTCTAACCTAGACTGTAGTTTTTTTAGTTTGTTTGGTAACTATTACTTTTTTAGTTTGGTGTTGGGATAATCTTGTACATGTAAGTTTAGGTTTTAAAATGGACAAAAAAAGTGTGCACGTCAATCGTGGAAACATCGGCTTACGTATAGTAGTCCCGGTGGATGTTTACCCGTGCGCCATCAAAATCGTATAAATTAAATTGAAAATTACATACATTTATTTTCAACCAACAAGAACGCTCCTTTTTGTTAACGTTGGTTATAGCAAAGGGAGATTATGGCGAAAATTTTAAAAATTTATTTTTGGCCTATTGAGGGCTCCTTTTTGTTTACGTTGCTTATAGCAACGGGAGACTATCGCGATAGTTTATAGCCTATTAAGAGCAGTAACCCCTTTTACCACAATGAAAATTGCCGAACGTTTTGCTGGTCAAACGAAAAGAAAAAATAAAAATTGGTATTTAGAAAATAAATTCTACTTTAAATACCCCATCCAGAAAAGTAAATGACGATCGAAAATATTCCCAAAATTTTTTTCAGAATTTTTTTTTTATTTTTAGTAATTTTGTAATATCTTAAACAATTCTTTATTGGTCAGAAGCAAAATGACTTTCCCGGGTGTAGAATGTTGTACCAAACAATTTTTCTTAAATCCATTTTTCAATATCGGCCTTACATTTTTCTCAAAAACGTTGGGCCCGTAAATCCACTTTACACGCTTAAATTCACTTTACGCGCCCAACGTTTTTGAGAAAAATGTAAGGCCGATATTGAAACATGGCTTTAAGAAAAATTGTTTGGTACAACATTCTACACCCGGGAAAGTCATTTTGATTTTGACCAATAAAGAATTGTTTAAGATATTACAAAATTACTAAAAATAAAAAAAATTTCTAAAAAAAAATTTTGGGAATATTTTCGATCGTCATTTACTTTTCTGGATGGGGTATTTAAAGTAGAATTTATTTTCTAAATACCAATTTTTATTTTTTCTTTTCGTTTGACCAGCAAAACTTTCGGCAATTTTCATTGTGGTAAAGGGGTTACTTCCTCTTAACCTAATGAAATTAATAAGTGATAATTTTTGTTAGGTATACTACTACGACTTAATTTTAATTCAAATGTCAAGTCATTTCGAAGTGACAGGTGAGACAAACCAGCAAGTAACAATCAGTTTTTTAGTCGTACCCGTAATATTTATTGTTACAATAATATTGTGTAAAAAATTATTCGTTTTGGTAATGAATCAGCAAGTACGATTCCTAAAGAAATTGAGCTCTCATTTTTATTACTAAAATGTGAGAAACATTAAATAACAAATTTGTTATCTGAAATCCAATGTCTTTATAGTTTTGAATTCAAATAAAACTTTAAAAAACATATTTCCGATGAGTTTGGTTTAATATGACGCACTGTATTTTTACAATAGAAGTTGATTTTACTTGTTAGTAACTAAGGTTTATTACTAAAATTTCAGGAACATTAAAAGAAACTCAAATTTATGACATTTTCTTACCGAATCTCCCACGCAGCAGAATTAATTCCCGATAATTTTTTTCTCGGTTTCACTCATGTTTTTTTTGATAGAAAATTTCCCTCGTCATCGACTCGGAATAATTTTCTATCAACGAAAACATTCGTGACCTTGAAAAAAATTATCGGTATTATTCTGCTGCTAGGGATATTATAAGTGAAAATTTTTTAATCACGTGGTCGCTTGATCGTTAAACGATGACGTAGGGGTAAAGTTCCACCGGGACTACTGTAGAGTTATTTGTAATATATTACCTGTACAGGACAATAATATACATCTTCTACACTACGACTCCAAAACTTCTGGCAGTGACTTATCGCTTTCATATAGAGAGCAGCGTGCTGTGCGACGTGAGAGAATACAATTCCAGTGGCGTGTATATTTTAAATTCCAATTAGAGCAGAATATTGCATGGAATTGTTTCCTCGGAATTTACACAGTCTTCTGCTTTCTATATAAAAGCGATTAGTATGACAGAAATTTTGGACTTATATTATAGAGTATCACAAAACTCTTCGAGAAACAATTAAACACACCGCGATAACAGAATGTTTGAAAATAAACAACGTTTAATATTTGAAGATTTTCACCGATGTGATACAGGATGGATAATTCCTCCTACAAAATGACGTAAAACTTTGTTCGTCCAAAGTGTGGGTGTTTTAGTGTGAAGGGATTTTGTTACCGTGGAATCAGATCGTTCTATGTGCATCTTTAGAGGTATAACCGTTGTAAACTTAAACCATTAAAACCTCCTTAATCCATTGAATCATGCATACAGTTACAACTGCGAGAGTCTGCGAGAGCATACTGTATACAATTTGGCTACTTTAACACCACTGTACTTGTATACTAATTGACATGGACAGCATCAAAATTAACATTTTGATTTTTTAATAAATAAAATTTGTGTAGGTACTGTATTTTTGGTTTAAGAAAATTGGTTAAAGCATTTCTGTTTCATTAACACCTAATCCTAGAATCATGAAATTTCGAAGATGCCTTCTCTTAATAACATAGGGATTTTTCCAGAATTAGCCCCTAAAGGGGTTGACATTTTTATTGCGATTTCTGTATCGTCACCTTTTTAAAATTTACTTGGGGGTTGAAGCTACCTTGGGGGATACCGATAATGATTTAAATGGCTGGCTGGAAATTGGTACTATGCTTATTCTGTTAAAACAGGTACGTGTTTTGGGGAATTTTACCCCCAGAGGGAGGGAGCTGTGACGAAAAACTTTAAGCCCAACTTGGAAAAACTAGACCTTTCAGGTTATTTATATCAACAAGTCCAGAAAAGCGTCGTTCTCCAAACGTGCTACATAGTACGATACAAGTTTCTAAACAGTACACAGATGAATTTCTTCTCTGTACGGTAAAAATTACCAGCAATACCAACCGAAAGCTGTGGAAAAGAAAACAGAGAAAATAATAATAATCTTCATTCAGATAACCATTACAGTGAACATTTTAGGGAAAAACAAAAAAGGAAACTAATAAACTCTCATTTCAATGTCATCTGATAGGGTGAAGTTTATTCCTTGCTAGTATTAAGGGTTGGTCTTCCACTTAACCGTAGTTTATTCTGGCTATGTAATTAATCATAACTACTAAATCATAGAAAACAATAAAAAATAAAACGTATATACAGGGTGTCCCGAAATTAGCTGACAATATTTTAAGAAGATAAAGTACATCCAAAAATAAGACTAAAACCTTCTAATAATATACCTTCAAAAACGCTTGCCCCCTGAATTGGAGCTATGATAAGCAGTTTTTTCACAATATCTCAGAAACCGATTAGGGTATCGAAACAAAATTTAATACATATTTTACCCATGACAAGACGCAATAAACGGTTTAATTAGCTTAACTGTATTTCTTCCAGTGGCGTCCCACTGGGTAGGTAGTTGGAATAATATTGCCCTAAGTTTTTTATTTGTAGGATTTTTTTACTTCAGATGCAATTTTTAGAAGCCTTGAAGTATTTTGTTGGAAAACGGTACTCTTGTTTCATTTCGGTAGGACTCACCATTTCCCAGAAAAATCGATTTTTAAATTTTCAGTTTTTTGAAATCCGTTGAAAAGGCTAAGGTTTTTTTGCATATAATTTTCAAATTCTCCCTGCCTTACAAAATATAACACGCAGGTCTAGATTGTGCATCCAACAAAGAATTAGTTTCCCGTGTGGTTCCCAATCAAATTTGATTTGCAATTTGTTATTCTTTTTTGTTTTATTTTAAAACTATCTTAAAATCTCCATGAAAATAAATATTTAAAAAACAAGGTAGGTAATCTAAAAATATGTTTAATTTGAAAACGTTACATTCTGTCAAATTACAATAATAGAAAGTTTTATTAACAATAAATTTAAAATTAAAAAAGAATTACAATAAAACTATGAAATTAAAAAAAAAATAATGGTAATATTTACTTAAGACTCCACCCCGTGCAACGTTACTGGAAAAATATTTTAAAGTAACATCCTTTAATAAATATGCCTCGTCGCTGGTAGAACTTCTAATAAATTTCATGTTTTAATATTAAAAGTGATTGCTGAGATATGCAAAAAAAAACCTTAGCCTTTTCAACGGATTTCAAAAAACAGAAAATTTTAAAACCGATTTTACTGGAAAGTGGTGAATCCTACCGCAATGAAACAAGAGTACATTTTTCCAACAAAAGACTTCAAGGCTTCTAAAAATTTCACCTGAAGTTAAAAAATCCTACAAATAAAAAACTTAGGGCAATATTATCCCAACTTCCTACCCAGTGGGACGCCACTGGAAGAAATACAGTTAAGCTAATTAAACCGTTTATTGCGTCTTATCATGGGTAAAACATGTATCAAGTTTTGTTTTGATACCCTAAACGGTTTCTGAGATATTTTAAAAAAACTGCGTGTCATAGCTCCAATTCGGGGGGCTCTAGCCCCATAGGGAAGCGTTTTTAAAGGTACAATAATAGAATGTTTTAGGCTTATTTTTTAATGTACTTTATCCCCTTAAAATATTGTCAGCTAATTTTGGGACACCCTGTATAGGTACATTCCCTAGACATGTACCTTTAGATAAGCAAACAATAATCACGAAAGTGGCAAGCTTATGGCCTGCGCATGTAAACAAAACCACACAGGAATAGGTATGCGCACTGCACAATTATCATTTAACAAATAGACAGGTCCGGGTTTAAAATAATTTTTTTGCTCAAAAAAATGTAAGAGTTAACCTTCAATTTATTTTTACGTGTAAACAGCTAAAATTTGCCCCATATTATTGGCAAAAATTGGAACCAATTCTAATTTTTTGACCAAGTTGGGAAAAAAAGTAGTGATTTCTGGTATTTTTAGTAGCTGCAAATCTATCATATTTTGAGGATTAAAAATCCAGTCGGTTCTGAAGCGTATTTATATGAGGTTGATAAAGAAGGAAAACCTTATAACAAGAGGGTTGTGCGCATGCCCATCCCTGTTGAGCGCCAAGGGATCTGACCAGCGAGCCATGCGTACAAACGTATCCCAAGTAGCATTTTTAGTGGAAGAAACGTAGCGGCCACGAAACTAGTAACTTTAATGTGTATTGCCAAAGTCACTACCACGTGGTAAAAATGGTTCTATTACGTGGATGTCACCAAAATGGGGAACACTTTTTTCGTGGCAGCCACGTCCCAACGACGTTTTCGGATTTTATACAATGACGTTTAAGCCACGTTGCGATTACGTGACGAAAACGGGGGGGTATGGTGGCCGACACTAAAAAGAAACTTTACTGCGCTTGTCTATTGGTTAAATATTTTTATGTATGTCGGTCTCTTTCTTACATATTATTTATCTAATTATCCATACTTTTCCTATAACTACTTACTGAATAATTATTATAATATTATTAAAAACATTTCAAACATGAACCTGTAGAAAATAAGTTCCCAGAGCATAAAATTACAACGATTCAAAGTTTACTGTCAAATATGGGTGTTATAATTTGAAATATAAGCTTGCGCCGTTGGAAAATTATATATTTAAAAAAAAGTTATAAATCCATAAATTTCAAAAACCCGAATATTATGTATAAATAGGTTCGTCTATAGTTTTATATCAATCTTGGTTACCTCAAACTAATAATTATGTATTGACCCACGAAATTTAATGCAGCACAGATGAGAAATAATATTTTTTTTTATGGCATGTTTATTTTTCTCATAATGGCGGCCTAAATTTATTTGTAAACATGTCTGCTTTTAAAGGCGACAATTTTAAATTCACATAACCCTAAAATGTGTATTTAAAGTTGCAGAAACTAAAAATATTTCACTCTATAGTTACATTCATCAAACAAGTGGCCAATGGAACTAATCTGTCAACTGTCCGGCCACTACAAAGTAGCAGCAACACTGCGGCACCTTGATTCGCCACGTTAAAGTTCCTAAAACGCCGTTGCCACGTTGCAAGCACCTTGTTCCGCCAGTTCAAAGTTATAACCGGAAAGAGTTCTTGTCGGGATACAGTGTTGCCAGTTTATGACAATGAAGTCGATAAATCTCAAATTGCACTAATAAACCTTTAAATTTTTATGTACCTATTAATGTTTACTAAAAATATAGGGCAAATTATTTTAATATATATCATACTTTTACGATAACTAAATTGTTACAATTTATTACAAATTTTTCAGTTCCTTTATTGGATTTTTTAAACATGCTCTGACATCACTGTCGGGATCTAACAACATAACCTCTAAATTGAAATAAATAACAAATACTTATTTCATGTCAATTTGTGGCGCTTTTTTATTTTTATTTCTATTATTTAATAAATAAATAAATAATCTGAGATGCAATATGTTTTCGTCATTACAGACGTCAGAAAAATCTTCATCAGGAACAGGAACAAACAAACCGTCAATAATATAGTATCATGAACACAATTTACTTTAGTTTCAATTTCGTCACAATGCGTATGATCAACATCTTCAAAATCGTGAAAGGCAATGGATTTACTATTCGCTTGTACTGAGGTTGAAAGCAGAGCTCGAAATTTTGTATGATTTTTCTGTACTGACGGTAATTGCTGCTTATTTACAGGATAATAATATTTAAGTGTGGCACTTTCCGCGCTTTCGTTTTGTTGTTTTATTTTCCTATAAAATGTTGTCGAATGTCGGAGAGTGTTCCAACGCTTTTTATTGTTGCCCGTTCTACACAAACACTAAATAAAGTTAGTAATAATAAGTACCTACGCTAATACGACAGGAGTCCAACCCCAACTATGGAGACGGAGGATTTTGATTTTTTTTTTAAGATGAAAGAGGGTCCATGTACGAATCAGATCACTATTGGGTAACGGTTACTTCATAGTGGATTTTGACGGTAATAAAGACTTTGCAGTGAGTTTGATTCCATGCAAAATGTGGAAATCACTTATGGGCGTAGCAATACCGTGGTGATAGTATCCACAATTATATAATCAAGTGCCGTCACATTAAAGGTTTGTAAAAAGTTTTCGAAACGTCGCTAAAACTTTTAAACCCACTATATGGTTATTACCACTTGGAAGAAATATTTGGTGGTTGCCGTTACTTTTAATTTCCACTTTATAGTTTGGATAATTTTAAGGTCATTCCGTTTAGTGTTCATAACGTTTCAGCCACCATATCAGACCACCAAAAAGTTATGAAACTGTGAAGTGGCTTACAGAGGTGAGAATTACGTAATTGCAACTACCCAATATAAAATAAACATATTATCACTGTAAAATCTTAGATTTAGTGATCATTACGTAATAACCACTTGGTCAAAGTTGCTGTATAAGTTTTTGTCACTAATAATGCTACTTGGGATGTTTCCACCCATAACTACCGTGCGAGCAAAAATTATTTGCATCAAAGAGGGCCTTGCATCTAAGGACGTAATGCTTAGCCGTAGAGCTTAATACCTGTTGGGTGTCAGTAACTACCTGAATTAACGATCAGTCAGTTATTCCGTCATCTTTGACAGTCGTTACAAGTAATTTGATTCATCGCTAATTTTTCCAATTTCTTGAACAATTCACACAATGCATGGGCTTTACGGAACAACACAAAATATTCATGGTTGAAGCGTATTTTCAAAACGGGGTTAGAGTAAATTGTGAGTGGCAATACAATCCGGGTGGTGTGTGCATGGACGATTTTGACGAACATTTTCCTAACGTTTTTTTTTTTTTTTTTTTTTTTTTTTTTTATGATCGAGCACAAGCACTATAGGAAAAATCCTTTAAGGCGCTCTGGGAGCGGTGCGTGTGCGAAGAAAGCGATTCACGTTTTTCTTGAATCGTTGGAGGTTATATTCGGTTGGAAACACGGTCTCAGAAAGGCCGTTCCACAAAGATGACGTCCTCCAAATAAAAGAGTTCTGAAACAATGATGTTCGGGGTGTACTAAGTTGAACCACATAGGGATGGGCGGCAGTGGTTCGTCGTGTGTTTCTGCTATGCATTACTCTAGGTGGAATCGAGCGGGCAATATCTGTCGAACACTTGCCATGAAAATATCTGTAGAAGAGAGTCAAATCACCAACCTGTCTTCGATGTTCTAAGCTGTCGAGGTTCTTAGTCAGCTCGTGGTCGCCGATTAGACGAACGGCTCTCCTTTGGATGGAATCCAACAACCGAAGGGTATGCTTCGGTGCAGAACTCCAGATATGAGAGCAGTATTCCAGTGATGGTCGAATCTGGGCTTTATAGAGTGTCAAAAGTTGTTGAGGTGTATACAACTTTTTGGTACGGAAAAGTATACCGAGCTTCTGAGAAGCTGCCCTGGCGATTGCCACTACGTGATTATGCCAAGACATATTTCCTCCCAGGTTGACACCCAGCAAATTAATAGACGAAGTCAGTGGAATTGCGTGTCCTGCCATAACGATATCGGGTTCTGCAATGTTGACCTTCTTAGAGAAAACTGCAGCCTGGGTTTTTTGAGCGTTAAATTCGACTTGGTTACTGTCACCCCAAGACAAAATTTCTTCCAGGTCTTTATTGAGGCGTGATACCTCATGTTGTCTGCGAAGATTTGCGTCAGTAGCCGATGTTTGAGGTTTCAAAGTAAAAGATGAGATAAGTGTGCTGTCGTCAGCAAAGCAATATAATGGATTTTCTGTTTTCGCTAGAAGGTCGTTAATGTACAGTAAGAAGAGAGTGGGAGATAATATGGACCCTTGAGGAACACCAGCATTGATGGTGAAGGTGTCTGAGAGAAACCCGTCAATCGCCACTTGCAGAGAGCGGTCCTTGAGGAAGCTAGACAACCATGAACAAAATCGACCGGGCATACCATAAGAACGCAGTTTGCTTAGGAGCCCCTCGTGCCAGACACGGTCAAAGGCTTTAGAGATGTCCAGTGCAATAGCCCGGGACTCCCCATGATGTTCGATTGCGTTGCTCCAAAGATGAGTGACATAGGCTAGCAGGTCTCCTGTTGATCTGGACTTACGAAAACCATACTGATGGTCGCTGATAATTTTAAGGCCTTCCAGGTATTTTATAAGTTGTTGGTTAATAGCTTTCTCCATCACCTTTGATATAACTGAAAGCAATGCGACTGGTCGATAGTTGTTTGGCAGGGTTTTCTTGCCTTTCTTTGGTATAGGCTGGACTCGCGCCTTTTTCCAGCAAGATGGAAATATTCCTTTTTTGTAGGATAAGTTAAAAAGTCTACAAAATACTGGTGTGAGTTCATCGGCGCATTTCTTGAGCACTATAATAGGAATTTCATCTGGACCAGAAGCTTTTTTGGCATCGAGCCCCTTCAGAATTCGTTTGACAGGACGCTGACGGAATACGATATCAGTCATTTCCGATCGAACTGCTGGAATGTTCGGGGGTGTTTTTCCCTGAAAGTCTACCGTGGAGTGTGAAGCAAAGAGTTCTGCGAGTACGTTCGCTTTATCTTTAGCCGTGGTTGCTATTGTGCCGTCAGAACGTGTTAGCGGTGGAATATTTGATTTGGTAAAATTTTGACTGACGGCCTTAGCGACTGACCAAAAGGACCTAGATCCGTTAGGACTGGCGAGAAGTTTATTTTTGATCCTCATGTTGTGAGCCTCTTTGTTTTGATCTATAGTTTGCTTGCACTGGTTTCGAGCGGTAACAAAGATGGTGCGATTCACATCGGTAGGATTTTTACGCCATTGTCGGTAAGCTAGATTTTTAGCTCTGACAGCACGCTCGCAGTTCTTGCTAAACCAGGGCTTGCCATTAGAAGGGCGCTTCTTGGAGAAAGGAATAAATGCTTCCATGCCAGTAAGAATGACATCGGAGACCTCTTGAGCACAAGCGGATGGATCATCTGAAGAGAAGCACACTTCCAGCCAAGGAAAAGTGCGAAAATGGTCCCTTAGGTCTTCCCAACTAGCTGATGTGTAGTGCCAAATTTTACGAGGTTTAGGAGGTTGTTCAGAACAAATTGGCAGCTCGCTTAGAGTTGAAATAAGTTTGTGATCGGAAGATCCTAATGGAGGATGAACGGTGACTGTGTATAGGTCAGGGTTGGATGTCAAAAAGAGATCTAAAAGACTAGCAAAATCTCCATCTCGGTCTGGAATTCGCGTTGGTTCTTCCACGAGTTGAGTTAGACCAGAACTGATCGCAAAAGATTCCGCCTCACGACCCTGTTCATCGTTGGTATTTGAGTATTTGAGCCAGTTGATATTGTGGACGTTAAAGTCACCAAAGATAGCGACTTCGGCATTAGGATGGTTGGTTTGCAAGAAGTCAATTGTGTTTGCTAGTGACGAGAAAAGTGCTCTGTAATGGGTGTCACTTGGAGGACGGTAAAGGCAGCAGATAAACTTGGTGATTTTCTGCGTTGATATTTTAAACCACATTACATCAAACTCTGCTGGTTCAAGTGTGTCCTCTCGTTGGCAGCAAAGATCATCTCGGATAAAGAGACAGACCCCAAAGTTGCGTCTAAATCGGAAATGAAAATCGTATCCAGGATATAAATAGCTGACGGTGTTCGTTGACGATCTGACCTTTGTCTCGGTCAGTGCGAGCACATGGGGCTTGGATGATTGTAAGTGCTGGTGGACCGAATTGATGTTGGTATTAAGCCCTCTGATATTGCAGAAATCAATTTTGAAGCTGCTGTTTTTGGGTGTGTCAGCAACTGTAGGTGCCACACTATTTCTCCGTTGAGTGTTGTTAGGGGAACCCAATATATTGTCGGAGACAGTGGATGTTCGGTTAATATCGCTTGATGAGGCCACAGGATCAGCCCCCACCCGGAGATCCGATCGGGGGGCGAGTTTACCTCCGGAGTATTTTGGTCCTGGAGCTTCCATCATGCTTTTTCTTCCCACCCTGGAAACCGGGAACATCGGCACAGCGACGAAACGTTGACTCAAAGAATAACTCAAGAGCAACTTCACGCCGCCTAAGCCGATGCAATGGTATCTCACCGGGCGATGCCGGGTGGGCCAGCATCTACCATTTTATTGCTGGGAATTTTTATCATTACCTGAAAAGAACCGTGGATGTGTTTAGGGAAACAGGTTCTATACAACACAAAAAAGGAGCAGGAAGACCATCTGTAAGAACAGAAGAACTTGTTGCAAACGTTCGTAAAATAATGCAAAATACGCCAACAAATTGTATAAGACGCCTGTCCCAAAAAGTCGGAAGATCTGATGGAACATGCAGGACTATTCTTAAGAAGCAGCTACATTCATTTCCTTATAAAGTGCAAGTTTTCCAAGAAATACAAGGCGCAGGAATTACTTTCGATGGTTTACCCAAAATTTATTGGAAAGAAATGATTTATTAGACCTGACATTTTTTTCGGATGAAGCCTGGTTCCACCTCTCCGGTTATGTGAGTTCTCAGAATACATGTAATTATTTTTCTTTTTCTTTCTGTATATTCTTATTTGTTAATTTTGTAAACAACAAAAATAAATTTGTATTTTGTCTACTTATTTTATTACTCATTAGTTTGGCATATCATGTCATAATATAAATGTGACAAAATTTTAACCTAGATCTGGTTAGATATATCGTCCCCATATCATTGTGATCTAAACCAATCCCTACGTTTTTCAATCCAAGCCCTCTTTGATGCAAATAATTTTTGCTCGCACGGTATATGGTAATAACGTTCCTAAATTGAATTGTCAGACGACCCGATGCTTCTTCGACGACAATTTATTAAAAATATTCCCTGATAGTGATATAAGTGTGTGGTTTTGGATAAAACATATGTTTCTGCATGTTGCTTTAACATTTCTTTTAGTTGCATTTGAATGCATGTATTCTATGATTATCCCGTAATTATTTAAAAGACATAACCTCCTCAAATTATTGTTTATTATTTCTCTAGCAGGAACAAAAGGATCAACGTAGAGGTCGCCGCGCTGGTGGCTCCCTCTCCGAAAACGAACTAGACTCCGATGTAGATTTTGATCTCAATCCTGCGTCAAAAAAATAGTATTGGTGAATTACCTTAGTTCAAATAATTTGCTTGTATGTAAGTACTAATAATGTAATTTTTCGTTACCAAAAACCAAGGCTCAAGTGCCTTTTAGTCAAATTTTTTACCAAAAATTGTGTGAAGGTAAAAATATAGTTTTTAAGGAAGAGCTTACATAAATTAATATTTTTTTGTAGTGATATTAATTAATAGCTGAATTTTTTTTCGTGATAAAGATAACTAGACCTTAAATGTAACATAGTTTCCAAATATTAAGAGCCACGACAACGCGTAAAACTGTACAGTGTGACCAGTAAAGTCGGCATCATATGGGATTTTTTAAAATTAATAGCTTTATTTAAAATTTGACTTTGGCATCAAGTTCTGCTTCGATCGAGATGAAAATTTAGCAAAAAATAGTAGTCACGTGATTTGCATTATCTGTCAAATTTTATTTCTTTTCAAAAAATAATTCTAAAGTGGGGTTATTTCTAAAAATATTAAAAGCTTTTTTAAATGCATTTTCTAGCCCACATGCAAAATTTCAGCTGCATAAGATAATTTTGATTTTTTACCCACCACTAAAATTTATTTTCCACTTAATGAACACTTTACTGATGACACTGTGTTCTTTTTTGTCTTAATATTAAGGTGTATTACTTTCAGACACAAACTACGTTTTAAAAAATACTTTTTTTATGAAGTTACCTTATACAGGGTCAAAAACAAATACACTTTGCATCACATTCGACCAAATTTTAATAGCCCAATTTAGATTTTGTAGAAAAACACACATTTAATATACACATTATATATACACTTTAAAGAAAATGTATCTGAAATAAAGCATTGTCAAAAGTAAGAAGTTTTATGTAGGTTCCGTTACTTACGAGTCTTATTTTGCAAAAATGATGTTATTTACAAAATATGGGTAAAAAATCAAAATTATCTTATACAGCTGAAATTTTTGCATTTGGGTTAGAAACTGCATTAAAAAAAACATTTTCTAATAAATTTTTTCGATAGTACTGTCAGAAATAACCCCACTTTTGAATTATTTTTTGGAAAAAATTAAAATTTGACAGATAATGCGAATCACGTGACTACTATTTTTTTGCTTAATTTTCATCGCGATCGAGGCAAAACTTGATGCCGAAGTCAAATTTTGAATAAAGCTATTAATAAAAAAAATCCCATATGATGCGGACTTTACTGGTCACAGTACTTTAAGGAATTTTTTAATTGCTATTTGCAAAGTTTTCACGCTTACTATTTTGACAGGCTACAGCATCTATATGGTTCAAATTACATACTACACTGTTTGTTCAAAGGTAGAAGACAATGATGTTTCTTAAATTGATAGAAGGCTTGCATTGTCTTTATTTGTTTTATATCACAACGTTTCAACTGGTATGTATCTCTAGTCGTCTTCAGGTGAATGCTTGAAAAGCAAAGTAACTACAGCTACTTTAAATGCGATCCATCCAAAATTTTGTTCACGCTTAATGTATTGTAACTTTTTTTTCCGTAGTCCGATTTAAATGATATTTTTTTTGTAAATACATGCTTCAGCTTTAATTAGATTTTTCCGTTTTTTAAAAAGCTTTATACTTGGTGAAATATACAGGGGAATAAAAAGTATGTTTTTTTCCTTTAAGTTTGTAACACCCTGTAAAGTGATTTTGCAATATTAACTCTAATAAAGAAGCAAATTTGCAAAGCTTAATCTATTCCTAACAGATTGCTTTTTTATTTGGCTTGATATCTTTCTCGGTTCAACAGATACGATTTTTTTAAGAAAACACTACACATTTTATTAAAAGATTTTAATTTTAACATTTTTTGCAAAATATTTTTAATTTAAAATAATAATATAATAAAATAATAAAACAAAAAAAAAACCAATAACGGGTATTACCACCCCGAGCATGAACCACTGCCTCCATTTGCCTTGGCATTCCTTGAATGAGGGGTCTGATCTGGTTTTGATCGATTTGACCCCATACTCCGATAAGTCCTTCTTTTAACTGTTCTAAGTTATTCAGAACCGGAACTCGTTTTCGAATCTTTTTACCCATCATGTCCCAGACATGCTCTATGGGGTTAAGATCTAAGCTAAGTCATGGCCAGTCCATTTTTCGTACTTCTACGTCTTCTTAATATTATGTAACAATTATTGCAGTGTGAGGCCGAGCATTATCTTGCATCAGTATGAAGTTATCTTCCATAAAGGGTGCAAAAGGGACGACGTGTGGTGCTTAAATATCCCGAATATATCGATCAGCCGTCATGGTTCCTCCATTAACCATTACTAACTCAGTTTGAGCTTCCATATTTATGCCGCCCCACACCATTACAGAACCGCCACCAAAATTTTGGGTTGTAGAGAAAAGGATTTGTAAAGAGCGCTCACCTGATCTACGATGTACTCTCTGACGACCATCTGGAGATGGTAAGCAAGATCTTGACTCGTGAGAAAATTAAATGTTACTCCACTCCTCGAAGCCCCAATTTATATGTTCTCGCGCAAATCGGAGACGTTGTCTCCTATGATTTCTTGTTAACTCTGGGCCAGTTGCGGGACGTCTAGATAATAAATCAGAACGTTTTCGCGTAACACATTAAGAGCTACAAAACGATCATCTCGGGCATTTGTACATTGTTTTCTGCAGATCCTATTCTCCTCGAAAAATTGCCAGTTTCGTTAAAACGTCCCACGGCTCTCTGAACACTGGATCTTGTACATCCTAAAACTCTAGCAGTATGATACTTCCATCACTTACTAAAGCTACTGCTCTTGCCGCATAAGTAGGTGAAAGGACCCTTATTTTCAACTAACAAAAATTTACACACCACAGAATAATAATAACATAAAAACTGTCAAGATATGACTTGTTTTACAAAGCCATAGCACCCTTTGTTTTATGTTATAATTTAAAATTAAAATCTTTTAATAAAATGTGTAGTGTTTTCTTAAAAAATTCGTATCTGTTAAACCGAGAAAGGGTGTTACAAACTTAAAGGGAAAAAAACATACTTTTTATTCCCCTGTATAGTTCACCAAGTATAGAGCTTTTAAAAAAAAGGAAAAAATCTACTTAAAGCTGAAGCATGTATCTACAATTGAAAAAAAACATTTACATCGGACTACGGATAAAAAAGTTACCATTCATTAAACTTGAACAAAATTTTGGATGGATCGAATTTAAAGTCGGTGAGTGTAGTTAGGTGCACTGAAGCAACTTTCAGTGCACGGTGCACCTAACTAGTATAAACAGAACAATAGCTACTGTGGTTATTTCGCTTATTAACTATTCACCTGTAGACGACTTGAGATCGGAGATACCTACTAGATAAAACGTTGTGATCTAAAACCAATAAAAAAAATGCAAGTCCAGAACTCCTCTATTATTGAAGAAACTTCATTGTCTCCAATCTTTAGACAGACACTGTAGTATGTAATTTAAACCATACAAATGCTGGAGCCTGTCAAAATGGTAAGCGTGAAAAACTATGCAGCGATTGAAAAATTCCTTAAAATACAGTTTTACACGTTGTTAAATGTTGTTGGTTTGCGAGCAGTTTTTGAGTAAACGTCACAAATGACACAATATATACAACAACAAAATACCTACTCTTGTTCGAGGACTGTTGTTTCAATTTATTTTTACAATGCAATTTATTTCTAAGGTATAACTTATAGGCAAATTTCGTGTGAGGTTCTTATTCTTTATAGGTACCACGTGACATGTGTTAGCTTTAACTTTAATGTACATAAACGAAAAACTATTATAATAGATTTAAATTTTATATTTAGATGTATCATCTCGTAAAAAAATCAGTTCGAAACACGTTTGTAGTTTTATTAGTTTCAGAATGTTCAAACGCGAAGCCTTCCACGAACTATACTGAAGAAATGACACAGGATGATATTTGACGCTACTCGGGGGGTAAAAAGTATCTAAATGCATATAAAGGAAACATCACATTTATTTAGAGGATAGTATAGTGTCCGCGAAAATAATTAAATGTGAATAATCGTCGCATATCGGACAAGTGTGTAACTGTTTTTGTTTATATTGGAATACACAGTGATCCAAGCACAATAGATACCCTGGGGCGGGTACACCATGACGGCAGTGGCGTAGCCAAGGGGGGGGCGCCTGCCGCCCCCCTTGCATGGCGCCCCTTGCCGTTTCGTGCCCGTATGCAAAATAAAAATATACTTTAATTACACCCTGTAACATCTATTGAAATTAAAAATAATTTGGTATTCTATTATAGGTATGTATTTTGAAAAACAAACACCATATTTTTAATAATAATAATAATAATAATAGTGGTTCTAAAAAATCATAAAGCGCCCCCATATATGTTCGCCCCTCCCGCCCCGCAAGGCTGCATGACGGCCTCGTCCTCGTTAGGAGTCTACGGGCAGCCATAGCCCAAGCAATCCGAACAACAGCGGTAAGATGTATTAAAAGCCTTTTGCAAAATCAAAGCGGCCATCGATATATCGTAGCGCTATCCCAGCGGAATTAACTCCAATATAAAAGGCAGTCACACTGGTAATAATCAAAAGGTAGACAACTAAAAATAAACCACGAAGTGCAACACCAGCCAGTATAGGGAACGCTAATTGCGTTTTCACCGGAACATCTGCCGTTTTGCTGATTAGAGACAGATCAACGCTGGCACCCACTAGAATGCGCGCAATCTGTTTAAGATGGCGCTTTGCTTTTGTAAAAAGGCTTTTAATACATCTTACCGCTGTGTTGGGATTGTTTGGGTTATGGCTGCCCGTAGAGTCCTAACAAGGACAAAACGGCCGTCGTGGTCTACCCGCCCCAGGGTATCCATTGTGCTTGGATCCCTATGTATTCCAATATAAAAAACAGTTACACATTTGTCCGATATGCCCCGATATTCGCTTTTCATTATATTTATTGATTAGCGCAACCTGGGGGTGGACAGAATTTAGCCTTAAAGATGGCTTTGCCTTAAATTGTTCAATTTTAAACTTTGTGTTTCCTTTCTTTCATCGGCTCTTTTAGCCTCATTAGCGTCTAGGTATGGATCTACTAAAGTAAAAGCAGTGTTACTAACTCGTGGTATCCTGGTAAATTTTTGTAAGTTTTGTAAATATTTTTTAATAGACAGAAGAAGATTTTTCCTTTAATGGTCTTTAAAGTCGACGCTCTGCACAGCGTCATATCGGCCATTTTCTTAATACCCAGTAGTAGTTCGCTAGAAGTTTGGCAATGCTGCATATAATTTACAGATAGCTGCCGCCAAGTTCTTGTGGTGGACGGACCCCCGGTTGCCAACATGGTCAGTTGGAAGAGACGAAACTAAACCCGAGGAGTAAACTGCGGAGGAATTTTGATGTACATATCTGGGAATTAGTGGCATTACTAAAGGATTTAGTGGGCATTACAGGAATTAGTCGATGCAGTGGAGGAATTTGTAAACGCATTAGAGGAATTAGTCGAGGTATTAGAGGAATTTATCGAGGCATTGGAGGAATTAACCACGGTGTTAGAGGTATTACTTTGAAAATAAAACTTTATTTTGGCATTAAATTTACTTTATTGTGTTGAATAATATAGAAAACGGCACGCACTCTCGTTTTAAAACAGATGACAGCAGAAATTTGTCATCGATCAGCTGATATTGGGAAATAATAATATCCTCAGATTAGTAGCGGACATTAATGAGCCCAAACACCGAGTTATGAATTGCGTTTTTGTGCTTTTTGTTATATTTAATTACGTTTTCTAAATATTTTGTGGTTATGGTGCCTTTTATTTTTACCTTTATTGAATTTTAATTAAGTACTTTGGTGTGGCCGGTAAGTACCTACAAATATTAGATATTCATTTGACCAAAAATTTACAGGTTAAAATTGTTTTTAACTTTATGTTAGCCCACATACAAGTTTAGAAATGTAACCGTATTATGATACGGCCAACAAATTCTATAAAAACCATATTTGGGTCTACGTACCTTACGTAGACCCAAATATGGGCATTTCCTTGACAGTAAATGTAATATCTGACTGAATTCAATTAGTTGATGTTGAACTGTAGGTATTGTATTTTACCTATAGGTATAATATGAACAAATAAAACAAATAAAATTCTAAGTCCTATTTAAAGTTGCGTTTCAGTTAATTTAGTATTTTCAAGGTTTGGATAATTATTATATAATATACTTTTTAAATCTATTTCGACACTTTATCTTTAAATCATATAAAAACTCATGTTTATTATTACTTACCTTAAATTATAATGTTTATAAAACAAAACTTTGAAAAGAAATTATTGTTATTATTGTTTGGGTTTGTTCGGTTTCAAATCTCATATCGCTAAAATAACTTTAGAATCTCGTGGTGAAAATGGGTCAATAAATCAAAAAATGACAGTTTGCAAAATAATTTTTGTTGTCCAGAGGTTACTATGATAAAAAATAGTTTTACCAACATAAAATTTAGACATAAAAATTTACAAAATTTGAAGGATTAATTTTGTTTTTAAAATGTATTTTTCTTGATTATAAAAGGTGAAATAGAAAAAAATGTATAAAGCACATGTTTCATAAGGCGTTTTAGCGCACGTGTCAATAAAAAAACTCGCCACTTTGTGGCTCGTTTTTTAAAATAGACGCGTGCGCTAAAACCGCTTCTTATGAAACGTGTACTTTAATATACTATTATCACTTTAACCGAAAACTACGTTACTATGAAGACAATATATTATATGTCCAGTGGCGGCCGCATAACCATAAAAAAATAAAATGGCTTTTTTCTAAATATATTTTTATAAATTTATGAATTTACCTACTTATTTATAGGACATATTTACATTTAATTATGTATTTAATTAGACACTCGGTTAATGGATTTTATTCAAATATTAGATGAGTTGTCAAATAAATTTTCATTTTTTTAAATTTACAGACTTAAGGTGGGAGTATCAACATGCTTGCCAACCTATTTCGCGTAGATTTAGTTATTTTTTCTAACTTTTACACAAAATTTAAATAAAATCAGTATCGACTTGATATTCTATAGGTAATAATTGACATATTTAATAAATATCAAGGAATTTCATAACTTATTTTAGGAGAATTGTATAGCGAAAAATATTGGGTAAGATTTTTTTTAACATTATAATGTCATTGTTCTTTCACTATACAATTCTCCCAAAATTAACAAGGAAATAAATAGATATTTTTGTAATATATCAGATATTACCTAAGTAATGTGTCGACAATACTGATTTTATTTAAATGTTAGTCAATAAAATAATAAACTTGAAAAAATAACGCGAAATAGGTTATAGGTTGGTAATGGATTAAATGACGTTGAGAATGCCACCTTAAGATATAAAGATACATTTTATTATTTATTTAAACTGAAATTTACCATTGGCATTAGACGAACTAGACTGGGTACATATCGCTAATCGTCAGCCGAGAGTGCATCTATTATTAGTACTAAAAATTTGTATTTAAAAAGTATTATTCTTAGTTTCTTTTTTCTATGTTTTCTATTGCTTTTTTTGCCTCACCTTCCTGCGGAACGTGAAGGGGAAACATATCGCCAAATTGTCATTATAACAACTGACAAAAACTAAAGTATAAAAATAACGGGTACAAAATTTCCGTTTTCTCGTATAGATAGGTAGTTTTTGAAGACGGCATCGTATAGTGCTCGATGTCCCGTTTCCAATGCCGTCTCGCTCAATTCGCTACGGCTTTTCGTTACGGAAATAGAAGATATTTAATATTATGACATTGATATTAACATTGAACCTATCAGCACCGGCTCTTTTTAAAATCGCAGAGCAAACGTATGCAATGTGGAATAATATACTTTCCAAGTTTGTCCTATAAAAATATGTATTCAATTAATTTAAACATAAGTAAGAAACTATTCTTACATTGATAGCTGCTAAATTAGTTTAAAAGCTTATTACCTCTAATAATTGTAAAGCATTTCGATTTGCGATAAAAAAGATATGTTTAGTTTCTTCAGAACCCAAGTTCGTTTTTTTTTGTACCGAGCATTGTCGCTGTAAGAATTCAAAAGCTTCCCGATTTTTCCGTATTAAAAATGAAGAAACAAAAAAAATATTTTTCATTGTAGTTTGCTCTCTTCGCTAAGGTAGGTACTCGGGTAGGTATACACGTAGGGAAAATGTTTGTCCGCCCATCTCTTAGTAATAAGTTAGAATAGTACAAATATGAAGTATCGCAAAGCAAACAGAGGTAGGTAGATTATGTTTCCCCCGCCCATCGTATTGCATCTCGCTTATGGCACTCGCTGGTGGCACTCCGCGCCGCTTCGATTCTATTAATATCAAATAAATATTCATTCTTTCGTACGTTGCCGCCTGAATGAAAGGATCAGGATCGAGCAAAACGCATCGAGCCAGCCAGATCCGATGCGATGGTGTGGGGGAAACATAATCTACCTATTTCTGTTTACTTTGCGATACTTCATATTTGTACTATTCTAACTTACTACTAATAGATGGGCGGACAAACGTTTTCCCTACGTGTATAACATTTCAATCAAAAGTTGTTTTCAGTACGAGAAAAAATAAAAACCGCATAAAAAACTTGTCTGAAATAGCTTATTTCACTTGTTTACAATTATTGACCATTTCTATTACCGTTAGGTATAGAACAATATATTTGAAAAAATTAGTATTTCAGATGACCTAAATAAATCTCCAAACCAAAAATATGTGGGACGCACCCAATTCGATTTATTAACGATCCAACATGGACCCTATATTGATTTTAAAAAACTCAAATAATTGACTTCCCAACTTTCGATCGCATTGGCAAACAACAGTGTTCTATAGCCCAACGTCGTCTACACGTCGAAAAAGTTTAAATCGATTAAAATGATTTTTGCCACCTGTAACGCGATACAACGAAAAAAACAATATTTTCAAACTTTGACTTTAATAACTTTTTTCCGGCACACCCTGTATATTTGAAATTGTTCCCAGAATGTGCCCCGACTATTCCTCTCTACGTCCAGAAAGTTTGAATCGTTTTGCTCTAACTGTTTCCGAAGAAAAAATTCGTAAATATCGAAATGTCAAACAACCTCCTACCACGTTGCGACGGATTATCAATGTCGGAACGCCATCTTTAAAATCGAGATTACAACTATTTCTAAAACATTTTGGGCAAAAATATTGGTCAATAAAATTAGAAGGTTCAAGGTAGATATTCCATCCAATTTAAAATCTGGAAATGTTCTTATTACTCTAGCAAATCAAGCGCAAAACACCCATTTGTTGCCATTTTTGACAGCCGGATTTTTAAAATTAAATTACATCAAAATCAAAGCACTCTCGTTAAAAGAGAATGCTGTTAGGATTTGTAAATTTTGCCTGTTTCCGCACCAAAAAAAGCGACTTTGCTAAAATTTGCGAATATGTTTTGATAAGTTTGGACATGCAGGAATGTTGAGAAATAATCAGCGCATGTTTTGGGAAAAAAATAAAACGGTTTTGTTAAAAATTGAATAAGCCACAGTCGATATAGTAAAACATCAGATAAATATATCTCTGTTTTTTGACCCACAAATAATGGTTTCCCAGAGCGCGCATACTATGCAAACTAAAGCTTGTTTATCCGTCGATATAGTGGACCAAGAAAATACTCGAAAAGTTATATGTAGACACTTGCAAACGTGTTTAAGCGATCCAGTGCGACGTGATAGAATATTTAGGAAATGTAATTTCGAAAGCTTGCCGTTTTTTCCGTATTAAAGATAGAGAAACGAAAAAATATCTACCCAATACAAATTGACGAGCTCTATCCGCTAAAGTATACAACGTTTCGATCAAAAGTCGTTTTCCGTACGAAAAAAATGAAAACCGTGACAAAAAAGGTAGTATTCGAGATGGCCTAAACGATTATCCAAACCGAATGTCGATCGGATGCATCCAATTCGACTTATTAGCGATCCAATAGGTACCTGTTACGGCCAATTTTCGACTTTGAAAAAATTTAAAAAATTATTTCCAAACTTTCGATCGCGCTCACAAACAATTGGGTTCTGTAGCCCATGGTCGTCTACGCGTCGAAAAAGTTTAAATCGAAAAAACTCATTTTACGACCTGTATCGAGTGCCAACGAGAATCCGATATTCTTCGACTTTAAAAATTAATAACTTTTTTCCGGCACACCCTGTATATTCGAAATTTTCCCACAACGTACCCTCACTATTCCTCCCTAAACTGAAAAAGTTTCAATCGTCCCACTCTAACCGTTTCCGAGATAAAAAATCGCCAATGTGAAAATGTCGAAACTGACAACGACAACATACATACATTATTTTCACCGAAGCGCCTATATAGTGCGAAATTTTCGGGAGAGTCGATCAGGGGTTCTAGCTGTCCGTGCCGAAGCGCCGTATAACATATCGCGTTTTTGCGAAATAATAAACTTGAAAAAATAACGCGAAATAGGTTATAGGTTGGTAATGGATTAAATGACGTTGAGAATGCCACCTTAAGATATAATGATACATTTTATTATTTATTTAAACTGAAATTTACCATTGGCATTAGAGGAACTAGACTGGGTACATATCGCTAATCGTCAGCCGAGAGTGCGCATCTAATATTAGTACTAAAAATTTGTATTTAAAAAGTATTTTTCTTAGTTTTTTTTCTATGTTTTCTATTGCTTTTTGCCTCACCTTCCTGCGGAACTTGAAGGGGAAACATATCGCCAAATTGTCATTATAACAACTGACAAAAACTAAAATATAAAAATAACGGGTACAAAATTTCCGTTTTCTCGTATAGATATGTAGTTTTTGAGGACGGCATCGTATAGTGCTCGATGTCCCGTTTCCAATGCCGTCTCGCTCGATTCGCTACGACTTCTCGTTACGAAAATATATTATATTTAATATTATGACATTGATATTAACATTGAACCTGTCAGCACCGGCTCTTTTTAAAATCGCACAGCAAACGTATGCAATGTGGAATATACTTTCCAAGTTTGTCCTATATAAATATGTATTCAATCATTTTAAACATAAGTAAAGAAATTATTCTTACATTGATAGCTGATAAATTAGTTTAAAAGCTTATTGTGCCGGCACTGTTCGAGTTCGTTTATTTTATTTCATACTTTTTACAAAACCATTTGTTAGCAACCTCTAATTGTAAAGCATTTCGATTTGCGATAAAAAAACCATATGTTTAGTTTCTTCAGAACCCAAGTTCGTTTTTTTTTGTACCGAGGATTGTCGCTGTAAGAATTCAAAAGCTTCCCGATTTTTCCGTATTAAAAATGAAGAAACAAAAAATAGATTTTTCATTGTAGTTTGACGAGCTCTCTTCGCTAAGGTATATGTCAAAAGTTGTTTTCCGTACGAGAAAAAATAAAAACCGCATAAAAAACTTGTCTGAAATAGCTTATTTCACTTGTTTACAATTATTGACCATTTATATTACCGTTAGGTATAGAACAATATATTTGAAAAAAGTAGTATTTGAGATAACCTAAACAAATCTCCATACCGAAAATATGTGGAACGCACCCAATTCGATTTATTAACGATCCAACATTTTAAAATAAAAAAATTGACTTCCCAACTTCCGATCGCCTTGGCAAACAACAGTGTTCTGTAGCCCAACGTCGTCTACACGACGAAAAAGTTTAAATCGATAAAAGTGATTTTTGCGTAACGCGCTACGACAAACCCGAACAAAAAATATTTTTTAACTTTGACTTTAATAACTTTTTTCCGGTTTACCCTGTATATTGAAAATTTTCGCACAACGTACCTATTCCTCTCTACATCCAGAAAGTTTAAATCAATTTGCTCTAACCGTTTTTGAGCAAAATAATCGCGAATATCGAAATGTCGAACAACCTCTAACCACGTGGCGACGGATTATCAATGTCGGAACGCCATCTTTAAAATCGAGATTACAACTATTTCTGAAACATTTTGGGCCAAAATTTTGGTTAATAAAATTAGAAGAGGGTTCAAGGTAGGTATTCCATCCAATTTAAAATCTCGAAATGTTCTTATTACTCTAGAAAGTTAACTTGAAAATCTCATTTTTCACCTATTTTTGACAGCCGGATTTTTAGTATTAAATTTCATAAAAACCAAAGCACACTAGTCAAAAGAGAATGGTTTTAGAATTTGTAAATTTTGCTTGTTTCCGCACTTAAAAAAACCAATTTTTTTTAAATTTGTAAATATATTTTGATAAGTTTGGATAAGCCTAGATGTTCAAAAGAAATCAGCGCGTGTTTTGGGCGAAAAATAAAACGGTTTTGTTAAAAATTAAATAAGTTACAGTCGGTATAGTAAAACATCAGATGAAAATATCTCTTGAAAAATCATAAATTAATTTTTTTGAGCCACAAAATATGTTTTCCCAGAGCGCGCTTACTATGCAAACTAAAGCTTGTTTATCCGTTGATATAGTGGACCAAGAAAAAAATTAAAAAGTTATATATAGACACTTGCTGACGTGTTTAAGCAAACCAGTGCGACGCTTAAAGAAGGTCATTAAATAAAAATTCATAAGCTTGCCGTTTTTCCGTATTAAAGATAAAGAAACGAAAAAATATCTCTTAAATACAATTTGACGAGGTCTATCCCCTAAAGTATACAACATTTCGATTAAAAGTCGTTTTCCGTACGAAAAAAAATTAAAACCGTGAAAAAATCGGGCCTAAAATTATGATTTCCAATTTCTTACAATTTTTGATAATTTCCATTCCAGTTAGGTATAGAACGATATATTGGAAAAAAGGAGCATTTGAGATGGCCTAAACGATTATTCAAACCGAATATCGATCGGATGCACCCAATTCGACTTATTAGCGATCCAATAGGTACCTGTTTCGGCCAATTTTCGACTTTGAAAAAATCAGGAAAATTATTTCCAAACTTTCGATCGCGCTCACACACAATGGGCTTCTGTAGCCCACGGTCGTCTACTCGTCGAAAAAGTTTAAATCGATAAAAATAATTTTTACGAACTATCGAATTTCAACGAGAATCCGATATTTTTCGACTTTATGGTTAATAACTTTTTTCCGGCACACCCTGTATATTCGAAATTTTCGCACAACGTTCCCCTGCTATTCGTCTCTAAAACCAAAAAGTTTCAATCGTCCCACTTTAGCCGTTTTCTATAAAAAAAAATCGCAAATGTGAAAATGTCGAAACTGACGACGACCACAACAGGCACGACAACATACATACATTTTTTTCACCGAAGCGCCTATATAGACGAAAGTTTTCAAGAGGCGATCATATTCTAGCTGTTCGTGCCGAAGCGCCGTATAACATATCGCGGTTTTGCGCGATATGTAATTTCATTTTCTTTTATTTCGGTTTTCTATTTGCAGTATTTCGCCAGATTGCGATTGTCAAGATCAACAGGGTAAATTTGAGCAGTGCACGCCTGAGACGAATGATCAATTGGAAAATGAAATATCACTTAAACAATCTTATCTGCTACAGCATAATCCAGAGCAAAAGTTTAAATCCGATCTGTGTTTTTATAAAACAAATTTTAAAAACCATTTAAAGGGACAACTCCTTCGACATGGGGATCCAGAGGAAGTTGAAATGTTCATATGCAATAAATGTGAGTTTCAAACTAAACGTTAAGTGTTTAAAGTGTCATCTGCTTCTGCATAAACGTCCAGAAGAAGTTGAAATGTTTAAATGCAGTAAATGTGACTTTCAAACTAAATATAAACGGGGTTTAAAGCGTCATCGGCTCAGGCATAAAAGTCCAGAGGAAGTTGAAATATTTAAATGCAATAAATGTAAGTTTTAAACTAGATATAAAAAGTGTTTAAAGGGTCATCTTCTTCATAAAAGTCCAGAAGAAGTTGAAATGTTTAAATGCAATCAATGTAAGTTTCAAACTAGACGTAAACAGAGTTTAAAGGCCCATCTGCTTCTGCATAAAAGTCCAGAAGATGTTGAAATGTTTAAATGTAATAAATGCAGCTTTTAAACTACCCTTAAATGTATTTAAAGAGTCATCTGCTTCTGCATAAAAGTCCAGAGGAAGTGGAAATGTTCAAATGCAATAAATGTAACTTTCAAACTAAACGTAAACATAGTTTAAAGCGTCATCTGCATCGGCAGCACTTCTAACACAATGCACCTTATAAGCCATTAAGAAAAAAAATGAAAAGCGTAAGTAAGAAAATTTAAAAATAGTGTTACAGGTACCTGTGACTGTAAACATATAATCTGGTGGAATAAATTATTTTAACATTTCTTCAATAGTAATTTCTAATGGTCCTATCCTACGTGTTTGTGGTTGCCTGCTCTAACTACGACAAGGACTAATCTGGTTCTGCATAAAAGTCCAGAAGAAGTTGAAATGTTTAAATGCAATAAATGCAGCTTGCAAACTATTGATAAACAATATTTGAAGCATCATCTGCTTCTGCATAGAAGTCCAGAAGAAGTTGAAATGTTTAAATGCAATAACTGTAAGTTTCAATCTAAAGATAAAAAATATTTAAAGGCTCATCTGCTTCAGCATAAAACTCCAAAAGAAGTTGAAATGTTCAAATGCAATAAATGTAGCTTTCAAACTAAATATAAAAACAATAATGGTTCATCTGAGTCGACATCAAATAATGTAACACAATGTAACTTTTAAGCGATAAAAAATGGAAAACACAATTAAGGCAGTTTAAAAAAAGTTTCAAAGATGCCTGTATCTGTAAAGGTATAATCTGGTGGAATAAATTAATTTTAGATGGAGTATCTGATTTTAAATAAGAGTCAAGGTAAAGGTTCAATTATTGAACAACTAATTTTTTAATGATTACAATGTTTATTAATGTTTTGTGTAAAAAAGAGAAGTAGCCTAACTAAAATGCTTTTTTAAGCGTTTAGAACTATTATACAGGGTGATTCACGGTGGATGGAACGTTAGACGTTTCTGACGAACCAGTAAAGGAATCGTTCTGAAAATTTGGTCCTTTACATAAACGGACACGCTCTACCTATCTAAAATATTTTTAACAATACACTGTTACCGCTTCCACACAAAAATAATAGCTACTTCGATATTTTAAATGGAACACCTTATATATTATTAAATTTTTAAATTCTACATAAAATTATAATTATTTTTTAATAAAAGCATTATTAGTCTATGCTTAATGGTTTCCGAGATATTGTCTCTTGAAAAATTACATTTTTAAACTTTTACAGCTTTCAGCTTTTTAACTGTACGTCTGAGAGCAAAACGGCATACATGTCCCTATCTTCGATTTTTATTATCTTCCCAAAAGTTTCAATTTCCGGTTAAACCGGATGTAGGAAATATAACACTTCCGGTTTGACCGGAAGTTGTTACTTTTGGAAAGATAATAAAAATCGAAGATAGGGACATGTAAGCCGTTTTGTTCTCAGACGTACAGTTAAAAAGCTAGAAGCTGTCAAAGTTCAAAAATGTCATTTTTCAAGAGACAATATCTCGGAAACCATTAAGCATAGACTAATATTGCTTTTATTAAAAAATAATTATAATTTTATGTAGAATATAAAAATTTAATAATATATATGGTGTTCCATTTAAAATATCGAAGTGGCTAGTATTTTTGTGTGGAAGCGGCAACACTGTATTGTTAAAAATATTTTAGATAGATAGAGCGTGTCCGTTTATGTAAACGACCATATTTTCAGAACGATTCCTTTACTGGTTCGTCAGAAACGTCTAACGTTCCATCCACCGTGAATCACCCTGTATAGTAGGTAGTAGTAGTAGTAGTAGTAGTAACATGTTTTATTTAGCAAAAAGCTACATTTAAATATTTTTTTATACATTTTTTAACACATTTATAGATTTATTTTTAAATTTTAAAACGCAACCTTCTTTTAACAAAAACAAACAGAAAAGTTAAACATTTTGCAAATTGTATGAGATATTACGTATCATTTTGCTTTTTAATTAAATGTAATTTAAAAGTTTTTTTAAACAGTTTTAATGATTTTTGAGATTTAATAGAATTTTCCAAATTATTATATTCTATCAAACCTTTATAAAAAATAGATTTATAAGCTAACGTTTTAGACACTCTATCTGCATAAAAATTTTGATTCTTAGTTCTTGTTTTATAATTATGATGGTCATAATTAAAAGAACAACATTTTTTTAAACAACCAGGAAATAAATTATTTTTAATTTTATGTATAAAGATATACCTACTAAATAAAAAATTAAATTTCTGACATTCAACCAATCTAAATTTTTCAACATAAAATTAATTTTTGTATAAGTGTCACAATTTAAAATAATCCGCATTGCCTTAATTATTTTGTAAAATTTGTAATTTATCAAATATTTCCTCACTAGCACAATATAAAATAGAAGAACAATAACGAAAATGTGGTAATATATAATAGTATTGAATAGGTACAGTTTTTTAGAAAACAAACTTAAATTAGAACTGATTCTTTTAAAATAACCTACTTTTCCGGCAATCTTCGATATAATACTTTCAATAATTAAAAAATTTTAATTTTGAATCAATGATTATCCCTAAATATTTAAAACTGTATACTAATTCCAATTTTTCACCATCAATTACAACATTTATTTTTTGACAATTTAAATTATTACCCATACCCATAGGTACATTAAGTTTTTGAAATATTTAATTTTAATTTATTTACTTTTAGCCAATTTAATAATATATCTATCTCAGAATCTATAGTATTTAGACCATTTAAAATATTATTGTAAATTAAGGTGCCATCAGCAAACATTTGTAACTTACACATTTTTAAAACTAAAGGCATATTATTATCGTTGATGTATAAAATAAAGACCGGGGGTCGCTCAGTTTCAAACTGTTTGTTTTGACTTCTTCCAATAATTTCTCAATATCTTATAAAACATATACTCTGGCCTCATCTCATCCCATCTTTTAGTGTTTTTTACTTTTGACACTGGTGTAATGTAAGAACATTTTAATTCATCAGGCATATTTCCATATTTTAAACAAGAATTTATTAAATTTAATAATGGGTAACCAATGGTGCCAAATGTTTCTTTAAACACCTTTTTATTCAATATTTCTCCATAGTTGTTATTTGAATTTAATTTTGAAATTACAAGTTTTAATTAATTTAATGATATTTCATTGAATTCTTCAAAAAAATTATTAGGTACTTCTATTTATAATCCAATAATTTAAAGCATTTTAAACCCCAATCTGCGGAAAAATTCCTAGTGAGCTGAATTTTTGTATACACCTTTATCAAGGGCGTCCATAGGGGGGGGGGGGGGGCAAAACGGGCACTTGCCCCCCTAGGCGTCCACATTACTATTTTATTTCATAATTCAGTATAAATCGAGGGGTAATTCACTGAGAAAAATTTGTACACCATTTTCCATATTGCCGAATTTTCTTCGTATTTTCCTTGTATTTTCTGTATTTTCCTTGTATTTTCTTAATTTTTCTCGTATTTTCTGTATTTTCCTTGTATTTTCTTAATTTTTCTCGTATTTTCTGTATTTTTCATGTATTTTCTTAATTTTTCTCGTATTTTCTATATTTTCCTTGTATTTTCTCGTATTTTCTAGAACTTGTACACCATTTTCGCCAAAAAAAAAATTGGCTTTACTAAATTTTTTTTTAGAAGTCAAAGCAGCGTTGTTCCAGAATCTTAAGTTGGTTATTCCCATCATTAAAACCGTCGAAAACCCGGCAGCGTTAACGACTTTACGTCATTGCCAAATTGATTGGCGCGCGTATTTTCCATATTTTCCTTATGTTGCCTGTATTTTTCCCGTATTTTCTTTGTATTTTCTTCGTATTTTCTTCGTATTTTCTGTATTTTCTTCGTATTTTCTGTATTTTCTTCGTATTTTCTGCATTTTCCTCTTATTTTCTGTATTTTCTTTTGTATTTTCTAGAAGTTGTACACCATTTTCGCCAGTGAATTACCCCTTGGTATAAATATTCAAGCGCGGATCCAGAGGGGGGGTCATGGGGGTCATGACCCCCCAAAACAGAAAATAAATAAACGAATTTACTGTTTTGACTACCTCTGCAGCTTTTTCACAAGATTCATGACAACATTACTACACCATAAATTAGTTATATTTTTTCTTTTTTTGAATTCACTTTAACATTAATTTACATGCATATATTATCCTTTTTAATGTAAAAATTATCATTGAAAATTTTCTCGCCTATAGCGCATTCTGTAAAATTTTGGGCGTGGTCGCAAATTTTTTTTATATCGTGATGACCCCCCCCCCCCAAAGCAAAGTTCTGGATCCGCGCCTGTAAATATTGAATAGTACAGTGGTTAGTTAGTAGAGACCAACAAATCACTAAACTGATTATGATTATTTACAAAAAAATAAAGGAAATTTAATAAAAAAAGTAATCAACGAGTTTGGCAAGACGTCTAGGAATTTAACATTTTTATTTTATGATAAAAACTTATAAATTGTAATTTTGTGTTAATTTTTTACGAATTCTGTAGGTTCCGTTAGGCATAAAGGTACCTATGTTAAATAATTAGTCATATACAAAAAAATATTGTTTAAGTTTTTGCCCCCGCCCCCTGAAAAACGCTCTATGGACGCCCTTGACCTTTATTACGGCGTTGTAATGAAGATGTGAAAAATCGACATTGATATCGTGCCGGCTAAAAAAGTTATAAAGGTCAAAAGGTCACGAAAATAAGTTTTTCGCAAATATCTCGCGACCTATTGCTTGGAGGTCAATAGAAGTCATTATAAAAATTGTTTATCGTACAATTATCTACAAAAAATGTCTCTTGCATATGTCTGTAAAATTAACCGTTTCCGGAGTAGAGCGCTGAGAAAGTGACTATATTATAACAATGCACTCGTTTTCTCACCACCTTCGAGGTAGAAGGCAAGGCGCAAGTCTAGTGGACTTCTATATTTAAATCCACATCTTCATCATTTTCATCGTTGGTTGACTGACGGCAATGTTCACAAACTTTAAAACATTTTAATCCAATTTTTTTGCATCCACATTTGCCGCCACAACCTTTTGTACAATTACAAAATATTGTGTTCAATAGATCATCGGGTGCTGGTGGTAATAAAGTTGTTATTGGCTGTAGTATATTATTTTTAAACTCCCAACTCCACTGTTCTGGATCAATTTCTCTTCCTAGCCAGGTTTGTATTTGATAATACACTCGATAAATATGCTGTTGAGCTGCTGAAAAAGTAGGTGGTAGTAATGGAAATTTTACAACTGTTCTTTGTCTTGTTAGTTTAGCAAAGCTACAGTATCTATAATTATCTATCGAATGATCTGATTTTGGAGCACCGTACATATTGCTAGTAGAAAATGTGTTCCAGCATTGACAATGACATCTCGAGAGCAATTTTCTTGTTGGAATATTTCTGCAGAATTGTTTAAATCGGGTCTTTTTTTAAACATCTTCATGACTTTTCTTTTCCCTTTCCCAAATAGTGCTGAAGTTGTGTCACATCCGGTCATGGCATGTAGAAATAGAATATTTTTCTTGCAATGTGGATACTTGTTGAGGCTATCAGTCGAGTATATTTTTGTTTTAACATTGTTTTTTCCTGGTTTAAAAAAAAATTGATGTAGGTTGATCAAAGTATTTGTGTGCGTGCTATGAGAAGTACCAACAAATCTATGTCTTCGCCAACGATAATTGTAGTATTATTTATTGATTTTTTAATCGCTGTTTCAACTATTAGGACGTCAGCATCATCACATGATTGTCTTGTAGCAATACCAACTGCTTCTTTCAATTAATTTTCTTTTAGTAAATCGATTAGATAAGAATTTTTCTTGACTGATAGGAACTTCCATCGATTCATTGAAGTGCACTTCACAAGATGTAGAAACGGCAGCGGTTTTGAAGACACTTACAAATATGAATAAAAAGCAATAGAGTTTACGCCTTGGTGTACGGTATACAATACCGTATGTGAGTGCATTCTAGTCGCTTTCTTAGCGCTCTACTCCGGAAACGGTTAATTTTACAGAAAAATGCACGAGACATTTTTTGTAGATACTTGTACGATAAACAATTTTTATAATGACCTCTATTGACCTCCGAGCAATAGGTCGCGAGATATTTGCGAAAAACGGATTTTCGTGACCTTTTGACCTTTATAACTTTTTTAGCCGGCACGATATCAATGCCGATTTTTCACATCTTTATTATAACGCCATAATAAAGGTGTATATAAAAATTCAGCTAACTAGGAATTTTTCCGCAGATAAAACCTTAAATTATTGGATTATTAGGTATAGGGCTGCCATACCTCCCGATTTGGGCGGGAGACTCCCGATTTCTCACATTCCCTCCCGCTTTTTAAACTATGCTACAAACCTCCCGATTTTTTTGAAATCTCCTAATTAATCCCGAATTTACATTAAAATAATATTAAAAAATTATTAATATGCTACCGATACAATAAAAATCATCGGTCATTTCGCCCATCTCTACAAACATCGTAATCTCTACAGCGCCATCTTTTATATGGGAATGAAACAGAGTATTTATGTAAGGACGAACGCTGCGCTGATGCCGAAGATTTTGTGGTTGTGCTCGATCGATCCTATGGAGTTTATTTTATTCAGTGTGGTTCACCAGGTTCGGGTCTGCGTCGTTTTTATGCGCCGTTGATGTTGAAAGTAAAGTTTTAAATTTCAAATATGAATTATTCAAGCTCAAGCAGTGAATCTGAAATAGACTGGGTTGGACAACATATAGAGGAGGAAGAGGATCAGGACAGTGAAGTTCAATCGTCTATGTTGCTTAAAACAAGTGAAAACCCAAAACAAGCCTTGCTAAATGATTTTCCGACCAAGAAACATGATGATGCTAATGATGCAAAGAAAAAAAAGTGGGATGTAAAGTTTAACAAAGCTTGGAAAGAAAAATATGATTGGATTCGGGAAGGTAATTTACCAAGTGAGGTTAGTGAGGCACAATGTCGAGTGTGCCGTTGTCAGTTTTCAATTAAACATGGTGGGGAAAACGACATTGTAAAACATATGAAAACTGACAAACATGTTAAAAATGTTGAGAAAACAAAATTAGTCACTCACTTCTTTTCAGCCTCTGCTTCCGACAAAGATAATATAGCATTAGCCGAATGTGCGTTTGTTTTTCATGCAATAAAACATTCCCAAAGCTATGTGTCGGCAGAATGTGCCGGAAAATTATTCCCTTTGATATTTAAAGACTCCAAAATAGCTGAAAAATATTCTTGCGGAAGAACAAAGGCAAATAAAATAGCAACTAAAATATTGGGTCCCGAGAGTAAAAATATTATTAAAAAAGATTTACAAAATGATCAACCGTTTTCTATAGCAACTGACGCTTCGAATAAGGGAAATATTAAAACATTTCCCTTAATTGTTAGATACTTTCAAATGGAAAAAGGTGTGAACACAAAACTCTTAAAATTTTACGCGAGTACGTCAGAAAAGTCGGTGGACATTGCCAGGTGCCTAATGGACGGCCTTGATGAAGCCGGATTATCCATTAATAATGTTACTGCTTATTGCGCTGACAATGCCGCGGTCAATTTTGGAAAAAAGCAGAGTGTAATCACATAGCTTCGGAAACATAACACAAATATTGTGCCTTTTGGATGTGTATGTCATATTATACATAATGCCGGAAAATATGGTCAAAATTCTCTTAGATATGACATTGAAACTATTGTCATAAAGTGTTATAATGAGTTTAGTAGCAGTACAAAGAAAATAACTGAACTGAAGGAATTCTATGTTTTTTGTCAAGAAAACTGGTCCGAGCTTCTACGGTCTGTTCCCACACGCTGGCTGTCATTAATTCCAGCAGTTGAACGTTTACTCAAACATTTTGTCTCAGTTAAATCATATTTTTTATCAAAAGAATCTTCCCCTCCAATGTTAAGGCAATTTTTTGAGGATGAACTTGCTGAGGCCTATTTAGGTATGTATATTATGTTTTCTTATAGCTAATTCGATTAAAAAAAAACTAATCAGACATATATCAAAATATCTTTTGACATGTCCATTTTAACAACCGTCTTTTGCATATTTTAGATTTACCCAGTTTCGGGCTTTATCCATAGCATATAAGAAATTGTAAAGATAAAGTAAAAAAAATTTGGTGATTTTTCAAATAGTTTACCTCCTTAATTTTGATTTGCGAATGATTTGCAAATGAGACAAAAAAAACAATTAAAAGATCAAAGTTACTTAACGATTTAATTTAGCTAAAAAATGTTAAAGCTAATTTTCTTTATATTTTAGGACTTATTTTAAACATCGGTACCGCTATGAATGCAGCCATTTCGAAGCTAGAATCCGAAACTGCATTAGCCGTAGAACTATTTGAAATAATGATTACATTAAGAAAATCCTTAATAATGAAAAGGGAGCAAAAATTTTATGGATCGATTGCACTTTCGTTAATACGAAAATGTGACAATTCCGATAAAACAACTATATTCAAAAATGGAGCAGATTGTTTACTTGCAAGAATTATAGAGTATTTAGAAAAATGGTTAGTATTGTAAATGAAATCTTTAACCAGAGACATTTAATATGTTTTTGTTTTGATCAAATCTAAAATACAATTTTTATTCTTTTAGGTACGATTTTACCGACACTAATAAATATAAATGTTTGAGTGCGATGGATTTGAAAACTAACCCAAAATTGGACGACTTTATAAAAATTTCTGATGAGTTTGCCATTGGTGGTGTAAATATTGACCTACTATTCGAAGAATTTGTAAAGTTGTCATCATATTTGGAAAACCCACCACAAAATTTTAAAGACATTAAAATTGACCAACAATGGGTTTATTATTTTAAGAGCCATAAGTCTCCAAATTTTTTTAAAATTTGTTCTTATACTTTTTCTCTTCCTCACTCAAACGCGATGAGTGAAAGAATTTTTAGTCTAATGTTTGTAGCCTGGAGGAAAGAAAGAAATTCTCTTTCCATAGAAACATTAGAATCAGAACTAATGATTAAATTTAATTATACTGAAACTTGTCAAGAATTTGCAAAATTTTTGCAAAAAGAAGGAAAAAGTCTTCTTGGTAGAGTAAGAAACAGTTTAAAATATTTGTAATTTTAAAATAATTAGTTACCTACAACGGTTCGACATTTTTTGAGAAGTTTACTTATTTTAATGTAAGCATTTTTTTGTTGATTTATGGGTTAAAATAATTTCAAGTTTGTGCGTTTTTATTTAATACCAATTTTTATTGGCCTTGTCAGTCTTTGAACTCACAGAAACCATCCACAGAGCTGGAATTATATGTTTTAGATTAAGTGTAAAATCACGTATTGTTAATTTTTTAAATATGTATTTATTTATGCAAATTTACAGTTGTAACATGAAGTTTGTCAAAAATGATACCAAAAATAAGAATATTTGTATGTTGACTTATTTAAAATGTTTTTTTGAACGTTTTTATGTTATCTTTGTATAATTAGTAGGTATTAAATAAATTTTTTTTTTCAAAAATTACAACCTCCCGCTTTTCATTTTTGAAAATCTGGCAGCCCTAATTAGGTACTATTTGGCATAGTTCTTCATTTCCTGAATTTATTGACTGAACAATTTTTTTAATGCTATGAATATAATAAGAATTTAGTTTTTCAGCAATCATAAATGGCTCCGTTTTTTTTATCTTCAAAAATTATTTCTTTAATGTTATTTCTAACTGTAGGTTTAACTAAATGTTTTAAGGTTCTCCACATTTTTTATTATCTATTTTTTATCATAATATAAAGTATTTTCTCTTCTTAAAACTGATACACATTTATTTCTAAGTTTTTTATATTCTTTCCAATCTTCATTGACTTTAGTTACTATTAAAAATTTTTGGTACATATTATCACGATCTTTTTTGCATTTAAAATATTTCTGTTGAACCATATGGCGTCGGATTATTTTGAATTTTAATAAATTTTGTTTCCTGTACTTTATTTATGCATTCCTCAACGTTATTGTAAATTTGCGTGAAAAGTAAATTTATATCCAAAATGTTATAATTCCAAAAACATGAAATAAGTTCCAAACGTAATTTGTTATAGTCAATAAAGGTCACATTTCTAGTTTCTTTGTAATCTTCATATAAATTTTCTATTTCAACGAAGATCCAATTATGATCACAAATTTTAGGGTTACTTTCAACTTCGACATTTAAAGAAAATTCATTTGTTATTACCATATCTATAATAGATAATAATATAGAACCATATATTTATATTTATATATATGTATTGAGTATTCCCAGGGCTGACAAGGGGCTGGGGGGGGGGGGGGGACAAATTTCCCGGGCCCACGTTGTGGTATAATTAGCAACAGCGCCAACACTGTTGCTGAGACAGTTCGTGCCGTTCGTTCCGCGCCAAAGGGTTAAGTCGCCCCGTTAATCAGTCAGCCTCGGACCGCAGAGAGATGGTCACGCGCTCCGTGGAAATACACATACTATCGCACGATCACGTATATTATAATTGTTAGTTACTTTAGATGTTATACCTTGTAGTTAATAAAGTTAGTGTATTGTGTTGCTTATAACTTCTTGTGCTTTATTGGATTACTTGGCCATACTACATTTGGCGACGAGGATGGGATCCCCTGGATTTCAATTTGACAAGTTCTGTCCAGAAAAGGAGGACTGGGACTACTACATACAGAGGTTTGAAATTGAAACAGCCATTCACGGATTAGACAAACCTGAGAAAGCAACAGAACGACGTAATTTCTTCTTGTCCAAGGTAGGCCCAGAATCGTTCAAAATTTTAGTTGATCATTTAAAACCGGATTCGGTGACAGAAGCAAGTTATAATGACCTAAAAGCGGTGCTAAATAAATACTACAGCAAACAGACGTATGTTTTATCGGAAAGAGTAACATTTGCAATGCGCTACAGACATGAAAGTGAATCAATTATGCAGTTTTTAACGTCATTACGAGGGTTAGCCGGAAAATGCGAGTTTGGAAACAATTTAAATGAACGATTACGTGACCAGTTAGTAATAGGTATTAACCAACCGTCTTGGCAGCAAGAGATAATTTTAAAATACACAACAAACAAAGCGACGCTATCTCAGGTAGAAACATACGCGTTACAATTAGAACAAGCGTTCATACATGGACAAAAATTAGCATCAGTGCCATTTTTTAAAACAGAGACAGCGGGTGCGAATCGAGTAAAACAGTCTGACAAAAATCAACATAATTCACGGAGTTTCGGAAATGCTAGGGTAAAAACATTAAATACAAAGACACAATGTTTGTTTTGTGGAAATACGCCACATAAAGACAATAATCACTGTCCAGCAAAAGGAATGTTGTGCTCGGCGTGCGGTAAACAAAACCATTTTGCTCGCGTATGTATTAGTACAGGTCGTGCGCGTTTTGATAAGATAGGCAATCGCCAAGGCGACGGTCAAAATACTAGACATATTCGCGAATATGAACAAAGTGATGAGGACAGATTCAGTGCAGATTCATCAAATACGACAAATATCCGTAGTGTTCAAGCTCCAAATCGTATTATGGTAAATGTCGAAATTGAAAACAAACCCCTGGAAATGCTTTATGACCCAGGGGCGGCACATTCGGTAGCGGGAAAAAGTTTCTGGATTAAAATGGGAAAACCTTTGTTAAAATGTACAAACAATCTAATAGCATACACAAATGTGGAAATTAAAACGTTAGGTGTGGCTACAGTTAAAGTGACAGCCTTTGGACAAAACAAAACACTTTCGCTATATATTGTGGACAAAGATGACATTCCTTTGTTCGGGCTAGATTGGTGTCTTTCTTTTAATCTACCGCTTCCCCCGGGATCACGCGTATGTAACATAGACACCAATGCAAATATTAGACCTACTAGGACATGTGACAGGCCGGACGCTAAAAAAATAGAACAGTTAATTTCCGAATTCTCAGAACTTTTTGATAATCACATAGGAACTATAAAAGGACATTCTGCTCGAATACATATTCGTGATGACGTTACACCAAAAACTTTTCGTGCCAGACCGGTACCGATTGCGTTACAACAACAGGTTAGTGCAGAGTTGGAGAGACTAATACGGGAGAGAGTTCTTGAGCCAGTTGATACTACCGTGACTCCGATAGAGTGGGCATCCCCCATTGTTACGGTAGTAAAATCGAACGGAAGTGTAAGAATTTGCGGGGACTTTAATGTTACAATAAATCGGCACGTACAAATAGACGATTATCCGTTACCACGCTTTGAAGAAATAACATCACAACTTTATGGAGGACAACATTTTTCCAAAATTGATTTAAAAGATGCCTACTTGCAGCTTCCCGTGCATCCGGACTCGCGAAAATATGTTGTTATTGCTACACACAAAGGTTATTTTGCATACAAAAAATTGCCATTCGGAGTATCTTTTGCGCCTGCGCTATTCCAAAGAACCATGGATCAACTTCTTTCAGGAATTGAGGGAACTGTTTGCTATCTAGATGATATCCTAATCACTGCTCCTACATCAGAACAGCACATCGCAAGAGTAAAACAGGTACTACAACGCTTACAGGCAGCGGGCATAAAGACAGAAAAATCTAAGTGTGTTTTTTTTCAAGAAAACGTTACTTACCTTGGACATAGAATTGACAGATTTGGAATACATCCTACCTACGATCACATATTGGCAATACAAAATATGCCTAGGCCAAAAGATATATCAGAGTTGCGTTCGTTTCTAGGGTCCATCACATATTATGGTCGTTTTATCCGAAATTTACACACAATCTGTTCACCGCTACATCGCTTACTAAGAAAAGGACATAAATGGGAATGGACAAAGGAAGATGACGACATTGTTTGCAAATTAAAAAATATTTTGACCTCAAACGATACCTTGGTACACTACAATCCTGACTATCCTATCTACGTTTGCAGCGATGCGTCAGACAGAGGCGCAGGAGCAGTTATTTCTCATAAATATCCCGATGGAACTTTACGTCCTATAGCCTTCGCGTCAAGATCATGGTCTTCGGTGGAATCCCGATATAGTACCATAGATAAAGAAGCATTAGCTATTATTTTTGCAGTAAAAAAATTTAACAACTATCTGTATGGAAGAAAATTTACATTATTGACCGATCATAGACCTCTCCAGTACATATTTAGTGAACATCGCGCTACCCCAAAAATTGCGAGCAATCGTCTGCTTCGATGGGCTTTGATTTTAAGCAGTTACAATTACACCATTTCTTACCAGAATGCCAAGGATAATGCCCCAGCCGACACACTATCTCGATTGCCCGTTACCACATCGGAATGCTCACCTGAAGAGGAGGTCGGGTTACCAGCTAGAGGACACCTTTTACATTTACGTTTGCACCATCTCTGTGTAACAAAGAAAGTCATTAAGCACGAAATAGCAAAAGACCGCGTGTTGCAGCAGGTTTCCAGATTCACACAACAACGTTGGCCAGAAAAAAAATATTTGGCATCAGATATGTTAACATTCTTTGAAAAACGAGACGAACTTTCAGTGGAGGAAGGTATCCTTCTGTGGAATGGCCGAATATGCGTACCAAAAACCTTACAACCAGAAGTACTTAAAATGTTACATGACGGACACCCAGGTATTACTGCCATGCAGTCCATGGCCAGATTACATGTGTATTGGCCCAACATAGACAAATCTATCGTAGAATTCATGCAAGAATGTTTCTACTGTCAAAGTTCTCGTCAAAATGATCAACACTTACCTTTGTTTCCGTGGGCACCATCCGCTGAACCATGGACACGTATACACTTGGACTTTGCAGGACCTTTTCAAGGAAAAATGTGGCTAGTGGTTGTCGACGCTTACACTCGATGGCTAGAGGTAGTACCAATGCAAAACATAACTTCTACAAATACAATAACATCCCTAATGGAAATATTTGCTCGATTCGGGTTACCTAAATTCATTGTATCAGATAACGGCCCTCAACTAACGTCGGAAGAATTCTCAAATTATTGTGAGCATATTGGGGCCAAACACATTAAAGTTACACCCTACCACCCACAATCCAATGGGCTTGCTGAACGGATGGTTAAAACATTTAAGGAAAGAATGAATGTTTTGGAAGAGCCAGACCAAAATCGACGTTTACAAAAGTTTTTATTTTCGTACCGAAATACAATTCAACGGTCAACAGGTAGATCTCCTAGTGAGTTAATGTTCGGAAGGCACCTCAAATGCTATTTTGATCAGCTTAAACCAGATGTATTAAGAAATATGGAAAAAGAACAACTAGATCAAGCTAGATTACATGATCATGGAGTCAAAGTCAAAGCATATTATTTTAAGGAAGGCGACCCCGTATGGGTGGACAATCCAATTAGACGTGGTTCAACTGCTGGGACAATTGTCAAACAAACGGCTCCATACTCATATATTGTTGAAATCGAAGGAATACAAAGAAGAAAACATGCAGACCAACTACGATTCCGGAAAGCGACACAAGGAACAACTTTACCTATCTCTTCAACTATGACCTTGCCACATTTGGGACAGCATCTTTCTAGACAACCAGAGATATCCCGTCATATCAACGAACATCCTGATCAACAACCCGACGAACCCCCTATTACAAGGGATCCAGTGAGAGTAAATGAAGACCCGTCCGAAGTACAACGATCATGCTTGGAAGTTCCTGATCCGAGCGAGTCAGTATCGCCGGATAAGTTTAGACGCAATCCGCCTCGTAATAGAGCAGTGCCGGCTCGTTATCGTGATTAACATAAAGCTTGGACATTTTTGGTATTATATAAGGGGGGGAGAAATGTGGTATAATTAGCAACAGCGCCAACACTGTTGCTGAGACAGTTCGTGCCGTTCGTTCCGCGCCAAAGGGTTAAGTCGCCCCGTTAATCAGTCAGCCTCGGACCGCAGAGAGATGGTCACGCGCTCCGTGGAAATACACATACTATCGCACGATCACGTATATTATAATTGTTAGTTACTTTAGATGTTATACCTTGTAGTTAATAAAGTTAGTGTATTGTGTTGCTTATAACTTCTTGTGCTTTATTGGATTACTTGGCCATACTACACACGTCTTTCTTAAGGACCCATGTTCGGGCTGCGCAGTTATCTCTGTTGACAAAAATTACTTTGTACACATTAGATAGGTATGTAAATTGTTAGGCGAGTTGGCGAATAATAAATTTTCCAAGTACCTATCAAATATCTATACCAGCGGTTCTCAAACTTTTTTGGTGACGGAAACCTTTTGGGAAGCAAAATACTTGATGGAACCCTACAATAAAACAATAGTTTTTAAAAGTGTATTCTTTATTAATAAGTAAGTAAGCATAATTAAAGTACAATGTAACAGTTACTAATTATTACTTACTTTACCACATGGCAAGTACAATAATAGAAGATATTAAAAAAGAAAAAATCTAACTAATGGGAGGTATGAAACTGTTTTGTATTTTTCATCAATTGGTTGATATCAGGTTTGATAGAAGACAGTTGAAGTCTCATATCAGGTTCGGCGTCCAGTCTATTGCGATATTTTGTTTTCGTGGCTGCATAGGTTGAGAATCCTGTTTCGCACAAATATGTTGTTAGGAACGGGAGAAGAATATTCAGAGCCATTTTGCCAAGCATTGGATATTCATCACGGATTCTGCACCAAAAATCGTTGAGAGGAGTCGTTTTGAACAGTGACTCCATACTTGTGTCTGATGACATTTCTAAAAGAGATTCATATAATATCTCGTTTGACATACTTTCGGGCTTTTCCAAGTTGGGTAAAAAAGGATTATGAATCCATGAATTCAGTTTCATTTTTGTATTCTGTTCTTCGGGAAAATACTTTTCAAAAGATGCGCGCATCGAACTGAGATATTGGACCAATTCTTCAAACACATATATAATCTTGAAACATTTCTGAGTCGTTATCGCTAACAAACTCACTGAGTGACGTAAAGCTTTCTATTTCTTTCTTACCAACGCAAATAATCCAAAAATCTAATTTTCTTTTGAAGGCAGTTATTTTGTTATAGGCCTGAAACACTGTTGTCTGTTTACCTTGCAATGATAAATTCAATTCGTTCAGTTTTTGAAAGATATCCGCCATAAAAGACAATCGGAACAACCAAGTTTTATCATACAAACGGTCCTTCAAATTAAAAGAAGTATCTGCTGAAAGAAACATTTGTAACTCGGCTCTAAGTTCAAATAGCCTTGTTAAAGTTTTACCCCGAGACAGCCATCGCACTTCTGTATGGAGCAGCAGTGTTTTATGTTTGCTGCCATAATCTTCACACAATAATGAGAACAATCGGGATTGTAGTGGTCGTGATGTGATAAAATTAATTATTTTTACCGCTTCATCCATAACTAATTTTAGACGTTCGACCAGAGAGAGGTGTTTTGATTTTTTTTCTTAATTCTTGAGGAACCCCTACAGAGGTATCGCGGAACCCTAGGGTTCCGCGGAACACACTTAGAGTATAGCTGATCTATACGTTTTGTTCTCGCCAATCCGGCCCAATATTTGTATTAAATCGATTTATTATTCGAAGAATTTATAAAACTTTCATCTTTTTTGGAGAACCTACCCGAAAATTATTTTTGTACATTTTAGAATTGACCAACAATGGGTTTCTTATTTAAAAATTATATTTTTGTTATTATGGGGTATAGTAAAGACTTATTTTAATAAAAATTAACAGTTTTAATGCCAAAACGACTATGAATGTGGAATATTTGAGAAACAATTTTAGTTCATTAAGTATTGAGCAAAAAATAGAAATTAAAATTGAGGGAAGACCTAAACTCTCGAAATTAACTTGATACATACCACAAAGTGTAAATCTAGGGACTTAATTGTTATTGATAAGTTTGCTGCAAATAAAAACAGAAGAATAAACTTATTTACTTTTAATTTAAACAATGTATTATACAATATTATACAAATTGGCCTTTTTTATTTTTTTTATCTTATTTCATTTTCAATAAAATAGGTAGGTAACCATAAATTTTAAAAATATTTATTAAAAATTATTGACCAAATTTGGGCGTGGTCTTAAAAAATTGTCGCCTGTGGCGCATTTCGCCTGTGGCGAGCTTTTAAAGCACCCTCAATTTAATAAAGTCACAAGCCGCCACTGGCTAGGGCCCTTCCTACCGCTTTTTAATATTTTAAATCTGGCAGCCCTAGGAGTGGGCCCGGGATGCCGCACAGCCCCCGGGCCTGACCTGGCTCGCGACGGCCCTGAGTATTCCTTTAACAAGTTAGCTAAGCAAAGATTTTTACTTTGCTCTGCAGCTGTTTAACAGAAAGCTGAAGGAAAGTAGGTACCTAATTATTTATTGTTACTTATTATTTGTATCTCCTCTGCTGATGGATCCACATACACCCGTGATACACAAACGGATGCGTATCACGGATGTATGTGGATCCAGCCTCAGACTTAGGCTGGATCCACAAACATCCGTGATACGCATTATTGTGTACCAAATGATTAATCTGAACCAATAAAATTTTAGGGCCCTAAAATTTCATTGGTTCAGATTAATCATGTGGTACACAACGAATGCGTATCACGGATGTATGTGGATCCAGCCTTAAAGTTCATTTTGACATTTGTCACATGAATCGTTTAGCAGGAAAATTGTAAAAAATATAATTTGTCTAGAAAATTGATATTATATGACGTGATATCGAAAAAAAGTATTTAAAAAAAGGTGTCTCTATTTTAATTATCCTATAGGCACTCGTTTACAGCATTTGATGAAAAAATTCGAAAAATAACTTACTTTTAACATTTTTCAAAAAAATATTCAATGTCACTTTTATTCGTTGTTATTTTCCTCTTCTTTCGCTGCCAGGGCCATTCCCGAGGAGACCTACGGTTTAACGTGGGCTCCGAACCACGATCCTTTTAAGTCATTAAAAGCACCCCCCAAGGGCTATCAACTCTTGGTTTCGCGACCTACCGATTGGGGAGTGTGTTCCTTCCCCCGTGCCCCACATCCTTCCGGTTACCGACGTGAGGAGTGGGTTTGGGGGATGATACATTTTTCACTCTTCCCTAATTTTTCAGTGGGATACGAACCCACTTGCATAAAATTAAAATCTAAACACCTTTTTCAAATAATTTTATTCGATATCTCGTCATTATGCAGAGATAATTGATAAAAAAAAATTCCAAATTCCATCAAGTGTAGTGGCGCCGCCATTTTCGGTTTCCACGGCATTTTTGTGCATTTTTTTTCGTGCAGCACACAATCCGTGATTTCTTGTCAACTATTTGGCTGATTACTGAAACTAACTGGTTATTCTGCTGCAATTTTGCTGACTTCCGTGTACTATATAAAGACATTTTTCTTATTTATTTTTTTTGCATTTTTTATAATAGTTTTTTTTTGCATAGTGCGTTAATTATGGCGGCCGTAGAGAGTGGTTAACTGTACAAAAATATAGTTCACAAGCTATATAACAGTGGTAATTTAAAATACCCATCCATCTCCACTTCAACCTATTATTCCTCTGTGTAACGGCCCTATCTTAACATAACCTCAGAAAATAAAACTGTAAACTGTAAAACTAGTAAAACAACACTTCTACTTTTATAATAATATAAACATCTTGTTATTGTAGTTCTACTGTTGGTTCTACTTAAGTTTCTTGGAAAAATTTACAACAAAAGTAGTTTTCGAATCTCTATTATAAAATATGGAATCCATTTCTGACCAGGACATGGACATGATCCATTTAATGCTTAAGAATTTAGTTGAAGAATCAAAGACCACAAATTCTAATTCAGGACATCCTGCTAATGGAAAAAATACAGAACACATTTCTAATCCAAACTTTTTCTCTGTATTAAAAGAACATAAAAATGTATCAAGTGGTGCAACATCAGAATTTGAAAATGATTTAAATTTATTAGTAAAAGACGAGCCAGGAATGGATGATTATGAAATTGAAAATGTAAATCGTAGATTAGCTGCGCTTTTAGAAAATCTAAAAGTAATTGAAAAAGATGAAAATCCTAATGTTGATAATTTGCATGGGATATCTGGTTCAGTTTTAAATAGGTAAGTTTTATAATACCTGCTTGGATAGGTACCTACAATGAACTGTGATAAAATATTCTTTCTTTTATAATCCAAATAAAAAAGGTTTTTAAGCAAAGTGCTGATAACAGAGCGGCTGGACCCAATTACATTTTTTTTACAGGTATAATGAAGAACATATTTCTACACAAAACAAGGCCCTGGTTAAAATGGAAAATACCTCGACAGATAATGACGTGGAGAGAAAACCCGAAAATGTCTTTAATGACTGGAAAGGTAAAAACGAAGAGCTGGACATTAAAGAAGATTTAGAAAAAAGTGAAAGCAGGTAGGTACCTATTATGGCCGTCCGAAAAGGGGCCTTCTATGAATTTTGACATTAACAACCATATTCACTAAAGTGGTCTAAATTTAAAACCGTGTTAAATTGACAGTTCTAGGTTTAGTAAACGTATTTATTAGTAAAACGATTTAATTGCAAAAATCAAATTAACCGGAAACGTTATAAAGTCTGTTCAATGACTGCTGACCGTTACGTCATATTCTCCATATTTGCGGTACGTCGTAAATTAATTCATTAGAGGTTATGATTTTCTTATTTTGGCTTGATCTATATTATAATAATAAGTTTATTTAAAACTTATTAATATAATAAATATGTTTATGTTGTCTTTTATAAACTTATTCTTCAATCCCCTGAAGCTGAGCTTGTTAGGGGCAAATCTTATTTTTTGTTTTAGTATGTAATATCATAAATCATAAATACTTATGCATTAAAAATCAAGTTTTTTAAAGTAAAAATGTTAATTTATAATATAAACGCAGCTTTTTTGAAGAAATATATTACCTATAATAAAATTATCAATTTATAATTTTTAAGTAAAAAATATTACTTAGGTATATAAATTATTCAGAACAATATTAATTAATTAAAGCATTTCTAAAAATATTTTCAACATTGTCTGTTTTTAATATCCATGTTTTTATTTCGACTTTAAATTTTTTTAATGAAATCAATTTTTTAATTTTTGTTGGTACCTAAATAATCGTTTAAATAAAAACATAAATATTTTTAAAAAATTTTGTCCTATGGACTTAGGTTTTATGGTTAGGGGAACTAGGGGATAGTTGATCACAGTTTTATATATTTCATTGTAAAATTCCAAATATGTTTAATCTAATTAAACAAAGGTAAACATATAACTGTACCACTATTTATCTATATAGTTTTAAAAATTTAAAACCCTTTGAAAGTTTTTAAGTAAAAAAATAAATCGTTTTTTAATTTATTGCATATGTATCAAGTATCCCCACTATGTGGGTTACTTGATCATAGGGTAAGGGAGACTTGATCACTTATTAAATACATAATAAAACCTACTTACAAAGCAAAAAATAATGTATTTCCTAATAAGAACACTTTACAAAAAACAATTTAAGCCATTTCAAATACATCAATCTTTTTCTGAAATGTGTAATAAACTCGTTCTCCTTTTAAAATAATGTTAGGATCCGGGGTTATGCCAATAATGTCTTCGAACTTTACGTCACTAGTGTCTAATTCGACAATTGAAAACATTTTTTTGGTTTCGTCTCTATGCATTTTAATGAAGTCACTGTATATTCACCATCCTCATGGTCAATGGAATTCACCACGCACAGATATTTATAGATAGATGACAGTTGTCTTCCTGCTTTAAAAACTGCAATTACAAATTTTCCAACTTTTAAATTATCAACATTCACGGAAGTGAGTTCTGCATAGTCTTCTTCAACTTCATTTATCGAGTCATCTGACTCTAAATGAAATTTCTGAATCATCTAAAGAAGATGAAGATGACACAAGAATTTTTTTTTTACTTTTTCTACTTTTGTTTTTTTTTGTTAAAAGTGTTTTATTTGCATTTTCCATTTTTTGCCTCTTTTTTCTTGGCTTTGTACATTCTTTGCGTTTATAAAACCGCGGCATCTAAAAGGAAAAATGGAATTTGACAATTGCTAGTTTGAAAAAACAATGTTAGTGTGTATTTTTATACTGTTAATGAAATCAGAAAGAAGTATGTAGTTTATTTAGGGTAAAAGGTATCATGGGATGAAACATTTGGTTTTTGAAAATCAGTATGACATTTTTAATTGATTTAAATTTACTGAAAAATAAATAAAACTCATTTATTAAATTCAAAATGGACTCATATTTTTTGTTTAGTGCATCAGTCTATAAATTTTGTTTCAAATATCTATATCTTATTTATAAAATTATATTAAAAAAAAATATAATACAAACTGACAACACAACAAATACAGTTTTATAATAATTAAAAGAAATCATCTCCGCAAGGATAATCATCATCAGTTTCGTCCCAAGTTAATAATAAGGGCAAAAGTATCTGATGCATCAATAAATCCTTCCTGTTTCCACACATCATTTATAATAATTTTACGAGTGTAATTTTATTAGTGTGTTACATAATTTCTCCATTTCTCCACTGTTACATTTTCTATGGCTTTATTTCACAGACCCAAGTCTACGTCATTTAATACAGGATGCATAGAACTTATTTTTGCATCATAATCGGGCTTCCATTCCGACCAAACCATTTTAATAGGATTGAAATGGCAATGATATAAAGAAAGTCTTAAAACTCGATGTTCATGTTGCAATGCTAGTTCGACGAACCTATTAAAATAAAATAAAAATAATTAAAAAATAAAATAAAAAGCGCTTTCCAGATTATTTGTAACGTTTGGGTGGGATATGCTGCTTCACTATTATTCAAATCTGATCCTTCATTGCAAATGGTAAAACCGGAATTTGTCTTTGTTCTGGCCATGTAGTAAGTAATCTTTTTGACAAATTTGGAATTTTTTCAATTAGCCCAGAACATAGACAATTTACCTTTAGATACCTACAGCTTATCTCCTGCGCAAACAAAAGTTACTTTTTATGGGTGAAAAAATACGTACGCATGACTCGTCGGTCAGCTGTCTTCATTCGGGGAACCTTCGTGCATGCGCACAAACCTCGTGTTATCGGCCGTCCTACTTTATCGACAATAATCGACGCGCTCAAGAATACTCTCCAGAACCGGCTCGGCCGCCATTTATGTTGTTGTGTTTTAAGATTTCTCTGCGGATTCCTTGTAGTTTTCTAAAGTTTTCAGCTATCGGATCGGCTATCGTGGATTGTGGGACTGGTGTTTAATATTTATGGATTTCTGGTTTTTGTGTAGTTTAGTTAGTGAATTGTGTTTGTGCTTTTATAGTGACTCGAATTGTAATATAAACAATGACTATAGTACTAGTTGCAGCCGTTGTATAATTGTATTATGCCCAAATAGGGGTAAAATAAACCTTTTATGGTAGCATATGAGCAAGAATTTAAATTTTAAAGCCCGGACCTGTCTATTTTCCCATTCGTCAAACGATAATGTTGCAGTGCGCATGTCTAATAGTTCCCAGTTTTGTTTACATGCGCGAGGCCATAAAACTGCCACATTCGTGATTATTGTTTGTTTATCTAAAGGTAAATTGTCTATGGCCCAGAATGATAATAAGCCACGGTTCTTCCAAGTTTGGTAACAATTTTTCTCCAAACCATTTTTCAAAGTTTTCACTATTTATCGAATCTTAAAAATCAGGCTAGGCTTGAATATCAAACTGCATTATTCGCAAATCCATTTTCGCCCAGCATAATTTAGAATAATATACCGGACACCCTCTGACGATTTTTTTATCTGATCTCCTAAAAACCCCTTTACTATTCAGGTTTCATCCAGAAAAACAGGTTTTAGGGGAAATTAAGAGTTGCCGTTATTCTTAAATTCTCTTCAAAATTCTACTCGTTTTTGGGCTATATGGGGTTGCTCTATTAAACAACGTCTGTTTGATACAGTACATTTACGCCATTTAAATTTTTTTTTTAAACAGTCCGCTAATGAACCGGTGGATATTTAAACACCATCAATGATTTTAAGGTTTAGTTGTGTTGAGCGAATGGTAACGTACGTGTTCACCTGCTCTACAGGGTGTTTCATTAAGGTCGAAGAGCGGCCATATCTCGGAAACTACTGGGCATAGAAACTCAGGAAAAGAAAAATGATAATAAAAGTGGCCATGAGAAAATTCTGGAAATAATTTTCAAGTTCCGCATTTTGCCGCAAGAGGGCGTAATTGAAAAGTAAATTTTTAAATTTTACATAACTCCGAAAATTCCACATTAAGGTATATGTTTGATAACACCATTTTAAAGCATGGACAATTATGCATCATTTTGGTCTTATGCTCATTGGCGTATCGACTTTAATAAGAGTGGGGGAAGCTGTTGAAAGTGTAATCATTTAAATCGCTGTAACTTATAAACGACTTATCCGATTTTAGCAAACTAAAGACTGTTTGCACTTTGACCAGTCGTATTTAGTTGTCCATAATAGTTCTCAAAAAAAATGCTAGAGGGCGCAATTTGCAATAACAATACATTTTTTGATTTTACTCCGAAAAAATAAATCATACGGTATAATTATGATACCATAATCGAGAAGGAGATGAAATTTGCTAGAAAAAATATTAAAACCGCAGCTCGATATCTCCGTTCGTTTCAGAGTTATGGCCAAAACAATAATTTTTAAGACAAATTGCGCCCTCTAGCAATTTTATTAGAAACTATCTTGTACATTGGATACGACAATTAAAGGTACTTACATTTCTCTTCCAAACAAGCTTAAATTTAGTAAAATTGGTTAAGTCGTTTGGAAGTTACAGCGATTTTAATGTTTACAGTTTCACTTGATAAGAGTGGGAGAAGCTATTGAAAGTTTAAACATTAAAATCGCTGTAACTTCTAAACGACTTATCCGATTTTACTAAATTTAAGCTTGTTTGGAAGAACCTTCAATTGTCGTATCTAATGGTACAAGACAGTTTCCAATAAAATTGCTAGAGGGCGCAATTTGTGTTAAAAATTATTGTTTTGGCAATAACTCAGAAACGAACGGAGATATCGAGCTGCGGTTTTAATATTTTTTCTAGAAAATTTCATCTACTTTTCGATTATGGTATCATAATTATACCGTATGATTTATTTTTTCGGAGGAAAATCAAAAAATGTATTGTTATTGCAAATTGCGCCCTCTAGCATTTTTTTTAGAACTATTATGGACAACTAAATACGATTGGTCAAAGTGCATACAATTCTCTTCCAAACAGTCTTTAGTTTGCTAACATCGGATAAGTCGTTTATAAGTTACAGCGATTTAAATGATTACACTTTCAACAGCTTCCCCCACTCTTATTAAAGTCGATACTCCAATGAGCATAAGACCAAAATGATGCATAATTGTCCAAGCTTTAAAATGGTGTTATCAAACATATACCTTAATGTGGAATTTTCGGAGTTATGTAAAATTTAAAAATTTACTTTTTAATTACGCCCTCTTGCGGCAAAATGCGGAACTTGAAAATTATTTCCAGAATTTTCTCATGGCCACTTTTATTATCATTTTTCTTTTCCTGAGATTCTATGCCCAGTAGTTTCCGAGATATGGCCGCTCTTCGACCTTAATGAAACACCCTGTATACATTTCATAAATACGCTCTCTTATAGTATGTTCATGAATTTCGTGAAGTTGTCGACCACGAGATGACAAAATTGCTACGTTATTGCGATTCTTAAAAAGACATCTTTCTCTATCCCCTTTGCCTTAGTTCGTCGGATTGTTGAACACGAAACACCCAAAGCATCAGAAAGTCTCTAAAACAGTTATTTATAAAAACATTGCCATATATTTCTCAGGTTTATTATTTATGTGTTTACAATAATTCCTGCTTACCTTGTTAAACTATGTTAAAGGATAAAATAGGTTTTCCGGCATTACTTTCTCTTTAAAAATAATCCAATAATTTTAAAATTAATGCTTGTTCTGAACCTTTAACCTACTTGATGGTGCAAAATTTAAATAACTACCGCAATCTATTGGCGAATCCGGAAACTTCACTACAGCCTCTTAAGCGTGAATAATAATTTTTAGTAGGTCTATATTAATAATTACAATTTTCTTTTATTTCGGTTTTCTATTTGCAGTATTTCGCCAGATTGCGATTGTCAAGATCACCAGGGTAAATTTGAGCAGTGCACGCCCGAGACGAGTGATCAATTGAATGATGAAATGTCACTTAAACAATCTTATCTGCTACAGCATAATCCAGAACGAAAGTTTAAATCCGATCTGTGTTCTTATAAAACAAATTTTGAAACCCATTTAAAGGGACAACTCCTTCGACATGGGGATCCAGAGGAAGTTGAAATGTTCAAATGCAAGTTTCAAACTAAACGTAAACAAACTTTAAAGCGTCATCTGCTTCTGCATAAACGTCCAGAAGAAGTTAAAATGTTCAAATGCAATAAATGCAGGTTTCAAACTAAACGTAAACAGATTTTAAACGTTCATCTGCTTCTGCATAAAAGTCCAGAAGAAGTTGAAATATTCAAATGCAATAAATGTGACTTTCAAACTAAATATAAAGGGTGTTTAAAGGCTCATCTGCTTCTTCATAAAAGTCCAGAAAAAGTTGAAATGTTTAAATGCAATAAATGTAAGTTTCAAACTAAATATAAACATTGTTTCAAGCGTCATCGGCTCAGGCATGAAACTCCAGAGGAAGTTGAAATGTTCAAATGCAATGAATGTGACTTTCAAACTAAACGTAAACAGTGTTTAAACGTTCATCTGCTTCTGCATAAAAGTCCAGAAGAAGTTGAAATATTCAAATGCAATAAATGTAAGTTTCAAACTAGATATAAAACGTGTTTAAAGGGTCATCTGCTTCTTCATAAAAGTCCAGAAAAAGTTGAAATGTTTAAATGCAATAAATGTAAGTTTCAAACTAGATATAAACGTTGTTTAAAGCGTCATCGGCTCAGGCATAAAACTCCAGAGGAAGTTGAAATGTTCAAATGCAATGAATGTGACTTTCAAACTAAACGTAAACAGTATTTAAAGACTCATCTGCTTCTGCATAAAAGTCCAGAAAAATTTGAAATGTATAAATGCAATAAATGTAAGTTTCAAACTAGATATAAAAAGTGTTTAAAGGGTCATCTGCTTCTTCATAAAAGTCCAGAAAAAGTTGAAATGTTTAAATGCAATAAATGTAAGTTTCAAACTAAACGTAAACCAACTTTAAAGCGTCATATGCTTCTGCATAAACGTCCAGAAGAAGTTGAAATGTTTAAATGCAGTAAATGTGACTTTCAAACTAAATATAAAGATTGTTTAAAGCGTCATCGGCTCAGGCATAAAACTCCAGAGGAAGTTGAAATGTTCAAATGCAATGAATGTGACTTTCAAACTAAACTTAAACAGTATCTAAAGGCTCATCTGCTTCTGCATAAAAGTCCAGAAAAATTTGAAATGTTTAAATGCAATAAATGTAAGTTTCAAACTAGATATAAAAAGTGTTTAAAGAGTCATCTGCTTATGCATAAACGTCCAGAAGAAGTTGAAATGTTTAAATGCAATGAATGTGACTTTGAAACTAGATATAAACAGCATTTAAAAGGTCATCTGCTTATGCATAAAAGTCCAGAAGAAGTTGAAATGTTCAAATGCAATAAATGTGACTTCCAAACTATCCATAAACAGTATTTGAAGCGTCATCTGCTTCTGCATAAAAGTCGAGAAGAAGTTGAAATGTTTAAATGCAATAAATGCAGCTTTCAAGCTATTAATAAACAATCTTTGAAGCGTCATCTGCTTTTGCATAAAAGTCCAGGAGAAGTTGAAATGTTTAAATGCAATAAATGTAAGTTTCAAACTAAAAATAAATATTATTTAAAGACTCATCTGGTTCTGCATAAAATTCCAAAATAAGTTGAAATGTTTAAATGCAATAAATGTTACTTTCAAACTAAATATAAATAGCATTTAAAGCGTCATTTGTTTCAACATAAAGGTCTAGAAGAAGTTGAAATGTTTAAATGCAATAAAAAAAGGTAAACCAACTTATATATACGTAATACTAAATGTTAAAATTTTTCTATTACAATTTTTCTATTATAATTTCTCCCTTATTTAATTTTTCCTTTCCTTTTTTTTTTTGTTTTGATGAAATATTTTTGAATTATTTACTTATATTTTTAAATATTATATTTATGATTTGATTAAAATTAATAATCTATATGGGTGTATGTTTTTTCATTACAAAATCGGACAGATTTGTTAATCTATGGTTTTGTAATGATGCAAACAATGTTATCGATTTTTAATATTATTATAAACAAACCTGCAAATAAATAAATAAATAAATAAATAAATAAATAAATAAATAAATAAATAAATAAATAAATAAATAAATAAATAAATAAATAAATAAATAAATAAATAAATAAATAAATAAATAAATAATAAATGCAGCTTTCAAACTAGATATAAACAGTCCTTAAAGGTTCATCTGCTTCTGCATAAAAGTCCAGAAAAAGTTGAAAGGTTTAAATGCAATAAATGTAAGTTTCAAACTAAAGATAAATATTATATAAAGACTCATCTGGTTCTGCATAAAACTCCAAAAGAAGTTGAAATGTTCAAATGCAATAAATGCTACTTTCAAACTAGATATAAAAAGAGTTTAAAGGCTCATCTGCTTCTGCATAAAAGTCCAGAAAAAGTTTAAATGTTTAAATGCAATAAATGCTACTTCAAACTAGATATAAAAGTGTTTAAAGGGTCATCTGCTTATGCATAAAAGTCCAGAAGAAGTTGAAATGTTCAAATTCAATTAATGGTACTTTCAAACTAGATATAAAAAGTGTTTAAAGGCTCATCTGCTTCTGCATAACAGTCCAAAGTTGAAATGTTTAAATGCAATAAATGTTACTTTCAAACTAAATATAAACAGTGTTTAAAGGGTCATCGGCTGAGGTATACAAGTCCAGAGGAAGTTCAAATGTTCAGATGCAATGAATGTGACTTTCAAACTAAACGTAAACAGTATTTAAAGACTCATCTTCTGCATAAAAGTCCAGAAAAAGTTTAAATGTTTAAATGCAACAAATGAATTAAAGATAAATATTATTTAAAGACTCGTCTGGTTCTGCATAAAAGTCCAGAAGAAGTTCAAATGTTTAAATGCAATAAATTTAAGTTTCAAACTAAAGATAAATATTATTTAAAGAGACATCTAGTTAAGCATAAAACTCCAAAAGAAGTTGAAATGTTCAAATGCAATAATTGCGATTTTCAAACTAAATATAAACAGTGTTTGAAGTCTCATTTGCTGCGGCATAAAATGTCATCAGAGGAAGTTGAAATGTTCAAATGCAATAAATGTACCTTTCAAACTAAACGTAAACAGTATTTAAAGGTCCATCTGCGTCGACGTCACATGTAATACAATGTAACTTTTAAGCGATAAAAAAAGGAAAACACAATTAAGACAGTTTAAAAAAGTTGCAAAGATGCCTGTAATCTGTAAAGGTATAATAAATTATTTTTAAATTTTAGATAGAGTATGTGATTTTAAATAAGAGTCAAGGTAAAGGTTCAATTATTGACCACTTAATTTTTTAATGATTACAATGTTTATTAGGGTTTTGTGTAAAAAAGGGAAGTAGCTTAACTAAAACGCTATTTTAAGCGTTTAGAACTATTATACAGGGTGTGTTAACAAGGTTCGATAGCGCCTAAACTATAAGAGATTTATAAAAAATGTTTTGTATAAAAGTTATAGGATTTACAATGGTGCATAACGTAAAAATATTTTATAATAATAAAGGATGGCTCAAAACATTGGAACTACAAAAAAATTTTTTTTAATAAAACCCCCCCCTACTTATACATTTTTTTCTTTTTCTGATTCCGCTAGAAAGAAGCTCTATAGTATTTACTTTTTTGAATTTGATTCCGACGTTGCCAAGTAATTTATTATTTTCTCGTATTTTAAAAAAATTATCTGAGTTAATAAAACAATCATAGTTGTCTATAAAATCAATAGAATTAAATAAAATTTTTACCATAAGTACCCTAAAGTACATATTATGTGACCATATCACTAGTTCATCCCCTTCCACCTTATTTTAAAACTGACAAAGACGTTTCATAAGTGAATTTTGTTCAGAAAGCCTACGAAAGTATACGAAAATGGTACTTTCAATACACCTTAAACAGGCAACTTTTGAAAATATTTAGTTTTAATGATTTACCGTTACGGTTACGCCGAGGGGTAAATACCTGACTAAAATGTGTACACCAGAAATCCAGTTTTGTGATAGAAATCCACAGAAATCCACGGAAATCCACAGAAATCCAGACATCCACAGAAATCCAGAGACATTCACCGAAATCTACGGACATCCACAGACATCCACGGAAATCCATAGAGATCCATAGACATCTTCGGAAATCCACGGACATCCGTGAAAATTTATAAATTTGTATACATTGATGAGAGCATGTGCATTTAATTCGATAGAAAGATACGTAACAATTTGAAGTAAGAAAGTTTTCAGCGATTTTAAGAGATTGACTCGGAGATGGATGATCTACTATCCATTTGCGCCAAATACGTAAGCAAAATACACAAAACCATAATTTGTAAAGCCGTTCTTTTACATCTAAGGCAGCGTCCAAAAAAGATGCTAGAGCAAATTGCATTATCTTAAGATATGCTTGTGTACCTTCACTTCCAGAAATACTCTCGAGTAATTGAATTACTCGTTCAGAACACATCTTTTCCGCAAATTTAAAGCTCCTTTATCTTCCGCTTTTAAATCTGAGACTATTAACGAATGTTTATTTTTTGATAAATCAGCAATTACCTGCTCCACATGTTCCAGCATCACAGTAAATGATCCTAGTGTTAAAGTTCCCTTAGAATTAAGGAATCTTGTGCGAAGTTTTGTCCCGATATGTACAGTATCCTGTACATAGGACACATCAGAATAATCATTATTGTTGTATCCTGCTTGATACCATTCCCACTTACGTTTTTTGGTATTAGTCTGTGAGGGAGCCAAAGCTTGTTGACGCATTGTTTTTAACAGACTAGTGTCACCGTAACTGGAAAAACCTACTAAGATTATACCCCGTCTTTTCAGGTTTTCTTTGATGTGGTTCCATCTTTTTGTGGTATTGTTTGAATTGAACTTATTATCTGTTCCGAAAATAGCCAGATAATATGGTGGTGCAGTATCTGACAAAGGCTGAGTAATTACTACATAGGCGCAATTCGATTAAGAAGTTGTCAAAAAGTAATCTTGAATTACTTTCACAGATGTGGCAAGAAACGCGTCTGTTTGAGGTAAACCATCTACTGGTAAAGTAAATCCAACCAACTCGCATTTATGTATCGAATTACAGAGTTCATATCGCAGTATAAGTAAATCGGGGGAATTCTAATATTAAAAATTACTTTTGTATTTTTCGAATTTCTTTTTAGGGTCTCAAGCACTTTTAAAATTTTGCTTTAATTGAGATCGATACCAACATATTTTCTATTTAAGTTAAGTTTAAAGTTTTAGGAACAAAACGTAGCTGAAGAAACAACCGTACTTAGTTCATACACACTTTAATTTATAATAGTGTAAGTTCACACACACTTCAGCACTTGCTATTTTAGTTTGTATACAAACAGAACTATAAAGAACTAAATATGCAAATCGGACAGTAAATTGGGCACAGATTTAAGCTGTGCGCAGTAATGCCAAGTATACTTAATAAAAATTTTCAAGTTTATCGAGCATATAGAAATAAAATGTACGCCACCATATCCAAAACATTAATTTAATTACAGGAACATCTTGCTTTCTAAGTGACAGTTGTTTTTGTTCTCTTGAATAGCTTACAGAAAAATGCTAGAAAAAATGCCTAAAACATACGCAAAACTTCCTAAATGTAAAACAATGTCTGAAATTGTTAAGAATTTCGTCAATCTGGCATCATTGGCAAAGCGTTAATATCCGTCAAAAGAAGCGCGGTTGCCACGTCGACAAACATTAAATTCATCGGCATCCATTGAAATCCACGGACATCCGTGGAGACATCCATGGAAATCCACGGACATCCGTAGACATCCATAGAAATCCATAGACATCCGTGGACATCCATAGAAAGCCACGGACATCCAAAGAAATTCACGGAAATCCACATGGGTGTACACCAGAAATCCACAGGTGTTTACCCCTCGGGTTACGCCCTCTAGGGCTCGACTGAGAAACTTGAAAGTAATTTCCAGCAATTTCTCATGGCCACTTTTATTTAAAAAAAAAAATCCACAAGCCATACGACTAACCCTTTCTGAGATACGGCCGAGAGCCATTCTTAGTGGGACACCCGGTACATACAAATTTAAGTCAAATTTGGTGCTATTGTAGGTAAAGCTTTGTAAAAATTTTGTACTAGAAAAATTCTAAACCAATTCATTCTATGGTCGTATTAAAATGCATCACTGTGTTATAACGACAAATATATGGTTGTCCTTTTTACTTAATGTTATTTAAACAACGGCTATAAAAAAAAGTTGCGAAAAGGAGTTTTTAATAATATTCATGTGTCACTATTTTTACAAAACAATTCTTTCAAATATCGTAAGCACAGGCATATAAAAAAAGTAAAATGCGTAACAGGCTGGTATAAATGGCACATTATAATATCTCTATACTAACGCGGGTTTTGGTTATTATAGGTTGCCATCCACTAATTTGAGTTGGCAGCATCGTTTCAACTGACTGTAACTTCGTAGCAATCGACGCGCGCCAACTATGAATATCTTCCTAATCATAACATATTTACAGATGTGTTGTGACCCATATTAACGAGGTTCAATGTTTTGGATGGCTCTCTTGACTACATCTCGCCATTTATCTCGATTAGATGAGATGTGAGCCGCTTGTGGGAGAGTAGCATCTAATAATTTTTTGGTAACATCCACCCATCTATGCAACTATGAATATACCGGGTTGTTATTTATTGGGTTTGTTTTGTTGAAAAAAAGCTAATAATATCTGGACATCACCACAGCACAACAGTTTATCATAAGCAATTTAAAAAATGTCTATGATATTTATACTATATCATTACCTGTTGAAAGAGATATCCTCTGCCGCACTTTTCTTACTATAACACAATTATACACTAAACACAGTGGCATTGTTAATACCGATTGTTTTGAAAGTTTATATATCATAAAAATAACCACAAATTGTTCAATAAAATTATTAAACAAGCAAACAAGTTCATAACAATAAGCTTGATTGGCACGCCGATTTGCTGTGGTTCAGCAAGACTCGTATTTTTGGTTAGCGTAAATAAAATAATTTCAAATTGCCAACTTTTCTAGGGGAAAAACCCAATTCCCCGGCAAGATAAGCATTCTACTTTTTTCATAGGCCTGTGATTGTAAGCGGCAATGTGAAAAGATCGTTTCTCGTGTTGTCCAACTCGGCTCCGCCTCTGAGGATAATTGTCGTCGTGTCCAAAACCACCAATTGCATAATAAACTATTATAAAGGCCATTGTAGAAGACGTAGGCCATCTAAAGTAGGGGGAGAGTGGGGCAAAGTGAAATAGCGGGGCAAAGGGAAATATGTACTTTGTGAACGCACCCCTTTCGACAAACGGGCGCCATCATGTTGAAATGCAGAGTGGGGGAGTTATTATAACGGCAGTATAGTTTGGGTTTGCTACCGAGACGCACGTGGTCCTACAAGTGATTTTAATATTTTCGCGCTTTTAGGTGTAAACTATTAAGTTTTATTTATATAGTTTATTGTTATCTTGTTAATTTTTTTGTGTGTGTTAAAACATAACGGATATTGGTTATCTTTTCCGAAATATTAAAAATTGAATAGTTGAATTTTAAAAGTTTTATTTGAAAATAAAGAAATTCGTGTCTGATGGGGCAAAGTGGAATTTTGCTTATGGGGCAATTTGAAATACTATTCCACTTTGCCCCATTATATCTTGGCTCACAAACAAAAACAACAAAAAGTCGGTAATTTTGTGCTAGTTGGGTTAAAAGAGGAAAAAACAAAGTCTGATAAAGAATATATAGCCCAAATCACTGAAATTTACACCGAAAACCAAAAAGACTCTTATAGTGCCAAATGTATGCGAAGCAATAGAGTTTCCAGAAATTAAAGATAGAAGCATGCTTTTTAAATCGGAGATCAGGGGACTTTTAAATAAATTTACATTTCTTTGTCATGGAAAAATTAAATTTATATAGATTTAATAATTTGTTTTTTACAAAATTTTTCACCAATTTTTGAGTTTCATGTTTATTAATAATCCCTAAATACATTTTTTACTTTTATTTTACTTTGCCCCATGCACTGGGGTAAAGTGAAATTTTGTCAACGGAGATATTTTTAAAAATTTTTTTTTTCCTTAAAAGATAAATTCGAGCAAATGCGAGAAAAACGAGATATACATACACACACATATATTGTAACAATCGCATTCGCCAGAGTTTACTATAATCTGTGTTAATGCCATTTTAGTATTACATTTATAACATCTGACAGGTTAGTTATTGTTATTAAAGTGTATACTACGCCTCATTTAATAATAATTGATGTCACATGCGATAAACTGTAACTTTTTGTACTAGTTTAGTTGCAAATGGTAATCATTGGGTACTGGTAGCTATAAGTTTCAACGTATCCGTTGTGTTATTTGAACTTTCTTTTGTCGAACTTTGTGCCTTGCTTTTTTATTATAAATATCTAATTAGTGTAAATTATTTAATTTTTTTTTTCTTTCCCGCCTTTCCCCCCAGGTACTCTATCAACGGGGAATATTGCATTTGTAACACCCACCACTTCTAGGGTCTAATAACTTACGACCCTCCCACGTCGGTTGGCCTTGCTACTTGAAGTGGCTGATGACAAAAACTCTTCTTTGCTGGGTCCGGAGAGAATCTGTGTTCACAATTTAGACGGATCACTTTTGGCGAGATAATAAGGCTTGTGAGAACTCAATGTTGAAGATTTTTTATCGCCCTGATTTGCGGCTTACTTTTGTTTATAAGAAATTATATAAATTAAGTTTCAGTGAACTTTTTGCGTTGTAAAACTATTGAAGGAAACATTTTTTATACAGGGTGTTTCAGAACATGTGGGCAATCTCTCGGATTCATGTAGATTAGGTAAAAATAACATGATAAGTTCATATAAAAAAAATTTCTAAGAGCCCCCCTCGAGGAGATATATGCCCCTAAAGACCGGCCCTGAAAACTAGTTTATGAATCGCCCTGTATATTTTGATTAAAATTTAGTATAATCTACACTATGGAAAGCTTTATTAAATAGGATAATAGTAAAATGTATAGTTCATTCTGTGGGCCAGGGACGGACTAGCTTGGGCATAAAACTCTTACATTTTTCACAGGTACGATTAAACCTTTTTAAAGCATGTTAACGGTCAAGTGGATTTTTCTCGAAAACGGTTCAACTTATCAAAATCTACAAAGAGTATCTATTTTGCGTTAAAATACGTAAGCTATCCAAAAATAATATAAAAATTCCCGATTGCATGACACCTGTCAAAGATGTAAGATTTTTTATGCCCAAGCTAGTCCGTCCCTGGCCCACAGAATGAACTATATATTTTATTATTAACCTATTTAATAAAGCTTTCCATAGTGTAGATTATACTAAATTTTAATCAAAATATACAGGGCGATTCAAACGCTATCAATAAAAAACTAGTTTTCAGGGCCGCTCTTTAGGGGCATATATCTCCTCGAGGGGGCTCTTAGGAAAAAATATTATATGAGCTTATCATGTTATTTTCACCTAATCTATATGAATCCGAGAGATTGCCCACATGTTCTGAAACACCCTGTATATAATACTGTTTTTATTATTTTAACGAAGAATCATGGGAGCCACCCACCAATAAGTTTTTAGCAATATTTATAAACCGTCAATTTATAAAAAATATTTATAATTTGGCCCACAAGCACTTACTTCTGCGGGGTCGTTGACCGTATCGATCCCGGATAGACGCACGTTGACCCACGGATAAGGGGTCACAAAACACTGGACTGGATGGACTTTCCGCGAGTAACGCTTGAAAATTCTTCGCCCCCGGAACTGGTAGTTTTTAACTTTTAACTTTTGTCACCGGTATTCAGGAATTAATTAACGGTATAATTACGTCACAATCTTCTAAGATCTTAAAACCCATAGCGAAATTTGGTACAATTTCTTCTAGGATGACTTCCATTTACTACAGTAAGACTACTATACCTTGTAGCACATGGAAGGATTCCTACAGGACTTTTAAAGAACAGTAAAATACCGCGGCCATCGTGGAATGACGTTACTCCCTTTTGGTGTTAAAATAGTAAACTCTGAGGCCCTCCGCACATGAAGCAACTAAAAAGAAACGAATTAGAAACTTAAATCACCATTCAGTTACTTATTAGTCACTCCCCGTGTATTTCAATGAGCATCCGCATACAGCGCTACTAGTTGATAACTGGTTTGCAACTCGTCACGTCAGTAATCAGTCAAGTCCATAGACAAGCGAGTTGCGCGCTCTCAAGAAGTCAAGTCTCCACTCGACGTGTAGGTCGCTCGGCGATTGGTTTCTAGTTTATTCTGTTAACAACTACGCAAAACGGCATAAATGGCAGACCAACTATTGAATTTAAGACTAGTAGAAGAAATGCTCTGCATTTTATATTTTTTGCAATGGATGGGTGACTCCAATACTTCCTTTTCTTCTGTCGGTTTCTCCTTTTTGCATTATAATAATAAAGTATATCACTATCCATTTTTTAACACGATAATAAATAACAATAGTTATTATTACAATACTGAAATAATAATGTATGCAGCATATAACAAAGCCACCATAATCGAGAAGTGATTTGATTTTATAAACTTTCAGTTGCATCGTGTGCGATTCATAGTTTGTTACTAGTTTATAATTTAGGTTTCTATTTAGTTTAGTAGCCTAAGGCCCTCCGCACATGAAGCAACTAAAAAGAAACGAATTAGAAACTTAAATCACCATTCAGTTACTTATTAGTCACTCGCCGTGTATTTCAATGAGCATCCGCATACAGGGCTACTAGTTGGCAACTGGTTTGCAACTCGTCAGTAATCAGTCAAGTCTCAACCCGAAGTGTAGGTCGCTCGGCGATTGGTTTCTAGTTTATTCTGTAAACAACCGCAAAACGGCAAAAATGGCAGACCAACTATTGAATTTCAGACTAGTAGACGAAGTGGAAAAATATCTATATCTTTATAACCACACGTTAAATGAATATTCACGGAAAGACATTACCGAAAAAGCTTGGAATGCTATTGGAAGCGAATTAAATGTTAAATTTTTGCATTATAATAATAAAGGATAATATCTTCATCACTTATCCATTTTTTAACACGATAATAAATAACAATAGTTATCATTACAATACTGAAATAATAATGTGTACACCATATAACAAAGCCACCATAATCGAGAAGTGACTTGATTTTATAAACTTTCAGTAGCGTCGTGTGCGATTCATAGTTCGTTACTAGTTTATAATTTAAGTTTCTAATTAGTTAAGTTTCTTTTTAGTTGCTTCATTTGCGGAGGGCCTAAGGCCCTCCGCACATGAAGCATGAAGCAACTAAAAAGAAACGAATTAGAAACTTAAATCACCATTCAGTTACTTATTAGTCACTCGCCGTGTATTTCAATGAGCATCCGCATACAGGGCTACTAGTTGGCAACTGGTTTGCAACTCGTCAGTAATCAGTCAAGTCTCAACCCGACGTGTAGGTCGCTCGGTGATTGGTTTCTAGTTTATTCTGTAAACAACCGCAAAACGGCAAAAATGGCAGACCAACTATTGAATTTAAGACTAGTAGAAGAAGTGGAAAAATATCTGTATCTTTATAACCACACGTTAAATGAATATTCACGGAAAGACATTACCGAAAAGGCTTGGAATGCTATTGGAAGCAAATTAAATGTTAAATTTTTGCATTATAATAATAAAGGATAATATCTTCATCACTTATCCATTTTTTAACACGATAATAAATAACAATAGTTATCATTACAATACTGAAATAATAATGTGTACACCATATAACAAAGCCACCCTAATCGAGAAGTGACTTGATTTTATAAACTTTCAGTAGCGTCGTGTGCGATTCATAGTTCGTTACTAGTTTATAATTTAAGTTTCTAATTAGTTTAGTTTCTTTTTAGTTGCTTCATGTGCGGAGGGCCTAAGGCCCTCCGCACATGAAGCAACTAAAAAGAGACGAATTAGAAACTTAAATCACCATTCAGTTACTTATTAGTCACTCGCCGTGTATTTCCATGAGCATCCGCATACAGGGCTACTAGTTGGCAACTGGTTTGCAACTCGTCAGTAATCAGTCAAGTCTCAACCCGACGTGTAGGTCGCTCGGTGATTGGTTTCTAGTTTATTCTGTAAACAACCGCAAAACGGCAAAAATGGCAGACCAACTATTGAATTTAAGACTAGTAGAAGAAGTGGAAAAATATCTGTATCTTTATAACCACACGTTAAATGAATATTCACGGAAATACATTACCGAAAAAGCTTGGAATGCTATTGGAAGCAAATTAAATGTTAAATTTTTGCATTATAATAATAAAGGATAATATCTTCATCACTTATCCATTTTTTAACACGATAATAAATAACAATAGTTATCATTACAATACTGAAATAACAATGTGTACACCATATAACAAAGCCACCATAATCGAGAAGTGACTTGATTTTATAAACTTTCAGTAGCGTCGTGTGCGATTCATAGTTCGTTACTAGTTTATAATTTAAGTTTCTAATTAGTTTAGTTTCTTTTTAGTTGCTTCATGTGCGGAGGGCCTTAGAAGGTGTTCGGAAACTGTCATTTCTTCGAACCCGGACAAAATATCGCGCAGAGCGAAGATGACTCATATGGAAGGGGTGATATCGTAGGCTTTTTTCTAGGAAATCTTACGCAATATTTGACTGGACTTGATCTGAGACCCCGGCCAAAATTTAGTTGTTAGTTTTTTACCGGGGCTCGCGAGCCTAAGAATGTTAACAAAATGTCTGCGGGTGCGGGAAAATAAGTTAAGATGTTTTATTCTACGGAGAACAAACGATGGAGTTTTGTTTTATTTTTAAATATGCGGGAATTCAACTACGTACAAATATATGGAATCGGAAAAAGTGAGTTAAATTTTAATTTAATTTTTATGTAGGTATTCTAAAATTTCTCTACTGCCCTTTTATGAATTTTCCCAAAAATAATTTTTCCTTCCTTTTTAAAAGCAATATCCTCTTAAAAATTTTCCAGACCAATAACTTAATTAAAAATATTATTTTTTAATTTATTTAATTTTTTATCTTAAAAGAACTTCCGAAACCTCAGATTAAAAAAACAAAATATTTTTTATATAAAAAAAATACTTGAAAAGTTTTTCCTTTTCCTTAATCAAAATGATTTTATTAAATTTTTTTTAACTTATTTTTAAATGCCATCTCCTAGTGTTAAGGCGTTTTTCATTTTAATAATAAATTAAAATTCACGCTGCCTTAAAGTGCCAATTGCGGCAACCGGTGTCAACAATAGTAAAAAAGGACCATCGCCGTGACAACAAATAAATTTTGTAGGACAGTCAGGTAGAAACCATAAAAAAATTAGACATTTTCGGATACGGTAGTTTTATCAGTTAGTTTTGTCCCCCAGACCGTGAATACGGATGTAAGGTGGCCCACACACCATGAGATCTGCCTCGAGGCATGCCGCGAGGCCACCGTCTCTGATACCAAATCTCACGGTCTGTGTTGTTGTCTCGAGTAGTTTTTGTATCGTGCGAGATCGTCTCAACGAGTGCGCCACGGGCGGGAGACTGATACTTGCCGCGAGACGAAACACGACCGGTCTCAACGTGTGTGTGCTAGTCGCTAGGTCTCGTGAGATTCGTAGTCGGTTTCGGTGTTATAAATAGTATATTAATTGTGTATCTAGTAGGAAAAATAGCATATTCTCAGACGAGGGTAAAAATTGGTGGACGAGTATTTTTCTTTTCAATATAATATGGTTTGATCAAAGTTAAAATGAAATGAAAATTTTCTTCGTCCATACGCAAATAGTTCAAATAATCTTTGGGATCATTTTGCTGCAATTCTTTTAAGAGTGGTATGTGAGAGAACTTCTTTTAAGAAACCAATTCTTCGACCATCTTATTTTTTTCAGTTTATCCTTAAAAACTACTAAACCTACGGAGACACCAACTGCAATTATTGTGGAATGACATTTTGTTATACCACCTCCGGCACCTCCACAAACGCGCGTAGGCCTGATACTGATTGTTTCAAGCTCTTGAGACGTGATACTGTTTCGTGCGAGTCTTCGCCTCGCAACGTGCCTCGAGGCAGGTCTCATGGTGTGTGGGCCACTTGAGACGAGATACTGTTTCGTGCGAGTCTTCGCCTCACAACGTGCCTCGAGGCAGATCTCATAGTGTGTGGGACACTTTTTTTGGTGCATGTTAATTGTTATATTATACAATAGTTATTAAAAACAGTCGTTTTTCTTTCGTTGATAAGTACAGTCCACTTAACTATCCTTTACACAAAGTCTGTCAAGTGCTATGTAGGCACCGCTGATCCAGAAAAGTGGGTTAATGAAAGCGGGCAGATCAGCAGCAGCGTTTTTCATTAACACCTATACAAGGAAGCGAAGACCTAGGTATAAGTGGTATTGCAGTGTTCCGAATTATAAGGGATTTTAGGCTGCATCCCTATCATGTAGATTTACACCAGGCCCTATCGGAAATTGATTTTGATAAGCGGCTCGACTATTGCTATTGGCTAAGAGACATGTTTAATGAAAATCATTATCAAACATTGAAAACATTCAAAATATACGGCAAGCCTATAGTTTTGATTAGGTAAGAAGTAATTCAAAAAGAATCAAGAAGAAACCATGATTATGTCATTAATTCTAATGTATTTTTTGAGCCATTGGAATAATGAGTAACAAACCTACCCATAAAATAATCATAAAGTTTAAAAATATTTTTTTTTGTCGTGGCCACGAAGCTATAAAAACAATAATTCCTTCGACAAAAACGTTCAAAATTATTATTGTTTTGGCAATAACTCTGAAACCAACAAAGATATCGAACTGCAGTCTTCACATTTTTTCTTGCTAATTTAACCTACTTTCCGATTATGATGTTATAGTTATACCGTATGATTTGAATTTTCGGGATAAAACCGAAAAAACTGTTATTATTACAATCTAGCAATTTAATTAGAAACTATCGTGTATCGTTGTATACGGCAATTAAGAGTACTTACCTTTCTCTTCCAGACAAGCTTAAATTCAGTTAAATCGGATAAGTCATTTATGGCCATTAGCACCGCAAGCACTAAGTCGGGATTACCACTAAGCCTAGTCTAACATAGACTTATGGCCGTATGCACCGTTAGCATAATTTCTTACTTAGTGAAACTTTTCGACTTAATAAGTCACAAAATTCTTATGCACAAACAACAAAACAAGCAAAAGTCATTTTTAATTTTAAGTTATTAAAATCCTGGACTTTAAAAATTAAGTTGTTCTTATTGTATGACTTATGTTATTACTGTCATTATCTGACAAGAAATAAAATTAAGATTTAAGAATTTTTGTATTTCTGCAAAAGATTGTGCTTGAATAAAAATACTAAACTGTCTTGCTTCAACTTAAAAAAAAATATATGAAAGTGGAAGACGCTATCTTCTTGGAAGACGATTTTGATGTTATCGACATAATCGAAATGGATTTCCTACGCAGACAATACGATAGAGAAGAATATTTTGATACTCTGGACAATTTATCGTTTTTCCGTCGATTTCGCTTACGAAAGAACACGGTTTTACAAGTGTTACAAGAAATTGAACATTTATTAGAATTTAATAATGATTTGTAAGTACAGCGATGGTTCTTTAGGCATACTTTTACATAATAATATATATAAAGGAATAACAACAATAAACTTTTGAGAAACTAAAATCAAATTCGCCGGTTTAAATTGCAAGGGCGCGGTAAAAATGTGAGGTTAGGTTGTTAGGATCAGCAAAAAAGCTTCGTAACATGTCAGTGCAGAAAACAGTAAAATAAAGAAAATTATTAAATTTCTCAACGTTGCCAAATGTATTGTGTCCTTAAAAAGACAACTTAATCTAAATGCGATGCATAAAAAAGATAATCTTAACTTTAAGTATGACTTTATAAAGCTGAACTTAACGTTAAAACGGAGCATACAGGCATTAACTCTTTAATTGGTTTGCACCGTTGTTGCAAGGCCGAGCTTTGTTCTTAAGCCAGACTTTATTTTAATCCCTCCAATTTCTAGGATTAACGCTGACTTAACTTTAAGTCGACACGTGCGCGTGCTTATTTTGAAGCTTTCAAAGTCAAAAAAAGCGGTAAAATTTGTTTTGATTAATAGAATTATGGATGCATTGATGGACTTTATTGTGTTTGAAGATAACAGTTTTAAAGACGATTTAGAGGTCCTAGATATTATCGATTTTGGATTTCCAAGAAGAAGATTATCTTAGGAGTAATTATTTTGAAGATTTTGATGAGCTGCAATTTTTTCAAAGGTTTAGGTTGAGGAAAGCAACAGTACTTGCTGTGCTTGCAGAAATTGAAATTCATCTGGAATATTCCCATGATTGGTATTGAGACTTATTTATGCCCAGTTGTATAGGTTCTGATTAATTTGAACGCTAAAGATAAGATTAAGCACCACTTTTATCTTAAGATTAATAAAATATATCAGTTTTATAAGTCCCGGTTAAACCAAATAGTCGCTAACTTCATAGCGAATCTTAAAAATGCGAGGCGCTCTTGGAGCCTCCACAATGACAATAAGGTCCTCGTCATCATCACCTAATAATTCGTCCATTTCGATAAGATCATTTAACATAATAATAAAATCACATCATCATCATATTTTAGGTATTTTAGGTTATATGTTAGAAGTATGTCACTTTTTCCTATTTTAATCCTAAGATTGATTTTCAACGGGTGCTTTTTGGCCTGTTAAATTAACTGTTAGTTAAACCCCAAGTTTGGCGCTAATCGCAACCTATAATTCCAAACCAACGGTTAATCTGAACATTTTTAGATAACCGCAACCTATAAAAATGAAATGCCGATTAACCGGAACCTATTCAACTGGGCATTAGGCTTTTTCAATGAAATAAAATATACCTATATCTAAGTAGTTAAATCTTGTGAATTACTGTCAAATACTTTTCTACTAAAAGTTTATATATATGAACTCATCCAGTCTAATAACTTAGCTTAACGTTACAATGTAGAAATGTTCACAATTACTCAAAAAATCGACAAAACGATGATAACCAAAAAATACGTAAAACAAATCAGTCAAATCACACACATGTCATAAAAAAGTCACAAAAAGTAACGTTATGTTAGCACCGAAGCAGGCCGCCAGCCATTCAAAAAGAAATTTTCTAGATATTAACGGTGTTGCAGCGTGAATGCAAGGCTTTCTAAAGTCTACAATTTAAAATTAATATTTCTCCCGGTGCAAATGAAATGTAACCAAAGTCAGGCTTATAAATAAGTCGGGCTTAGTTAAATTAGATCAATCATATACAGGGTGATTCACGTTGAGTGGCCTATTAGAAGATCTCGGAAACGAGTAAAGCTATATTTCTAAAAATTTGGTAGCGGGCATGATTGGCTTTGAACTTTTAAAATATTATATTTTGACGTTTGTATCACTTCCGGTTATACCGGAAGTAAGGGCCAACTTTGGTATTTCAAATAGAATACCCTGTATATTTTAGCATTTTTGGATACCTTATTGAAACCTAAGTAACTTTTATTAACCTATTAATCTATACCTATCTCTAACCGTTTTTGAGATATAAATTATAAAATGCATTTTTTATGTAAAAACCTTACCGAGAAGAAAGTTCAGTATTTTTGGAATTAAAAAAGCTAAACATATAAAATGTTGTAGGTTTTTAACTAAAACGTAGATCTTTAGACTACATTACTTAAGTTTCATGTTTTGCATACAGGGGTTTTTTAAAAGTGTGCCAATGTGGCCATTTTGATAAATGTGCATAAGTCAATTTTTGCAAATGGACACCCTGTTTTTTATCTTAGTGGCGTGTAGAGAATCAAATTTTCTATCTAAACGTCAAATATGTCAGTATCAATATTTTTAGTCGTTTTGGAATTATGAGCAATTAAAAAATATCTTAAAATATGTGTTTGTGTAAAGTTCATGAGACATTGCTTTTGTAAAGAAGGCTTTGACTACGATTTTTGTTTGACTTTGAGTTTTGTTACCAATTAGCAAAGTATGCTTTGGCTGAAATTGTTTTAAAGTTGACACTCACGTTAGGCCTGTTGTCATATTCTAGAAAGTAATTTTCAATACCTAAGTAAACTAGAATATGACAACAGGCGTGTGTGTGACAAAGGTGAGTGTCAACTTTAAAACAATTTCAGCCACAGCCTACTTTACTAATTAGTAACAAAGCTCAAAGTCAAACAAAAATCGTAGTCAAAGCCTTCTTTACAAAAGCAATGTCTTATGAACTTAACACAAACACATTTTTTTTTAATTGCTCATAATTCCAAAACGACTAAAAATATTGATACTGACATATTAGACGTTTAGATAGGAAATTTGATTGTCTACACGTTACTAAGATAAAAAAAAAACAGGGTGTTCCATTTGCAAAAATTGACTTATGCACATTTATCTAAATGGCCACATTGGCACACTTCTAAAAACCCCCTGTATGCAAAACATGAAACTTAAGTAATGTAGTCTAAAGATCTATGTTTTAGTTAAAAGCCTACAAAATTTTAAATGTTTAGCGTTTTTAATTTCAAAAATACTGAACTTTCTTATCGGTAAGGTTTTTACATAAAAAATACATTTTATAATTTATATCTCAAAAACGGTTAGAGATAGGTATAGATCATTGTTAATAAAAGTTACTTAGGTTTCAATAAGGTATCCAAAAATGCTAAAATATACAAGGTATTCTATTTGAAATACCAAAGTTGGCCTTTACTTCCCGTATAACCGGAAGCGATACAAACGTCAAAATATAATATTTTTAAAGTTTAAGGCCAATCATGCCCGCTACCAAATTTTTAGAAATATCACTTTACTCGTTTTCGAGATATTCTAATAGGCCACTCAACGTGAATCACCCTGTATAAAAATGGTGCAAATGGGCATTAGAAGTTATAGCGATTTCAATGATTACACTTTCAATAGCTTCCCCCACTTTTATCAAGGTCGGTACGCCAATGAGCCTTAAACCAAAATGATGCAGAATTATATATTCTTTCTAATAATGTAACCAGAGTTATACCATAATATAGGAATTTTCGGAGAAATTTAGAATTTTAAAAATTAATTGTGCCTCCTTGTGGCGAAACGCGGAACTTAAAAATAATTTCCAGAATTTTCTCATGACCACTTTAATCATAGATATGGCCGGTGGCCAGCCTTAATGAAACACCCTGTATTTATGTCAGTGGGCTTCTGATTATAAATATTGTTGAAAATCGGATATAGTATGTACAGGGTGTTTCATTAAGGTCGAAGAGCGGCCATATCTCGGAAACTACTGGGCATAGAAACTCAGGAAAAGAAAAATGATAATAAAAGTGGCCATGAGAAAATTCTGGAAATAATTTTCAAGTTCCGCATTTTGCCGCAAGAGGGCGTAATTGAAAAGTAAATTTTTAAATTTTACATAACTCCGAAAATTCCACATTAAGGTATATGTTTGATAACACCATTTTAAAGCTTGGACAATTATGCATCATTTTGGTCTTATGCTCATTGGCGTACCGACTTTAATAAGCGTGGGGGAAGCTGTTGAAAGTGTAATCATTTAAATCGCTGTAACTTATAAACGACTTATCCGATTTTAGCAAACTAAAGACTGTTTGGAAGAGAAATGTATGCACTTTGACCAATCGTATTTAGTTGTCCATAATAGTTAAAAAAAAACTGCTAGAGGGCGCAATTTGCAATAACAATACATTTTTTGATTTTCCTCCGAAAAAATAAATCATACCGTATAATTATGATACCATAATCGAAAAGTAGATAAAATTTGCTAGAAAAAATATTAAAACCGCAGCTCGATATCTCCGTTCGTTTCTGAGTTATTGCCAAAACAATAATTTTTAACACAAATTGCGCACTCTACCAATTTTATTAGAAACTATCTTGTACCATTAGATACGACAATTGAAGGTTCTTCCAAACAAGCTTAAATTTAGTAAAATCGGATAAGTCGTTTAGAAGTTACAGCGATTTTAATGTTTAAACTTTCAACAGCTTCTCCCACTCTTATCAAGTGAAACTGTAAACATTAAAATCGCTGTAACTTCTAAACGACTTAACCAAATTTACTAAATTTAAGCTTGTTTGAAAGAGAAACGTAAGTACCTTTAATTGTCGTATCCAATGTACAAGATAGTTTCTACTAAAATTGCTAGAGGGCGAAATTTGTCTTAAAAATTATTGTTTTGGCAATAACTCTGAAACGAACGGAGATATCGAGCTGCGGTTTTAATATTTTTTCTAGCAAATTTCATCTCCTTCTCGATTATGGTATCATAATTATACCGTATGATTTATTTTTTCGGTGTAAAATCAAAAAATGTATTGTTATTGGAAATTGCGCCCTCTAGCATTTTTTTTGAGAACTATTATGGACAACTAAATACGACTGGTCAAAGTGCATACATTTCTCTTCCAAACAGTCTTTAGTTTGCTAAAATCGGATAAGTCGTTTATAAGTTACAGCGATTTAAATGATTACACTTTCAACAGCTTCCCCCACTTTGTGAGCCCCCCCACTCTTATTAAAGTCGGTACGCCAATGAGCATAAGACCAAAATGATGCATAATTGTCCAAGCTTTAAAATGGTGTTATCAAACATATACCTTAATGTGGAATTTTCGGAGTTATGTAAAATTTAAAAATTTACTTTTCAATTACGCCCTCTTGCGGCAAAGTGCGGAACTTGAAAATTATTTCCAGAATTTTCTCATGGCCACTTTTATTATCATTTTTCTTTTCCTGAGTTTCTATGCCCAGTAGTTTCCGAGATATGGCCGCTCTTCGACCTTAATGAAACACCCTGTATATAGGGCAGTTATTTAAACGCAAAATTTGTTTTATACCACAGAGAAGATAATTGAGTAAATGTATTGGAAAAATCGGAAAATTATGATAAAGTTTAAGAAGTAATTCCAATTTGGAAGAAAAACCATGTATAAAAAAATGGATTAAATACATAATTTTAATAAATCAATTTTAGATAAAAACAAAAAGCCTAATTTTTAGAAAAATGCTAATTTTAAAACAGATTGTAACAAATAATAATATAACCTATCATTTTTCTAAAAGTAAAATTTATAAAAAACGCTTTTATTTTAGATTAAAAATTTAAATTAAATTCTAAAACTTATTTAATTTTTATCTAAATTGCATATTTTTTTCCTGAAAATTCATTGCAATTTTTCAGCTTTTCTTTAAATTTTCCAAATTATCATTGGCGTGGTCGAAACATATTTCGTTTACAAATAATAACCCCAGAGCCAGATTTCGAATCAAATCATAATATCAGCACATCTGACTGGGTCATTCTCGCCCCTATAATTTTTTTGTATTTGCAAAAAAAATTAAGTATAATACGTAAATCTTAGTATCTATTTTAAGCATTGAAAAAGAAAAGATGTTAAAAAACGTTTGTAAACAACTTTTTTTTACATCTCAAAAAGTGATACCTAAGTTGGGTTGTACTAATTATGGCACTCTGGCTATTAAACCGAAAATATACATGGGTTTCTATTTAAAAATCAATAGTTTAAGTGCTCAAAGCCATAGTTGGTGACGTCTATAATAGGTAACGTAGTTTTAGGTATTAACTATACTAAATTTTATTTTATTATTTTAAAAATTAAAAAGTTATAGGCAGAGTGAGCCACTTTTGAGAATTACCCCCGGGAATAAATTAACCGCACCAATTCCCTTAAAGAACAAAAACAAACTTCTTACGTATAAACAATTGTTTTATTTCAGTAGAACAGTAATATAATCTTGCACAAAGTCTACTAACATTATCGCTGTACAAGTTGTTCCCACCTCTATACACATCGTTAGACAAAATTTACGAAAGCCACATAAAACTCTTGATTTAAAAATGTTCAATTTTAAAAAACTACTTACATCCCACAAAAATTCGAAAATATATATATATATATATATATATATATAGGGTGGTAATGCATAGTACTTGTCGACAGAATAACAGTAACGTAGTACTTATAAAATAATAATATAGGTATTTAATTTCTATGTCATTGTGTTTCGTACCACACCGTATAAACAAAGCCGCTGGGGTAACCTTTAATTACTAAAGCACATTGTCCGGTTGAAGATTCGAGGTACCATTGCGACAAAAAAATACTGGGACAAAGAAATTTACTAAAATTTCCTAGAAATGTATAGGAAGAATTCTCACTCCATATGGAAAACTTTTTTAAATTTTTGTCTTAGGTAATTTTATTTTTTAATAAAAACTTCTGCGTTTGCTTAAACTAAAACAGCGTTCATTGAAATAGAAAAAAAAATATAGAGCATATGAGGCAATTTTAATTTTTTTAAAGTTGCTCAAGAGTAAAGCCGGTCCTCCACCGGAAGCGTAAACAAACGGTAGCACGCGCACGGCGACACGAGCGACTATGAGACGAGCGATTTTAAGCGACAGGGGTCCTCCACTGTGAGCCTATTTGGACTGAATTTAAAATTAATCCCGAGGATGTTTATTTCTTAGCTACGTCTATAGCTATCTATATAGACAGTCAAGCAGCCATAAAGGCAATTTGCTTCAGCAGTAAGTACGAATAAGTCAAAATTAGTAAGGCGCTGTCTCAACAATCTCTGCACTCAACATCGAATCACCTTGTGTTAAGGTTCCTGGACACAGCAATATACAGGGTGGTGCACCGAAAACTTTCCACCCAGGTTTATTTTCTTGTTCATAAATAAATCAAAATTCGCTCGAACACGGTAACCTTAGTTCTCAGGGGGACATATTTTTTTGCTATTTTCATCCCCTCTGCTGGAACCCCCACGACGGGGTGGCTTCCACCCTTAAAATCTTAAATGGAAAGGGAGGTCGAGTGACACCTTATTTTAAAGGGAATTGAATTGCCTTTCAAACGCGACCTTGCTCGTTTAAATCGAGTGAATAGTTACTAAGAAATGGGGCTAAAAAGAAAAAAAAATTAAAAGTAATAAAATTTGTTACCGCTTGTATCAATCAAGTAAATGTTGAAAATGTCCACCTACAACCTCCATGCAATTGTAAAGGCACTGTTCAAAATGTTCGCGAACATTATGGAGCATTGCGGGAGTTATTTGTCGGCACTCGTACACTATTCGTTGTCGCAAGTCTTCCAAAGAATTCGGTTGGGTTGCATAAATTTTAGACTTTAAATGTCCCCACAAAAAAAAGTCCAGTGGAGTCAAATCAGGCGATCTTGCAGGCCATTCAATAGAACCTCTTCTTCCAATCCATTTTCCAGGAAAATTTTCATCCAGAAACTGTCGAACATCGAACGCATAATGCGGGGGTGCTCCGTCTTGCTGAAAGTAAATATTTTTGGGCCGATAACGGTCATTTTCTTTTATGGCATTCGTTAAAGCAGGGTTAATAGTGTTTTCTAACAGGTTCAGGTAAATTTCACCTGTTAAATTTCCAGGTATAAAATACGGCCCAATAATACGGTCCCCAAAAATTCCAGCCCACACATTTAATTTTTCGCGATGTTGAGTATGCACTTTTCTAAAAATTCTAGGGTTGGAATCCGACCAATATCTGCAATTTTGTCGATTGACAGTACCGTAAAGAAAAAAAGTGCATTCATCGGAGAAACAAATGTTGAAAATAAATTGTGGATTGCGAATGATCATTTCACTAATTAATTCGCAAAATTGCAAACGGCGATCGTCATAATCTTCATTAAGTTCATGAACCAGTTTTATTTTATAGGGATGAAACGTATGCGTTTTTAAAGTACGCTGAACCGTTCTACGCGAAACACCCGATACATCTGACACTTTCCTCGTGCTAAGTGTGGGATCGATGGCAATATGACCCAAAACTGCAACTTCTACAGCTTCATTTCTTACAGGATTTTCAACAATCCTTTTTTTGTTCATCACTGATCCTGTTTCACGGAATTTTGCCACCAATTGTAGCACGTAAGTATAAGACAAGTGTGCATTTAGATGCAATGCAGCTCGAGCACAATCGTTACTTCTAAAGAAAAGTGAAATAATTTCAACCCTTTCTTGAAGAGTATACGTCATTTTAATCAATTATTGAACACACTGATATGTAAGGCAAAATGAATTTTTATTCTTACTATGAATTTGATCGATGCCAAAAACAAACTGAGTTTTTTCGTTTGAACAAGTAAAATTCCAAATCCCTTTTGTTAAGGTTGTATCTTTTTTTTTGCGTATTTTATACCATTTAATTTGCTTACACTTAAGCACAATTTTTTTTACCATTTAATTTCTCGAAAGGTACTAAACCAAATTCAGGGCCGTAGCCAGTGGTTTTGAGCCAATTAAATTCCTTTTGAAATAAGCTATAGCTCGACCTTCCTTTTCATTTAAGATTTTAAGGGTGAAAGTCACCCCATATGCTCCATAATGTTCGCGAACATTTTGGACAGTGCCTTTACAATTGCATGGAGGTTGTAGGTGGACATTTTCAACATTTACTTGATTGAGACAAGCGGTAACACATTTTATTACTTTTAATTTTTTTTTTTAGCCCTATATTTCTCAGTAACTATTCACTCGATTTAAACGAGTCGCGTTTGAAAGGCAATTCAATTCCCTTTAAAATAAGGTGTCACTCGACTCCCCTTTCCATTTAAGATTTTAAGGGTGGAAGCCACCCCGTCGTGGGGGTTCCAGCAGGGGGGATGAAAATAGCAAAAAAATATGTCCCCCTGAGAACTAAGGTTCCCGTGTTCGAGCGAATTTTGATTTATTTATTAACAAGAAAATAAACCTGGGTGGAAAGTTTTCGGTGCGCCACCCTGTATAAAGGCAACGAGACTGCTGATGCGCTCGCCAGGGAGGGAGCAAGCATGTCTATCGAACTAGCAGAGAATACTGTGGCTAGACCAGTGGGATCAGTCAAAGACGAGATAGATCGGGTAGCTAACCAACTTGCGCAAAGCAGATGGACAGGGCTGACAACCTGTAGCATCTCCAGGCAATTGTGGCCCCTACTTGATAACAGGAGAACTGCATCGCTATTACAGCACAGTCGGAAGGACCTAAGAAATGTCACTGCCTTAGTCACCGGACATTGCCTGTTCGGTAGACACGCTGAACGTATGCAAATACCAACTAACGACTTCTGCAGAAGTTGCAGAGATGAAGAAGAAGAGGAAAGTATTCAGCATTTGTTGTGTGAATGCTCCGGCCTCGCGAGAAGAAGGTTCAATGCCCTGGGCGAACCATTCTTTAATGATCTGAAGGAAGTGAACAGCCTGCAACTGGGTCGACTCACTAAGTTTATTAACAGCAGTGGCTGGTTTGCATGAGCTGTCAAGATTCTTCTACGGTCGTTAACCATCAGGAAGCTGATGCGGATAGGTTCCGCGGAACATTTTGAATACCGCAATCTTTGACTTGTTTACTAACTTATATAACAATGTGGAATCATTGTTACCAATTTTCCCAAACTTTTCATAATAGTCAGGGAGCAACATATTTTGTTTTTGTTGTACCAATATTTTTTGGCCGCTATGATATCTATTTTCAAATTGGATACATTACAAGTTCGTCTCAAAAGTAGTTGATAGAGTATGACCACTAATTGAAAGTACTTCCGCAACTTCACTAAGTATAATTTTAACTGAGTTTTAAATATACAGTGTGTGTATAAAGTCTGGAAACGGCTTAATAACATCACAATTTACTGGCCGATTTAAACCAAATTTGGTACAGTTGTGTAAGAGGATCTAACGCACCGAATGACGATATTGGCGTTGTTGCCAGCTTTTTAGTTTGTCTGGAATTCGAACGAATTTTATATTTTTAAATATAACACCCAGTATATTTTTACATTTTTAAATTCCACATAAAATTATAATTATTTTTTATTAAATGCATTATTAGTCTATACTTCATAGTTTCCGAGATATTGACTCTCGAAAAGTGACATTTTTGAACTTTGACAGCTTATAACTTTCTAACAGTACGTCTTAGAGCAAAACGGCTTACATGTCCCTATCTTCAATTTTTATTATCATCCCAAGAAAATCAACTTCCGGTTAAACCGGATGTAACTCGAAAGCAGGAAATATAGTTGTTCCGGTTTAACTGGAAGTTGATTTTTTGGGAAGATAATAAAAATTGAAGATAGGGACATGTAAGCCGTTTTGCTCTCAGACGTACTGTTAGAAAGTTATAAGCTGTTAAAGTTCAAAAATGTCACTTTTCGAGAGTCAATATCTCGGAAACTATGAAGTATAGACTAATAATGCATTTAATAAAAAATAATTATAATTTTATGTGGAATTTAAAAATGTAAAAATATACTGGGTGTTATATTTAAAAATATAAAATTAGTTCGAATTCCGGACAAACTAAAAAGCTGGCAACAACGCCAATATCGTCATTCGGTGCGTTAGATCCTCTTACACAACTGTACCAAATTTGGTTTAAATCGGCCAGTAAATTGTGATGTTATTAAGCCGTTTCCAGACTTTATACACACACTGTAGATATTGTTACGTGTTGTTCAAGAGCTGGTTTTATTCCTTGTCGAACGAAAATTATTCGCGTTTATGACCACCCTATATATCAGGTAAAACATTTTGGTGACTTAAAATATGTATATATAATAACCTAACCTAAAACTTTATTTTTATAACCAAGTTATTTAAAGTTTCAAAAAATCTGTCCAACAATTTTTTGGAAAACAACGCAACTTATGGCAACTAAAAATATAAAATATACGAGACATAAATATTATATTTCAAAGGAATAACAACGGCAGAAACACTGTTCCTTAAAAATAAATTATGTACTAAATTAATATACTTATTGGAAGATGCAGTAAACAATATGTTTTGTATGTACACGTCAGTTCTAGAACATAAGAATGCGCGCGAAAATTTTAACACAAAACTAATTAACACTAAATAAATGTACAGAGATTTTCGTATTTATACAAGATGTTCACTTTTTAAGAATCGATATCATTAAACCAACTGAGTTTAAGACACCTTTGTCCAGCTTGAAAAGTTTTACTTTTTTTTCTTTCTACTAAGTATGTTGCCAGATGTCAAAAATACCATAATATGATCACCCTGTATATTGTACTTCAAAGCAAACCTCAATATAATAGAAAATATTACCAATAATTTAATGATGAAATGTACTAATTAAAGAAATATTTCAATGCTTTTTAGCTTTAAAGAGGACACCAAGTAACTAAAAGCCATCGAATACGTAAAGATTTGATACACACGTGACTATAATTATGTACAGCCATTAAATCTTGGGCAGGAAATCTGTCAGATTTTGACTTTTTTCTAATTTTTGGTAAATTAATCTTTTGAGCTAGTGTAGTCATCATTCGGGTCTAAAGGCCATCGTCGGTTGGAATTGCTTCCTCGTTCTGTCAGGGTTTTGATGACTCCATACTTTTGACTTGGGTGATGGTTAGAAAGAGCGTGTAGGTATCTGTCATCAAAACCCTGACAGAACGAGCTCGAAGGATTTGCGAACCTGAGAACCTCCAGGCGGAACTTGAACACCTAAAATCTGCATTCGAGGCGAATGGCTACAACAAGAGAGAGATAGAGAGATCAATGGGCTTGAGATCATCTAGGTCACGGGAAATCGAACAAACATCCACCACCTCTCGGGCATATCTGCCATATGTTCCTAGAGTTACGGACAGAATTGGCAAAGTTTTGAGAAGACACGACATCGGAACAATCTTCAGACCAACAAAGAAGATCCAGCAGCTGCAGGCGTCTACCACATACCCTGTTCCTGCGGAAAGGTCTACATTGGAACCACCAAAAGATCAATGGGAACGAGACTCAAGGAGCATAAAGCAAGCTGCCGACTGGAACGAACTGAGAAGTCTGCAGTAGCCGAACACGCAATGAGTAACGGGGACCACAGGATACATTTTGAGAATTGTAGGTTACTAGCTTCAGTCGATGGCTATCACAACAGGCTCGTCAGAGAAGCCATTTAGATCCACAAACATCATGACAATTTCAACAGAAAAGAAGATACCCTCAGGCTCAACCAGATCGGGAATCCTATCCTCAGACACTCCCGAGTAATGCCGATAGATATCCCGAAGTCAACCGAAGCGGAACAGGCTCCGCCCCCTGCCCACCAGTATAAATACAACCTGCGCCCGAGAATTCGTCAGTCTACTTCCAGCATCGGAGATGGGAGGACCTCTGAAGAAGCTCGCCACTCGTGCTAGCAGAATGTTAGGAAGCAATTCCAACCGACGACGGCCTTTAGACCCGAATGATGACTACACTAGCTCACCGACTGGCCACGATAACCTAAACCAATTTGTCAATTACTCTTTTACCTTGATTTACCCTTAATCATTAGGAATTAAGATGTGACAGAACTTTTTTTATTATTTCGAAAAAAAAAACTATAAAAAAGAGTTTACCCTTCTAGGCATTGAAATTACCAAAGCCCTTGCAATGTATCACTTTAAAAAACCAGAAATTCGTTTTAAAAACAGAATGCAACAGAGCGTTTTGAACGCCTTTATCTTTATCTCGAATACTAACTTTTGCTACAACAGGTTTTTGTCTGGGAGCAACATCTTTTGATTTTTTTTTTCTTGTACCGGTATTTTTTGGCCACAATGGTAGTTTACCATGATACAAAGATTACTAGATATTATTCAGAGGCTCTGACGTCATGTGGTGATTAAAATTTATATTCCTTACCATGGAAATACAATGAAATTCACGAACTGTTTCTATGGTTACTACTCACTACGTGACGTCACGGCCATTAAAGATCATAATATGTTGTTAATCTTCTTACCTACTTTAGGTGCACTTTACATTTAAGGCTGAGTGGAATAATAAATAATGAAAAATTAAATGAATTAATCGATTCAGAAGATACTAGTCTTTCATTAGTAAAATATTTAAACAATTCCGTAATATTTTCTATTATCAAAATAATGGTTCCTGGTAGTGATGGGATTATACCATTGACTCTACCCAATGCGCTAAAAATCTAGGATCATGGCAGAATGTTCTCTTCTGCGTTTATGTTGTGTAATTTTGGCCGTACTTTTAAGAAAGAGTAAATATTTGGGAATTGTCCGAAATAGAAAAATTCTCTATTTTGTTGATTTTAGGTTTTTTGGATAAATTTTTGGAAAACATTAAAATTGTACTTTAAAAATGGTATGATAGAAGACATATTTGCCCCGCCTTATTGATTAATAACTAACTGTACCAAATGATAATTATTATTGTTAAATCCATCTGTACATAGGTACCTCTATACAAGCTGGGACACTTTACATTTGGTTCAAACATAATCGTTTTCACAACCGCATTTCTCATATATTACAGTATCTCTGTAGACCTTAACTGAAAATAACTATTTTGCAATAAATAACATTCATATGATCCTACTTACTCAATTTACAGAAATGTCAGGCGGTCATATTTGTGTCATTGTGCTATTCGAATTGTAAATTCACCGGATTCGACAAATGCTGTTGGATGCCGCCAATCAAAAACATTCCCATCTTTTTATGCTGTTTTTAGGTCCTTTTCATTTGCTTCTTTTAAACAGCTAAGCAAAGTGAATATCTTTGCTTAGCGAAGTTATTGTTATTGTACGAGAAATATAGAGGGGCATACTTAACCGCGGCAAGGGGGCAGGAAAAAATCTTTGTTGAGTGTTGCTTTGCTATTTAAAAGTAACTGAAAAGGAACTCGGCTTTTGTGTAGTTAATACACCTTTTACTTTTACTTCTTTAGCATAGCGAAGTAAAAATGTTTGCTGAGCTAAGTTGTTAAAGGAACGGTTCGCGAACAACTTTGCATAGTCGCAAGAGAAATATAGAGGGACATACTTAACCGCGACAAGGAAGGATGCTTATTTTTCTGATGTTATTTTGCTGAATATCAAGTAAAAATATCTAGAAGTGAGTATAACTTAACTCTTAGTGTCGATATTACGTGCCGGTATAACCATAAACGTAAAATAATTGTCAATATTGATGCTTATTATAGGTATGCTATGCTATGCTACAAGGAACTATGTCTTGATCCTTACTAGTTACCCAATGTAACCATGCTAGACCTGGTGAATTATCGTATATTGAGTCACAGTTTTTATACTGGACAACAGCTGAAGGCTTGCAAGAGTACTAGGTAAATTCACAAATATTATTATTTGTTTAATTAACTGCTTATAAAATGATGGAACACACAATCCATTTCTAAGTTGACTTTTAAATAGTTAAGGAGTCCTGTTTTAAGGTGGGTTTATAAATTTTAAATGCCTTATAACCTGAGCATTTCGACGTTTTACAGTCGGTTCTTTTATATTATGTTCTTTTTATACTTCAAAGCAGCAGGAAATCAAAAAAAATACACCTTATCTCTTTCGGCGGGCAGTCCACAATTAGTTACACTACAGAACGATGATATTTTCAATAATTTTTGAATAAAATTTGACGAATTAAACTATAAGTAGTTATAGATGGACAGTTCAACGCGAATTGCGCCAAACACCTTCTGCGCATGCGCCAGCAGTGCGCAAGTTTAGAACTGTTCGTAAGTCGTTCAAAGCTGTTCATTAGTCGTTCAAAGCTGTTCATTAGTTATTCAAAAGCTGTTCATTAGTCGTTCAAAGCTGTTCAAAGAACGGCTATAAACGGACTAATGAACAGCTTTGAACGTCTAATGAACAGATTTGAATGACTTATGGACTTTGAACCTGCGCACTGTTGGCGCATGCGCAGACGGTGTTTGGCGTAATTAGGCGTTGAACTGTCCATTTATAACTACTACTATAATTTTTTTAAATAATCTGCTGCTGCTGTTTACATTCAAAAAAATTTAACTAAGTGCGACGTTTGTGTGTCCTCCAAAAAACACTGCTGAACTGTCAAATAGTTTGAGGTTAGAAAATGTTATCTTGTGTTGACATTTTGATGTTTTCTTCAGATGACCTTTAGTAATTTAGGGACTTCAGAATTTGACAGCCAATGGTTATCGACATTCTTTACTGTATCGCTGTAACGCGACGTAACAAAGACTGCATCAGAGAGTTTTTGATTGGTAGGCAGCAGTTATCTGGTAAATTTTCAATTTGATACCATTGCATTTACTATGTTATTGTTTTTATTGCTTTATGGTTGGATATCAGCATGCATGGTAACAAAATACGATGCCCAACAATGTTTAAATCTGTTTTTCATTGAAATTAATGGGACATGTGATTTGAAATTTGACATCGACACACCCAATGAAAAGGTCCCAACATAAAAAGGCGAATTACTATAAATACTACTTTCAAAATTTTAAAAGAACTAATATAGAGGTGAAATGCTTTGGCCCTTACAATAATAGGAAGACAAAAAAACTACTAGTCGGAAAAACCATGGGTAACACCTTTGCAAATTAATATAGGTAATGTTAGGTAGTTCCACTGTTTTACAGATAAATTTTAAGGTAATTAATATAAGCTAATAAAAAACGACAAAGGAAAAATACAGTACATAAAATATAACGTTAATATTATGAAATGAAAATAGTCCAAAGAGGAGCTGTTATGTTACAGAATTACGTAAAGGCAAAGGCAACTTCTAGTATTCTCCACATAATATAATATTATAGTTTGAAAAATATATTTTAAGTGCAGAAGACTGATAGTTTTTCCTTTACCGACTTCTGTAAGATAATGGTTATTAAATTTTTGTCCTCGAATTAGTCACTACTTTGCTAGACTGTTGTGTGCGTCGGTACGCGTTGCCACTATCAATGTATTATCCTCAAAATAGTTGATTTTTATTTAAAGAGAAATAAAATATGTTGAAAGCACTTTGGGGACACTATATAAATATCAAAACTTATCTGCAAAACGTTAATAAATATTTTGTTAAAATCTCTGAATATGATATATCTATTTTGATATGTCTATGGTTTGTACATACATCCTTGAGGTTATCCATAGTTTTTCACGGGTATTACATTCGAAATTTTAAATGGAAAATAGTTTTCTACTAAGCTTGTTGTAGCATTAATATTTTGGGAGTATTTTTAATTCGGAGTTTGATTGATAAGAAACTTTTCCAGATCGTTTTTAAATTTTCAAATATTAAGGTGGTTTGCACTTGTCGCAGATCTGATTTTTGTTTAATCTCTCATTTTTATAACGAGTAATTAAAAATTTATTTGGAATTTAACCTTTTTATTTTTAAAGAAGTAGGTAGTCCATACTCAAAGTGGAGTTAAATGTGTAGAAAAAAGAAAAGCACAAAATCTTTCTCCACAAGTTTATAAGAAAACTAGGGGAACCTAGAGTAATTCATAATATCTCAACATGTTTCGAGTGTAGAAACACTCATCATCAGGAAAACAAAGTAAATAGTACAATGCTGATGTTGTTAGCAATGGAGAAAATAATAAGTGGGATTGAGCCGTAATGGTGTACACGAGGTGTAAAAAATGGATAGTCAGAAGACCGACAAGACTTCAGCATACTGGAAAGTCAAGGGCTAGTGCAAAGGCCCTGTCTTGGGCAGAAAAATGAAGAGAGTAAAAGAAAAATTAGAGAGCTTTAACAGACTTTGTGCAAATCATTTAGGTAAAAGTAGTAAAAAATCTTAAGTTTTATTCAACTTTGTCGAAGACATGTAAAAGTGGTGAAATGGGAGGTAGAGAAAAAAGAAAAAAATGTTTTCGTAAAAGTCAAAGCATCATTTAGCTTGAAGTAAAATGCTGTTGGGGTACCAGGCTTGTTACGGCCCAGTTACCCCGGCAGAAGACAAAACATACACATTGTGTGCAAAATTAATAGATTTAAAATATTTTTAAAAAACTACTTTTACCTAAATGATTTTCACAAAGTCTCTTAAAGCTCTCTAATTTTTCTTTTACTCTCTTTATTTTTCTGCCCGAGACAGGGCCTTTGCACTAGCCCTTGACTTTCCAGTATGCTGAAGTCTTGTCGGTCTTCTGACTCTTCATTTTTTACACCTCGTGTACACCATTGAAAGCTCCATTACGGCTCAATCCCACTTATTATTTTCTCCATTGCTAACATCAGCATTGTATTATTTACTTTGTTTTCCTGATGATGAGTGTTTCTACACTCGACACATGTTGAATTATCATGAATTACTCTAGGTTCGCCTAGTTTTCTAATAAACTTGTGGAGAAAGACTTTGTGCTTTTCTTTTTTCTTAACCTTTTTAGTAAAAAATTAAAACTAACAGAGAAATATGGTGCAAACGGTTCTCTTTTAACATGTAGGTACCGTTAAGAGGCCACAGTCTGTTAAATATCAGTTTTCAAATACCCATATCTTAAAAACCAGTCAGTTTAGACCAACGACCTGTTGCACAAAATCTGTAACGTATTATTTTATTTTTATTCATCACATATGTCCTAGTTCCGGTATAACGAAATTGACAAAACCTTAAAATAAATTTTTAAACGTCTGTGTGGAGGTAAAATTTCTATAAAAATCACTGGTGGATCACTCGCAATATTTATTGTGCGTAGCTAGAATCCTAATTGTACATTATATTAAACATTTCCCAACTCCGAATTAAAAATATGTCTCAACAGTGATACCAATTAAACAAAAACTATTACAATTACACGTTTTTCAAATTACTTTATTGTCAATTGGCGATACTGAAACATATTTATTTCAAATTAGTAGGTATAGGTTATATATCAGCTACGTTTTTTGCTATAGTAACATATTTACATGTACATGGTTGCCTATTTTCAACGCAGTACAACCTCCCTAACATTGGACTTTTTGTTTTTTCTGGCGAAAATCATCCTAGAGATAATTTAAAAGTATTTACTACCATCCATTGTATGTTGCAGAAGTAGAAGTCAATAGAACACCAACGGTTTTGTTGTGATAAAGGAACGGAAGGTTATACAGGGTGGCCTATTCGTGTGACAAAGTATTTGTCACACAAATGGGCCACCCTGTATATTTTGGATAACGATAGACCCAAAGAAGAAAAATCAAGGAAAAAGTATTAAACTACATAGCACTTGACCCCTTTTAATCATTATTCCCGAATTCTTGTAAAGTGTACAGGGTGTTTCATTAAGGGTGACTACCGGCCATATCTCGGAAACTACTAAGCATAGAAACTTGAGAAAAAAAAATTATGATTAAAGCGGTCATGATAAAATTCTGGAAATTATTTTTAAGTTCCTAATTTCGCCGCAAGAGGACACAATTAAAAAATTTTTTTTTTAATTCTAAATTTCTCCGAAAATTCCCATATTAAGGTGTAACTCTGATTACATCATCGAAAATTAGACAATTCTGCATCATTTTGGTTTAAGGCTCGTTGGCGTACCGACCTTGATAAGAGTGGGGGAAGCTATAACGACTTATTCGATTTTACTAAATTTAAGCTTGTTTGGAAGGGAAAGGTAAGTATCTTCAATTGCCGTATCCAACAATACACGATAGTGTTTAATAAAATTGCTAGAGGGCGCAATTTGTAATAATAACAGTTTTATCGATTTTATCCCGAAAATTCAAATCATACAGTATAACCATGACATTATAATAGGAAAGTGGATGAAATTTGCAAGAAAAGATGTGAAGACCGCAGTTCGATATCCTTGTTCGTTTCAGAGTTATCGCCAAAATAATAATTATTAATACAAATAGCACCCTCTAGCAATTTTATTAGAAACTATCGTGTACCATTGGATACTACAACTAATACTTTTAAAACAAGCTTAAATTTAGTAAAATCGGATAAGTCGTTTAGAAGTTACAGCGATTTTAATGTTTACACTTTCAATAGCTTCTCCCACCCCAGTGAGCACAATTTTGACTCATTTAAGGAATAATTACGTAATTGCATTAAGATCTTGTGCCCGACAGCACACATGTGTGTCGAAACTACTACCTCTGTGTGACTTTTATATGTAGGAAGTGGAGCACGATGGCACAACACATTTAAGGGCAAATGTGGGAATAATTTCGATACTTGTGCCTTGTCTGTCAATTGGTCAAATGACACATTGCCGAGACATAGACGACACAATTGAGAAAATATGACTGCCACAAATCCTTAATTGTCTGCCACAAATCCCACTAAATTATTTTAAAAATTATGAGGTGAACTGCTTTACACAACTTAGGAATTATTTATATTATTTTATATTTAATGTTTCTTTCAGAGTAGCATTCCGTTATAGATGTTATATTTTATTGTGCCTTACATGGGCCCAAGTGGATGTGTAAATAAACAGTAGATGATGAATAATAATAAATATATATAAGTAATAGGACTTTTTCAAGCTTACAAAATATTTAGTTTACTTGCGACAAGAGCTGTTCTGTCTACTTTTTCCATATACTTACACTAGTAAAAGGGGCCTTTACATAATAAATATACGGGTAAATATATAAGAAAAATCTTTAGAAAAAAAAACATAAAAAAATAATAATTTTTAAACTTTTAAGTTTTGATAAATAAAAACGTTTAAGAAGTAATGTGGAAACTAGGTTTTTTTAAACTAATTACATATATTATTTTAATATTAACACAATTGGCGTTTTAATTTATGGGTAAAAAAATATATCGAAAGATAATACAGAAAATATGGCGGTTACACGCAAAGTTCCTTAATTGTGACCCATATGTGTAAAATGACGAAAGTTGGGCAATGCGTGACGCACTTTCTTCGCGGTGTCACATAATTCCTACTAATTGTTAATAATAACACAAATAGGGAATATTGTGTCACACAATTCCCACTGTTCTTTATTAATAACACAAATAGGGGATCGTTTGACACAATTCCCCATTATGTGTGTTTACTATAAATTGCGGAAAATTGACAACGCGCTTCCGAATTTTGACCGTATTTGAACAGGTATCAACGCTTCAACCCCGGCGCGATATTTATGCCGGCATTATATGGTGTTTACGTTTAGGTGAAAAATATCCATCAGCATCAACATCGGTATTAAATTCATTTTCATCTTCTTGATGGCTATAATTTCTACCACGATCCAGTATACTAGAAACTGTTTTACTTGGTTCACTTGAACACGATGGTAGACAATCATCGCTTACACTGGTCGCCGGTCTATTCAAAGCACCACACATAATTGTACATTTGATTGGTCGGATTCTGCCATTCCTGTGTCACAAGAAACTTGCTGTTTTATTTTCGCATAAAGCGTCAGTGATTTTAATATGAGCTTTCCCACATCCTGATTTTTTGTTACTTTATTGGAATCACTGTGAGCACTTGATGGAACCGGATGTGCGTTAGCCAAAACAGTTTTAGACAAGAATGGAGTAGAATTTAAACGTTTTATTTTTCTATAATATGAGCTAGTTGTTTTGTAATTTCGAGGTCGTTTAGACATATTGAACAAAATTATAAAAGCAACACCTCAAAGTACAAGTACGACAATATAATAATGAAAACATAACCAAAAAATTACATGAAAAAATTCCTACTATGTGTTAAATCAAAATATTTTGTGTTAATATAGAAAAATAGTGGTGAAAATGGCTTTATTGTGTCACACCAACTTCGCGTGCGTGTCTTTAGACAAATATCAGTAAACATTTCCACTTTGAGTTACACAGAAGTTTACAATGTGGTTTCAGCAACAATAGTCCTACATTGTAGCACACCGCTCATTCCAGAATTACGTGTTTGTGTCTTTGATCGACACAGACACAGTTTCGGCATGTTTTTAACACAATTCCGACACCATGGTACTCCTTAATTTTATATATGTAACAATGCCTTGAGTGTTAACACAATTCCTACACGGTGTAAAAGAACACACAATTCCTTTTTGGTGTCAAATTGCAAACAGTCTATAACGTCACTCAATATTTTGCGTGCATTTTGACACAAAAAAAAGGAAGTGTGACTAAACAACGACGTCGCCAATTACACATTTCCCTTTAGGGAATAAAATGCTCACTGGGACTCTTATCAAGTGAAAGTGCAATCATTAAAATCGCTGTAAATTCTACTTATTCGATTTTACTAAATTTAAGCTTGTTTGGAAGAGAAAGATACGTATCTTCAACTGTTGTATCCAATGGTACACGATAGTTTCTAATAAAATTGCTAGAGGGCGCAATTTGTATTAAAAATTATTATTTTGGCGATAACTCTGAAACGAACAAGGATATCGAACTGCGGTCTTCACATCTTTTCATGCAAATTTCATCTACTTTCCGATTATGATGTCATAGTTATACCGTATGATTTGAATTTTCGGGATAAAATCGAAAAAACTGTTATTATTACAAATTGCGCCCTCTAGCAATTTTATTAAACACTATCGTGTACTGCTGGATACGGCAATTGAGGATACTTACCTTTCCCTTCCAAACAAGCTTAAATTTAGTAAAATCGGATAAGTCGTTTAGAAGTTACAGCGATTTTAATATTTACACATTCAATAGCTTCCCCCACTCTTATCAAGGTCGGTACGCCAACCAACCAAAATAATGCAGAATTGTCTAAGCTTTTCGATGATGTAATCCGAGTTATACCTTAATATGGGAATTTTTGGAGAATTTAAAATTTAAAAAAAAAATTTAATTGAGCTTTCTTGCGGCGAAATTAGGAATTTAAAAATAATTTCCAGAATTTTCTCATGACCGCTTTAATCATAATTTTTTTTTTTCAAGTTTCTATGCTTAGTAGTTTCCGAGATATGGCCGGTAGTCACCCTTAATAAAACACCCTGTATACAATCTTAGTTGAGACTATGGAGGGCTTTAGGTTAGGAGTCCGATCGCAATACATTGGTTTCGGGCAAAGTTTTGGATCGGTAAAGCAGCTTTAAAAATGGCCGTCAGGGGCGCATGTGTTCCTTTAAATCTGTAAAATGCATGGGTTCTTATGGGATAATCAACTGTTTTATTGAATTTAGTTAACTAAAACCCTCTACAGGCTGAAATATGTATATATTATATCTAATAAAGCTTATTTTATTAATTATTGGATAAAAATACCGCTGACGTCTATCAAAACCTGTAAAAAGTCAAACACTTGACGATCACTGCGCCGCGACCGGGAAACAGCGAACTAACTACTAAACAGGGACGTAAATTTAAAGAACAGCCATTTTCGATCGGACTCCTTCCTAAAGCCCTCCATAGTTGAGACAGACAAAAAAAACTAAAAAAAATTTGATGACAGACTTGTCAAGTCCACGTGGACTATCTTCGAACATCTGTATAGGGAGCGATCAATACAAATTTTGTTATATTTGTATTGTAGGTTCAGTGTGTGATGTAGTAAATTGATCGTACCTCCAATATTTACGTTGACTTCGTATGAAGTATATCAGAAAAGGATATAAATGGGAATTTTGCATTGGAAACGTAAAATTTATGAACGGGTACGTATTTTAACAAAAAAAAATTAAAGCGTTTCTGAAGAAAATCATTTTTAAATTCCTAATGGCACACTCCAACTTCTCAATGGTTGTAAATAATTTTAATTAAGAACTAAGCAAGGTATATGTATGTGTTCGTTAATAATTTTGAAAAAATAAATAAATTAAAAGTATTGATGCTATGGAGCCATGCGTTGAAAGTGGGCCTCCCTGTAGTTAAATCTAGCTACGGTATCTAATTTTTTTGTATTTACACATTTGTATAATTTTAAATTATGTATGATAACGCCTTAAGTACGTCTAAGCTATATTGGCTCGGTGTTTTGAGTTTGGGGAGTTTTCACTGTTTGATTACCATCAGGCCAACTGCTCTGGTAGAGTAAACTGTCACGCAGCACTATCCACTTTTTCGTTTCATTAATGGATGGCAATTTGTAAAAAAAATGTGTAACGCCACACTTTTACGAAAATGCCGCTATTTTTATTTTTTTGCTCCAGACAAAGTTTACCAAACTGCCTATCGCCGAAACTCAAAACTCGAGGGAGATAACAAAAAATGACTAGGTAGATCATAAGAAAGAATTACATTTAAAATATACAGTTACCCTTAAATTAACCTAACAACAACAACGTTAACGGAATTATTATTTAAATCATCTTTAAGAATTTGCTTTGGCGCTAACGGACAAATTTGTTTACACTCAAATGTAGACTTTGTTTTGTTCTAGTAAGGTTTGTTACGGTGCACATTTTTGGCAACAGAAAGTTTTTAAGGAAGTGATCCAAGATTTTTTTATACCTATTTTGTTAATTTAATTTTCCTTTTGTGCCTTTACGAGGAACACTATACTAACTTGAGGATATAGGAACATACGAGCGATATCCTAAAACTGTCTTTACTACTTGCTTTATACTTAACTAGCGTGTACCCACGTCAAGATTTATAAATACAAACCCGAACAAACCTCTAAATTTATCAGTGTTTCTCTACAATATTATGCATGTATTATACATAAAAACCTTCCTCTTGAATCACTCTATCTATTTAAAAAAAACGCTTCAAAATCCGTTGCGTAGTTTTAAAGATTTAAGCACATATGAAAGGGGACAGACGGGCGACAGCGACTTTGTTTTATACTATGTTAAGATATTTAAGCTATTATTTAAACATTTCTTTTAAAGGGAAAGAAATAACACACTTAAGTCTTCATCCACTGGTATATTAAAAAGTTTAAGGTTTATTAATACAGGGTAAATTCTCTACATGTTTCGAATGCAGTAGCATTCATCATCAGGAGAATAGAATAAGGAAATTTGGAAATGTAACAAACAGGTGATAACAGTCCTAACGGAACTACAAGATGATGGAACAACAAGCAAATTGTATTGAAAAAACTGTCAACGTAATGGTAAACCTACCGAGAGGCCATACGTGAAATATTGAAGAAATTAAGTAAATAAGTAAGATAATTGTCGCATTAATGAGATAACACCATGTGAGGAATATTTAAAATTGGAATGTTAGATGTAGTAAAAAGTATATTTATAATAAAATGAGGAGTAGTTGAAAGATCACATATTAGTGAACTAGAGATTTAAGTGCGAGGAGAAGAGTATTAAAATGAGGAGTAGCTGAAAGGTCACATATTAGTGAACTGGTTACGTAAGTGTGAGGAGAAGAAAATTTAGCAGTGGAGAAGTGAGTTATATAATAATTAAAGTTAAAGTTATTTAAAAAATTTTACTGTAAAATTAAATAACTTTAATTTTTATTTAAAATGTCAAGAACAAAGATTCTTAACTATGATTACTTCTACTCTTAAATGAGAATACCCACATAACGTAAGTTTACACCTATTTAATTTTCTGTTAAAAAAAAATTCTAAACTTGAAAGAGGAAAAAAATTCTGAAAAAAATTCTTTTTGCTTTTCAGGTGGAAGAACTTTAACTTAACACTCCTTCTATGTTAAAATTTTTTTAAATACTCCTCACGCTCATGTGATTTCACTAATTTTCTGACTTCAGTCACTCTTCATTTTATTAAAACTCACTTCTCCACTGCTAAATTTTCTTCTCCTCACACTTACGTAACCAGTTCACTAATATGTGACCTTTCAGCTACTTCTCATTTCAATACTCTTCTCCTCACACTTAAATCTCTAGTTGACCAATATGTGATCTTTCAACTACTCCTCTTTTTATTATAAATATACTTTTTACTACATCTAACATTCCAATTTTAAATATTCCTCACATGGTGTTATCTCATTAATGCGACAATTATCTTACTTATTTACTTAATTTCTTCAATATTTCACGTACCCAGTAAGCAGACTGATGTCATATTACGTCAATATGACGTCATATTGACGTGATTTACGTCAAGGGACCATAATATAACGTGTTATAACGTCATGTTGTTACGTCATAAAACGTAATAAATATGACGTCGTAAATGGACGTTAGTTGACGTATTGAATCGTCTATTTCCGACCTGTTAAGCTTAAGGTTCTGGGTGTTCCAAACCATGACGTAAAATAACGTCATTATAAACCGCAATTAATAACGTCATATACTGACGTTATCCAACGTATTATATCGTCGATTTACAATATTTTTACTAGACTTCAAAGTATTTTGTAGATTTACATAAATACCTACCAGCTAGGTTATTATAACTCACAATATGTGTTATGCAAAATTGAGAATGAAAATAAGGGGACAAATTTATAATATTTTATTTTAATTTAAATGTTGCTTCCAAGTCAAAAATCCAAAAAATAATTTTTGAACATCATATAATCATTATTAACATCCATAATTATTATTATAAGTATTTGCTGCAAAACACGGCAGGTGGCAATGTAAAATAATCATTTTGAAATACGCGCGTTTAAGAAACCGCGGCCCCGAGTATGCTTGTAATTTTATTGGTTAAATTTTGCGGTAGTGCCAGTGGAATCTAATTATATCAAATTACCCCGAAATATTGTTTTAAATTTTAACATTTTGTGCGTCAGTCCGGTAGTTCACTTAAAATATTAATAAATAATTCAAACCTAAGGAAATGTCCCTTTTTCTAAGATCACTTTTTAGTATAAAACAAAACTATGTTGCTGTTAAACATGACACTGTTTGCTCCTGAAATATACCTGATATGCAGAATAGCAACAGTGTAGGCGTAGGATACGTACGACGCGACGCCATTTTCTCGAGTATACTGAACGAAATTGTTGTGGAGTGTGAGGTTAGTTATTTTATTTCGTTATTTGTGAGAAGTTGAGAAGTCTAGCTATGGTGATAATGTATGCGGTGGTTGAGTTTCAGCAAACAGGGAATGACGGCGGCGGCATTTCCGTCATAAACCAATCGTGGTTAACGCCACTAAAAAGAGAATGCTTCTGGCCGCCATAATATGAAGACCAGGAAACATTTACGGCTGCCCAAAAAAAAAATTAATGAATTGACAAGGAAAGTTGGAAACTTTATCCTATATCTAGGATATTTTATGAAACTGGTAATCTACTATACCCAGGGCACTATTTTATACGTTTAATATTTAAGTAATTTAATAAATAGTTTACAGATCTTTATAAATTTATTTTATTTTTCATGTATTTTTAGATTCCTCTAAAGCTAAAACACTTGTTTTATTACATTTGCAGGCAACGCAAAAATAAGTTGATGGACATACTTGTATGGTCAGTAAAGCAATAACTAGGTAAAATCTTTTAATTTTGATAAAATATTCGGAGAATATAATACCTATATCGGCCAAAAAAAACTTGTGTATCCATAAAAGTTTGTCATATCCTACGTCAAATTACGTCATAATTCGTCAATATTAGGTCCAGTATATTGTCAATGCTGACGTAATTACACGTGAAATGTCCACGTAAAATAACGTCAAGAATCGACGTCACTCGACGAGACTTTCTCCCGTCAGCAGGACGTTAAGAAACGTCATTTTAGACGTCATTTTGGTCGGTCCTGACGTTACTAAGACGTCGTTACGACGTCTTCCTGCTGACTGGGTATGGCCTCTCGGTAGGTTTACCATTACGTTGAAAGTTTTTCAATACAATTTGCTTGTTTTTCCATCATCTTGTAGCTCCGTTAGGACTGTTTGCACCTGTTATATTTCCAAATTTCCTTATTTTATTCTCCTGATGATGAATGCTACTGCATTCGAAACATGTAGAGAATTTACCCTGTATTAAATAGACCTTAAACTTTTTATTATACCAGTGGAGGAAGACTTAAAGTGTCTAATTTTTTTCCCTTTAAAGATACACTCCACTTAAAGTATGGACTATTTCATAAAAATGATTTCAGTTTCCTGGTTCAAATATTGAGTAATACAAAGCCTTAAAAAATAATATTGTCCCACAATTTTTCCCAGGGGTTTAGGAACAAAATATTTTTTTAATCATCTAATTTGCCAATAAAATTGTGAACACATTAAACGAGCCCCCAGTCTGCGGTTTTGCTGGCCGCGAGCAATAGAAACGGTGATAATAGCTTTTAAATGTTTTTTAGCATACACAGCAAAAATAGACCAGCTTGTAAAATTCTTGCTCGTATTCTTCTATGTCCCAAAATTGCAAAGTTTACTTCGTTTAAAAAACATCATCAGTTACTTATACACCAGAGAGCTATCTGTCTGTTCTCGTTAATTGAATTTTTTGTATAAAAACAGCACCAACAAACATATTATACACTTTTGCGCCAAAGTCAACATTTTACAAAAGAACTTAATCGATATTTTTACCAACATTACTTGCTCTTCTTTAAAACATTTTTCAGAACAACTTTCTTAACATAAATTAATTATACTTAAATATTTTTTTATTTTTAAAATATATGCAATTGGATTAGGATTATTTTTCGTCTGACGTTTCTTTTGGAACGAACAAAAAAATAACGGTCTTAAGAGCAGACACTGTAGTGTTATTTATTTTTCGTTTTCTTCAAAAAGCCACCAAACACTCTTACCCGTGTTTGGATAACAGTTATCTACAGTTTTAAGTTAAAAAAATTGAATTGGTAAATTAACAGAAGCATAAAACGAAATGTTGTCCTTTCTTTTTGTGCTTTTATGAATTTAAAAATTAAATCTTTATTAACGTTAAGCTATAGGTAATTGTACTTCAAAGATATTTTTCTCCAAATTACATTAAAAGCGGTCTTTTAATGGCACCTGACAGGCTCAAAAGGTGTATTTTTTCTGCCTAGTCAGAAAAAGTGGACTTTTTATGCCTAGGCAGAAAAAATACACCTTTTGAGCCTGTCAGGTGTCATTAAAAATTTAAATTTAAAATGACAAGTAAACACAACAATTCAATAAACATAAATATACATATACATAAATATAAAAAATACGATTTTGCGTGAAATTGGAACAAATTTGGAGAAAAAATTATATGTTTTACTAGGCAGAAAAGCACAAGATTTAATGCCGCGGCTGGTGTTTCATAGACGAGGCGCAGCCGAGGCTAGGAAACACCAGCCGCGGCATTAAATCTTGTGCTTTTCTGCCTAGTGAAACAAATAACTATTTTCGGCCGGTTCTTGAAAAAACGAAGAAGTAACCAAATAATAATCAAAAAACTAAATGGCGATTGCGTCACTATTGTTTACTCTTAATAACGACGACGACACAATTAAAGGTTGAATCATTGTCAGTATTATGCAGAAGTTATCACTTTTTCCATAAACAGCAACTTACAGTTACTTGCAAATTTAATGTGTAAAAAAATCTATTAAGTTGCTTTATAACGTTACAACAAAAACTCTTATAATAAAAGTATTTGATTATCAATACCAAAAAATAACGATTAGAGATTATAATATATAACTCTTTTTCTCTAGAAAACAGCCTAACATAAAGCTTAGTTTAGTAGTTTTATTAGTAGCAAACGTAGAAATTTTTTTCTGATTAGGTTACATTATCTACTACAGTAGGTATTCCTTATACATTATAAAACTTACCCTTGGCAAGAAATGTATGTACGTGTAACATATTATACGGGTGTCCCTACAGTTCGGCTTGGTAAATTAACTCCGTTATGGCAGAAATTGCGAATGTTTTGTGTAGAAAACTTCTAAATGTCATACATATTTTAATAACAAGATTAAAAACGACAACAGACATTAAAAAGTAGATAAAATGGCGGTTGTGGTAGAATTATTTTAGCTTTAAGTAGTTTTAGTGAAAATTATAGCTTGCAACCACAATCATTTCGGGGTTGGAACAACAAAGGATTGTAAGCAGTTTAAAACAGTTTTTTATTTCTCCGAATGCATGTTTAATGAGGAAATGAGGAGCTATAAATTTCAAACAATAAAAATGTTGAATTTTATCGCTTATAATAAGCATTGAACATTTTTTCTGCTGTGTGTTTTTATATTAAGATATAATGGTTCAGATATAATAAATGGTTTCCCCAATACCCTGTAAGTACATACAATGGTTTTTAAAATATGCATATTATGATTCCCTACAGTGTTTTCGTCTAAAAATTTTCTGTGTTGCCGATCGCAAAAGAGTTAGTTTACCTTATCACACTATATAGGGATCACCTTGGAGGTCGGCGTATTTAAGGTATTCTTTATTTTGTATACCTACCAAAAAATTGTATAATTGTCTAGATAAGATAAACTCATAAAAGAACAGAATAGATTATTAGCATTTTTATTTATAGGTAACCTCTTTTTAGATGGCGAACTGTAGAATTAATCATACCTGCCGAAAAAACTCTTAGTCTCATAAATTCTCTTAGAAATTTTATAAGGATCTATAAGGTTTAAGAGATTTAATAAGGTTGATAATTTAAAATTCCTAATGATCATAAGATAATCAATTCTATGTGGATTCTTTCTTAAGGTTCAGTGGGAACATATAATTTATTTTGATTTATGTGTAGTGGACGTGAGAGTTTTATAAGGACGTAATATTATTCGGAAATTATAAGATTTTATAAAATTAAATGTTTTATTTGGATCTACGCGTTTAGATGTAACTTCACTTTTCCTAAAATTCCTAATAGAAAAGTTTTTGCTCAGGAAACTGGAATGTTCCCAAGCGTGAGAATTGTTTCTGAAAGAGTGCAGCGTCTGAAAACGAAGAAAATGTTCTGGTCGTAGAGAACGCAGATATAAGTACGAGACGGGTTGCAAATGAACTTCATATACCATCACATCTAGCCGTATGGAAGTCACTTAGAAAAAACGGTTTAAAACCTTTTCACGTTCAACCCGTTCAACATCTTCTCGATGGTGATCCTGCTTCAAGGGTACAATTTTGTGAAGGGATCCATCAAAATCGAAGTCTGCACAAATACATTTTATTTAGCGATGAAGCTCAGTTCAATTAATAATTGCCACAAGTGGTCAGATGAAAACCCTCATGCTACATTTGAACGAAACTTTCAACATCGATTCAGTATTAATGTCTGGAGTGGAATGCTCAACGACCAGTTGTTTGGTCCATGGAGAAGGATATTTACGGTTTTTGGAAGACCCTTTGATACACATTTTGGATGATGTTCCGTTAAATGTTCGACAACGAATGTACTTCCAACATGATGGAGCCTGGAGTCGTCCCACCTCATTTTAGTCTCCGTGTGCGAAATTTCTTGAATTATCGTTTTCCTAATCGCTGAATTGGCAGAGGTGGTCCGCAAGTTTGGCCACCGAGGTCACCAGACTTAAACCCGCTTGAATATTGCCTTTGGGGATGGATGAAGTCGCTAGTATATAAAACACGAGTGGAAACGAGAGAAGCACTCCGCGATCGAATTTTCAATGTTGCAGTTTTTTTAAAAAAACAATCCCACTCAATCCAACGTGCTACCCGAGTGATTAACAAACGTGGCGAAAAATGTATTGAAGTTGGTGGAGGGGTTTTTGAAAATATTCTTTAAGTTAGTTTGTACTGCAGTTCCTGCAATTATTCGCTTTTAAAATAAAAATTAACTTTAGAACCTATTATTATATATACAAAAAAGTATACAGGGTGTGTGAAATGTACTTTTCAAATTCTTAAGTTTCTTATTTTAAATGGAACCACCTGTATTTATTATCAAAAATCGATTAAAATAACTTTTTAAATCATATTAGAGTTCCATAACCTATCTCTCGCAGTTTATTAGTAAATTCAAATTTTCTGTTTTATTTGGGCATTTTCGATCACATATTTTAATTAAATCAAAGTAGCGTTGACATGATGACATTACTGTAATTATTCAAATGATGGAAAATTTGAGCATTCGTTAAAAAATTATTAGTTTCTTTTTTATATCTTTTAATTCTTTTGTTAAGATTGGTAGATACTTGTTTTAAAACATATTTATTCGATATCTTGTTTGTGAACTCTAATACGGTTTAAAAGGTTATTAGCATTAGGATTGAATTACAATAATAAATACAGGGTATACATTTAAAATAAGAAAGTTAAGAAATTTAAAAGTACATTTTATACACCCTGTAATTTTTTTAGACGATGTCTCTATTTTAGAATTAAATCTGATATTTTTGCTAAAGTATCAATACAATTTTGAAACGCCCACCTCAAATGTGTACGGCAAGTGCTTCCTGAATTACGATCTACATTTTCAAAGAAGCACAATATCTCACAAAAGTCCTGGCTTAGGTGTAGGTTTTACAATAGTAACTTGTCTTTATTTACTCCGCGCCATCGAAACGTGTATATATACAGGGAAATCAATTTACAGTTTTATAACTTTGGTCTTTAATTTTTTTTGAATCACCCTTATTTATAATTGAAAATAATGTATGGCTTTTCGTAAATATACCGACGCGACTAGAACTACAAGCAATCTCATGACCACTACCTACTCATAAATCCAAATAAATTGTATGTTATCCCACTCAACCTCGAGAAAGAATCCACCTAAAATTGATTTTCTTATGAACTCTTATAAGTCATTAGGAAAACCTATGCGGTTTGTTTCAACAGGAATCGATTTCTCAAAAAAATACATAGAAAATTTGGCTTTAGACAGTCAATGGTCACCATAAAAGCGACGCCATTATGAAGTGTGTAGAAATAAAAGTGTGTCTGTACTAAACTTATATTTTGCAACCAAAAATAGGAGTGGTCACTTTCGTGATGATAACAATATGAACTCTGAATGGTTAAAAAAAAAAATTTAATCCGTCACTAGTTTTTGATATGCTAAAATAAAAAATACCATTACATATATATCGACCCAGAATCAACGCTTAATCGACAAATCTACACAAGCGCGAACCAGCTCATAACTGATACCACTTTTTGTCCTTGTATTTTAGCATCAGCTCGTGCGCGGTGCCGCCGAACGCTTCGGCCTCGTTGCGCATGCGTTCGGACTTCTCCTCCAATTGGGAGAGCTTGTCGCCTCGCTCGAGCATGAGCTTGTGGGCGCGGCTCACTTCACTGCACGCGCTGTTTGCTCGCTGGCTTATTTCCCCCATTTGTCCGGGGATGTGTTTGGCAATGGATTTGTTGGCTTTGCCGCTCGATTCGCCGACTAAAAAATATAGGTTATGTAAGGTTTTAAATAAAATCGGTTGAATCTGAAAATGCATGTCCGAAAAAGTACACAACAGATGGAAAACTATAGTAATTATTTTTTATTTCCTCTCACAAGTTGGATTCCAAGTCACGTGACACTCTGTCTGGTTCATTTAAATTTTTGTAGGTTGCTATGAATTCCAGGACCGGTCTAGAAAATTATACATTTATTTTGTAAATATTGTATTATTTTATTTTATTTTCCAATTTTAGTTAGTGTTACAAAAGACTATGTAAAACCCGACATATGATTTAAGATTTTTAAGAAAAACGGTAAATTTCGTTGATGTTCCAAACAGCACCCTCTAGCGATCACCGTAGAAACCAACATATCAAAAAAAAAAAATAACCTTGCCGGACTGTCATTGTCTTTATTTTGTTACTTAACACAACGTTTCGGTTAGTTAGTATCTCTAACCGTTTTCAAATGTAAACTAAATTATAATTGTCTACTGTCTTAAGGTTGAATTCTCAACGTCGTTCAATTTATTGCCAACCTATAACCTATTTCGCTTTGTTTTTTCAAGTTTATTATTTTTTAAACTAACATTTAAATAAAATCAGTATCATTGGCACATTACTTAGGTAATATCTGATATATTACAAAAATATCAATTGCTAATTTTGGGAGAATTGTATAGTGAAAGAACAATGAGTGACAATGACATAATAATGTTAAAAAAAATCTTACCCGATATTTTTCGCTATATAATTCTCCTAAAATAAGTTATGAAATTCCTTGATATTTATTAAATATGTCAATTATTACCTATAGAATATCAAGTCAATACTGAGTTTCTTTAAATTTTGTATAAAGCTAGAAAACATAAATAAATCTACGCGAAATAGGTTATAGGTCGGCAAGCATGTTGATACTCCCACCTTAAATACTATCCATGAATGAAGCTTGATGATTCCGCCTACGTGTTGATTGGAGTGTTATATTGGAAAAACAAAAATACCTTGTAGTATTAAGTAAATATACCTACTATTAGGCAACCATTGATTATGCATTAAAAGTAGGTAACCAGGTATGCAAGGATCAGGATGAGTGAGACGGCGCTTCAGCCAGAGTGAGAGGGAGAGTGTGCGAGCAGTGTGAACGAAGCAAGCGAGACAACCAAGACAGTCATTCATGATGTTAAATAATAAATAACTATCTGTTGTTAATAAAGTTTATTATAAAGAAACAATGCTGCATATTATTATACAAGTAGTACTAAGAGATAGTACATATATTACATGGCGCAGTTATTAAAGAACCAAGTAAAAAGATAGCAGTGGTATTGAGTGGTAAAGAAAATAAAAAAGTACCCTGAGAAGTGACTCAAGACTCGAGCAAAATGGAGGCCAAGTTACCAGAATCTATGAAATTTGAAGGAAATTTGAATGAAAACTTCAACAAATTTTATCAAAGTTTTAAAATGTATATGACCGCGACGGAAAAGGATACCAAAGCAGACAAAATAAAAATCGCCCTGTTTTTGAATATGATAGGACCAGAAGGAGTCGAAATCTACAATATATTAAAAATTCCGGAAAAAGATAAATTCAGCAGTGTAATTGCAGAATTTAGAAAATACTGTGCACCGCGAAAAAATCAAACCTATGAAAGATTCGTTTTCAATAGCAGAAAGCAAGGGTCAGAAGAACCTTTCGATAACTTTTACTCTGAAATTAAAAAGTTAATTCGAAGCTGCGAATACGATACCCAAGAAGACAGTATTCTGAGAGATAGAATAATACTAGGAACTAATGACCCAAAAATTCAAGAGAAACTACTCAATACACAAAACTTATCTTTGGAAAATGCCATAGAAGTTTGCAGAAATGCAGAGGCAACGAAAAAACAGTTAGAAACGGTAAGACACAAAGGAGAAGCTGCAATAGATGCAATAAAATCAAGGGGAAATAGTAAAAATACCTCGGAAGATACTAGGTTCAATAATAGGAATCGTGGAAAAGCAAGAAAATTACCATGCAAGAAATGTGGGTCATACCATGGTTATGCAGAGTGTCCTGCATTTGGAAAAAAATGTTTTAAATGTGGCAAGGAAAATCACTTTAGCAATGTTTGTCAGACAGGAAGGCAATTTAAAGAAGTTAAAGAAGTGACACAGAAGAGAACTAGTGATGAAAGCTCCGATGAAGATGACTTGTATGTTCATAGCTTAAGTGAAGTTAACGAGATAAAAAATCACATTATGTGGTTTGAAGTTATACAAGTGCTGAACACAGACATTAGTTTCAAGATAGATACTGGATCAGAGGTGAACATATTACCAAAAGCAATTATGCAGAGGTTTAAAGACAAATACATTGTGCAAAAATGCAATACAGTGCTTGAGGCATATGGTGGTACAAAAATAAAGACAATAGGAAAAGTAAAGTTGCCCTGTAAAAGGTTAGATAAAATATTTTATTTAGAGTTTTTGATAGTAGATTTGGGGGTTAGGCCAATATTGGGTTTGCCTGCATGTTATCTATTAAACTTAATTAAAAAGCCCGGAAAAATAGATGAAATTGTGAGTACAGCGGATAGTAAAGATAGGATTATAAGTGACAATAGAGATGTATTTGAAGGACTAGGAAATTTTGCAGAAACATGGAAAATACAGTTGAAAAAAGACAGCAAACCTGTTGCTAAACCGGCTAGGCGTTTACCACTAGTAATAAAAGATAGGCTTAAGAAAAAACTCGATAGGTTAGAAAAACAAAATATCATTGTCAAAGTTAATCAGGCTAGTGACTGGGTAAATAATTTAGTAATAATAGAAAAGCCAGATAAAACTCTGCGTTTTTGTTTAGACCCGCAAGAATTAAATAAGTGTATAGAAAGGGAATTTTTTGAAATTCCCAGTCTAGATGAAATAAGTTCCAAATTAGCGGGAAAAACCCATTTTTCTGTTCTTGACTTTAAAGATGGCTTTTATCAGGTCAAGCTTGAGGAAACATCAAGTAATTTAACAACTTTTGCTACTCCGTTTGGCTGCTATAAATTTCTGAGACTACCATTTGGTCTAAATCTAGCACCTGAATATTTTCAAATGATAAACGTTAAAAATTTTGGGGACATAGACAATGTTATTATATATTTTGATGATTTATTAATTGCATGTGACAGTGTGGAAGAGCATGACAAAACGTTGAGAGAGGTCTTAAATAGAGCTAGAGAAAAAGGCGTAAAGTTTAATGAAAATAAGTTTCAGTTTAGACAGAAAGAGGTTAAATATATGGGTCACATCTTTAATGAAAGTGGAATGAAAGTGGACAGTAAAAAATTAAAAGCTATTAATGACCTTAAGGCACCCGCAAATAAAAAGGGATTGCAAAAATTGCTAGGTTTAGTAAACTATGTCAGAAAGTTTATACCAAAATTAGGTGAAATTGCAGAACCATTATATCAGCTTCTTAAAAAAGATATAATTTTTCAATGGTTAGATGTCCATGATGGGGCCCTTCAAACTATTAAACAGAAACTGAATAGAGATATAATTCTAAAAAATTTTGACCCCAGAAAAAATATAACAATTCAGACGGATGCATCACAAACTGGACTGGGTTGTTGTCTGATGCAAGAAGGCAGACCAGTAGCATATGCATCTCGGGGATTGACAGAGACTGAAAAAAATTATGCCATTATAGAGAAAGAAATGTTAGGTATAGTATATGCATGTCAAAAATTCCATAATTTTATTTATGGTCGTTCAATAAAAATTATAACAGATCATAAGCCCAATGTGAGTGTCATGAATAAGCAAATATCAGCAGTAAATTCTCCTCGATTGCAGAGATTACGATTAAAATTATTAAAGTATGATATAAAAATTCAATACTTGCCAGGTAAATATTTACATGTCGCCGATTATTTGTCAAGAAATGTTAGCAGTGAAAAAGCAGAAATAGATGAGGACATGAATGAAATGGTGCATGCGGTAGAAAAATATTTGAGAATGAGTGATAATAGAAAGCAGGAGTTTAGAAGAGAGACAGTAAAAGATGAGGTGTTAAGTAAAGTAGTAGAATACTGTATGAAAGGGTGGAAAAATAGAAAATATGAAGGTGAACTTGGTGTGTTCTAGAACCTAAGAGCTGAATTACATGTTACAAATGAACTGTTATTTTATGAGGACAGAGTAGTAGTACCTAAGGCGTTACGTGGCAATATGCTTAAAATTTTGCACGAGGGTCATTTTGGTATTAGTAGAACTAGAGATAGGGCACGAGGTATTTTGTTTTGGCCTGGAATGAGTACAGATATTGAGACTGAAATTAAGCAATGTACAATCTGTGAAAAATTTAAATATGCAAATGTAAAAGAACCACTAATATCACACGAATTACCCGATCTACCTTTTCAAAAATTAGGGTGTGATATTATGGAATATGGGGGTAAAGCGTTCTTAGTAGTAGTTGATTATTTAACAAAATGGTTAGAAATTATACCAATGCAAGGTAAACAATCGTCAGACGTAATTTATGCCTTAAAACAAATATTTGCATCATATGGTGTGCCAGATATAATTGTTTCAGATAACATGCCTTTTGGCTCATATGAATGTGGACGTTTTGCGAAAGAGTTCGATTTTGAGTTCAAAACCAGTAGTCCTAGGTACCCGAGGTCTAATGGTTTGGCTGAAAGGTTTGTTCAGACAGCTAAAAATATCATTCGCAAATCAAAAGATATGTGGGTTGCTCTGATGGAATACCGTAATACACCTATTACTAATCTTAAGCGATCGCCTGCTGAACTTTTATTTTCAAGAAAATTAAAAACCAAATTACCAATAATAGAAGAAAGAAAAAAAAAAGAATTTAAACAAGAGTTAGAGCAGCGAAATAAGATGTATAAAATGTATTATGACAGGATTGCCAGGGATAGAGTAGAAGTATTTAAGAAAGGTGAAAATGTTGTGTATAAGGATGATAAGCAATGGTGTCCTGCAAATATAGTGGCCAAACACGCGGCTCCGAGATCCTATCTAATAGATAATGGATCTAATGTTCTAAGACGCAATAGTTATCATCTGCGGAGGTCTGACATAAATCATGAGTTAAGACATAATTATGATTGCGATAATAATATCCCTTGTTCCTCTAACAGTGAAAATTGTAGTACAAATGACAGGACAGACATTACCCATACCCCTAGAGTAGAATCTCAGACTACTGATTATAAAGGAAGTGCAAGGTTGACACGTAACATAAAACCAGTAAAGTTTTCTGATTATGTAATGTATTAAAAACCATTATTATATAATTATATTTAATGAGGGGGAGGTGTAGTATTAAGTAAATATACCTACTATTAGGCAACCATTGAGTATACATTAAAAGTAGGTAACCAGGTATGCAAGGATCAGGATGAGTGAGACGGCGCTTCAGCCAGAGTGAGAGGGAGAGTGTGCGAGCAGTGTGAACGAAGCAAGCGAGACAACCAAGACAGTCATTCATGATGTTAAATAATAAATAACTATCTGTTGTTAATAAAGTTTATTATAAAGAAACAATGCTGCATATTATTATACAAGTAGTACTAAGAAATAGTACATATATTACATACCTTTTCCCGTACGAGTTAAAGAACATCTGAAACATACTCAAAGAGGTGAAACTTCGAGATCAGGTATAGCGGAACATGTATATATGAACCAACCAACATAATATACAGTGCTCAGAAGTTTGAACACGGAACAGCACTGGAGAAAACGAAAATTCAATGAAGCAGCTTTCATGAATCAAAATACCCATACCCTTAGTAAACCAAGTATAGATAACACCAATATCTGGAAGCCTCTTCTTGTCCAAAACCAACAGCTAAAACTTCACACTCCAATAAGCACGTGGGCGCAATCCTCAAGCTTCATTGTACATGGTTAGTATTTAAGACAGTTTAGAATTATAATTTGGTTTACGCTTGAAAACGGTTAGAGATACTAACTAACTGAAACGTTGTGTTAAGTAACAAAAAAAAGGCAATGGAAGTCCGACATTATGATGTGTGTGGTAGACATGATATTACTTCATTGTCTACCACCTTTAAACAAACAATAATACAAAAATGATAAAACCATTGAATCTCCTTTAAACGAGACCAACTTTAAAATTTGCCCTTGTCTCTAACCAAACGTTTTTCCAAAAAAAAATTGTATTTCCCCCACCCCTTTATTTGAGAAGCTGGAGCAATAAGTGCTGAACCAAAGTTCCTCATAAATATGTCAAGATTAAAAACAACAAATAAATTTTTAATACCGCTTAATACATATTAAAAAGAACCCATCATTTTCTTAGTTGAGCATTAGTTTTACGCCCTCTAGGGGACACCTGAGAAACAGGGTACAGCGGAAAACAAAGTACCTAAGTAAAGAGTTTAAAAAATAATACAAACCAATTAATTGTATTATCATTGGGACATTATTTATGGGATAAAAACAGATATTACTTACATAGTTCCTCTCTATCCAACGAACCAACCCCTCCACCGAAAAGGCCTTTGAAAAATCCTACTTTGGGTGGCTCAGGCATTTCGCACGTCAGGAATAGATCTCCCAACATTTCGGTTAGGTCAGCACTGAAACAAAATAAGCAATAATCGATATTCCTATCATCGGTAGAAACAAAACCTTTTATCAGGACTTCTTGTTTCAGGAATTACGGCCTCCTTCTGTATATAGTCGGCTTCAACTCAACTAGGCGCGTTATGAACTTATCATAGAGAACCTTATATAGTGTTGTCTTGTTCAAACCCAGGTTAAAACGGCATTATAAAGATATCCGTAATATAAACGCGATAAACCTATTGGTTATTTATGAATCTGAGTAAGAAGCACATCTAATTTTCAGTAATTATCAAAATGTTTCGAAGAACACTACCGTATTATATAATGTCGTGAATAAGCTCCCTAGTTTTGACAAATGTGTCATTATTAAATATATTTCGACATAAAATGTCGAGTACAAATCGGTTTGCGGGTTTTCTGTAGCCTCAGGCAATGGTTCTCAATTTAATAGATTATTTTAAAAATAACCTATCTATACTGAAACCGGCGAGTTATTAAATCCCAAGTCTATTAAAGAGAAAGTATTGGAAGCACTAAAACTAAGTTTAAGATCAATACAGAGGATTGTTCATAAAAGTAGTAGAAATATACCAATGAAGAAAACGCAACGACAATCAAGGAAACCGAAGATTGAAACTTTACAGAAAGGTAAAAAAATGGATGTAAGGAATGTTTTATACGACTTATATGCATTACAAGTCGATATAACGCTTTCAGCTCTGAAAGATGCTTTGAAGGAACGAGGTGTTTTGGAAATAGGTCTCAGGTCATTGTCAGCGCTTATTAAAAGCTTAGGATTTCATTATAGAAAGGACTGTAACAGAAAATATTTGTGCGAACTACCAAGAATTGCAAGCGAACGAGTAAAGTTTCTGAAAAAATATGTTGAAAATTATAAATTTAGAAAAGCAGTTTTTTTTTAGATGAAACTTGGGTATTTTCGAATGGAAGTGGTCTGAATCCTCTTGTGACTTGTCTATAAAAGTGTAAACATAGATATTATAAGTATTGGCACCAATAAGTTATTTGTACCTATTCGCAATAATATATATACATCAGTTTAGTTAAAATAAATGTACACAAAAATATTCAAAATTATATACAAGGTAAAATGCAGACAAATTCTGATGTTCTAATTTTTATTTATAAAACAATCACCCCTATTTACGGACCAACATTTGATTCCCAAGGGTGGTCGCTAGTCAGAGGTTTTACTGTAGGTATATTGTTTATCTGATTATCCATCAATTTAGTTATTAAATTTTTGAAATATAAAACTATTTTGTCAACCGTGTGCAACAACACGAACGCACCCCTGGGAAATTAATTTTGGAACGAAACCCGTCACTGTTATTATGTCAATTTTTATTATGACTGATAGTTTCAAATTAATTGTTAACCTATTAACATTCAATTTTATGGAAAATCAGCTGTCCATATGCCGCCATATTGGTTTTTATATTTTGAAACATTTTTGAACCTCTGATTCATTTGATTTGATTCAGGAGGTCACGTGCGCCTAGTTAAGTGGAAGCCGACATCAACCAATCATATGACCATTATACACTTGCCCCTGTTATATAATTTTTTTTAAATTCCCTCGGCGCATAGTGGCATGTTAGTGCCTTCAAAATAATGCTGGTATTATAGTTTGAATCTTCCAAGCCTAATATGGGTGATGACTGTGACACACACACACAGGTTTGTGCGTCTGCGCATACAGCGTTATCATAAAGAAACGGATCAGCTCTTTATATAGAATACTGCCCACTTAATCAAGAATCGCTTGCACTTTAATTTTTTTAAATGAAACATATTGTATACTTTTCTATTCTAGACATTTTTCATAAATCATTCCCTATACCAGATTATACCTATCTGCAACCGTTTACGAAATATTAACACTTTAATGCTAGTATGCACCAGGGCCGTAGCCAGGCTTGAATTTTAGGAAGGGCCGTTAACATTTCTGGAAGGGCGAACTTATTAAACTTTTTTCTTATTTTAGTAGGTAGTACATAGGTAAGTATTTATATAAAAATGAAAAAAAAATAAATAACATAATAAATCAAAAAATATTCTAAAACATGTTTAGATAATTACAACTGTTTTAACACTTAAAACAGTTGAAATTTTCTGTTGCCTCTTTCATTAATTTTTTTTTAAAAGAGTTCAAAATCTAATTTTTCTGTCTGTTTTCTTTCAAAGGCCAGAAAGATCAGGTCAGCCATCCTCTGATGTTCCATTGCTATACGTTGGGGGCGATTAATGGCCGTTAAGGTGAAAAACGAGGATTCGCAGACTGCTGTACTGCATTCAAAAGTTACGCTGGTAGCAAACAGTTCGTATGTATTCTTAAAGGCCTGGCTGGCCTGGCGTTGATTATACAGCTCATTAAATAAGTTGGTTATTGCATGCTTTGCGGGCCATAATCTTTGACAACTGTCAACTCTTCTTTACACCATAAGTTTGTATTAACGGTATGATAAAATATTAGAGACATTCCAATACTATAGGATAAATAGTAAGTATTGAATGAACACTTTATAACGTAGGCATAAAGTTAAAATATCCAGAAAGGGTTATATTGTCATACAATTGTTGTTTTTTTTCAGGAAGGGCGAATTTTTCTCTAGAAAGGGCGGCGCCCTGCGTGGTCCCCCCTGGCTACGGCCCTGGTATGCACCATTGATGTGTTCTGAACTCGAGTCACAATCTTTAAGGCATTGTCAATGAAAATTTGCTATTCAAGTTTGAGACGTTAAAAAATGCCAGTGAATGTTAATCAAATTTTATAACATCCAAAATGTTAAAAAAAATTGAATAATAGACAGGGTGTTGCATTTAAAATAAGAAAGTTGGTATTTGCCACTGTTACATGACACACCCTGTATAAAAAGTTTTTATTGAAAAAAAATCCGCAACCAGACGTGTCCAAGCGTTTTTTGGGACATGCCCCCCATGTATTTAATATCGAATTTATTCCATTTGGCTGATGCTAGATGGTAGTTTTGAAGAAAATTAGCCGTTCCGGTTATTTCAACTAACCCTACCCTGTATATCAAAAAAATAACAACAATTAGTTTAACAAAATTAATAAACACCACAATAAACACGCGAACAAGTACATGACAATAGGTTTGATTGGCTCGCCGACTCGCCGTAATTCGGCGAGACTCGTGCTTTTGGTTGGCGTTAATATCATTTCAAACGGTGGTCAAATAATTGCCTGTAAAACTCGGCTTTCCTAGAGATGCTATGCTATGCTTATGGGGATAAGCATTCTACTTTTTTCATAGGCCTGTGTTTCTGACAATGTCGAGATTTTATCTGGGTGGGACAAAGTCTATTATTTATAGTGAAAATTATTTCAAAAAATTTACAAAAATAAACTTTGTATCGCTAAGTTTTTCTCGTGAATGGGTTTTGCGATTACTTACCAAAATTCTGTACATAACGTAAACTTCTGTAGCTCCGACGGAGACGCCAAATACAGTCCATGACCTCTATTGCTAAAGCCAAACGTCCTGGCAATTCTAAAAGGGAGTAGAAATATATTAAAATCCAACATGACACAAGTTTTATAAAATTGGAAATTAATAGAATTTTTTTATGTAAACCATACCTATATGTATCTTGTAGAATTTACTACTCACTAACTTACCGCCTGTTTGTCATAATAAAACGTTATTATTTCTAAAAATGTTGTCTCTAACATGCAGGAAATTTTAAAACCCATGCTAGAAAATTCGCAGTGCCGCAGTTGTGCTAAGCCAATCATAGATTCTTTGTATTTTTAGTGTATTTTGTTAGTTACATTAGTACCTAGTTGGTTACATTATTAAAACCATGTAATTACCAAGTATATTAAACTAGTTTTAAATAGAACCTATTCATATTAAAATACTGCAAAGTTATAGGTTCAGTGTGAGTTTGTAACTTAATTTAATAAATTTAGTAAGTCCAGTACAGTTTCTTTTGGAAAAAAGCTAGGATACGAGTCGAGTTTCAGATTTTAAGTTGCGGTTTTTTTTTTATTTTTATATTATAATTAAAAAAATCGTTACAGTGTGTTCCAAAGTAGAGAGAAAGCCATCTTTTTTAAATGACAATCCTAGTTTTTGTTGACTATTTTTAAAGCGCATATTACATGGGTAACAAATTTCAAATTTTTGTTATTTTTGATAATTGAAAAATAAAAAGAACCTATCCATCTTTAGGTAATACTCAAAATGTTGTCCATTCACTATTTGGTAATATCCTAAACGCAAATAAAACTCCACCACCTAACCTAACCTAAGTCAAATAAATCAAAGAGTTATCAACTTGAAGAAATTCTTCTCTCCTTACACTTATGGTGCTGTCTCACTAATATGACACTTAGCTTACTGCTATGTTAACTTTATAATTGATTTTCTGCAAATATTTCACGAATGACCTCTCGTTAGGTCTATCATTACGTTGCTTGTTTTTTCCATCATCTCGTAGCTCCGTTAGGACTATTTGCACCTATTGTATTTCTTCTATTCCTTATTCTATTCTCCTGATGACGAATGTATACATTCGAAACATGTAGAGAATTTAACCTTTTATAAACCTTAAAACTTATTTAATATACCAGTGGAGGAAAACTTAAAGTGTCTTATTTCTTTCCCTTCAAAGAGTTATTGTAAAAGAAGATAATACCTGTGCTAAATCAGATATCTTGCAAAATATGTTGGCATACCTCAAGGAAGTATACTTGGACCTATTTTGATTATATAGATAATCTTGAGTTAGAAATAGATAACGCTAATTCCAGCTTAACAGTGTATGCTGATGACACGAACCTTCTAGCCGAAGGCAAATAAATTGATCATAATATATAGTAAATAATGCAAGAAAACCGTTTCTTGGCTAGCAAAAATCGGCTAAAAATAAATTAATTTTAAATAAATTAAAAACAAGTACTCTGAAGCTCTGCAAAAAAGAAAAAACCGGATTCAATAAATATAGAAGAAAATCCACTTTTCTTTAAGAAAAACACAAAATTCCTTCGTATCTAGATTGATGAATTTCTCGACTGGTCACATCAAATCGATTATGTCAATCGTAAATTGAATAGGACTTGCTATGGGCAGAAGAGAAAGACTTTGTGGAAAACATTTGTTAAGTAGTGATAAATCTTAAGTTTTATTCAGCTTTGTTAGAGACATGTAAAATTATTGAAATAAGAGGGAAAGAAAAAGAAAAAAATTGTTTTTCATAAAAGTCGAAGCATCATTTAGCTTAAAGTAGAATGCTGTTGGGGTACCAGGCTTTTTACGGCCCAGTTACCCCCGGCAGGAGTCAAAACGTACACATTGTGTGCAAAATGTTTAAAAAAGTTTTTTGTTTTTCTAGAACATCTTTGTTAGAGAAGTTCCACTGCAACCAGCACGTGTCAGAAGAGAAATGCCTGATACAATTATGTTAAAAACCGAAACACATTTGGTACGCATTATCAACATTATTATAACACATGAACTAATGATATATATTACCCCATTCACCAAGTGACTTTATCTGAAAAAAGCCCCCTACTATATGTAGGTGTTAAATTTTATAATAAACTAAATAATATTATTAAAAATGCACTCTCAGAGAAATTGTTTAGAGTAAGATTGAAAGAATTTGCTTCTAAATTTGGAGCCATAGAGCATAAGTGATTTTTTGGTTCATTTTCTATAAAAGATCAGGAATTGCATTTAGGTATTTAAACTTAGATTTTTTGTTGGCGCCATTTCATTTATGTTTCTGTGTACATTTATTTTGTATTAATTAAAGTAATTTGAAATATAGATTCTTCTATTATTCTAATCTATTCTATAACTCATTTTGAACATTTCGAATTACTTACCTTGGGAGAAATTAACCTACACTCATCTCTTATTCGTGCTTTCAACTCCTCAACATTTGCCGGTTCATACAAGGAATTAAAATATGAAATTTGGTACTTAATATGCTCTTTAAAAATAGTCAGTAAGAAACTAGGGTTGCCATTGAAAAAAAATGATCGATATCGTCATATTCTTAATTGGGGACACACTGTACCAATATTTTTTATAAAAAAGGCCACAACTTAAAATGTTAATACCCGTGTCCAAACATTTTTTCCAAAAAAAAATAAGTCCTACTAGATTTACCGAATTTATTCCAAGTTACGAACTCACACTATACAGGGTGTTTCATTAAGGGTGGTCACCGGCCGTATCTCGGAAACTACTAAGCATAGAAACTTGAAGGAAAAATATAGGGTATATAAAGTTGGATATATTGTACCATTGGTTAAATTGTACCACCTAATTATTTACAAACATAATCATCTGAAACGCACTATGTTCGCGGCATTTGACGCCTTTAGCGCCAAAACGTTAGTGGTATAAAAGTTATCAAGACAGGTGCACGCGTGTATTCAAGGTTACTGTTTTGTGATAAAATCTATATACGCAGTAAGTTTTACCCACAGTGACTTAAGCTTTTCTGGTCAACTAACCACTTATTAGATATTGGGGATAATTTTTCTTAAATATGCTTTATTTAGCAAAAATTACGAGAGGTAAATTTAAATGTAACCTCACTTTCAACGAAAATACTACGAAAAATCATTTAAAATCGTTAGTCTGCTAATTTGTACCACCAATAGGTTTGTTAATTTGTACCGGTACAATTTATCAAACTATTTTTATTTTTTTGCAGTTATGCCACAAAAAGGAATAAAATACGGCCTGTGGCTTGAAGCAGACATGAAAACAGCTATACAAAAATATAAAACAGGAAGATATGGATTAAACGCACTTTGCCTCACCTCACGTAAAGCAACTTTAGGACTTTACTAATTTAAAACTAAATAGTCTACCATGTCATAAAAATGCTCAGTAGGTACCAGTGGTCGTAACCATTCCTGGCGCAGAAAGAAAACCACAAACACCACCGTTAAATACATCATTTGAAGAAATTCTTGCTCTCCCAGGACCTAGCCCAAATAAACGTTCTAAAAGTGCCCAACAGGCAGCCGTGCTTACAACCACTCCATACAAAGTGAAGCTAGAAGAAAGAAAACAAATAGTAAACAACAAGGCAGAAGCAGCGGTGAAACGAAAAATATCTTTAGGAGAAACGAAACGATTAAAATGTAAAAAAAAGTCTCGTAAAAACTCAAATTGCTCCCCCGTCCGTTGAAGTAACCGAAGCCATAATTGAAACAAACCCTTCTGAGAATCACCTTTGCAATGAATGTGTTATAGAGGATATGATCAAGTGCACTACATGCCAAAATTGGGTGCATGAATCCTGTGCAGGCACCGTAAAACAGCAAATTTATGTTTGTGACCTGTGCACTTAAATGTTTATTTTTTATTAAAATCCTGTAGTTTACATTTTTTGTATTTATATTAAAAAAAATATATATATCGCAGTTTTATTTGTCTAGGAAAGTTCCACATTTCTGGGTGGTACAATATATAATACCCGGTACAATTTATCAAACCGGGTGGTCCAATTTAACGAACTAGTCTTGCAAATTGTACCACTTACAAGGTTTTCTTTTTACAATTATTACATTTAAATCTAAGTACCTGTCTATTTTCGATAAAGTGCATTTTGTTCCTAAAGGGCAAAAGAAGTCTAATGTCATAGTTCCGAGAGGAATAAGCAAGTAAGTTCTGCTTAAGAAACCAAAATATCGAAAGTGGTACAATTTACCCGACTTTACCCTAATGGTTAAAGTGGCTATGAGAAAATTCTAAATTTCTCCGAAAATTCCCGTATTAAGGTATACCTCTGGTTACATCATTAGAAAGCTTCAACAATTCTGCATCATTTTGGTTTAAGGCTCATTGGCGTACCGAGCTTGATAAAAGTGGGGCAGCAAAAGTGTAATCATTAAAATCGCTGTAACTTCTAAACGACTTATCCGATTTTACTAAATTTAAGCTTGTTTGGAAGAGAAAGGTAAGTTATTTTAATTGTCGTGTCCACTGGTACACCATAGTTTCTAATAAAATTGCTAGAGGGCGCAATTTGTAATAATAACAGTTTTTTTGATATTATCCCGAAAATTCAAATTATACGGTATCGGGTAATAACAATGACATTAGACAGTTTTCGTTGTATTGGCAAATTCAAACGGTTAACCATAACGAATACGAATACGAAGCCGCTATTTCACAGATCGTAAAAATAGTTTTCGTTCAATTCGCTTAACGTTAAGTCGGATTCGACGGTAAACATAACCTATCTTTAATGGTTTGTGTTCATATTTTCATATACGTTTTGTGCTATCTTTTTTGCTTGGTTTTAATTTCCTAGTACCCAAAATTCTAAAACATCATGATAGACGAAAGGTTGCTTTTATTGGACTCATCCAGTGATTCGGATTTGGGATTTGGATGATGCCCTTCTCTTGGAGGTGCTTGTTCGCCAGGACATTCAGTATCGAGCACAGTTGTATGGAAATTTCAATTTAGAAAACTATAATAATGCTGAATGCAAACGTTATTTCCGATTTGAAAAAAATCACTTAAGAAGACTGGCTGATGAAGCACTTAGAATTCCCAATAATGTAATAACAGAAAGCAACCATAATGTTTCTGGCGTGGAAGGGCTTTGCATTTTGTTAAGAAATGGTGATTACGCATGCGTTCCGTTTTCGCTATGGCTTTGTCTTCCGTCCGTTAGCTCCCGCCACTTATCCGTAACAATAACGATAAATGACAGCTCAAATGTCAAAGTTGTCAAATAGCGGCTATCGGAATCGCTTTTAAAAGACAACGAAAACTGTCTATTATAATCAGAAAGTAGATTAAAGTGCAAAACCTTAATATGAAATTTTCGGAGAAATTTAGAATTTGAAAAATTAATTTTGAATTGTGCTCCCTTGTGGCGAAATGCAGAACTTAAAAATAATGTCCAGAATTTTCTCACAGCCACTTTAATTATTTTTTTTCCCAAGTTTCTATCTTTAGTAGTTTTCGAGATATGGCCGGTGGCCACCCTTAATGAAACACCCTGTATAGAAAATGAAACGAAAAACCTAACTACATCTAAATAAAATTGACTATTGAAAAAGTTCGTCGTTAAAGCGTCACTCTTATTATTTATCGATTGCTAAGTATTAGCTAATTATAAAAACATCGTTTGCTTCAACAATGCAGTCCCGTTTCCAGATTTTAGATCATAGATTGTATCTTCTCCCACTACTTTTCCTCTTTACCAGCTTATTCTACTAGACCCGCCCCTTTTAGAGGAAGCTAGTTACGCTACAAGCGTAAGGTGGGGGAGGCAATCACTCAATCTATAGATGTCTTATCCCCACATATGAGATAGAGCTCGTGGCCTCGAAAGGAGTGGTAAAAGCGACTTAGACGATTGCTTATTTTTGAACATTGTTATTTCACAATATTAGTATTAATAACACCAAAAGCTTTAGTCAATTTTGACTTGATTGTTTTGAAAAAGACACTGTTGGGCATTATTTGGAGACAATTTTCCCACCAATATAGATACTGTCAGATGGTCATCTCATTGGAAATCAGAGGAATAAGATGAGTTTGCTTTAAGACTGAAAAGAGTAGTTATTTTTCTGTACTTAGATAACGGTTCTTTTGTTAGGCGCTAATAGTTCTTATCTTAACCAAGTTTGCAAATATTATTTAACTCTAAGAACTTACTAAATTGTAACAAAATAATACGTATTAAAGTATTAAATGGTACTTCAACTTACTGATCTGTATCCTCGTTAACAATTAGTTGTTGGCCCCATATTGATAACATGGGGTCTACTATTCCCTTACTACTGGGTGTCTGGAAACTGGTGAGAGGTGAACAAGCAATATTAGCGAATAGTGAATATTGAGGTTAGAGAAGCTGTTTTATTAGCTTTACTTAAAATAATACTGTAATTTAATTTAATATAAAATAAACAATATGGAAGAATAGTTTTTATAAATGTAGGCTGTCATCATACCTTACTGTAATCAAAACACGACCATATTTTAACAAATTAAATGATTAATTAAGTAGCAGCATAGGCACTTGAATTAGGATACTATTCCGGTTATTAATAGAAAATAAAATTTTAAAATATTATTTTTAGCTAAGCTTCGAAATGTTTTGCAATTTTGTTTAAAAGGTGTGTGTTGGTAGAATACGAAAGGCATTGTTTATCAAACATTTTATGGGGTCAAAACCAATAATTTTAGTTAAATTATTAATTATAATACCGTACTGGCAAACTCGCAAGTTACAGTGGCATTTTATGTGAGTATGAGAGAGTAAGTAGTACGTTTAGATGCCCTCGGCGAAAAAGATCGTTTGTGCTGGTCACACTTTGTTTGGGTTGTACCACGCATTTCCGTCCTTCTATGGTAGGGTTACATAAATATTCCAGCTCCTCGCCGTCATCTACCTACTCAGTTAATTTTATTGTGCCGTTGAGTGCAAAGTGATTTTTATGTGTCATACGTGTTGTAATTATTAGAACGGTGCCTAAAGTAAATACTAGTAAATAGAAAAAGGAAATTCCTGGACATAGCAGAAGAGATAAATACCGTGAAGAGCACCTTGGCCCATTGGGAAAAGATATATTTAACACCGAACAGTACCTCTGGTAAGGTTTAATAAACCATTTAAATACATAATTAATTTTTGTTGGGCTACATGCTTGCATGGTGAAACTGCTGTTCCATTGCACAGGAAGAAAAAATAATAACTACTCGTTATGTTTCACAAATTTACTCAGTTTCCTGACGCTTGTTTCGGCCCTTGCGGGCCATTGTCAAGGGAGTATAAGAAGATACTAAATTCTACGTGACATTGACAATACAAAGGTATTTATATCATATTATGGTTATTATAAACATGTCATAAAATTAAAATTAGAATTAGAAGATTGAATGGTCAACTGTGGGTGTTCCTAACTTTTAAAGGTACAGATACATATATATTTAGTCCTAAATTAGTGTGCTATTAAGAATTAGCGAGGCGCCCAAAGGTATTTCGGTTTTATTATTAACAACATTAGATTTGTTTTTTATGGCTTTTTTGATAGCTATTGTTTCTAGTAAATTTAGTTTTCTGCTTTTATTGTTTATGTATATGGGTTTTATGTTGTTAGAGATTGAGTGATTGTGTAATATGCAGTAATCAGCTAAACCAGTTTTTTTTTTTTTTTAATATATGTTTTGTGTTCTTTAAGCCTGGTGTCAAAATTTCTACCTGTTTGTCCAATGTAGATAGCCTCGCAGTTGTCGCATTCTATTTGGTAGACCCCACTTTGTAAAAGTTTGTTTTTACTTTCTATTTTAGCATTGGATATTATGTGTTTGTGTAAGTTGTTTTTATTGACTTGTATGGGAATGATATTAAGGTTTTTAAGTTTTTTGGCGATTTTTTGGCTTGTGTTTCCTGTATATCTTATATTGAGCAGTATTTTTCCTTAATTAGAGTGGGATGTTCTTTGATGTTCAAAGTTCAAAACAGCGTGGTGGCCGCCTTAGTGATTCGAACGCACGATACTACTACATACGAACGTATTTGCTTATTTGCTGCTATGGAGGGGGATTGTAGCGAAAGTAGGAACGTGATTCGCACATGCGCAGAAGTTGGCAACGTTTAGTTTTGATCGATCTCTTTTCTACTCGCGGGGAGTCCATTTTGTATTCATTTATTTACATTAAAAGCCGCTCTGTAAGTTCAGGCTTGCCAGTACTGTATAATTAAATTAGTCGATCGGATAGTTAGAATTGTGCCCAAAGTCAAAAAAATTTGCAATTAAATTTTAAAAAAACACCAAAATACCTACTATTATGTGTTTTTACAAAGTAAAGAAAAACATAAGTTTATATAAACAGGGTGGAATTTTTAACTGGAATAAATTCAGTATTAAGCCTCTTTTATTTGCTGAAAAATACAGACTGCGGCAGAGTTTATTTTTAGTTTGGCATACTTTTTTGATGTCTTCATGAAATTTAACCCTCCTTTGAGGTAGAAACCACCCTCAACTTTTTTTTATAAACTTAAAGGTATGTATCGTGATATCTCGTTTGAAAGGGCTTAAAAAGGGAATGGGACCCACTATTATTGTGATAGCTCGTTGGAAAGGGAATAAAAAAGGGAATACGACCCACTATTTACTTTTGCATTTCGGTAATAGACGCAATTTGTTTTATTGCAAAAATTGTTGGAAACGTCGCTCATTTTGGTCTTGACAGACCCTTAATCTAGTTTTTAGGTGAACCCAAAGGAAATAATCTAGGGGATTAAGGTCCGGCGATCGTGGCGGTCATTCAATAGTCACCTGCTTCTTCCTATCCAGCGGTTTGTAAAAACTTTACTTAAATATTGTCGTAATTAGGCGAAGCACCATTCTGCTGTAACCATATTTAATCATCAAGAATATTTGCTTCTGCATGATGAGCAGATAAAGCAGTCAAAGTTCTCCTTGCAAAAAATCCAGATATGTATGACCATTTAAGACCTTCAAGGAATATTGACCCAATGACATGGTCGCCAATTGTGTTGCGGAAGCTGGGTGTGTGTTTCTCGCATCCTGTGTGAAATTTCTGCGGACCAATATGGACAGTTCTGTCCATTGACTTTACCGTTTAGTACAAAAGTACACTCATCTGTAAAAGGGATCCAGTCCAAATCTACTAAACGCTGATCAAGTGCATTCATCATTACTTCACAAAACTGAAGACGGCAGTCCGGATAATCTTCCAGTAATTCTTGTAGGTACCATTAACAATTTATAAGAACGCATTTAACATATATGATTTTACTAACTTGAATAGAAAAAAGGAATAAGTATGGCTTATGTTATTTTCTCCAATTTAGCAACAATTGATGCTACTATTTGGGTTTTGCCAGCGCAGACTGTTTAAAAAAATAGGAAACATGTTTTAAGAAAGGTTGTTTGTTTACTTGATGCCAAATTCCAATGGTCCTTTTATTTTCAGTTTAGAAAGAGTGAATACTTATCTGTAGTAGTATTTTATGCTGTTTTAACCGTTATTTTATAGTAGGTAAGGAATATTTTTGCTATACTAAAATGGGTTATTTAACTCAATCAAAAAAAAATCGAAAATTAAATGATAATTGGCTTTGGCCACAGATCGCGTACTTAAGCAGTAATAGCAACTTTATTTCACGAAACACATCCCGATCTACCACCAATTTCCCAAGGTACCATCAGGAAAATTAAAAGACGTTATCGTGAAGTGATGGGTCATGTCAGGGACATACCAAGGATAAGGCAGCCTGGAGTAATGGATGAAGACACACAATTAAACGTTTTACTTGGAAAATCCTATTATTCAAGTTCGGAAACTTGCAAGAAAAAATAACATAAGCCATACCTCTTTCATTTTTCTATTCAAGTTAGTGAAATGCGTCCTAATGGTACAAGATACTGGAAGATGATCTGGACCGCCGTCTTGAGTTTTGTGAAGTGATGATAAGTGCCTTTGATCGGCATGTAGTAGATTAGACCTGGATCCTTGTTACAGATGAGTGTAGTTTTGTACTAAGTGGTGAAGTCAATAGACAGAACTGTCGATATTGGTCCGCAGAAAATCCTCACTGGATGCGAGAAACACATACCGAGCTTGCAGAAAAACTTAATGTTTGAGCAGGCATAATTGGCGACCATGTCATTGGGCCAATATTTCTTGAAGGTAACTTAAATGGCCATACATATCTGGAATATTTTGCAAGGATAACTTATTCCAGCTTTGACTGCTTTATTTCCTTATCATGCAGAAGTAGATCTTCATCGATGATCGAATATGGTTACAGCAGAATAGGTGCTCCGCCTCATTACGCGATAAATGTTCGACAATATTTAAGTAAAGTTTGTACACACCGCCGGATAGGAAGAAGGGGACCACTGAATTGCCGCCACGATCGCCGGACCTTAATCCTCCAGATTATTTCCATTGGAGTCACCTAAAAACCAAAGTTTACGTAACACAACCAGAAAATTTAGAGGAACTTTTGCAACGACTTAAACATGAAATTCGCGAAATAACCCTGGATAGGTTCATAATGTCAATTTTATTTTATATTAAGGGTTTGTCAAGAAAAAAATGGGCAAAATTTCCGAAATGTAAAAGTAAATAGTGAGTCGTAATCCCTTTTTATGCCCTTTCCAATATATAGCTTTACATTTGAAAAAAAAGTTGAGGGGGTTTCTACTTCCAAAGGAGGGGTAAATTTCATAAAGACGCGAAAAAAGTATGCCAAACTAAAAATAATCGCAGCCATAGTTCTGTATTTTTTCAGCAAATAATGAGGCTTCCTAAAACTGATTTATTCCAGTAAAAAATTCCATCCTGTACATAATTTAAAAATTAATCAATTTTTGTAAAGAACTTCGATAAGTTTTATATAATATACAGTGTTCCCAGTATGGGATTTTTTTATTAATAGCTTTATTCAAAATTTGACTTTGGCATCAAGTTCTGCTTCGATCGAGATGAAAATTAAGCAAAAATATAGTAGTCACGTGATTCGCATTATCTGTCAAATTTTAATTTTTTCCAAAAAATAAATCAAAAGTGGGGTTATTTCTGAAAATATCGAAAAAAGTTATAAGAAAAAGTTTTTTTAAATGCAGTTTCTAGCCCACATGCAAAATTTAAGCTGCATAAGATACTTTTGATTTTTTACCTATATTTTGCAAAATAAGACTCAACGCAACCTACATAAAACTTCTTAGTTTTGACGATACTTTATTTCAGATACATTTTCTTTAAAGTAGCGGTTTAAATGTGTGTTTTTCTAAAATAAAAAATAAAGTAAAGGAGTTTTAAATTAAATCGTTGAAAATAGATAAACTTTACGTTAAGTTAAACTAAAATGTATTTTCCACTTAATGAACACTTTACTGATGACACTGTGTTCTTTTTTGTCTGCATATTAAAGTGTATTACTTTCAGATACAAACTACATTTTAAAAAATACTTATTTTATGAAGTTACCTTATACAGGGTCAAAAGCAAATAAACGTTGCATCACAACCAAATTTTAATAGCCCAATTTTCATTTTGTAGAAAAACACACATTTAAAATGGCGCTACTTTAAAGAAAATGTATCTGAAATAAAGCATCGTCAAAACTAAGAAGTCTTATGTAGGTTGCGTTGCGTCTTATTTTGCAAAAGTGGTACAATTTACAAAATATAGGTAAAAAATCAAAATTATCTTATGCAGCTGAAATTTTTGCATGTGGCCTAGAAACTGCATTCTAAAAAACTTTTTCTAATAACTTTTTTCGATATTTTTAGAAATAACCCACCCTACTTTTGAATTATTTTTTGAAAAAAGTTTAAATTTGACACATAATGCGAATCACGTGACTACTATTTTTTTTTGCTTAATTTTCATCTCGATCGAAGCAGAACTTGATGCCAAAGTCAAATTTTGAATAAAGCTATTAATAAAAAAAATCCCATATGATGCGGACTACACTGTATAGGTATAGATAATTATTATGACGTCTAACTAAGAAAGTAAAAAAATATTGGCGGGTTGTTAATTGTGCTAGTTATTAGATCCTTAATGAAATGAACGTTTAATACAACAATAAACGATATATGTCAAGTGTTAATTATAAAAAGACCTGTTCGATTCTTTTAGTACCTAAAATAGTGTTATGATCGATTTTAAAATTAAATAGTTACGTTTGATATATTGCTTTATCCTGGGTAACATACCAAATAGTTTAACAATATTAATTTTAAAAATATGTATGTAAACCTCGGAATAAAAACAAAGAAACCCAGAAAAGAATATCATGCAAACGGTGTGCTCTACCTTTTAAAACCAGTGTGCACACAATAAAACATTCAAAGTTAGTGCCAAGTAACAAGTTGAAAAAGTAACTCTATTGGCTATAGACACGAAAATATGTACAAAAAACAGAAAATAATGACCGAAGTTTACCTTAATTCCGAAAGAGGTAAAAAGTCGATATCTAGCAGAGGTCGAAGACTGGGAAGACTATAGGCCATCAGATGTCCGTTAGAAACGTACGTGACGAGGCACACACTATCTAAAATTTTAAAAAAATATACAGGGTGTTCCAAATTCGACGCTCACCGTTGGGATCTCGTAAACCGTAAGAGATACAGCTTCAGCTAAATTGGGGAAAAGTAGTTTGAACGTGACTAACTTAGTCGGAATTGTAACACCCACCACTTCTAGGGTCTACTAACTTACTAATTACGACCCTCCCACGTCGGTTGGCACTGCTATTTGAAGTGGCTGATGACAAGAACTCTTCTTTTGCTGGGTTCGGAGAGAATCTGTGTTCACAACTAAGTCGGTTCACTTTTGGCGAAATCGAAATGCTTGTGAGAACTCAATGTTTGAAGGTTATTTTATGGCCCTGATTTGCAGCTTACTTTTGTTTGAAAGAAATTATTTGAATGAATTTTTAGTGAACTTTTTGCGTTATAAAACTATTGAAGGAAACACTTTTTAATATAGAATACTGTTTTTATTGTTATTAAGGAAACACTTGGGAGCCACCCAACAATAAGTTTTTATCAATACTTATAAAAATTGAAACCGTGAATTTAAAGTAACTATTTTATAATTTGGCCACAAGCACTTACTTCTGCGGGGTCGTTGACCGTATCGATCCCGGATAGACAATCGATGACCCACGAGTAAGGGGTCACAAAGAACTGGACTAGCTGGACTTTACGCGAGTAACACTTGAAAATTCTTCGCGCCCGGAACTTTCAACTTTCAACCTTTTTTACGAACAACTAACAACTTACGACGACAACTAACTGCTCGAGAAGCATTCCTACAAATTTATACCTTTTTCCGCGTCGTGGCGCATTTCCATATTTGGGTATAACTAGCAAGTTCCCCAGAAATTTCGCAGGGTGGCCCGATGACTTCATCTTCTCCCTGGCGTTTTTCCCAGAAAAATTGCGTAAGCTATGCTCAAGTATTAGGGTGGTGGTTGAAATTCTTACTAAATTCTAAAAATAGATGAGCTACTCTTTTCCATTCCCTGAGTTCAGTGGTTAATCCGGGCTCGCGCTAAATAGTCGAAAAGAAAAACGCGACAGGAGAAGTGTTAAACCATGTACATATTGTACATGTACATATCTTATAGTATTATAGGTTATTTAGTGCAGTTAATTATTTTGGTTTTAAATTTGGATCTTGAAAAAGTGAGTGAATAATTAATAATTTATTTTTTAAATAGTTTTTATTAACCAAACTTGAAAAACACTTTTTCTCTCTGAATTAATAAAATATTTTATTCAATTTAAATTTTCTGGATAAATGTAAAAACACTTAGAAATATTTTCCTTTTAGGAATTAAATTAATTTTATTTATTTTCTACAAAAATTTGTAAGACAGTTCAAAATTTTTCTTTTCTCTTAATTAAAAATAATTTTTAATTATTTTTAATTTTATTTCTAAAAATTTTGAATACTTAAAAAAAAATACCCTTAAGTATTTTTTAATTGACAAAAAGAATATTGAAAAATACTAAGAAAACGTTCCTTTATTCTTAAAAATTTTTAAAAGAAATTTCTCACTTCAAAATAATTTTAAAATATTTTTAATTTTATTTAAATTTTGAAAACTTGCAAAATTTCTTGCTAAACCAAATTTCCTACTTCTCCTGAATTAAAAGAATTTTAATTTTATTTATTTAAAAATAAATGTATTTGATTTTTAATTGACATAAGAGAATTTCGAAAACACTTAGAAAATTTTTGAACTAAAGCTAAAATTTATAAATGCAAAATTTTATTGAATACCTACTACTCGGTAACAATAACTTTTATTTATTCGGAAGGATTATTAGCGAGGTGTCCCTGGTCGTTACAGAATAATTTGGAAAATTCCGAGTAGAGTCAACTATCTCCAAAAACAAATTTTCGTAGTGTTTATTATTTAAGTTGAACGGTAAGTAGAATAAAAAAGTTTGGGTTATATACCTCTCCTATTTCCAATAACAAACATTTCATTTATCATCATTTGCTATTATAAATTTAATACTGTGCGAGCAAAAATTATTTGCATCAAAGAGGGCCTTGCATCTAAGGACGTAATGCTTAACCGTAGAGCTTAATACCTGTTGGGTGTCAAGTAACTACCTGAATTAATAATCAATCAGTTATTTCGTCATCTTTGACAGTCGTTACAAGTAATTTGATTCGTCGCTAATTTTTTTAATTTCTTGAACAATTCACACAATAGGCTTTACGGAACAGCACAAAACATTCATGGTTGAAGCGTAGGTATTTTCGAAACGGGGTTAGAGTAAATGGTGAGTGGCAATACAATCCGGGTTTGTGCATGGACGATTTTTACGAACATTTTCCTTACGTTGCTTTTATTGCTGGGGATCTTCTTTATCATTGCATGAAAAGAACCGTGGCTGTGTTTAGGGAAACAGGTTCTATACAACACAAAAAAGGAGCAGGAAGACCATCTGTAAGAACATAAGAACTTGTTGCAAACGTTCGTGAAATAATGCAAAATACGCCAACAAATTGTATAAGATGCCTGTCCCAAGAAGTGGAAAGATCTTATGGAACATGCAGGACTATTCTTAAGAAGCAGCTAAATTTATTTCCTTATAAAGTGCAAGTATTCCAAATAATACAAGCCGCAGATTTTGAAAGACGCAGGAATTACTCTCAATGGTTTACCCAAAATTTATTGGAATGAAATGATTTATTAGACCTGACACCTCTCCGGTTATGTGAATTCTCAGAATACACGCATGTGGAGTAGTAAAAATCCCCATTTTTTTGAGTCCACATTGCACCCTCAAAAAATTGGTGTCTGGTTAGCTGTTTCCCGAAGAAGAATTGTTGGTCCTATTTTTTTTCATGACACAGTTACAGCACAGCGGTATAGAGACAATATTTTGAATGCATTTGTGGCGCAATTACTTGACGACCAAGTACGTTTTGGATATTTTTAACAGGACGGTGCAACCGCACATACAGCCGCCGAAACTATTAACTACCTACTTACGCAATTTTTTCGACGACAGATTGATCAGTTTTCGATCAGACATTGAATTCCCACCTAGATCACCTTGTTTAACGGTTATGGATTACTTTGTTTTTCCTCATTTAAAGAACACTATTTTTAAAACACCAGTTGCAAATTTAGAACAATTACAAGAAAGGATTATCCAAGAATGTGGTTACATTTCTCCAGAGATGCTGGTCAACACTTTCGAAAATATGAAGAGACGTGTGAATTTATGCTTGGTGGACAATTTCAGCAATTTATGATTTTTTTTTCTTTCTCTAGTAGTATAGTCAGATCTGGTCTAAACGTGCGGGTCCAAAGGTCACTGATCATATGCGTCAAATCAGACAACACAGAGGCTATCAAAATGTTGTGAGATTATTTACAAATATACCGAAGGAAGGAAAAATAGTTTTATTATTTTAGCTATCGCGAAGATAGCCACATATACCTAATATTATTAGTTTTGTAAAAATTATGTACAGGGGAGTTGAAAAAGTTACAAAAAAATTATTTAATCGTTAATTATATACCTACTGTACCCTTTAATTAAAAACGACAATAATAAACAGTGCAATTTATTTTAACAATTTTACTACTAAAACCTAAAAATACAATGGCATTTAGTCTGATAAACTATTTCGATAATGAAAGAAAAAGTGGAAATTCGCAAACCAATGTGCAGGAAACCGTAATGAAAACACTGGGAATTAGTTTAAGGACTATGCAGAATAATGTGCATGAAAAAAAAAGCATAATATAATACCCAAGAATACTAAAAAATGTAAACGAAAAACACCGTTTATAATTATAGCCTAAAAACTCTCATCGTCACTTATAAAATCTGAAAAGTCCTCGTCGTCTGAGTCGTCTTCGAATGGAGCAATTATCATTGGCGCTACTTCGACATCTAGTACTTGTTCTCGATCCCACCAATCCCTTATTAATATTTCTGTATGTTCCACCGATTTCTTCCAGTACTCTTGTGTAATATGATCTAACGAATCTTGCCAAACTATTTGTACTTGGTCGGATTTAAGACCATCACCTACATGTTTTTCATAATAAGACTTTGCACCAGCCCATATTAATTCTATTGCGTTAAACTGGCAATGATATGGCGGCAGTCGTAAAACCTCATGACCATATTCACGCAGTATTTCATCTACCGCGTATATTTTGGGTTTTTTAAGAGACTTTGCTATTGATTGGAGTTCCGATTTAAGCATATTTGGTAAAGGATTTTGGTTGTATTTTTCCAGCCACTCATAAATATCACTTTTCCTCCAAGATGAAGTAGGCTGTTTATTTAAAATTCTTGAATGATATGATGCATTATCTAATACAATTAAAGACGGAGCATCCAAATTTGGTATCAATTGAACTTTTAACCATTTTTCAAACATTTCGCAATTCATATTATCATGATAGTCAGCACTTTTTGATGTTGAAAAAAAAATTAAACTCGCACCTGCAACATATCCTGTTGCAGAACCGGCATACAAAATAATAAAACACTTTCCCGTACCGCACCCCTTTTTCCTTTTAACACTTTTTACAGACTCATCTTGCCAAGATTTTGAACCACTTCCATTCGAAAATATCACGTTTCGTATAAAAATACCACTTTTCTAAATTTCGATTCGTAATTGTCCGTATATTTTTTCAAAAACTAAACACGCTGACTCACTATCTGTGGCTGCTCACATAAAAATCTTCGGTTACAGTCTTTTTTATAGCGAAAACCTAAATTTTTTATTAATTTTGATAACGCTTCAAGTCCAATTTCCAAAACACCCCGAATTTTTAATGTTTTTTGTAAAACTAGAAGAGTTACATTGGTTTTTGATTTGTATAAATCGTAAATCACATTTCGAACTCCCATTTTAATATTTTCGCTTAAATCCTCGGTCTTTGGCTTTCTTCGTTTACACTTTTTAGTATTCTTGGGTATTATGCTATGTTTTGTTTCATGCACAATTTTCTGCACAGTCCTTAAACTAATTCCCAGAGCTTTGGCTACTGTTTCCTGAATATTGGTTGGCGAATTTCCACTTTTTCTTTCATTTTCGAAATAGTTTATCAGATTAAGTACCATTTTTTTTATTGGGGATGCAAAAACCCAGAAAATTGTTTAATTTTGTCACAAACTGTCAAAGGCACAAAACTGGCATATTTAAAATAAAACGTAGCATGGTGCTATTATAAGCTTTTTTAGAATCGCTGGAAAGTAAATACATATCCTTTTTTTTCATGTCAAAATGGAATAAGTCTGTCTCATTTATCTTACGTATTTTATTTAGAGGGTAAAATTAAACGCAAGTAAAGAAACCAAAAACTGAGAGTATGTCTTTCTTGAATCGTATGACCCGCACGATAAGACCAGATCCGACTATAGGTAGTTAGTTTGGCATATCATGTCATATTATGAATTTAAAAAATTTTAACCTAGATTTAGTTAGATAGATCGTCCTCATATCATTGTGATCTGAACCAAGCCCCACGTTTTTTAATCCAAGCCCTCTTTGATGCAAATAATTTTTGCTCGCGGTATTAGCGACATGTTATAGAAAATAAAAAGCGGCAATGTTTTCCAAATATAATCGGAATTAGGCATTGTTAGTTATGTCCAAATTGCGCAACTTTGCCCCAATCTAACCGTCGCTGTATCTCTTACCGTTTATGGTGAGCATCAAATTTCTAAAAGTATGTGTACATAAAACCGTTTGTTTAACTTTTGAGTTAGTTTACCTTTAAAAGATATAACCTCCGCTTTTACAACAAAATCGCTGTCAGCAAGCTGTTGCCGGTAAATACAAGTCTGTGAAGGTAGCGCCACCACTCGGGCTTGTTTTTCACTAGCAATCACAACAAATTGCCTATCACTAAAATTGTCACTTCTAGTAAAGTTCTCGCCTAACGTTGGACTCATGCGATTTTGATTTCTTGTTGGTGTACCTAAAAATATTATAAAAAATACATATACAAAAAGGCTATTGACTTAGTTTTTCCTAGAAGCAAAAACTCTGACCAATTTAAACTTGTCACTTTCTTTGGACAACCTAGCAAAGTAATTGGCAATTTTCTTAATAAACTTGTACTATAAATTTGTGTTACAAAACTAATAACTCTTTAAGTAAATTCATCAAAAACAATAAAACTAAAAGCGATAAAAACAAAAAATCAGGCGTCTATAAATTAAAATGCAAAGATTGTCCTAAAACATACATTGGCCAAACAGGTAGACAGTTCGACAAAAGAATACAGGAACATTATAACAGTTTTCTAAAAAATAAAACAGACTCAAACTATGCTAACCATTTACTTGATTATCAACATAATTTCGATCCTTCCTTTAAAATCTTACATACAGAAAACAAAGACTTACAACTAAATTCGTTAAAATCTATGGAAATAAATAAACTTAAAAATACGGACCTGTTACTTAATGATTAATTAGATTTAAATAATTCACCTTTGCTAAATTTATTCTGTTAACCATATAATTAAGATTTTGTAAATACCTACCCATATTGTACCTAATTTAATTTAATTTTTAAACCCTCTGTTGGATTTCCCCGCTATTGTAACCCTCCCACTGTTTTATTTACATCTTAAATAGTTTAATTTTATTGCACCCAATTTTTACTTTTCACCTTTATTAAATCATTGTCATCTGACGAAGCTACAGTGTTAGCGAAACATGTCATTTTCTGTCTAATATAGTGGAAATTTACAAGTTCAACTTTGTTTTACTGTATCTCATAATACTATAAAAATATTGGTCCCTTTAAAAGGTAAATTTATAGTTAATTTAAGATGCAACGTTTTCTTTATTTTTATGCCCTCTATCATACAGTGTGTATAAACCAAATGGAATAAATTCGATAATAAATACAAGGGGCGTGTCCGAAAAAACGCTCGGACACGTCGATTGGTATTTCCAGTTGCGTATTTTATTTAATAAAAGCTTTTTAAGCAGGGTACATGTAACAGAGTAGCCAATACCAACTTTCTTATTTTAAATGCAAAACCCTGTATTATATGCAATTTTTTGATTCTTCAGAAAATTATAGACATATTTCATATACAATATCCTATAGGTACCTATCTTTAACTGTTTCGGAAATATTAAGTGTTTTCAGATTTATTTCAGCGTTTCTTTTTACTGATATGAAATAAAAAAAGGAATAAATAGTTTTGTTTACTTTTGTTTAAAACTCCTGACCTTAGCAAATTATTGTCTGTCTGCATGACAGTAGTTGTCAGTGTTATAGTCGTTTGAATTTCGTTAAAACTGTATATCAGAAAAATGGTTTATTTAACAGAAATGCACAAAATAACAATTCTACACATGATTGGTTATGGAGATAAAACACGGACACAAATGGAAGTTACTCATTTATTTCATGAAAAATTTCCAATTTTGCCGCCTATAACTCGAGGAAAAATTAGTAAAATAGAAAAGCAGTTTCGCCAGCTTGGACATGTAAAACAGATAAAAAAATAGCTGTAAATGCAATAAGTAATGATACCATATTAGATATTATGCTTGAGTTTGAGGAAAACCCACATACTTCTAGTCGAAAAACAGCCCCATGTTCGATGTTAGCCATTCATCGATTATTCGAAATTACAAGAAAATAAAATGTATCCCTATAAAATGATACCTACTCATGAGCTCATGGAAGACGATTTTGATAGGAGAACGTATTTTTGTGAACAAATTAATTATGGCAATGTTAGATAACAATGTGATCCAATTAGAACATGTTTTGTTTTCTGAAGAGCGCACCTTTACACTTCACGGTCATACTAATCGCCAGAATTGCCGCTATTGGTCTAGGAAAAATCCTCACTGGATCAGAGAAGAACAGACGCAATATCATGAAAAGGTTAAGATTTGGGCAGGAATAGTTGGAGATCATATCATAGGTCCCTTTTTCATTGATGGCAATTTAAATGGCGATAATTATTTAGCACTGCTCCAAAATCCAAAATAATGACTTGCCAACTTTGACAAACCTATATCCCGATCCAGCAAACCCATAACTTCCAGCGGATATGATATGGTTTCAGCAAGATGAAGCACCGCCCCATTACCAAATCAATGTCCGACAGTACCTCAACCGAGTATTTCCAAATCGGTGGATAGGGAGGCGTGGATCGATGAAATGGCCAGCACGATCCCCTAATCTGACGCCATTAGACTTCCTCTTATGGGTTTATGTCAAAAATATTGTATACAAAACTAAACCCCTTCGATTTAGCTGACTTAAGAAGACGAATAACGCTTGCGATTAGATCGGTCACGCCTGAGATGTTCAGTAACATTAGAAGAAATTTCTATTTAAGATTAGGATGTTGTCAAGACGTTCGCGGCGAGCATTTTCAGCATCTCTTACATTAATGTTTTTTTTTGTTTTTTATATTATCAAGAAATAAACAATATTACTTATTAGTTTTTGAGTGTGTTTTTTTATGCAATAAATCTGAAAACACTTAATATTTCCGAAACAGTTAAAGATAGTTATGGGATATTGTACATACATAAAATATGTCTAAAATTTCATGAAGAATCCAAAAATTGAATAATATACAGGGTATTGTATTTAAAATAAGAAAGTTGGTATTGGCCACTATTACATGACACACCCTGTATAAAAAGTTTTTATTAAAAAAAATACGCAACTAGAAATACCAATCGACGTGTTCTAGCATTTTTTCGGACACGCCCCCATGTATTTTTTATCGAATTAATTCCATTTGGCTGATACACACTCAGACACACTGTATAATTTAATATAATAATAACCAATTTTTATTAGTTTATTGAACAATAATTGAAAATACATTTCAAAATTATTATTATTCTCTTTCCTTCCTATAGATAGTTACAATCTAAAGAGGCTATTTTATTAATACACTGAGAAAATAGCTCCAAGTAAACTGTGGTAGCTGGAAAAAGTTTACTCGCACCGGCTAATATTTCATTTAATATAGAAATTTAGTTTATTTAAAGCAAGTAAAACAAATTAGCTACAATCGGTTTAGTTGGATCTAATAAATTAGTAAACAACGTTTATTTGGTTTTAGTAAACATATAATTTTTAAGTATACTGTACACCTAATTCAAACTTGTGTTAACTTATTTTGGATAAATTAAGACATGTAAAAAAGTTTACTTTAAATAAGTAAACCAAAACATTCTCCTAAGTAAACTTGGTTGCTTAAATAAAGTGACCATTTCACTTGTTTGGCCTTTCGTTAACGTTCGGTTCGCTTTTAGCCGCTCCCGCTTCACTTCGGCAGGATGAAACTCGAAACTCGTGGCGTCTCACGCAATACGATAGTATGATATACGATTTATTATTTTCTTTTCGTCCTAGGCGAAGTCGGTCGGATTGTTTGGTGCTTTGTTGCTGTATATTATATATACAGTGTGTGTATAAAGTCTGGAAACGGCTTAATAACATCACAATTTACTGGCCGATTTAAACCAAATTTGGTACAGTTGTGTAAGAGGATCTAACGCACCGAATGACGATATTGGCGTTGTTGCCAGCTTTTTAGTTTGTCTGGAATTCGAACGAATTTTATATTTTTAAATATAACACCCAGTATATTTTTACATTTTTAAATTCCACATAAAATTATAATTATTTTTTATTATATGCATTATTAGTCTATACTTCATAGTTTCCGAGATATTGACTCTCGAAAAGTGACATTTTTGAACTTTGACAGCTTATAACTTTCTAACAGTACGTCTTAGAGCAAAACCAACTTCCAGTTAAACCGGAACAACTATATTTCCTGCTTTCAAGTTGCATCCGGTTTAACCGGAAGTTGATTTTTTTGGGAAGATAATAAAAATTGAAGATAGGGACATGTAAGCCGTTTTGCTCTAAGACGTACTGTTAGAAAGTTATAAGCTGTCAAAGTTCAAAAATGTCACTTTTCGAGAGTCAATATCTCGGAAACTATGAAGTATAGACTAATAATGCATTTAATAAAAAATAATTATAATTTTATGTGGAATTTAAAAATGTAAAAATATACTGGGTGTTATATTTAAAAATATAAAATTCGTTCGAAATCCAGACAAACTAAAAAGCTGGCAACAACGCCAATATCGTCATTCGGTGCGTTAGATCCTCTTACACAACTGTACCAAATTTGGTTTAAATCGGCCAGTAAATTGTGATGTTATTAAGCCGTTTCCAGACTTTATACACACACTGTATATTTGTGTTGCCGTATTGGACATCGCGGTGACTATAATATTATGGAGTATTCTAATATGGAGTATTTGTTAATAAATTGGAATTTAGAAGATCATATTTCCGCTTTTATGGGTATCCCTTATCCTTATCCCTTTCACTACTTTTAACTAAACAATTTGTCTATTTTAAATAAATGGTTTATTGGTTAAAGGTACATAATTTAATAAATGGGTTACTTATTCCAAGTAAACAGTTCATTTAGATCAGATAACGAATTTCTAAGCACACCTGTTTATTTGTGTTTACTAGTTCTAGGTAAATACTATTTTAGCATTTTTCATTTACTTAGGCCAAGTGAACCCTTCGCTAGTCACTATATGTAGTGAACTTTTTAATTAAAGTAAGTGTATTTTCACCTAGATTTAATAAACTTTTTTCTTAGTGTAGTTATTTTTGTATTAAGTGCGCAAAATAGGTGTTTTTTTAATGGCACATGAGACTGTCAATTTTTATTAAGACCGTTAGGTCGAGGTCAAAAATTTAATCAAATGTGCGATTAACACACTTTTGAGCGCGAAATACGAACAACATTTTCTGTATAACTGTTTATTATTACCTATTTTATTAATTATTTGAATATTAGACTATTTTCATTAACTATTTATCGTGTTTAGAAAAAAAAATTTAAAATTCATAGCTTTAAAGGTATTTTTTCTTGCACCTGTTTTGATTACCATGAAAACCTGCAATTGTTTAAAATTTATTGATTGTCAAATCTGTCGTTTTTCGTGTCAAGAAATTTGCAATATTTTGATGAATTTTGTCCAGTGCCATAATGTCTGATAGCGATAGTGAGACATCTAAAAAAAAAACGGATGCGGCGAAGATCAATGTATCAAATCTTTTGCCCGCTAAATCAAAAACAATATGAAAAAGTGTACACTCAGTTTCCTGAATGGTGTAAAATTAAGAAGGTCAAAACTGTATCAGAAAATGTTTTGCTATGTTATTTAGATGCAAAATCAAAAATATTAATTTGATTTACTTTGATTATAAAAAATGTTAATAAAAAATGTTTTGGAAATTAATTTTTGAATTTTTACAAAAACATCAATACATTTTTCTAGCCATGAAAAAATAATATTTTTCTCTAGCTGTAGCGTTGGAAACTAATCCCCTCCATTTCTACCCCCTCGGGGCAAAATTTGGCAAAACAACAAAACACGTAGATAGGTACTTGCTTATTTTAACAGAGTAAGCATACTACCAATTTTCAGTAATATAGGTTAAAATTATAGACAGATATAGGTAGCCCCTCAAAAAACGTCTTCACTCCTTTTTTCAACTCGTAAGTAAATTTTGAAAAAGTGACGAAAGACGTAGGTATATTACTTATTTGATTAAGGGAACTCATGTACTAATTTTTAAACCAGACTTGATAAAACAGACCAGCTTACGTTTTAATGCACATACCCCGGTTTGACTATTTATTATTACATGGTAGCTCAATGTCGCTTGTTTTTGACCTATTTAAAAACTTTATTTATTTTAATGACTTTTAGAAAAATATCGACCTAAAAAAACATCCTTTACACTTACGATCTCTTTCCCTCCTTTCCCGATTATCATCTTTCCACGCCTCGTACGAATACGGGATTAATGCGCCATTACAATCCAGAAACGATAACGTTAAAATACCACCCTTAAGTCTAAATATCGTCATGCCAACCATCGATACAACCACCGGTTGAGATGATCTACTGTCTGGGTCTGGTGGTGTAATCAGGATGGTAAGGACTGATCCCAAACTGGTTCCTACCCATAAAGTTGGAGTGAGTACAGTGGGTTCTGCAAAATATTACAAAAATTAATTAATCATGGATTCATATAACAATACTTAATATACTTATATTAATATTACCAAAATCAAATATTATGTAACTTCCCTCAAAATGACAGCTAATTTTTGTGCTATTTTTGGAGTTTTTTTATATTATACCTATACACTATTGGCAAACTCGAATCTAGGGTGCCGATATAACCTCATCAGACAGAGATTATTAGTAGCGTTTAACACGTTAAACAGAGAACACGCTATCCCCTACCTCCCACCTTCCATTCTTTAGAACACGCTGTCGAAACAGCCACAGGATCAGTCGATACGTCGAATAAATAATTTTGTATAAAGCAAGCCTTTCTCCAGCGAAGTATTAACTATTTTAAATTAATAATGTATTCACGCGAACAAAAAAATAATATCATGAAGTGGTATTTAACAGCTGAGAGTACCCAAGAAGTTGTTGGGCGATTTACTATTTTTATTTTATAGCAGGTATTATTTATTGTACTAATTTTTGAATACCTACCTGTTTTTATTTCATTTTTAGGTTTAAGGCTAATAAATAACATTAACTTTTATACCGCTGTTGTATTGTCAAATGCAACAGCGAAAAACATGATATAAAAATGAAAACATAGTAAAAATATCGCACGGCAAAAAACATCAGACACTCTCTCCATCGAAGCTCCTTTGTTACTAAATTTGAATAATTTTACGTTCGCGGGCAAAGGCTCGGCCACACCACACATCTATCCCCCCTTTTAGTAGGAATGTAGAATGTAGGAGTGGTTATAGGTGTCTCTTTTTAACTGAAGACTTTGCCCATATGTGCCTTCTCTCTTAGTTGCATCAGATATTTCGCACCCCAGATTCGATTTTGCCAATAGTGTATAGGTACAGCGGTATGATATGAAGGAATGGATTGGATTTTTATATAGTATACCGCCCACTTAATCCAGAATCGCTCAGGCCCTTTAAATTAGTTTTTTTAAATACATTTTTTTAGAAAAAGATATTATACAGGGTGGATCATAAAAATGCTAGGTGTAGCAAGTATTTTTATACATTCTACAATCAATTAAAGACATTTTTCACAATCAATGCCATAAACCTATCTTCACCAAACCTACAGATACTGGGCATAGAAAAGTCCGCACTGGTTCATAGAAAATCACACCCAGTATAATAAAAAGATTAATATCTGGGCGGCATTGTTGAAAATAGGGTAATGGGACCATTTCTATTTGATGAGAGCTTTACTGGAGAAAGATATTTAAATTTCCTTCGAAATGATCTGGTTCCAGCTCTTGCCACTCTATTTCCAAATGATAACGATTCCGATTTACCAGGTTAAACCATATGGTTTCTACAGGATGGTGCTCCCAGCTTTATGCTGCTCATATAAGGGAGTATTTAAATACAATTTTTTCGGTGGATAGGCAGACGGAAGATAATCGAGTGGTCACCCAGATCTCCTGATCTTAATCCACTGAACTTTTTTTTGTGGGACTACATCCAAAATTTAGTTTATAAATCCAAATGCAACTCGATAGATAGGCTTAAGGAGTCCATTCGTCGAGTAATGTCGGGTTTATAACTATTCATAACTTTAATGCATAGTTAATAAACGTAAACTTAATACGTAACGTATAGGTAATACGTAAGACAACATATAATTTATAATAATTTTTAACAATTATAAGTTTTAAACTGACACTCAGTGGACATAACGTCAACTAGGTATTCACTTCGTTGTGCTGAAATGTTTACTAGTTTAGAAGAAATGAAAATAAGTAATAAACTTGCTACTGCCTTAGGTTAGGTTAGGTTAGGTTGAAAGTGAGTGGGTTAACCCTCCACTGCGACCATGCGATCTATTGTGGCTCACACCTTGTTTATATTTCCCCCAATAGGTTTAACTTTTTAATGAAGTTAATGATGGTATTGGGAGAGACATTTTTCATGTCATCCGGCAGCAGAGTCACCTCGCCGAATAGGGCGAATCTGATTCTTCCTGCTGCGGGGCAAGCGCACAGTACGTGTTCTGCTGTTTCTGCATCTTCCATGCAAAGCCGGCATTCATCAGTTGAGGCTATTCCAATTTTATACATATGGTGTCGCAATCTTCAGTGGCCGATGTACAATCCCACTAGTGCTTTAAGACATGACCTGTTGAGCACTAGTAGTTTGTCAGTTCATTCTTGGTTTATATATGGCTGTTTATAAATAATGGTTTTGAGTGTGTTAGACCTGGTAGATTTAACTTCTCTTTTGGTTTTGCTTCAGCTAGTAGGAATTGTTTTCCTGGCCGTAGCATGATATATACTTATTACCGGCTCGGGTCCTGTGAATTTTAGTACTGCAACTCTCTTAGCAAGCTTGTCGGCAGCCTCATTACCCTCCAGACCCATGTGTCCCGGTATCCACATTAGGGTTATTTTGTTGTTTAGACTTAGTTCGGATAGTGTTTCGTGACAGCTCCACACCGTTTTTGAGGTACCCACCATTTCGATTCAAGAGCGTTTAATGCAGCTTGACTGTCAGAGAATATCTTGATTGACTTATGTGCATACCGTCGGTCTATCAGCAGTCTTGCACACATTTCAATTGCATGAACCTCTGCTTGAAATATGGTTGTCATTGTTCCCAGACTGATTGTTAATTATATTTTTGGGTTTTTGACATATATTCCGGCTCCAATACCTTCTTTAGTTTTGGAGCCGTCTGTAAATATTCCAAATTCCACCTTTAGCAGGTCAACACTGTTATTGACCCATTCCTCCCTTCTTGGGTGGATAATTTGATAAGGCGGTTCGTTGTTGGATTTTCTTGTCATTATGTCTGAGGGCATATTTAACATGCTGCAGGCTAACGTGCCTTCCAACATGTCGGTGCCCTCCATGATGCATGACTGCGGCTTATTAGTAGCTGCTTGATATAGTGTGTAGGTGGCCCATTTAGCCTCCTTCTTTAGATATATGTGAAGTGCTTCTGCCTTGGCTGTAGTGCCAATTGTTGACCGCTATATCTGCTATAGTTGCAGCAAGCAAGCAACGAAGAGTGAGAAGATTTGGCGAGAGACTCATGAACAGAAACCGTAACAAAGAAGGTCTGTTTGTTACATTATTTCTTGCAATGAAAGAACTTGAGTGGGAGGAAGAACAACAAAGCCTCCTCATCAATTAAACTTAAATTCATTTTCTTTCTGAATAATTTTAAACAAAATGAACTTTTATTGACATTCAAAGGAAAATTTGGAGTTATGTTATGTCATCTGTCAGAGGATTTTGCGCATGCGTATATTGATGAACTTTCATAATTTTTAGTCTCTAACGTTAAAAGTTGAAAGTTAAGCATCTTTCAAGGTCGCATGTTAGTTAATATAAAGTTATGTTTTATGCATTACAAATCCTTATAAACTGGTTCATATAATTATGTGATTTAAATCTTAAGCTTATGTACTAAAGTTATCACTACCAACGAAAATTATGTTTATGAATGATTATTAAGCCGGCTTTAAACGAGAAATTTCTCCACAGGTAGTACAAAATCAACAAATTAATTTGACGATTCCGAGCGATTCTTGATTAAGTTGGAGGTATTCTATGTAAAGGCTGATCCATTCCTTTATAACATCGTTGTATGTATATGTCTACTACCTACCTGATTTTCTTGTATACGAATCGGCGAACACCAGACACTGTATGGCCTCGGAGGTTATATTTTCCAAACTACTCATAGAACTAGATCTTGATCGTGAGAAGCTGCTGTCCAATTTGTCTACCCGACCCATAGAAATAAAAAAAAACAAGCGTTAGTTATGCAATTAGAAAAAAATGTTTTCTTCTAGCTATCTTATTTACTCTGCATAAAAATTACTTTACTCTGTTTCTCCCACATTACGTTATAAAACAATTAAATCACAATTTAATATTGTCAAGATAATAACATTATTTTATTATTATATCAGCCTTGGCCGCGCCATTACGGCTGGTTGAAAAGTAATGCAGTTTTTATGCAAAGTGTCTGTTATATTAACTTCTACTCCCTAGTCTACGCATGCAATTTTTGCATAAAAGAATGATATATAACGAAATAGATAACATAAATGTATTCAAAGTATAAATTAATATAAGTAAAGGTAAAAGAAAAATAATCACTTAAAAAATTATTGGAAAGTGAATAAATAGAGCTTAAAAATTAAATCAGAATAATTTTTAAAGAAAATTCGAATGAATCTAAAGAAAACCAAACTAAAAGCTGTTATTACTGGATAATACAAAGCTTGCAATATACATACACTACATGCAGATTTTTAGCAATAGCAGTAAATGTATTCTCTAAAGATTATGTCTGTTAAAATTTTAAATACAATGTTTTGTACAATGAATTTTACAAGTTTTGCGAGAAAAGCATTTTTAACTCAAAAGTACTTCTTATACTGAGTTTGCAAGCAAACCAAACTGCGTGGTTACCGCAAATGTTATTTTTTTTGTAGTTCATTTTTAGGACTAGACGTACTTTACGTTGTCCTTTAGATAAGGTCTTAAACAAAAATAAACGCTTATTATAAGATTTAAATATACCGGGTTAAAACAAAATTACTATCCAGCTTGTTATATGGTTGTACTGTGCGCACATTTTTAATAGTCAAATAGCTGACTGTCACTTCCGGTTGAACCGGAAGTGCATACAGCTTTTTTATATTAGATAGAACACCCTGCATATTTTATTATTTTGCAAACATATTTATGTCATATCCTATACATACCTGGATCGTTGCCGAGAAAATGGCGTTGGAAATTTTCAAATTACCCCACATTTTATTGTTTTTACAAAAAACAAATGAATAAGTATAAATTCCAATACTATATTTTTATTCGTTTTTTTTTTTAGGTATTCCGTATAAGTGAGTCACTGCCATTTCACTTCCGGTTCAACCGAAAGTGCTGCAAAATTAGACATTCAGACAAAAATAATTTCCTCTACTAATTTTCATGGCACTCCCTTTTTTAAATCAAAATTATCTTACGTTTCTAAGTATTTTTTATTTATGCTTCCCTATGTATAAACTTATCATTTTTTTGAAGAAGTAGTCCTTACTCAAAGTGGAGATGAATAATATAGGGTAAAGAAAAGCATAAAGTCTTTCTCCACAATTTTAATTCAGTAGCTAGGCTAGAATCGACATGTTTCGAGTGTAGAAACACTCATCATCAGGAAATTGAAGTAAAAATAATTAACAGCTGATGTTGTTAGCAAAAAAGAAAATATAATAAAATTAAAGGTGGAACTAATCCATAATGGAGCTTTTAAAGGCACGCATAGGGAGTGAAAAACTTTTGCAGTCAAAAGGCGGAAAATATATCAGCACGCTGAAAGGTCAGGGACTAGTAAAAAGCCTCTGTGGGCGGGAAATGAAGAGAAAAACAGGACATTGTAGAAAACAGTTCAAGTTTGTGTGATAAAAACATTTTAGTTTGATTCAGCTATGTCGAAGAGGTGTGAAAGATGTTAGATATGAGGTGGAGAGAAAGAAAAAATGTGTTTTTTATATTAAAGTAGTGTAGATGCTTTAGCTTGAAGAAAAATGCTGTTGGGGCACCAAGCTTGTTACGGCCCAGTGACCCCAGCAGGAGTCAAAACTGACACATATGATTTAGAATCGAAAATAAAAAAGTTTACGGCATTTAAATTTTTTGATAATTTTTAAAAAAACTGTTTAGAAAATTTTTATTCGTTTTTCATGAACATCTTAAGAAGAAGTTCGCTGCAACCAGCACGTGTCTAACCCAAACGAAACGAGATTTACCCCCCCCCCCCCCTTTAATTTTATTATATTTTCTCTTTTGCTAACAACATCAGCTGTTAATTATTTTTGCTTCAATTTCCTGATGATGAGTGTTTCTACAATCGAAACATGTCGATTCTAGCCTAGCTACTGAATTAAAATTGTGGAGAAAGACTTTATGCTTTTCTTTACCCTATATTATCATTTTTTATTATTATACTCTTTAGATATAAGTAGCTATAGCCGCAGATCTGTTTACTAATTTCATATTCATTACTTTTCCCATATAGGCCATCTGACAGCCGGAATGCATTAGGAAAATCAATACTTAACGTCAGAAGTGACGCATAAGACGTCAGATTAAATGTAAACAAATCAATAGGAAATTAACATTTTTTAAACCTAAAACAGGACATTTCCACTGGGAAAACAAAGGAAACAGTCTTTCAAGGAAGTAGTAAGTCCTAAATAGTGCATTACCCAGCTTTCATGGGTAAATAAGCGGGATTTCAAGGTGTTATTATAAAAAGGCAAACCCTTGTAGGTAGAAAACCCCTCTTCTTGAAGTGAAACTAAAGTTTAATAGAGAAAACTAGAAGCAAAGGACTAGGCATCGGGAGGCAGACAATCCATCCTGTCACGATGCCAGGAAAAGCTAACGTACCTCAAATCTAAGCCAAGAAGAAACAACTGTTATCGAGGAAAGAAACAAGTTTTAGCCCCATAAAGTCAAGAGATATTAAAACAGCCAAGGAATAAGGTAAGCCAGAGTTATTTAAGAGCTATACCATATACAAAGCACAAGCAAAGCTTCACTAAGGCCTGAATTAAATATTCGAGCAGTTTGATAGAAAGCTACCCGAAAACTCAGTTTAAACGTGCAGGACACAACTCAGTGCTTTTATTTTAGGTGATACGTCAGTATCCAACCCTATTCCTGGTCAAAATCAACCCTATAGAGTTCAAGGAAGGCTACAGCATACAGAGTGTTTAAAGAAAGGCAAATAGTGGGACACGAACCTCAAATTGACAGAAAAAGGAAATTTTGTTGCAAGGGAGCTGAAACTGGTCTGTATTACTTATTTTATTACAAGAAAACAAATATTTTATAGCAATAACACAGAAGTTGCTTAGAAGGCAAAATTATTATGGGATTCATGACAGAAGGGTAAATTTTCCAATAGTCATAAAGCTAAATCAATTCTATAATAAATTCATAATTAACAGTTTACTGACGGCATCATTAAGCCGTTACACTGTTTTACAACGTTATCACCATATTATTCTTTAATTTAGCCCTTTTTTCGCAATATAAGTGACTTAATTCTTAATTAAGTTAAAAATATGACTTCTTTTACGCCTGAGCATAAAACTGACATTCTGCTAATCTGCGGAGAGGCTAGAAAAAACCGAAGTGTGGCGAAAACTGTGTATGAAGTAAAAAAATAATATTAAACTTTTTATTCGTTTGTTTTCCGTAAAAATAATAAAATGTGTGGTAATTGGACAATTTCCAACGCCATCTATACGAAAACTATCTTAGATAGGTATAGGATATGATACAATCATGTTTTATGCTTAGAATTCTTTGTAGATTATATATTTTTAAAAATAAACACGGTGTTCTATTTAAAATAACAAAGTTGGGTGCACTTCAAGTGAGAGTCAGACGTTTAAACACTGATAATGTGCGTACAGTACAACCATATAACCTACCTTTATATAATTTTATAATAAAGTTTTATTTTATAAGGGCGTGACAAACTGGGCTAGTCATTTCGTTGTCACCCAATATACCTAACTAGGTAGCAGGATACTCATAATTCGTTTCTTTAGTTATTACCGTAATATTTTTAAACAAAGTGTTCAACCCACGTTACACATTATACACATTTGGCAGATCTGTCAATAGATTCTCATACTAAGAGTGACCTTAACCACACAATTTAAATCGCAATATTATAACGTTGATCTCAAAAGTATTAATTAATGCAGTGACATCAAGCTGATCTGGCAATATGTTAACCCAACAGGCCACCCTTTAAGTTCCCACATATATACATACTGTTGAATATTACATATATATAGCATGCCGTATATTTTCATGCAACCTAACTATTTGCAAGTGTAATTTACATTTAAATTTAACTATTAACTTTTTAAAATAAATTTTATAATACCGTAAATAATTGGATAATTTAAATTGTGAAACTCGCGTAGATTCTATAATTTAAACTCATTCTTAAAATCTTATTAAGTTCATGGTACTATAAATTTCATGACGTTTACATCTTTATTTAAAAAATAAATTTTGAAAATCTACAATGGTAGTATTTTGTAAACATATTATCTATAACATAATATTATCATAATAGGTAATAAAAACATTTCTAAAAAGCAGTTAGGTATTTTAAGCCATACCAACAAGTATAGTTATGGTTAACGGAATATAAGGAAACTAAAAAAAAAATAACATAAAGATAAAAATAAAAATAAAGTTTACTTTCAGGGACACATAGAGGTGGTCAATCAAAAAGGAATTCGTGCAAAGCACATTTGAATTTTTAGTCATACTGCCTTAAAACTTCTATTTAAAAAAGTTTCACTTCGGCAAAATATTTAATGTTATAAGAGCGGTAAAATTGTAAAAATATTTCTAATCTAAAATTTTGCAGAAGTCAAATCTTTCTTATAAATCACGACCAATCGATTTATTTTTAAGCTTTCACAACGGTTCACAACACAGTATTGGCACATCGATCTAGGTTTGTTCATTTGTGACTTACAAGAGAGTACAATTTTTATATCAGCGGTTTTTCTTGATTACAGTACAAACAAAAAGCGAAGAGATAATTCTTGATATTTTCTAGGAAAGTTTTTCACGAATAAACACATACTTAAATCATTATTTTACACACGAAAAATGTACCTAAAAATAAGAGTACCTACTCTCCGAAATGCTATTTATTCTGTTGCAATAAAGAATATTGGATATAAAAAGATGTTCCATGCAACACAAAAAAACAAACCTTTTTTAACATTATTTTTTGGTGCAAAACATTTAACATTCAACACAACAAATTTTTTGTGAGAGGAAATAATTAAAGGAGTATCTTTTTAAATATCAGAAGTCCAGAAGAGTATAAGTAAAACAAATCTATTTCAGATAGATATGCATTTAAATAACATATATTTTTTTTTAGATATTTAAAAAGACTGAGACAAACATAAATTAGGTTTTGCACAGAAAAAGTTTACAGATTTGGAAGTACGACTAGTCACCATAGAGAATGACATGTTCATGACATGCTGAAAAAAGAAATGTAAAAACTGAAAGCTTAAGAATTATAAGGGTGAAAAAGGTGTACGTGTTTTTCAGAAACGACTCAAAATTAAATTTTAATACCGCTCATTACATTCCCTTGCCGGGGTTAGCGTTGACAACTACAATAAGGCTAACGAAAGTAGAACTAAAAAAATACTGGGTTCGTAAATAAACCTACTATTTACTGTTTCGATGCCAGAAATTGGTCTAAACAAATATTTACAAAAATATTCTACCAATAAGAACGCAACAACCAAGTTGGATGCAATAAACTAGAGTTTTTACGTAAAAATGTGTTCCTTTCGTATCTTTTATACAATCAAAATTCTTCAATAACTTTGTGACGTTTCTTCTAAACACACTGGTAACCAAATTATTTGTGTATATACACACAGAAGAGGGTAAATTACTTGTGAAAACATAAAACCATAATACCTATTGAACTACTGTGTAGAAAAAACATTTCACTACAATGTGAACAAAAATCTACCAATACTTTAAGTATTGCTAAAAATACCAGTAATTCTATTTAAAAACATCAAAATTTCGAATGAATAGTATAAAATAAGTTTGTAGAAAAATGTTAGTACTCTAAACCATAGACTAATAGTTTTTTGTAAGTTGGTTATACTGCTATTGCCTAAGAAATTCTACAACAAAAGTTACTAAAGTGAAACACTAATTTACTCTCGACTACAAATATTTTTTTAGTATATATTTTAGATAAAGATTTTTAGAGAAGGCCCAGGATAGAGGAAAAGAGTAAATTTTATGTAGGTAATAAAAGAAACAGTATTGATTTGTGTAATGTTCAATTTTTGTTAAAAGTATCAAAATTAAATTTATTAAAAACATTGTGATAAAATTATTATAATTTGTAAACCGAACTTAAAGAAATTTTATTTAATAAAAATATTGTGTTGTTTCAACTAAAATACCTAAAGCTACTAAAAAAATTTAAATAAAAACAAAATAAACTACTATTTAAAAAATTCTTACAGGGGCTCAGGTGTTGAATTTTGGGCTCTGTAAAAAGCTAAAAATTTTAATAGGTCTGTTTTAAAAGTAATTTTTAACTGTGAAATATGAAGTGAAAGAATCGTGAAATGTGAAGAAACAAGAAAAAGTGAAAGTGAAAAAGAAAGAAATGTGAAAGTAAGGAAAAACATTGTGAGAGTGAAAAATGATGCAGACTTTTAATAAATTGTAAGTACAACATTTTTGTAAGAATATTCTTGATGTTCAGACTAATCTGTTCACGCAAATGAGAAAACGCGATGATGCTATTGCAGTGTCTTTAGAAGTCATAGGCAGGCAATATTAAAAACTAAAAATCTGCATGAAATATTTCAGTGACCAAACTGTTAGCTTTGCCCTAGTGATTGTAGTTGCACTAGAAGGTAAGTATTAAGCTTATTAGGCCACTGAAATATAAGAAAGTAAGAGATATAATATTTTACATGGTTTTGTTCATTAAAGTTAAAAATGTGCATGGATATATAATTACGACAGTTATTATGGCAGATGTTTTTGTTGTGCTCATATTTCTTGCTAGAGGAAGGTGGGGGCCTACTATTGAAAACCAATCGCCGGATTGTCTCCTTTCAATAGGATTAAAGGTAGCGCCCCAAAGAACGTTCATTAAACCTTTCAGTTAAATGGCGTTAAAGGTATTGTTAATTAAATTAATTGATTCAGCCGATACTAGGTGGAAATCCATAATTATAGTAATATGGGATACAGTCAAACAAAGTTGAACTTGTAAATTTCCAATATATTTACTAGAAAAATGACATGTTTCGCTAACATTGTAGCTTCGTCAGATGACAATGATTTAATAAAGGTAAAAAATAAAAAACAATTCTATCAATTATCTTGATTTAAATATTAAGAGAGAAAATTATAGATACGTTTTCTCCGTTTTCCATAAACCATCTCATACTGATACTATCATACACAACTCTTCTTGCCACCCTATACAACACAAATTAGCTTCTTTTCACAGTATGATACATAGACTATAGTAACTCTCCCTCTAAATAAAATCAAGTTTCAAAAAGAACTAAACATTATTAAACAAATTGCAGTTAATAATGGATATAACTCAAATCTAATTGACCAAATTCTAAAAAAGAAAACTTACAAAAAGGCTATTGATTTAGTTTTTCCTAGAATCAAAAACTCTGGCCAATTTAAACTTGTCACTTTCTTTGGACAACCTAGCAAAGTAATTGGCAATTTTCTAAACAAACTTGATATAAATGTGTGTTACAAAACTAATAACTCTTTAAGTAAATTTATAAAAAACAATAAAACTAAAAGCGATAAAAACAAAAAATCAGGCGTCAATAAATTAAAATGCAAAGATTGTCCTAAAACATACATTGGCCAAACGGGTAGACATTTTGACAAAAGAATACAGGAACATTATAACAGTTTTCTAAAAAATAAAACAAACTATGCTAACCATTTACTTGATTATCAACATAATTTTGATCCTTCCTTTAAAATCTTACATACAGAAAACAAAGACTTACAACTAAATTCGTTAAAATGTATGGAAACAAATAAACTAAAAAATACGGACCTGTTACTTAATGATCAATTAGATTTAAATAATTCACCATTGTTAAATTCATTCTGCATGTTGACCATAAGTATACCTACTTACTTATGATTTGTAAATTACGAATATTGTACTTAATTTAATTTAATTTAATTTTTAAACCCTCTTTTGGATTTTCCCGCTATTGTAACCCTTCCACTGTTTTATTTGCATTTTCAATAAACATTTTTTTTATTGCACCCCAATTTTTTTTACCTTTATTAAATCATTGTCATCTGACGAAGCTACAGTGTTAGCGAAACATGCCATTTGTCTAATAAATATATATAGTAACAATTTACAACATTAACTTTGTTTTACTGTATCCCATAATACTATAAGTATTGTTAATTATTTGATGTATAATAATTTTATAAAAGCAATTTAAAAAATAAAAACAATGACTTCGACTAAATCATGTGTTTTTAAAAGGGCAGTGAAGTACACATTTAAGGGATGAATGAAGAAGTGTTGGGATTTTATTAGGTGAAAAAGGTTTTAAAATTTAAATGCACTGAGCTTTTGGCACATCGACCATCCCGCATAATGTGCTTTTTGACTGCCAGAATAACGGTTCTGTATGGTGAAAAACACAAACATGACAATGGTCAATAATATGATAACTACAAATAAACTGGCTGGTGACTCAGTGTACTACCAAAACTGCAATACTGCCGCGCCACCATCAACTGCTGCTTGCTATGTCGATCGGCCGGTTGGATTGAGAACCCTTGGGCGGGGACAAATGAAGGCGTCAGTCCCGCACCCGTGAAATACGATTGATCTTCTGAGTAAGACGCCGTTGATAAGCACTTGTGAAGTTTGCGGGTACCTTGACTGCGACTGCGCCTCGGCGGGTCCGGCCTGGGACGGCCTGAGGACGTGGACGTGGCATTAGGTAGTTGGGTGGAGCTCGCTTGGGCGGGTGGGGTGGACGTACTGCTCGTGAAGCACACGCCGTTCATCTGGCGGACACAAGACAGGACATGTGGCAATAACGAATACACAGAGTAGCAGGATGTGTAAAAGGATTTTCGGGAGAAGCGAAAATGGCAAATTTTGAACTTGTTCTTTTAGATTTAATTTGGGGAAATGACTGTGAGAAGAGTAGCATTAACCATTGTGAGTTATGTGAGAGCGAACGATATTTGATTTTGAAATAACCAAAGTATTACCCGTTTTTGTTTACAAGTACATAATTTTGACGATCAAAAGATTTATTTTGTTGGACTTCTATTGCCTATCTTTGTGGTATTGTTCGTTTGAAAACTTCCCACCACGGATTTTCCTGCTTTAAAATGAAGAAAATCGCTTGGACTTGTCGATTTTTATTTCGAGGGGGACATCTTTTGCGTATACTGTCAATCTTGTTACGTCAAGCCCCTAGGAGGGAGGGGGAATAAGATCTAAATCTTAAATGGATACCCCTATTTTATAATTTTTTTTTGGATTCTGCATAAAATTCTGAACATTTTTTAATAAAAGCATTATTAGTCTATACTAAACAGTTTCTGAGATATTGACTCTTGAAAAGTGAGATTTTTGAACTTTGACAGCGTCTAGCTTTCTAACCGTACGTCTTAGAGCAAAACGGTTTACATGTCCCTATCTTCGATTTTTATTATCTTTCCAATAGTGTCATGACATGACATGTAAGCCGTTTTGCTCTAAGACGTACAGTTAGAAAGCTAGAGGCTGTCAAAGTTCAAAAAGCTCATTTTTCAAGAGTCAATATCTCGGAAACTGTTTAGTATAGACTAATAATGCTTTTATTAAAAAATGTTCAGAATTCTATGTAGAATCCAAAAAAATTATATAAAATAGGGGTATCCATTTAAGATTTAGATCTTACCCCCCCTCCGTCCTAGGGGCTTGAAGTAACAAGATTGACAATATACGCAAAAGATGTCCCCCTCGAAATAAAAATCGACGGGTCCGAGCGATTTTCCACATTTTCATTTTAAAGCAGGAAAATCCGTGGTGGGAAGTTTTCAAATGAACACCCTGTATATATTATACTAACCGAAACGTCGTAGTTAAACAAAAATGCATACAATGGAAGTTTGACAAAATTATCCCTATAAAAAGTCTCATTACCTACTTACTTATGACCTACAAATCAAATATTATTTTCTTAGCTTTGAATAAACTAATCGATATAGGTACCTAGGTTATAAATATTTTTTTAATTAGACTTATTGACTATAGATACCGGGTGAGTCAACGATTGCGCGGAGTAATTTTAGGCCTTGAAGTTGATATTTGTTGATAATACAGTTGAATTATACAGGTTGCGCCCAAAAAGTAGGGTGTCATAAAGTAATTTTTTTTTTAAATGGGACACCCTATATTTGAATACATTTATTAATTCTACGTGTTATTTTATATATTTTTATTAATGGTTTAATATACGAAAAAGTTATAGTTTTTTAGATAATTTGACTTATAAGAAAATTTTGCATTTGCAAGCATCTCGTTGTTGTTAAAATGCTACTTAAATTTTGACACTAAGCGAGTCATAATTTTTATACTTACTAAATAAAGTCAAAAATACATATTCACTATGAAATATTTGACGTCTAATTTACAGGGTGTTTACTTTCTTTTCCCTAGAAAAGAGAAAAAGTCAGGAAACTTCTAATCAAAAAATATCACTTTTATTAAATGGAACACACTATATATTTTTCGGTCATCTTATAGCTCGTCATAAACTCTTTAAGTTTTGTAAAGAATGTCCTATCCCTATCTTTAAAAGTTTTTAAAATATTTTGATATTTCAAGATTTAATGTCCTCGTTATAGCATTGTCAATGGATCACGCCTGTTGAATCAAACATTTCCATTAAATTTTAAAAACTTCGAGGACTGGATGTTCGCCGCTCGAGATATTTCATCCTGTATAGTGGTTCAGCATAAATACACTTTTTATCCGCCTCGCCCAACATAAATCATATCGATTAATTCATTTTTTGAAAAATTAATTTTGAGTCAACTTATAAAATGACTGGACAATAAACTTTGCAGTAAAAAGGCTTAATTTTTACATTGGTTTGATTCTTAATGTGCCATCCACTGCCATTATTTTCATTTATTTTCCATGGCTATTGTGATCCATTGACAAAAAATGCTATAACGAGGACATTAAATCTCGAAATATTCCAAAAACGATTAGAGATAGGTATAGGACGTTCTTCACAAAAGTTGAAGAGGTTATGACGAGCTATAAGGTGACAGAAAAATATAGGTATAGGGTGTTCCGTTTAAGAAAAGTGATTTTTTCAATTAGAATTTTTCTTACTTTGGTCCTAGAGAGTAAAGACCCTGTAAATGTGACGTCAAACATTTCATAGTGAATATGTATTTTTGACATTATTTAGTAAGTATAAAAATTATGAATCGCTTAGTGTCAAAATTTAAGTAGCATTTTCACAACAACGAGACGCTTGAAATGCAAAATTTTCATTATAACTCGAATTATCCTAAAAACTATAACTTTTTCGTATATAAACCATTAATAAAAATGTATGAAATAACACGTACTTTTTGGGCGCACCCTGTATAATTAAAAATATTTTTTTAAATGTGCCAGATATCCAACCATACCTTCATTAAAAAGCTCATTATCGATAAATCTTATCTTTAAGGCATAAATTTACTCCGCGCAATTGTTGACTCACCCGGTACAGATTTCTACCTGGAAAATAGTAGATGTTTGAATTTTAAAACATACTATACAAACAATAAATAAAAATAATTACATAAACATTGTAAGAGGTAATAAATCTAATCAAATATAATTATTATTATAAAAGAACAGAGGTTGGGAATAGATTGAAGATTGGAAAGGACTGTGATAAACAATGGTAAGGAAGGCGTCACCTAATATCTCCGCTATACAGGGTTAGGAAAAATTACCAGAACGGTCGATTATTTCAAAATATACAGGGGTTATCAAAAAACGTCTTATATAAAAAATGTAGGGCTGTTAAAAATCTACATATCGGTGATAAATTTAAATATACAGGGTCGCCCACAAAGTTGTGGAGAATGATAGTTATATTTTTTAAAATGAAATACCCTGTATATTTTTACTTATTTTGATTGTCGACTCAATTTTAAACATTTTTTATTAACCATGTGTTATACCTAAATTCATTACTTTCCTACATAAATTGATCAGCTACAAAACACAAAATAAATTTCAAGAAACAATTTATTATGTTAACTTTAAACAAAAACGTATAACAAATCATGGCAAAACGGCTCTATTTTTTAATAAGTGTTGAAAATTACCCCCATTTACTAACTGACAATGATACAAATTATCGCAAAAATGTCTTTGGGTGTTTAAAACCATTTCCCTTGTTATTCTCGCACTTTCATTGGCAATTTTCATTCTTAATTCTTCTAAATTATTGGATTTATTTTGATAAACTATGTTTTTCAGGTGACCCCAATAAAATAAATCTAATGGCGAAAGATCGGGGGACCGTGAAGGCCATTCGATAGGCCCTCTTCTTCCTATCCATCGATTTGGGAACGTGACATCCAACAATTCTCTAACTTCGCGAGTAAAATGCGGAGGAGCTCCATCTTGCAGATACCAGGTTAAGTCAATATCAGCATTTAAATTGTTTATAGCTGGAACTATTTCTTGCCGAAGAAGCCGGAGATATCGATCACCGTTCAAATTTCCCAAAAAGAGTCCAATTACATGTCCCGCAAACAATCCAGTACAGACATGAACTTTTCTTGGAACTGTGTATGCAGCTCTTCATACCAGTTAGGTTTATTTCGCGCCCAGTAACGTTAATTTTGCTTATTCACCATTCCGTGTAGTGTAAAAGTCGCTTCATCCGAAAACACAATATTGTTTGAAAAATTCGTGTTTTCTTCCATATTTCTAGTCATTATTTCGCAAAATTCTAGCCTTCGATCACAGTCAACGTCAAAAAGTTCTTGTACAACATTAATTTTGTATGGATGCATTTTCTCAGTATGAAGAACGGTTCGTACAGATTTTTTATCAATTTCATGATCCAAAGCAAGCTGATTGGTGGATTGTTTGGGATTTTCTTCTATCGTAAGCAGAATGTCCAGCTTTTTTTCCTCGGAGGTAGCAGTCCTAGGTCTTCCAGATCTTGGGCGGTTTTTTACAGTACCAGTCATTCTGTGACGCTCAATAGTTCGAAAAACTGCATTTTTTTAAATGTCTGGATGCAAATTATTGTAAATGTTACATACCTCCTGATATGATCTCTGTTTATCGCCAAACCCCCTTAAAATTAAAATATCAATTATCTCTGTTTCAGTAAGTAAAAATACCATGCTATTTTCTTTTTTGTCTATTTCTGTCAGAATTTGCGTTTCAGATGTCAAACTATTAATTATTTATTAGTAACCATGCATGGTCGTGCCTTATTTGTTGTTCACTATGTTCGAAAATCGCATCGTTATACGTTATTATTTGAAACGCCGATTTCTAGGAAAATTAGGTATAACACATGGTTAATAAAAAATGTTTAAAATTGAGTCCACAATCAAAATAAGTAAAAATATACAGGGTGTTCCATTTAAAAAAATATAACTATCATTCTCCACAACTTTGTGGGCGACCCTGTATATTTCAATTTATCACCGATATGTAGATTTTTAACATCCCTACATTTTTTATATAAAACGTTTTTTGATAACCCCTGAATATTTTGAAATAACCTTCTTCCCTCCTAACCCTGTATCTGGCTAAGAATAAATAAAAATAATAAATATACTTTAAACCTTATTATTTACGAATAATTACAAGTTTTTATAAACCTAATAGCGGACTGTGAACTCATACGAACACATTAGCTCGAAACCTATATTGAAAAATAATATTACTTTACAAGACGACTCAGTAGTAGGGATCAAATTAGTTTTGTGAATCTATATCTGATGAAAAGGAAGTGTCTTTATTGGTCAAATATATTTCCAGTAAGTAAGTAAAAATTCAATTCGTTACTTTTTAACTTTTTCTATTTATAATATTTAATAGACACTAAAAAACTTCATTAATGTTTTAGTTTAATCAACTTTAAAAACCTTTAATCTCAGAATTATATCTTGACCAACAACTAGTGGAAAACTAACGCTATTACGCAGTATGTAAGCTTGAGTTTATCCCTATTTTAATAAGCTGAAATAGATCGACACAAATTATAGTTATACATGTCCAACTTCGTTCATTCGATCTATTTTTATTTGTCAATGTAAGCACGCTACCAATAAGGTGTCTATACATTTAGTACAACAAATTAACAGATACAAGGGTCTAAAATGTGTCTAGTCTTTTGGCACCGTACCGCTTACTATAACTCCCACCACCTTGGGCGAGAAACATCCCAACGCTAAGCCCCTTGATGTCTGCCAAAGCCAACCGTGAAAAAGTCAAAATGGTCTTTGAGTCTGCTTCTAAATAAATTTAAAAAACGTTTTTAATAAAGCAATAAGGAGAACCTAATTTAGTGTTAGTTTTAAACTGAACCATAACCATAGTAACGCTTTATCCTCAAGGTAGACCACATACGTTGGAATATATTATTTGGGCATCTCCGATAGATACGTTAAGATTTGTACAATCCAAACCAAAAAAAACAAACAATAAAAGCAAAAACAAAAAAAAATAAAGCGGGATTAAATGTAAGCAAAAATAAAACAAATAACCAAAAAAACACAAAATATGTTGATATATACAAAAATAAAAGCACATAACCAGCTTTTAGTGAGTAAACTTAGTATTGTGATATTGCAATAGTTATTTTCCTTATTCGGCACACTACAAAAGTTTTATTTAAAAAAATATAAAACTCAAAAACGCTCCATTCCAGTCTACAAATGTTTAGAAGAGCAGTAAAAACCGTTCATAAAATATTTATTACAAAAATAGAGCAAAAAGTTTTCTAGGTTTACATTAAACTACTGATATTTTACATTGTGTAACAAAATGACAATAATAGATTATTTCTTTTAACATTAAGAATGTATTACTTAAATTTTTGTACTGATGGAAATTAGGGAGTAATTTTTTTTTAATTTTGTGACATGCAAGATATTTTATATAATTTAAGATTGTGAATTGCAGTACAACCAGAATTTTAATATTAAGCACACATTTTATCAAAAAAAAATTATTATTACTCAACATACTATAATAGTATAAATCGTATACATACATATGTGTTTTTGACAATTTAGGATATTGGGTATTATAATGTCAAATTGTGGTGTTAGATATCTCTATGGATAGATAAAATTTTAATTGGAATATTATAAAAAGCAAAAGACAAGGTGTATTAAATAATTGAAGTATACATTTATTTCTAGGGCATACTTTTCAATTTCAGTAGTTTAGAGCAAAATTAGTTAAAAATTTAGATTAAAAAGTTTGTATTAAACCTGTAGTTTTGTTTCTGTCTGTAGAATGTATGTAAGCTATAAATTGTTGTCCTAAAAGTGTTAAAGAGAATTTTTATAAACTTTTCTTAGTTAAATAATAAAACTATTTTACTCTATAAAACAATATTCATAACAATAAATAAATGTCTGGTTATTTCAGAGGTTAGACAATAATTTTACATAGCTACAAAAACAATAGGAATAATTTACTTTGTTATAATATTACTTTATTTTAAAAATTTCTGGGGACTGCAGTTTCATAGTGTAATTTATCCAAACTACGTTTGATAACATAAATAAGCGACTAACGGGATTCAAAGAGACCGACCTCACAACCAGGGTTGTCAGATCTTCCTTCTTCAATTCTTTAAGTTTTTTATTAAAAATGTTCCTTTTATATCAGTATTTAATTGTTAGCCAGTAACTCTGTTTAAAAGCTAGTTTGCAAATATATACTTTAAACCGAGACGTTTTGAGTGTGACAGAAAAAAATAACAAGCCATTCAGTGTTATAATAATACATTCTTTAGTCCTTAAGAAACATTATGACTGAAATTAAAATAAAAAGTATTTTCACTAGTTTTCAGAGTTAAAAAACAACTGATTAACAAACCCTTGTATACATACAGTGTGGTTGTTTAAGTGTGCAACATATGGGCATTTTTTTTATTACCGATTTTTCAGAAAATTTTATTCTTGATAAAAGTTGGTGCATGTTCGATAATCATATTAGGTGCACTTGGAATGGTTGCAAGTCAAACGGCGTACAGGGTAGGCCAGAAACTATAAAACTTGCACACTACGACAGGAGTATTTGCGCTAAATACAAAAGTACTGGTAATCAGATAAAAATATAATTTATTTAGATGAAACATGGTTCGATAAGCATGATGTTTTGAAGTATGGTTGGGTAGACAGTTCAAAAAATTGTACTTTAAATACACCGTGTTCGAGGGGAAACCGTGTTATTATTCTTCATGCCGGAGGTAAAGATGGATTTGTGTCTAATGCGTTGCTCTTGTCGGCAAAAAATATCCCTTAATCTTCCGCCTATTATCATGAAGATATGACCGCGGATTTGTTTGAAAAATGATTTGCTGAACAGCTTTTACCTAACATTTCTCCGAATTCGGTAATTGTTATGGACAATGCGTCATATAATTCGAGAATATTAAATAAAATACCTAACATAAGCACTAAGGAAGAAGATATTCTAAAGTTGATGAGAAATAAAAATATGGATATTCCTGAAAGGATTCCTATCAAAAAGGAATTCATTAAAATCATCAAAAGGAGGAACTTTAAAAATGAATAGGTACGTAATTGATACTTTTTGCACTGGGCGCGGCCATACTCTTTTGCGATTACCACCATATTATTGTATTTTTAACCCTATCGAAATGGTTTGGGGTACCATAAAAAAAGTTTACGAAAAAATAATCAGTCACCAACATTAAGCGCAGCTGTCCTTGATAATATTCGGCAGGTAATTAGCGACATGAGTAGCGATGTATGGAAACCTGCGAAGCTCATGTTATAAAAGTAGAAAAGGAATATGTTTCATCGCCTATAGCGCCAATAGTGATCCAACCGGGAAACGATTATACTTCTGAATATTCTGATGATTCCAGCAATTAAATTGTTTCTGCATTTTAAATCAATAATGTTTGTTTAAAACGTGTTAAAGTGTATACGATCTTAGTTAAGACAGACAAAAAAACTAAGAAAATTTTTATGACAGACTTGTCAAGTCCACGTGGACTATCTTCGAACATCTGTATAGGGAGCGATCAATACAAATTTTGTTATATTTCTGTATTGTAGTTTCAGTGTGTGATGCAGTAAATTGATCGTAACCCCAATATTTACGTTGTCTCAACTGACTTCGTATGAAGTATACCTATTAAAGTTGCTTTATTTATAATATTATTGTCATATTAAAAAATTAAAACAATACCCTACGCATTTTAATTATTTGGTTGGCCTCGCCTATGGTTAGGAGTTTAATACAATTTTATGTCATTAAATTAACCTGAGAAACACTATACTTCTACATTATCAAACGGAATAAAGATAAAATAAAGTGATATTATAACAAAGTAAATTATTCCTATTGTTTTTGTTAATATGCAATATCACAAAGTAACGGACTACTCAATTCAACATTTATAAATAGGTACTTTTTAAAATTGTCGTAAAATATAATTATTATTTTGCCCAGTAAAGTCTAAAGTTTATACACTCTAATATAAAAAAAATTTAACAGATACCTAGGTATTGCTTTACATCGCTGAAAAATAAAGTTTTAGTAACCAGTAAGTTGGTGAACTGTATAATTAAGACGGTTCTATGGAGTCGCTATATTGCAAACACCATAACATATCTGTTTAAAATAAATTTACCATGTATATTACAACTAAATATTTAAAAAAATACTTGAAACTCAATAATTTTCTACTACAGACAGTAACAAACTCTAACAAATTCAACCAACACCACTTCTAATAAATAAATTAATAAAAACTATTCCAAAAACCAAAAAACCACTTCCCAATCAAGGTTGAAACTTACTGAAACGCCTCATAAAATTTCCAGTAAAGGAAGGCTGAGGACTTGTAATAAGATCGTCCTTCTCCCTCAAATCCTTAAGAGTCTGTCCATCTCCTTTTAGCACTTTTATATTTGGCACCGACAACCTGTCCTCCTGCTTTTTCGATTGAGACTGTTTCTTTTTCACTCCTCTAGGAGGCCTTACTGGTAGTCCCTCTTCGTCTAATAAGTCTAGATTGTCAGGCCGCACAGCGTAACTCATTTTACGACTGGATGGTTGATCTGGGCATAGATATATTTCTGCGGGCTCTTCTAATTCCGGTGACATTTGACCGGATGACAGTTCGCTGCTGTGATTGTAGTTTTCTTGTTGTTGCGTGGGGCTTTTGACGCGGCTGAATTGACCGACCTAGTGAATAGTGGGTTACAAATTGTATTTTGTCAGCAAGGTTTTAAAAAAAAATTCAATTTTTCTTCGTTTTTATTGCTGTGTGTGTGTTATTTACGTTGAAGTTCGGCAACAATGCCCAAATTAAACAGAACTATTTATATACGTTTAAACGTTTGGGATCTTATATTGTTGTTATACAGGGTTAGTTGAAATAACCGGAACGGCTTATTTTCTTCAAAACTACCAAGGCTTTTTTTTTTTAAATGTAACACTACTCTTTTTTTTGTTAAATTCGATTCCTCCCATCAATATTACCTTTTCCTGAAAGTATCAAATTTTTATCTCAAATAGTTCTATGGGAAAAAAGTTAACTAGTTGCAATTCTAACTCTAAAAAAATCCAATCTATTTCCATTTAAAAACGTTTGAAATAATGTGAAAAGGAAGGTTGGTAGACATAATGTACCTATAATAGTATCGATAACGATAATAACAACTTAGGCTGACACCTCAAAGTGATCAGGATGTTGCCAAAGTTCTTTACCAACAACACTAGCACTATATTTAAGGTTAACGATGTTAGCAGGATGGGCCCAAAATCGTATTTGTCTCTTCGTTCATAACTTCTTTCGGCGGTTTACCCACCACAACAAAATGACGTCTTCATCCGAGGACATGTTAAAGAATACTGTTATAGAAGCAAGTTTCTCGAGTGTGCATTGACATAAAAAAAAAGGTTGACGTAACTTGCTTCAGCCACAAGTTTCATAAAACCTATTTCTCCAGTGTGACACCCGCCTAACAAACTACTAACAATAACATAGCTAGTAAAAACTAAAATTCTGTCAAACAAATCTGGAGCCATGGCACTTTCGATATTTTGCAAACAAAATAAGGCCTTTTGATTTTGCGTTAACACACACGTGGCACAAGCGATGTATTGAAAATATTTGTAATTGTTCCGACAAATGTTTGTTATTGAGTAGTTAGTGAGTAATAATAATTTAGAACTTACTATTTGGTGAGTTTAAATAAAAATATGAACTAACCTCTTAATTCAAGAATAGGTCAAAAGTTAGTACATTATAAATTAATACAATTTTGAGTGAAGAAAAACCTATCATATGAAAGTAATTTTTACTAGCTATGTTATTGCCAGTAGTTGTTTGTTAGTTGTTATTATCGTTGTCGATACTATTAGGTGCAGTATGTCTACCAACCTTCCTGTTTACATTATTTGAAACGTTTTTAAATGGAAATAGATTGGATTTAATTAATTTTTTCCCATAGAACTATTTGAGATAAAAATTTGATGCTTTCAGGAAAAGGTAATGTCGATGGGAGGAATCGAATTTAATAAAAAAAGAATAGCGTTACATTTGAAAAGAAAACATTCCTTGAGTTACAGAAAAAACTTAAAATCTGGCAACGTCGCAATTGTCAATTTTTAATTTAATTTTTTAGGTTATCCACCTGTACCAAAATCCATTGATTTAGCCTTGGTTGTTTTGAAGATAATTAGCCGTTCCGGTTATTTCAACTAACCCTGTATATCTATATATTCAGTAATTTTGTTCGACGTCGAAAAACAAGCTATTATTCTTGCCGATGTAAACAGAGGTCAAAGGTAAAAGGTTCTGGATTAGTATGTAGATAAATTTATTAAATAATTATTTTTAAATCGTATAAAGGGGATCTATGCCAGTTTGTAAAAATAATTAACTACACCCCCTGGGTATCTGATAGGGCATGCATATATAGCTTGATAAAAAAACGACTGGTTCATCAATACAATTTATAACCCAAAAAGTGCTACTAACCACAGTATTTTCCTCAGCCGATTCTGGCGAACTCGTATTTTCCAACTCTTCCTCCAAATGATCTATGATATCGTTGCCAGGCAACACCCCCGAATAAAAAACACTATGTCTCTTCTCTTTTAGAGGATTCTTTAGTTTAATGTCCACTTTGCTCAACTGTCTCTTTAGCCCCTTCCAGGTAGAAGATTTTCTCCTGGTAGCCGAGGCTGGTATGGGAATAGCGTCTTTCTCGTCTTCCAAAGCCTCAAGCGCTTGTTCAATGGGTGTGGGGCAGGGGATGAAAGAAAATGGCGACTCGGGGGAACGGCCCAGCTGTGGGGTAGGTTGTTAAAGTGATGATGTGATAGGGAGTAAAATAATATGTGAAAGTGAAACAGAGAACCTCGGAATTACTAGAATAACGAGTTATTAATATTGGTTGACTTAAAATTACTGCCAAATTAAGGCTTATCATATGTTTAAAGTCTGAACAGAAAGTCTGTTATTAAATGTATATTAAAGAACTTTTTTCACCTGCAATTTGTTATTGCTTGTTCAAACTATGTGGACGGAAAACTATTGTAACGTGCTTGGGTTTCTCTAAATAAGCGATGGGGTGTAGAAACCACATACAAGGTGTGATAAAAATGGTTTATTATATTGAAATGGTTAACTTTTAGTTTCTGGACATATGCTTAGTAGGTATTTGTTTTACCCTAGCCCTTAGTAGTCATGAGCGACCAATGGGAAATTTATTATAGCTCCACTTTATAGAGCATATCTAGGACTTATAGAACCTGGGATAATGATTCTAGACTTTTCAATAATTTCATCATGGGTTTTTAGTATATTAGATCGTAGATCATTTTCATAATACCAATACATCGCGACATTATTTTCTTTGTTCTCTGTTTCACCATTTAAAAAAAAAAGTTGCAGGGAAGTGAATGCAATTTATTTAAAATTTGCAATTTATTAAAAACTAGCTTAAACCGTAAAAATATACCTAAAAAAAGTAGAAGCAGGTTAGTTATGTATAAATAAACATAATTTTTAAATTTGGGTTTTCTATCTCTAAATCCCAAAAAGGTAGGCATAGCGGCAAGCCACTTTTAAGAATCACCCGGTGTATTTGTAAAGAGGCAATAATAACGAGATATTCCGCCAATATGAGTACTACATCAAAATTACAGGTAAAAATAAACCATGTTTTTCTTTTTAGTTTGTTTCTACCACAAACATATGCAATGTGTTGTATTATTTGAGTTGTGCAAACCAAATGCAACCAAATTCTCTCCAGACTGTAACTCTTTGCAACAAATTTTTTTTTTCATTATTCTTTATAATAATTAGTAAATAAACTATTTTGAAACAGAAATGTGGAAGAATATTTTTCTAAATAAAAATTTTAAAAGTAATATCGGCCAAGCGATGGAGAGGTCAGAAGTGCTTTACCTGAAAAAAGTACAGGAGTTTTGAACTTCCCAGTTAAGTATATGTATATGACCTCAGCAACATACATTATTTGCTACCTTGGCAAGCCAGTGCCGACATTTAAAAAAAAATGCATTCAAAATCAGTTTTTGACCTATCTGTCTTCCAGTATCTTTTAGACAAAAAATCTCCATTACGAAAATTGTAGACAATTAGAATAACTACAAGTTTTGTATAAATAATTTTTTTGTCCGATCAATATTAATTAATTATTAATATTAAAGAAGAGGTTTTAGTAAAATGTGTACAATGCTTCTTTAACTGCAAAGCGGGCATAATTGCTTGATATAAGTAGTTTACTTATTCAGTTATTATTATTACTTATACTCGTTTCCACATAATCTGCGGTAGAGTATCGAGCGCGCTTTCTTTTGTAGTTTCCCCAATAAGCCCAATCCACATTTGTATGTTTAATAAGCAGGTATATAGTCTTTTTCGTTTTGATTTTCTGGCTGGGCCATTAGGTTTGCTTACATCCACAGTGGCTGCGTATGACGTACTTTTCAACTATTCTGTTCCTTCTTCCCCGTTTTTTCCATCCCTAACATCGGATGTCGGCAGTTGGATCATATTGTCTAGGTCTTTGTCTTCATAATCGATTGAAAATTTAGCAATGTTAAAATTTATATCCAATTTTGGACAAGGAGAGGCTTCCAAACGTTGGGAATATCTTGCTAAATATACAAGTGTTGTGGTTCATCAAAGATGCTTCTTTAAATTTGTCCAAGACCTTGGCTTCTAACTACTACATATGGTGTTGGTTAGTCCAACATGTTCCGCTATATCTGATTTCGACCTCTTTGGGTGTGTTTCAGAAATTCTTTAGCTCGTATGGGAAGAGTCTTTTTGTTTCTCCAATGTACAATTGGCCACACTTGCGAGGGATTCAATAGATGCACTATTTCGTGTTTTCAAATATTTTTACCTACATAAGGTATTGTAAGAAATGCCGGCTCCTAAGTCTTTTCTGTAGTAGTTTACATTTCAGTAACAAGGTCTTCCGGATTGTTGCAAATGTTAGATGCTCTCTAAAAAAGAGTTTGAATTATGCCCTGCTTTGTGGAGTTTGAATGATTTGATCCGTAGTTTAGGTACGAGTATGTTTCCTCAACACTGAAGTTTTTATGCTTTCGGCACTTCGTTCGACGAGAACATCGAGAAAAGGTAGAGTATAATGTTGTTCTGTTTTCATGGTGAATCTAATATATTGTCTTTTACTGTTAACATATTCCAAAACAGTATCAGCACTTCGTTACTGTCTGTCCAGATAATAAAGGCATCGTCAACATATCTAATCCAAAGTTTCTTAACCAAAACAAATAGCTTAAACTTCACACATCGGTAAGCATGTACGCGGAGTCATCGAGCTTCATTGCACATGGGCAGTACTTAAGACAGTAGCCTTAGAATTATAATTTAGTTTACACTTGAAAACGGTTAGATATACTAACTAACCGAAACATTTTATTCAGTAATAAAACAAAGACAATGGACGCCTGAGAAGAATTTCGTAATCTTACCTTGAGTTTAATAAATAGCAGATGTCGCATCACAAACTCTGAACGCGTATAAAAATAGTATATTGTCCGCTAACCGTGGCTCCACTGTATACTTTATGAAGAGTAGGTATGACGTTTTTTCCTGCCCGGTTTTAAAAAATGGACATTTGGATGATTATTTGCCAGTGAGACAAAAACTATAAGAAGTTGATGATTTCTCCTACGATAGGTACAGAGTTAAAAGATGATGTGATTATTGCTGTCCTTAAAATCAAAATGTCAGCTTCTTCCTGACGAATGGTAAAGTTGGACTCCTAAAATTACTTTTTAAACAAGAAGATAAGACAAGTCTTATTATGTTTGTTGGTTAGAAATCTGGATTGTAAAGATGCTGTTATCAGCGATTCATCACAAATTGTGTCCGCAGAGTTTCCAGTGGTGAGCCGCAAGCAAATGCATCTAAAAATTTTCTCTTAGTTAGCCAATGTGCCTCTTAAACCATTGCTGGCATATAGGTTGTTAATCAACCCCTCTACAATTTTTGTAATAACTATTTATCACCAGGTGGGTACTGAAAAGGAGATATGGCTAAAAACATTATTTGGACGCTATTTCCTTAGCTCATAAACTTGTGCCAATCTACAAATTTTCAAAACTTCTTTTTTTTGCCAGGCAAATCTACTTATGCCTTGGCCTACAAAAACGCAATATCTCATACTGAAATCCTAGCTTCACTAAATTACGCAAAAACTTTTCAAATACGCCTCAAAGTTTATCGTAAATTTGCAGAATAACAAGCAGCGCTAACAAAACTATAAAACGTAAAAACGCTGACGACGCGACGTGAGCAAGAAAATCTACATAATTTCACAACTTCCAAAAGTTGCAAGACTTTTGTTTCCAAGCGGTATCTCATTATTTCTTCAGCAGTACGTATGGCCGGAAAAACGTGTTAAACGAGTAGGCAGCCAATTTATGCTGAGAATTTCACAATCAAGTTAAAAATCTGACAAATACAAAATACAACAGCAGCGATGCCTCATGCTTTCCTGAAGGGGACTAAAAATATTGGGTGACAAATTTTTTAGTTTATTATTTTTTTCAACCGTATAGAGCTAAAAGCTAGTTTTTTTAATCCTTAATCCGTAAAACATCATATTTTCCCTAAGCGCTCAATACATAGGAAATTCAACACGAGTACCCGTGACATACGTAATCGCAATGGTAACTTTTTGGAAGCATTGCAGGATGGGCGATATACCTGCAGTACTACGAAAAAAGATTTTTTTTAAAACCGACCAGAAAATATACACTTTCTGGACAATTTTTCGTCCAGAAAATAACGTTCTGTTGATCAAGACCGGAAAATTGACGTTAGAGGAAAAGATTTTTCCGGTCCCTGTTTTTTGTTTTTCCAATCGCTCTTTGATAATACAAGCTACCTTGATATAGTTAATATGACAACAACATTTCGATGTATTGTCGAGTGACAGTTCGTTGATTTTTAATTTGTTGTTTATGTCAAACTTGTTTCGCGAATGCTCAAATTTAACAATATGAATTCAGATTTTAAATTATCCGACACGGAAAATGAGATTTCAGAAGAAATTTTGGAAGCAGCAAGGAAAGCGACTTACGATATATGGCCAGTAAAATCAAAAGCCCGTTACGAGAAGTCATACGACAGATTTAAAAACAATATAAAATAAAACAATTTAATGTAAGTATACCGAAGTGTCGGTCTTAAAAAAAATATTGTACGTCACGCAACCGAAAATTAGTGTTTTCCAGGTCTCTCCAAGCTTCCAGGACTCGCCTACGGCTCGCCCTGGAAATGCTTGTCTCGACCTGAAAAACACTAGCTACTTTCCGGTCTTGTAACGTAATAGTAATTTATTTTATAATATTTACTTTATATCTAAGTGTTGGATAATAGTTATTTATGGTACTATACTCAAAACCCAATATTATAGGCAGTGACGTATTATTCGAAACAATGGAAACTAATGCAAACCGCCAATGACCATACAGTATTTTCAAGTGACTTAGGAAACATAACACACGAGTGGCATATAATTTTTTATCCAACAAGTGGAAGGAATCGTTTTTTTATGAGATAATAATTAAGAATCAAAATAATCAAAATAAAAATAATCAAAGCTACTTGCGTCTCAGTAGCAGTGACTTTTTTACATTTCGGTCAAAGTTGGTTGATTGTTTGGTTGCCACGGGCATGATACATTGTTAGCAAATGTTTAAATACATTTTGACACTTGTCAGTTTTTCCTGCAGAAAAGGGAAGCTTTTTTAAAGAAAAAAACCCTATAGAAAATGAAGGAAACCGATAAAAATTACGTTCCTGAGGTTATCCTTACGGAAGCGGAAGAAGCAGCGATGCAGATTTTGCCAGAAAAGTCTCGAGATGCTTACGACAAGGAGTTCAAAATGTTTGAGTCTTGGATGAATTCACGGAAGATAAAAGGTATCGATGAAAATGTTCTATTGGCTTATTTTTTGGAAGCGTCTGGTTCCAATGAACCAACGAATTTTACAATGACTTCAAATTTGAATAAATCGTTAGCGTTTTCCTTTAATTTCAATATCAATGTGAATTTTGCTTGTAATTGTAATATAAATAAATAGAATACTACTTTAAATATGAACGTAAGTTATTTGATAGTTTACTTGTCTAAAATGACATTGATAATGATAGTCATAACTGTCATGTGTTGGATAAAAAAATAAAAATACATTGTTTAATTGTTTAAGGGCTAATTGTATAGGTTTGGGTTAACTCAAAAATGAGAATTAATCGGAGGATAAGTATAAAAATACATTGTATAGGCGGAGGTTATTCCCTATTCAAGGATAAACCCTCGACTCGTGGATCGGGTATGAGTTAACCTACAATCTCGGGGTTAGAAGCCTGAAAATGGCGTATTTTGTTATTTTACAACAACAACCTAAGTAATGTATTTATATGATTCCTATTTTTTATTTTATTAATTTAAAATTATTATAGAGGCCTTTGATATTGTTAATGATTTTCTTTCGGATGATGAAGATGATGTAAATACTATTGACCTTATAGCATACTGAAGTTATAGCAGCTAGTTCAAATGAGACTTTCTTAACACAACCCCATACACATACAACTGGTAAAACATTTTACCTTGGGCTAAGTCACGGAATAACTTTAGGATTAAACTTAGGTTTAACTCTAAGGTAAATTCATATACCTACATGGCCCTAAGTAAAAGTCGCAGTGCCTTCTTCATTAACCGATACTATAGGCCTGCTGAATAAATCACTAAAATCTATACGCGTACACAATTTTAACAATCTCACAAAACCCCTCCATAACGTTTGTACATTATAAACGTCAGTGGCCATAGCCCTTCAAGCTTAATTTAGCAATCATGTAAATTTTCCAAAAGTTTTAAAGCTGCTTTCAATTTTACCGAAAGTTTTATTTCGTACCGAATGACACAGACCGTGGAGAATATCTTCGAAGTTCTAATGGAAAAAGTTGGGATAGTAACTGAGTTTATTGGATTTGAGTAATAAAAGTAAATAATATTTATATCAAGGCTTGCATTGAACCAAAACTGTTGGTTTATCTTAGAAAAACGACTGAGTAAAATTGGAACATTATTGATAGCAATTTTGATACACAAGTTACATTTTTTAAAACTGGATTAAACTCAAGGGAATCCATCCATTCCTGGGGTGTACTAGAATGCGGGTTTATTTGTATAACTATTTTTTCTCTGCCGTAGTAGAACTATAATCTTCTATATAATATGTGCTTTTTATAAAGTTTATAAAATTAACCTTTTAAGGTGTCACAGTCATTCAATCTATTGACAACCTATAACCTATTTCGCGTTGTTTTTTTAGTTTACAGTTTTATGAACTAAAGGCCGATTCGCACCTATGCATTTTTACCCTGCATTTTTGAATCATGGTTGCAACAACTGATTTTATGATTTTTTAACGCAAATGGGTTTAATTGCGTTTAAGAGACACACTATTTTACTATTTTTATACATATTTTCATGATCCTTTATCTTTTATTAGCATAGCAACTGTTTTAGATGCGGAAACATAACTTACAAAAACTAGTTAATTTTGATATTTTATCATAAATCGAATATTTCAAAAAGGAATTCTTATATTTTTATATATAAAGGGCGGATTATATGCACTTAAATTCTGCCAAAATATGCGCATGTGCGCCTTGTTTGCCTAAATATGCAGTTATTTCCATTTTTTCACCAAATATGCATACTGGTAGGTACCTATGCAATATTTCTTAATTTATTATAGTAAAATGAGGTAAAGAAACACATTGTGTCCTAAAAAATATGTTTATTTTGCGGATTTTGCAAGCCTTGCATAAGTTTTCTTGAAAAATTTCCTTTTCAGATTTCGATTTTTCTCCAACATTTTGAAATGCGTTTGTTACACTCAGCTGAAGTGGCTCAGATTATATTTTTTGTAACTTTGACTTATGTGATTTCAAAATGTTGATCGATTTGGAACTTCTTCTCACAAACAATAATTTTTGTACTAGCTTTACAGAATACTTTTTCTCCAGTAAACTCTAACTATGGAAAATTTTTAATGACAATGAACAACCCCTAACAATATACCTGCAAACCCCGGAAACCCCCAATAAATACCTTGTAGATAACCAAAATGTAAATATAAAATTATTATAATCTTCAGATTGGAAAATTCCTGAAATAGGTTCCGAACTGGACATTAAACCTTTAACGTTTTAAATTTTTTGATAAAGCTGAAATTATAAAAAGATGCTCTTAAAATAATAATTTTTGAAAAATATGCATTATAATAAAATTGAGCCAAATATGCAATATCCCTTTAATGACAGCGACAAACTTGACATACGCCAAACATTAACAGCCTGTTAATAAATTGCAGGGTTCTCATGTTCATTTTAAAATTCGGCTGATCGTCTTTAAAAGGTGTATCGGGGCGGGTTAGTATTTCGTTAACAGATTTTCTTTTTAAATATTACAATATTACCGTTCAGTAAAGTTAGATTTTAAAAATACGCAAAAACGGCAGAAAACCGTACCTATATGAAATTAATTACCAATTAGTGTGTTAATAAAAAATATGTTTCATTTAAAAATATATTGCTTAAGTTTCTTTGTAGAATGAAGACTCTCTCAGGAAATTTTAAATATCTGGCAATATTTTAAGAAAAAATCCATAAAATGTCATTAAGATATAAATTTGCCGATACTAAAACCAATAATTTGTCAAAAACTACTTTATATTCCGCAATTTAAAAAAAAAAAAACACTAATAGGGAGTAGTACATTATGTTTATTAAAAAAAAAGTATCAGAAAGCGTGTGTCTTTTAAACGGTAAGCATATATGCATCATCAAAGTCCTGATATGTTCACAATAATAATTTTTTTAAATTTAAAATTGGGTTGTTGGTAATTTTTTGTTTTAATATTGGTGCAATTTGAAAGAATATGAAATCGGTTGATTTTGATACAGTTATATAAGTGCAATGACGGAGTCTCTGCTCCAGATAAGTCGTCCCCAGACCCAAAAAGCAGCAGAAAACGCTTTAAAACCACATATTATGGTTAAAACTGACAACTGACAGATGTCTTGTTTATTTTTTTATCAAATGAGGAAATTTTGACAAAATCGCATGAAGGTGTAAATAATTAGAACTTGTTCTATTTCATGGACGAAAAACGCTGCAACTTTCACTCACGCTGAAATGCATAAATGGACGGTGTTCTGCAACAATGGTTTAAGTCACTCACCTGTTGTTTCGAGATAATTAGCATATTGTCGTACGTTGCTTCAGAAAATACCCCATTTTACAAAAAGTTTTTATTTATTTATTTTCTATTAAATATGCATACAACTAATCGGAAAATATTTAAATATTGAAAAAATTGTTTTGACAGAAAAAAATTAAAAAGCGGGTTAGATGATTGTTGCAAAATTAGAAGTTACAAGTACCTACTTGTTTTGCAACAATCGACTATCCCTCCAAATAATGAAAGCTTTTAACCAAAAGAAGAGAAAACTAGTGCTAAATAATGTAGTAAAGGTACGTATATAGTTTATGACGATTTCTATACATTCGTGGTGTCATGCAATAGCTGCTCTTCATCAATATCAAAATCTAGTGTAGGTCCTAGCCTTTCCAAGTCGTCTTCAAAATTTTGAGTTTCAACTTTTCTTAAAAAACTGTAAGATGGCTTGGCATCTTTTGGAATTAAAGTAAGGATATCCTTAAGGTCTTTTATTTTTTCCTCGAAGATATCCTTATCACAGAAGAGGTAGTTCTATTTGTCCTAATATAGGTTTTCTTCCCTTTCCAGCCTTTTCAATACTTATTTACTATTGAAGAAGTAGTATCAATAACATGTTTCTTTATGTATAAAATTGTCGGTTCTTCTTTTTTTATTGTTATAACATGTGTTTTGAACCAACTTATACTATTTTTATTTACTGCATCATACTTGCGATTTGTTATCGACTTCTCCAACATCCTAACTGAAACTATATTATTAGACACGATACGGTTTACGATAAACTTGTTCTTTTTTTGACACGATTTCATAATTTCTATATAGTCACTGTCTGTATACAATCTTTGTTGAACTTTAAGGGCACATTCAACGTCTTCAAAATGCGAATCATTGGGCAAAAAACTATGTCCAGAAAGTAAAAAATTTAATGATATTTCTTCAAGGGAGGAATTATTTTGCAAGACGTGAATAAGCATCAAGACAAGTTTAATACTTCTATTCTGACCCCCCACATGAATCAGACCATAAGACCCTAAATAGGGGCGCGTACGTATTCGACTATATATTTGCGTAAGCAAGAACCAACCCCTTGGGTTCCCCTTCCTGCTTCATATTCCAACTATACATTAAAAACACCTCTTCCGGTACTGCCAAGGTAAATACCAAGATTTAATAAATTTAATTGTCTCTTGTAATATATTATTCCAGTGGGCAGTTTCGGCATAGAGTGAGCTTTTTTTTAGATCAAATATCAACGTTTCCAGTGTTTCGTCATTTTAAGCAGCCTTTAGATCATCTTTCATTTGATTGCGTAACTCTTCTGCAATATGGAGATTAAGGTTGTGACAATGTACTTTGCCTATCAACAACAAAACTATCGACATCCATAAATTTTGTTATTAGTATATAGGTACCCGGAATTATTCAATAATGGTCTATTCCACATGGAGTGGATTAGATCATTGTTACAGATTCTTATATTATAATGGATTGAAAAATTGTGGTTTAGAACTTCGTTCACAGATGGCACCAAAATACAGAATGTGGCTTAAATCATTTTGGCTTATCGTAGTGTTGCTCCTGATAAATAATTCTATATGAAAATCTCGAATGTAAACAAAGTGTGGGTTGGACCATTGTTGCAGAACACCGTCCAAATGTGAATCCCAAAATGCATGCAATTTTGATGCAGGATTAAAAAGACAGGGTGAAAATGCATAGGTACGGATCGTCCTTAACAGTTAAATAATATCAATATCGTCGACACATTATTTAGGTAATACCTACCTGACATATCACAAAAATATCAATTTATTTAATTGCTTATTTTGGGAGAATTAGATAGTGAACGAACAATGACATAATAATGTTTAAAAAAATCGTAACCACCCGATAGTTTTGGTTATGTATTCAATTCTCCCAAAATAAATAATGAAATTCCGTAATATTTATTTAATATGCTTCAATTATTACTTAAAGGAAATGCAGTCGATATTGATTTTATTTAAATATTGTGTAAAATCTAAAAACATATAAATATACGCGAAATAGGTTATAGGTTGGCAAGCACGTTGATACTAAGGGTAAAGGAAATAAAAGGAAAATGTCCACTGTGACCGAAAAAAAGATACTCTATCTTACTACCACTTAAGGAACGAGGTGCATTTTTACGCTCTTTTATTTATTACCTGCTGTATCCACCCCGTTGATGCACATGCGCACAAACTTGAAACTCGCTTAAATAAGAAATTGCGAGGACACAACTATCTCTTCTATCAACATGAAGTGACCAAAATCTGATCGATATAATTATTACAACCACGTAACTCACTACCTAATTAAACTTTTCAGATGGTTCAGGTAACATTTCCCTTTTTTCAATATCTTTTCCCAATTCTCTTCATTTCAAGCAAGAACTAAATCCTCAAGTTTTAGAAAATATATGCCCATGAATTTGCCTGCTTCTGCCCCGACGACTTTGGCCATTCTTATATATCTATTTGCTATTTACTTCGATCCCCCTTCAAGTACTAAACACTGACCTGGTCGATGCTGGGACTCCTGGGTTGCCTCTCCATGTCTGGAACGATGCCATCGGCGCCCAACTGGTTTTTCTTCGGGCTCCTGGGCACCCTCGAGTAGGGGTCTTGGGCTCCGTACAGGTCCGGGCTTCCCACGTTTAGGAGACAGACCCTTTGTTCTATGTCTATTATCACAAGGCCGGCTTCGTTTCCGTAAGCCATTCTAGAAAAAATTAATTCATTTGATTTTGAGATAATATGATGGATAACAAACAGAACCCAAATTGATTTAAAAATATAAAATGCTGTACATAGAATTTATAGTATTTGCCCATTGACATCGTTGGCCTTAGAAGTTAACTGTCAGGTTTATTGTAATTAGATGTGTCACACATTCTTTAACTCCAGTGTTTTAGTGTTCGAGAATCCGTAAAACACAGCAATAACCGGAAAAACACCAATTAATACATGCATTGACGTAACCAGACATTGACTTATGACCATATAATTTAATATTTCCTTGTAAAACGTATTAACTATTTTTTAAATTAAAGAATCTGTAGGTACTTACAATCCGTAAGAACTATTTATCGTCAAAGAAGTTATATGACTAGGTTTCTCCCCGTTGTTCCAGGGCGTCAGGCATACCAATTGCGCTTGAAAGCCAGGAGTTTTCTTCTGGCTTCCTGCCTTTACTTTCAACGTTGGTCCTTCCTAAAGAATAATGATGTTGTATTAAACATATAATAATATGCCATACAGTGTCACCAGTAAAGTCCGCATCATATGGGATTTTTTTTATTAATAGCTTTATTCAAAATTTGACTTTGGCATCAAGTTCTGCTTCGATCAAGACGAAAATTAAACAAAAAATAGTAGTCACGTGATTCGCATTAGGATCTGTCAAATTTTAATTTTTTTCAAAAAATAATTCAAAAGTGGGGTTATTTCTGAAAATATCAAAAAAAAAGTTATTAGAAAAAGTTTTTTTTAATGCAGTTTCTAGCCCACATGCAAAATTTCAGCTCCATAAGATAATTTTGATTTTTACTTTTATTTTGTGAATTGCACCACTTTTGCAAAATAAGACTCAACGCAACCTACATAAAACTTCTCAGTTTTGACAGGGCTTTATTATACATTCTCTTTAAAGTAGCGCCATATTAAATGTATGTTTTTCTACAAAATCAAAATTGGGCTATTAAAATTTGGTCGCATGTGACGCAAAGTTTATTTGTTTTTGACCCTGTATAAGGTAATTCATAAAATAAGTATTTTTGAAAACGTAGTTTGTGTCTGAAAGTACTATACGTTAACGTTATTATGCTGCTTAATAATAAATTATAATATATCTAGGGGTTTTAAATTAAATCGTTGAAAATAGATAAACTTTACTTTGTTAAAATAAAATTTATTTTCCACTTACAAAACACTTTACTGAAGACGCTGTCTTCTTTTTTGTCTTAATATTAAGGTGTATTACTTTCAGACACAAACTACGTTTTCTAAAATACTTATTTTATAAAGTTACCCTATACAGGGCCAAAAACAAATAAACTTTGCATCACATGCGACCAAATTTTAATAGCCCAATTTTGATTTTGTAAAAAAACACACATTTAATATGGCGCTTCTTTAAAGAAAATGTATCTGAAATAAAGCCTTGTCAAAACTGAGAAGTTTTATGTAGGTTGCGTTGAGTCTTATTTTGCAAAAGTGGTGCAATTTACAAAATATAGGTAAAAAATCAAAATTATCTTATGCAGCTGAAATTTTGCATGTGGTCTAGAAACTGCATTCAAAAAAAACTTATTCCTATAGATTTTTCGATATTTTCAGAAATAACCCCACTTTTGAATTATTTTTTGGAAAAAATTCAAGTTTGACAGATAATGCGAATCACGTGACTACTATTTTTTACTTAATTTTCATCTCGATCGAAGCAGAACTTGATGCCAAAGTCAAATTTTGAATAAAGCTTTAAATAAAAAAATCCCATATAATAATAATAATAATAATAATAATAAATTTATTTTAAAAATTTAATAATATAATAAATATGTTTATGTTATCTTCGATAAACTTATTCTTCAATCCCCTGAAGCTGAGCTTATTAGGGGCAAATCTTATTTTTTGTTTTAGTATGTAAAATCATAAATGATAAATATGCATTAAAAATCAAGTTTTTTAAAGTAAAAATGTTCATTTATAGTATAAACGCAGCTTTTTTGAAGAAATATATTACCTATAATAAAATTATTAATTTATAATTTTTAAGTAAAAAATATTACTTATATAAATTATTCAGAACAATATTAATTAATTAAAGCATTTCTAGAAATATTTTCAAATTGTCTGTTTTTAATATCCATGTTTTTATTTCGACTTAAAATTTTTTTAATGATTATAATATGATGCGGACTTTACTGGTGACACTGTATAGAATAGCCTATAACAGATAAACATTTTAATTATTTGCCAATTGTTTATATATAATTAGCGCTTACCTTTTTATTGTCTAAATCCAACATGTCTAACCTGCTACCCGAACCTGCACTCCCAGGTCCTGAAAATTGGCAATCTGGAGACATTTCTTCTTCTACTACTTCATAAACTATTGGAATTTCTAACACAGTCACCTGAAAAAGGCATTTAATTTAGTGGTGTAAAGAATAAAATGTTATTAATCTAAACAGATTTTTATGGAAATGGCCTATTACATATATTTAAATGGGCGACTATGGGCTTCCTAGCTAGAGAAATTAAGTAAGGACCTCAAAAATCAGACCGAATTCGCAGAATAATATTGGGAAACAATATCCAATCAAATCCTAACATTATTTGGTAGTGCCTTATACATTTGTCAGTTTAGTAAGCAACAACTATACTATCAATAATAATATAGGCAACAAACTTAAAATTCTAAATCTGCTGGGACACGCTTTAAACCCATCCGTAAATAAAGATAATTAATTGATAACGTCTCTAATTTAAACTGTACACAAATAATTACGTAATAAAAAGTCAACTAAATTATTGCCTATTAAGTTCTCACTCTAAATGACAAATTATTCTACTGAGAATAGAAAAGCATTTATAATTTCATTACCTTAACTCTGTCATTTTAATTTAATAGTAACGGAAAATGGTTAACTAGGGTGAATATAAAATTTGATTGATGATATATTTCGTAATATTATGTAGAATTTTTACTTTATTAAAAATCTATTAAGGCCATTTTGATTTATTACCATTTAAATTTGTATCTAAGCTTTATATTGATAGTTTTTCTAGGTTGTGTAGTAGTAACGTTACGTTAAGCTTTTAGCACAGCAAGCATATCCAGGTTGACATTTTTAACTGGAAAAAAATCAGTATTAGAAAGCCTCTTTATTTGCTAAAAAATATGGAACTACGACGTTTATTTTTAGTTTGGCCAACTTTTCTGGTATCCACATGAAATTTACCCTCTTTTGGGGGTAGAAACCGCCCACAAATTTTTTTTCAGATGTAAAAGCAGGTATGTACCGTGCGAGCAAAAATTATTTGCATCAAAGAGGGCTTGGATTAAAAAATGTAGGGTTTGGTTTAGATCACAATGATATGGGGACGATATATCTAACCAAATCCAGGTTAAAATGTTGTCAAACTCATATTATGACATGATATGCCAAACTAATGAGTATAATAAAATAAGTAGACAAATACAAATTTATTTTTGTTGTTTACAAAATTAACAAAGTAAGAATATACTGAAAGAAAAAGAAAAATAATTACATAAATTGCTGAAATTGGCCACCGCCATGCTCCAAGCATAAATTCACACGTCTCTTCATATTTTTGAAAGTGTTGCATGACCAGCATATCTGGAGAAATGTTACCACATTCTCGGATAATCCTTTCTTGTAATTGTTCTAAATTTGCAACTGGTGTTTTAAAAATAGTGTTCTTTAAATGAGGAAAAACGAAGTAATCCATAACCGTTAAACAAGGTGATCTAGATGGCAATTCAAGGTCTGATCGAAAACTGATCAATCTGTCGTCTAAAAAATTGCGTAAGTAGTTAATAATAACAAATACGCTTCAACCATGAATGTTTTGTGCTGTTTCATAAAGCCCATTGTGTGAATTGTTCAAGAAATTGGAAAAATTAGCGATGCATAAATTAAATTACTTGTAACGACTGTCAAATATGACGGAATAACTAATTGATTGTTAATTCAGGTAGTTACTAACACCCAACAGGTATTAAGCTCTACGGCTAAGCATTACGTCCTTAGATGCAAGGCCCTCTTTGATGCAAATAATTTTTGCTCGCACGGTATTGTGATCGTTGGAAAGGCAGTGGCGGCTCGTGGGGTAGAGCCACAGTGCCATGGCACTACCTGCCCTCCTGTCCAGCGTCCTGCCCTTTACAAATTACCAAAACCTATTAAAATTAATATTCTCCTTTTTAAAACAATTAGCAAAATAATTTTAAAATGGAACACAGTCGGATGCAAATTTCCATCTATTGAGGAAGCGATTATGCGTAAAACGGTAACGTAGCTTTCACGCCAAAGCAACGAGGCACACGTGAGGCCCGAAGTTATGACGTAATTGCCATAACAAACCAATAAAAAACATTGGAAAATGACCTTGAATGCGAGCAGGAAAACATCTCCGTGTAGCCAGGCTCTCTGACCCCGTTTGACCGTTTGACGTTTCAAATTCAAACAGTTGTTTGTCCGCGTCGTGTCGTGTAAGGTTGTTTGTAAACTAAATAATTTTCGTTCGGCCGGAGATTTAATAGAAATATTTATGGAAAAAATACTTGGGTGTGCGGTTGTGATAAATCTAATAGACTATTTTGTTTTATGTGTGTTTTATTTGATGGGGGAGCAAACTTGGTCCCAAAAAGGTACAGATGATTTGGTCCATATCTGGGAAAAAATGAAGACACATGAAAAATCGAAGGTACATTTAAACAATATATTTAATTTCAGTATGCTTGGTAAAATTAACATTAAAACTCAATTAAATTCTGCATATCACAATGAAATAATGAAGAAAAACGAACAAATTGATAAAAACAGATACATATTAAACCAAATTATAAACTGCGTTCGGTTTGTGGTTCTTTCGGTCTATATAGTACACTCTACCTACAGTATTTTTTTAAAATTCAAGATATGATTGTAAATTCATAAATTAAATTAGGTGCCTTTTTGCTTATTTTTCCTACTTCAAAAGCAAGAATTATTAACAAAAAAGGGCGTGGCACCCAAAAATTTTTTCCCTGCGGCGCTAAGGGTTTACCTGGCCCTACTTCACTAAAATGGCACGAGCCGCCACTGTGGAAAGGAAATACGACCCACTATTTACTTTGCATTTCGGTAATCTGGAAAGTCAGAAAAAAGCTGACGATTTCAGCAACAATTGATACTACAATTAACATTTTGCCAGCTCAGACTGCTAAAAAAAGTTTATTGATATATATAAGGTTGTTTGTTTACTTGATACCTCACTCATTCCAATGATCACTTTATTTTCGGTTTAAAATAAGTGATCATTGGAATGAGGAGTGAGCGCTATTTATTGAATACTATATTGGATAAAGAATTTTATGATTTTTACGGGTGAAGGTCATGATTTTATATTGTTAATATTTAAGGATAGTTGATTGTCTATACACTACTGGTTAAGCTGGTCAAGGTCATTTTGCTAACAATCGCAATCGAGAGAGTAACGAATAAGTCTGAAACTCTTTAGGTAATCAGCAAACAGAAGTAAAAGGCTATTGATGAATCTAGGTAAGTCATTAATAAAAAGCGAAAACAGTAATGGAGCCAGGTTACTACCCTGTAGTGCACCACTTGTGGCGATGAATTTAAATGATTTATGACCCAGGTGTTCTACATAGAAATGGCGATTAAATAACTAAGAGGAAATAAACTTGCACAAGTTGTCGCTGAAGCCAAGGTAAGTCAATTTAGTTAGAAGCAATGCGTGGTTTAGTCTGCCAAAGGCCTGCGAATAGTCGATGTAAACAGTATCCACCTGGAGTCTATAGAGTTCAAAGCATCACTTACAAAGTTGCTTATGGCCAAGGAAACCTTTAACGGCTCTGCATACCAGCCCTAAGTTTATAGTAAAATGTGCATATATTTCAAATTTTAAAGCCCGGACCTGTCTTATTCTCATCTTGTATGTTAGACTTTATTTACATTTACAAGGCCATAAATTTCCTTCGCAATTATTCTTTGCTGTTTTAAGTTTAAAAATCAGGGTAGTATACTGTTGATTCCTGTAGACGCGTAAATAAGTCACGTATACGTATATTTTCCGAATCATACGTTTTCGTCTACCTTCTCGGCATCATTAGACACTTGAAGTGATGCCATCAACGTAAACGTAAACGCGTAAATTGACTTGTGCGCAACCGCAGTAAATCCTTTTTCCCGTTAGCGCTATACGGACTACGTAGACTTGCGTTCTTCCACGGTCCGTCTAACGTTATCCGAAGTGAACCGATTCGCTGGCGAACCTATCCGAGTCTCGACTGTCCATCATCTGTTTGGCTTTTGTTGTTCTATTTCTAACTAAACCCTTTTTTTTTCTGTGTTTCTAACCTAAAATTAAAACCGTCGGTTTTCCTTTTAATTTAACAATCAAGTTTTTCTAAACATTTTATAAGTGCAGAGTTACAAGTGACGGTAAGTGGCTTGACAAATCTGAGGCAAAATAAAACAAACAGAATTATTGAAAAACAGCACAAGAAAGCTGATACGATTCGGCTTTAGAATGTTAGGTTAGAAGTTAGAATTTGAAGACCTGACATTTGACTCTTTCACGTACGTATGTACGGGAAGATGTACTTCAACTATGCATTGCAAGGCTGCATAAAGACTAGCAAACGTGTAAATTCGCGCGTTTACGTCTACGTTTACGGTGATCACTTCAAGTGTCTAATTACTATTAACCAACGTACCTCATCGTTACTTTCCGTCTTTTTATACGTAAACAATATCACATGACTTGAAGCACCAGAAACGCACAGCTTTCTTGATTCCGGACACAGCGATATCAGATGTATCGCGAACGGGTCGTCTTCACTATCTATCGACCTCGATTTGGGCTTTTCGAAAACTTTGGCCGTCTTGAGTTTGTAGAGAACTTGCAACGTGCCGGCACTGGCGTCCCAAAATTTTATACTTCCATCTGAGTGTCTGGAAATTTAAAAAAATACAGTGTTATTCGATATCATGTAAAACAGTAGGGAAAATGGTTAGACTTTGATGGCCTGAAGAATAGCCAATTCAAAACTAGCGGCGTTCTTAAAATTTTCACAGACAGACACAGATTCTAGTTATAGTGGTTTTTTAGGTATTAACAAGAAAATCAACTCGTTAATTAGTTATTTTTATCCTGACCTTTTTTAACATAAATTATAGTAAATTTATTTTATGTTGAATGGAACGTAAACCATTGGACAGGAGAGTATCCACACTGATGAGGAAAGGCCACAATCAACGCCCAGAAAAAGTTAATGTTTGGGCAGGTATTGTTGGTGATCGAGTTATATAGTGTTATAATCTTACTGGGGCGAGATCTTTGGAGAACTTGTTCCGAAATTTTGTTATTCTGTTTCCTGATCCTGTCGATTTTGTTCTGAATAGAAACATCTGGTTTCAACAAGATGATGCGCCACTCCAGTAAGCAAGATCTGTCCGTGAATATTTAGACCTAGGACCCATTGAATGGTCACCCAAGTCTCAAGATCTCACTCCTTTGGACTATTTTTTATGGGGGCAAAGGTTTTAAGATAAAACCGCAAATGTTGAGGAGTTGAAAGCACGAATACGATATGAGTGGAAGTTAATTTCATCCGAAGTAATTCGAAATGTTCAAAACGAGTTTTCATCGCATTCAGGATATTATCAAATAGTGAATAAATAACAGTTTGAGCATTTATTGACGAAAAAGTATTAAAGATGCATAGAAGCTTCTAATAAGTACGTAGTCTGTGGTTTTACTCTGTATATGTTACTTTTACATAAAAAAGAATACTTGTATACAGTTTCACCAGTAAAGTCCGCATTAAATGGTATTTTTTTTAATTAATAGCTTTATTCGAAATTTGACTTTGGCATCAAGTTCTGCTTTAATCGAGATGAAAATTAAGAAAAAAAATAGTAATCACGTGATTCGCATTATCTGTCAAATTTTAATTTTTTCCAAAAAATAATTTAAAAGTGGGGTTATTTCTGAAAATATCGAAAAAAGTTATTAGAAAAAGTTTTTTTAAATGCAGATTCTAGCCCACATGCAAAAATTTCAGCTCCATAAGATAATTTTGATTTTTTACTTATATTTTGTAAATTGCATCACTTTTGCAAAATAAGACTAAACGCAACCTACATAAAACTTCTCAGTTTTGACAGTGCTTTATTTCAGATACATTTTCTTTAAAGTAGCGCCATATTAAATGTTTGTTTTTCTACAAAATCAAAATTGGGCTATTAAAATTTGGTCGCATATGATGCAAAGTTTATTTGTTTTTGATCCTGTATAAGGTAACTTCATAAAATAAGTACTTTTCAAAAAGTTCTTTGTGTCTGAAAGTAATACACCTTAATATTAAGACAAAAAAGAATACAGTGTCTTTAGTAACGTGTTTTTTAAGTGGAAAATACATTTTACTTTAACAACGTAAAGTTTATCTATATTTTCAACGATTTAATTTAAAACCCCTTTATTTTATTTTTTATTTTTTTACTTTCAGACACAAACTACGTTTTCAAAAATACTCATTTTATGAAGTAAACTTATACATGTGACCAAATTTTAATAGCCCAATTTTGATTTTGTAGAAAAACACACATTTAATATGGCGCTACTTTAAAGAAAATTTATCTGAAATAAAGTCTTGTCAAAACTAAGAAGTTTTATGTAGGTTGCGTTGAGCAGTGGCGCACCCAGGGGGGGGGGCCAAGGGGGCCTTGGCCCCCCCCAAAACCCCCAATGAAATGAAAAATTATGAAAGTGGATAAGTATTTTAAAAAGTTAATTTTCTTAGATTTACCTCACGGGCCTCGTTTGAGGGGGGCCAGACAAAAGTTGACTTATTGAGGTTTAATATGATTTGATTGAATGTATGAAATTATTATTTCGAGTTTTCCTTTCTATTTTTGTTATTATTTTGGAGTAGTAAAGACTTATTTTAATAAAAATAAACAGTTTTAATGCCAAAACGACTATGAACGTCTGAGAAACAATTTTAGCTCATTAAGTATTGAGCAAAAAATTGAAATTAAAATTAATGGATGACCTAAACTCTCGAAATTAACTTGATACATACCGCAAAGTGTAAATCTAGGGACTTTATTGTTATTGATAAGTTTGCTGCAAATAAAAACAGATGAATGAACTTTACTTTTAAACAATGTACCCACTAATGAAAAATAAATTAGCCTTTTTATTTTTTATCTTATTTCATTTTCAATAGAATAAGAACGTAATCAGAAATTTTTAAAATATATACTATAATAATTATTGACCAAATTTGGGCGTGGTCTTAAAAAAATTTCGCCTGCGGCGCATTTCGCCTACAGCAGGCTTATAGTACACCCCCAAGTTAACAAGTCACAAGCCGCCAATGCCCCCCCCCCCCTAAGAAACCGTTTAACGACTCCCATGACTAGGCTATTGCGATCTTCCCTGCAAGAGTACCTGTTAAAAAATCTCCAAAGTTCTAGAAAAATGCGTAGCTTAAAAGTTTATTAAAAAATTTGCTTCCAGCACTGGTTGGCGGGCCCCCCCTAACATAAAATCCTGGGTGCGCCGCTGGCGTTGAGTCTTATTTTGCAAAAGTGGTGCAATTTACAAAATATAGGTAAAAAATCAAAATTATCTTATGCAGCTGAAATTTTGCATGTGGGCTAGAAACTGCATTTAAAAAAAAATTTCTTGTAACTTTTTTCGATATTTTATTTATAATTATTTTTTGGAAAAAATTAAAATTTGACAGATAATGCGAATCACGTTACTACTATTTTTTTGCTTAATTTTTATCTCGATCGAAGCAGAACTTGATGCCAAAGTCAAATTTTGAATAAAGCTATTATTAAAAAAAAATCCTATATGATGGGGACTTTACTGGTGACACTGTATATATGTAACCATGTATAATTGTATATTCAAGAATATCCCAAATCCCCTTTGCTTATACGTATATTTTCATCTACTTACCCCGTCAAAATCACTTCAGCATAGCTACACGCCTGCGCCGACCAGCTCCCACCATTAATCGGCCAATCCATGTCACTAAATTCCTGTTTTTTCGTCGCTCCCGCCCTGCCGACCGAGTAGAAGGCCGGTATGAGGTCCGCTGGACAATCCGCCAGGTAACTGACACACGTGACGGGTGACTCGTGAATATCCATCGGATACGGGTTCTCCAGGCACGGAAATCCGGGAGTTTGGAGGTCCATGACTACCAGGTCGTTTTGGAGGAGGGCGATTATTGCAAAGGGTTCTTGTAAGTCTGAAATAAATGTATTTATAACCCAATAACATAATTAGAATATATTTATTTTCATGACAAGTTAATTTTTAAATTATTAATGAATTTTTTAGCCATCATTTTGGTTCACGTCGTTTTTATACAGTGACCGGCAGAAAGTACGCACCAAAGGGGATTTTTTTTTATTTCAAAACTTACGAAATTTTTTTTGCGGTGGAAAAGTTCTGCATGTTCTTAAACAAAAAAGAGCATAGACAAAACTAGTAAATATTGCGTAGTATACCAGGAAGAGATGAAAACGTTAAAATCACTCAAGAATAAAGTGCCCTTATTTTCCACCGTAGAAAATTTTTTTATTAGGAAATGTTGTTTAAACTTAAAAGTTGTCCATAAATAGCAATGTTCGGTAGTACAAAAAAGTGTTTTTACTTTTTTTTTGACGCCCCCTATAACGAATGTTCACCCAGTACGCTGAAGTCCAAAAACCTACTTTAAAAAAATTAATATAAAATAGGTATTTTGCCCTCTCGTAATTATTTATTAGTTTATTATGACAAATAAATTATAAGTTATTTCCAGTATTATGAATAGGGTTGAATTCAATTATGATTTAGTTTCGAACAGAAGTTGGCTAAAATGTGTTTGAGTAGGCGTGCAACACGCTTATATTTAAACCGACCCGGTTCATTGAAAAGTTTTTAAAAGTTTGCAACTATATACTTAATATATTTTTATTATAAACCCACGTTTAAGTTATTTGATAAATATATTAAAATTGCGTTAACAAAAAATCGACCAGAGGCGTACCGTTTAGGGGAAATTAGAGATTAGGGAAAAAAATTAAAAATTGAGACACCTAACTCAAATTTTGTATTTGGACTGTGTTTTTAATTTGCAAAAACATTTCCATATAAAATTTTGCTGTATTTTTAATAATTAAGGTACTTTACTCTTAAGACAATTTCAAAAAAATGGCATTTGCTCACTTACTATTAGGTACAGGTGAAATATGAAATGTGCATTTATAGTTTTAAGGCATGCACCAACTTTTATCAAGAATAAAATTTTCTAAAAAATCGATAATAAATAACTTTCCCATATGTTGCATACTTTTTTGGACACACTGTATATATTTTAATAACCATTTACAAAAAAATATATATTAATATAATATAATACGTTGAAGTTTTAAAAATATTTTTTTAGTGCTTTTTTAAAAGTCCATAATTTTGATATTTCTTAAATTTTTTTTGGTAAATTGTTATTACTTTATATAATATTGATTTTTGGCCAAAAGTACTCTTTACCATTGGTGTTTGAATATGATGATTTTGTCTCGTGATATGAATAATGTTGGTCGAAGGAAGTATTATATTCGATTGTTTTTCTTTAATAATAATAATGGAGTGTATTAGAATGCATAGTTTTAATTTATCAAGCTTTTCTAAATTTAAATGTCCATTTGGTTCATACAAATTTATAGTTGGTTCTTAAAAAGGAAGTTTCTGTATGCATTTAATTATTTTGTTTTGTAGTTTTTTTAATAGCTGAATTGTAGTGTAATTTGCTGATCCACAAATTGAAATCATATACTGTAATTTTGAATAAACCAAAGAATACTATAGTTGAATTCACATAAACTTTTAACGCCGACATTTCAGTTCTGTCATACTTGTCAAATACTGCAGCAACTCATAAAATATAAATTTCTAATGGCTAAATTTAATTAGTATAATTGTACTGCACACAAAGTATGTCTATCTTGTATTATTTCATACGATTAAAAAGAGATAGAAATAAAAAGAGTTGGCCGAACAATTCCAGAAAAGAAAAAGAAAAAACACTGACCAATCTCAGCTGTATAAGAAATTTAGTAAGTTGGTGAAATCTAAAGTAACTAGACAATGACAAGTCTTGATATTTGGCATTAAAACTTTATGTGAGTTTAACTATATATATATATTTTTAAATATTTTAATGATATGTAATTTTTAGCTTTAAATAAAATGCCAATTATTGGTGAGATGTAACTTTTTAAATATTCAATATGTTTTTTCCAACTTAAATTTTCATCAATGTATAAACCTAAAAATTTAATTGTACTAGTAGGTATATTTAATTAAATGATTATTAAAAGACAGTGAAGAAATATTATTATTTTTGATTTTGATTTACTTATAAACATAAAAGATGATTTATTAAAATTTAATGATAATTTATTAATTTCAAGCCATTTACATATTATATTTAGATCGTGGTTAATGTTATTATGAATTTGAGCATAGTCTTCATGAAAATATACAATAGTAGTATCATCGGCACACAATTTTATTTTACCTTTTAAATTTAATTTTGCTATAGAATTAATGTAGATTAAAAAAAAAGTAGGTCCTAAGGTTGATCCTTGCGGAACACCACAAGTTATGTTTTTTGTGAAATTTTAACATTTTCAATTTGAACAAACTGCTTTCTATTACTTTCTATTAATTTACGGACTTGTGTTTTATTTCACATCAATGATAAAATTCTAAATGCCATACTTACCACTTATGTAGGGTGATTCGCATAATGTAACAAAATCTATAACGTTATGTTCCATTTCTAAGACGGTCGTCGTTTTACTATGTACAACTGTAATACTGGGTGTTCTACTAGCTTGGTCATAAGGCATTCCACCGGAAAATATCACATATGCTTCTCTAAAACCAACAGAATGGCAAATTAATAAATATATTTTTAGGCGCTTAAGTAGATAATAAAAAAATTAAAATTAAATTTACTTCATTTATTTATTCATTTGTAACTGCCATTAACAGATATCTGCAATTATAGTATCCACGACTGTGGATATACTATTACTAGACATACACGAATTAAGATACTATTTTATAGATGACGCGCTGAGTAATGATTTCTGAAATTTATTTAACATCTATGTCAATATGCGTACACGTTTAACAGGGTTACCCATTTGATAAATTACCGAGCTTTTAAAAAGATGCATCCTGGGAAAATCCAAATAGAACACTTTTTAGATTTAGTGTTGACTCGATTTATTAAAATAGGAAGCTGGCTTAACAGCTCCTTTCAATTCAATTTCAATTTATTCATCCAAAAAATAACAATTAACAAATATAATTTACTAATAAAAATCACCACAGTCTTAATAAAGTACAAATATTAATTATTGCACCTAGATCAGATATGTGCAAAAAATCGTAAAATGTTTCTATATTTTAATTGGATTTGGGCAAAAAGTCAAAAGCTGAACAATTCCATGTCCAATTCGACTGAAGAAGACAAGAAAGTAAAAATGTTGCACCTTATAAGAGCAGTTCGAGGAATGGCTTACTCATTTGAGCAAACTTTTTATAATTACCAATATTTTTTAAGTTTGTTGGCATAGAGTTATATTAATTATATTTTTGGAGCTAGACTTTTTGTAAATCTTCAGTTACCATCGCTTCTGTAAAATGGAACAACCAAATCCTGATTGGTAATTTGTTTAGTTTGATCTGTGTGAAGCACTTTTATTTGTAAGATTTATTATTATGTAAGAATAGGCAGCTGTTGTAAAAGTATAGCATTCTAATATTTAGTATATTTACATTATAGACTTAAACAGTACGATAACGTCTTTCATTTTGCATTATAACCTTTAATTTGTAGTTTTGTACAACACCAGGAGGCTCTAAGGCATTAGTATACAGACCACCCCATAAAATTATAGCATATTGTAATATAGGTTTAACTAGTGCTTTATATATTTTTAGAATGAGCTTCTGATCCATAAATTTTCTTAGTTCATAAAATTTGTACACAAGTCGCCTTGTTTTCGCACACAAATTGTAAACCTGATTTGTCCACTTAAAATTTTTGTTAAACTATAATGCCTAGATACTTGATGTTGTTAACTTCGCTAATTTTGAATTCTGTTCTTGGTAGCTGCAGAGAACCGAGATCAGTATTTACATTAGTAAGAGAGAACGCAATATATTTTGACTTATCTACGTTAAGAGTTAGCTCATTGAAATCCAGCCAATCTTTCACCATGCAGACACTAAGTTCAGTCCTCGCTTTCACCCCCTGCCAAGTGTCATTATTGAAGATAAGTACTGTATTATCGGCGTATGATATTATTACTCCCTGGATGTTTTTTTTTAGCAGGGAATTAATGTAGACAATAAAAAGAAGGGGTCCGAGAACTGTCCTCTGCGGAATGCCTAGTTGTATCCTCTGACATTCACTAAATTGGTTTTTATCCTTAAATAACTTATAGTGTTTCTTTCGTCTTTTTTCCAAGGATATAGTGTGCCAAAATCACCCAATAAATATACTCGATCACAGCCTCTATTTGCATACGAACCATATTTCTTTAAATACATATATTTTAGGAATTATTTTTGTACACCTTCGATAAAATTAACCCAAAAATTATAGTAAGGCACCATATATTATTACCATATTCTAACTAACTACCTAACGTTGGCAACACCAACGTGTCGAATAATCGAAAATAAACATCGGTATCAAATTTCTTAGTACCTATTTCTAATTATAAAACCCATTATTCTTTGCCTCCTGTATCTTAGTTATTACATATCCAGTAAATAACATTTTAGTGTTAAATATAACACTCCAATCACGCTGATTATCTATTCTTGTCAAATTTTTATCACTAATGGTGTAATTAGGTACTATTAATAATACTGTGACTTAGAGAGAAAGGCATATAAGAACATTTATTCCCGTTAAGGGCAGGGCCGATCCTAGCAGGTGTGCAGCGCGTGCACCGCACGCGGGCGGCCCAAACAAGGGGCGGCCGAAGATAGTTCTGTCAATCAAGCAAAACTTTTTACGAATTTCTCGAAATAAAAATAAAGTGATATTTATCAAACTATAAAAGATAACTTTAAATTAACGTCGAAGAAGAAAACAATATTTTTGTGAATTATTTCAAATGGATTTATTCATTAAAGATTTTCAATCAAACCAGCCAGCACCAATGGTGAAATTTCTAGTTTTTTTGATGTGGTACAAGAGGTATATAATTACTTTTCTGCGTCCCCATATCGATGGGATTTACTCAAAAAACACGTGAAAACTCTTACTTTAAAACCGTTAAGTGAAACAAGATGGGAAAGTCGTATCAATGCTATTAGACCTCTAAAATTAGAGCTAAAAAACATTATTACCGCATTAAAGGCATTAATTGAAGATACCACCAGAGACACGAAAACAAAAATGGGTGCTAAATCAGTAATTAAAAGTCTTGAAACATTTAAGTTTTTGTGTTCAATTTTAATTTGGCATGATTTATTATCAAGAATTGATGTATTGAGTAAAATGCTTCAAAATCCTAAATTAAACATCGCGGAATGCATTAAAGGCTTAGATAATCTTAAAAAATATTTAGTTTCCCAAAGATCTGACGATAATTTTAAAATATTTGTCGATTCAGCAACAACACTAAACTTGCTAGAGATTTAGGTATTGATCCCGAATTTCCCATCTCGAAGCTCAGAAAAAAAGTTAGTTTATTTGATTACGAGGGCAGTGATGAACCAGTTTTAAATCCCTTTCTGCAATTCAAGATTGCTTTTTATTTTGCAGTTCTTGATTACGCGATCTCTTCGATAAATGAAAGATTTACCTTATTATCTGAGTGCTATTCAATATTCTGCTTTCTGTACGAGTTTCACACCATTTCTAATGATGACCTCATGAAAGCCTGCATGGACTTAGATAATAAGTTACAGGTACAGGAGAAAGGAACTATTGTAAAAGACATAGACGGTATACAACTCTTTAATGAAATAATTTCATTTAGAGATATTTTTCCAGGTAAAAAACAGCCAATTAAGATATTAGAAATTTTAGTCAAAAATGATCTCATTCCCTGTTTTCCAAATTTTGCTCTAGCAATAAGGATTTTTTTAACCTTACCTATTTCTGCGGCTTCAGGTGAAAGAAGTTTCAATAAATTAAAAATTATTAAAAATTAATTGAGAAATAATATGACACAAGAAAGACTTTCAGATTTGGCCATCATCTCTATTGAATCCGAAATCTCTGAAAAAATTGATCTCACCGCAATTATTGACAAATTTGCTTCTCAGAAAGTCAGAAAAATTATTTTATAGTTAATTATTAGGTAGTCTTCGAGAAAGGACTGATTTATATACTTTTCGTTTCGCGAGATTTATGCTTTAGTACTTTTTGTTATTTTATATTTTCTGGTCAATACTGTTGTTTTACATTTCTAATTATAAAATGTCTATTTTTGTTTCAAAAGTAATATTTTTGTTGGTTTATTATTTTGTTAAAGTAAAAAGAAAAAAAGGTGTCGCTAATATAACATATTAGCTGGCCCAAAAATAAAGTCTCCCGTAAAATTTTATTTGTAGTTTGCATTTTTATTAATGTTTAACTTTTTACTCTTATGTACATGTAGATGAGTTTATAACGTCAACGTTAAGTATTACTCAAAATAGGAAAAATTCTTTAGAGGGGCGGCATGATAGGTCTTTGCACGCGGGCGGCCGACACCCTAGGATCGGCCCTGGTTAAGGGTAAAACCATTTACATTACACCAATCAGGCACACACGCGGATCATTCTGTAACTTGTCACAATCATTCGTGATATCAATCTGCAAATACAACTTAAAGTCATCTGCAAACAATAAACATCAACAATGGCATTCATGGCTTAATTTAGTTTTTTTTGATTTGTTACAGAAAACTTACCCTGATTTATTTGTTTTCCACTCAACCTTGTTTATAGGTTTACACTGTTCAGGTTTCCCATCCTTATTTAATTTGGCTAAAAATGATAAAATAATTATAACCTATAATGTGTCACAAATTTATTTAATAAGAATAAAAGCAAGCAAATTATATGTCACATAACGATGATGTTATTACTTTCACTTCCTCTTCTTTATAAAATAGTAGTTTATGGGATACAGTGAAACAAAGATGAACTTGTAAATTTCCACTATATTAACAAGAAAAATTACATGTTTCGCTAACACTGTAGCTTCGTCAAATGACAATGATTTAATAAAACGTGAAAATAAATAGGGGGTTGAATAAAATTAAATTATTGAAGATGTAAATAAAACAGTGAAAGGGTTACAATAGCGGGAAAATTCAACAGAGGGTTTGAAAATTAATTAAAGAAGGTACGTACAATATGGGTAATTTACAAAATCTTAAGTAGGGGAAAGCCACCAACAGTGGCCATGGCAGGTACAGTGGCCGCCAGTGAATATTCTCTTACAAAACGTACACCGCTAGCGCCCTCTCTTGTATCCGTGCTTAAGTATGTTTCCAGCACGTGGCGCGCCGAATAATTTCAGTTAAATGGCCGGCTTCGTCGTAATAATCGCGACATTGAAATTCGGTGTGGAAAGTTTTTTATTAGAGTGACTATTCGTTGTAATCATTCAAAGCTGGTAAGTGTTTCAGTCACTTTATTGCATGCTTCTTAAGGATGTGCTATTGCAGTACGAAGTTCAGTGGTAACAGGCTAAAGAATCTGAATTGTTTTTCTGTTAGGTTAGGTTTTATTTTTTATGTTCCCTTTCTTACAGTGGCCACCTTAACGGAGGGTACATTGGCCACTACTCTCATATATTATAAAGGGGTGGCCACTGTTCCTTACATTATTTGAATAAATTTTTTTGCATTTATATGATTCATGTTTCTTTTGTTTTTCGATGTGTATACTTATTTCCTAATTAAAGGATTTTGTATGAAGTCTTATTATTATTATTACCAACTTAAAAACAGTCTTTAGTATGCTTTTCAGAGAAACCACTGTACCACTATGTGGTTCGGTACAGTGGCCATAGTGGTATATGTTTTTAAAAAAATATTGTGGAAAAGATCCTATAATTTTTAAAATTAAATAGTCATATTTGTACAGCCTTATCGTATATGTAGTCAAAAATAATGGAAAAAGCACAAATTTCTTAAACGTTTTTGAAATACGTGGAAATAAAAAAAAGGATGGCCACTGTTGGTGGCTCTCCCCTACCTATATGGTTAACAAAATAAATTTAACAAAGGTGAATTATTTAGATCTAATTGATAATTAAGTAACAGGTCCGTATTTTTAAGTTAATTTTTTTCCATAGATTCTAACAAACTTAGCTTTTAGCCTTTATTTTCTGTATGTAAGATTTTAAAGGAAGGATCGAAATTATATTGAAAATTTCATAAATCTATTTTCAACCAATTAGAAGGCTCCTGTTTGTTTGCGTTGCTTATAGCGACGGGAGACTATCACGAAAATTTCACACCTATACTTTTTAACCAATAAGATACCTTAATTATGACTAGTTACCATGGCAACTAAAAGAATTTCCGGAAATTTTTTCGAGGCGCCACGATATTTAAGTGGAAATTTTTTGACATTTACAACATTTACCAATATAAACCTCATCTGTCAAAAGCATGGCCGCCTATATTATTATCACGGCCACCTACTGTAACAAACCATGTTAATATTATATTTTTTAAATTAGAAGTGTTATGGATTACTTTAACAATAAATACATTTCTACCACCTTTAGTAACCTAAAATTATGAAAGGGCGACAGACTGAACTAACGCCCATCTGAGTTTTAGTATTTGGTGTAACTAAAGTTGGTAATTTTTTTTTTATTTAACGAAATATGGTGGATATACCTATATGATTTTTTTGACAAGCAGTGAAATGAGTTTAAAATGTCAAGTTTGATTAATAATTTTTTTTCCAAATTATGGTGTGAAGTGGTGTGAAATTTTCTTACCGAATCCCACGCGAGCTTAAATTATTCCTGGAAATAATTTAAGCTCTTGTGATATTATAAGTGAAAATTTCATAAATTTATTTTCAACCAATTAGAAAAGTCCTTTTTGTTTGCGTTGCTTATAGCGACAGGAGACTATCGCGATAGTCTATAGCCTATTAACCTAATAAAATTAATACGTGATAATTTTTCTGTCAAAAATGAAGTGCTTTATTTTTTATGGCAAACGTCACTCAGAATAAAATCAAAATACATTTTGTTGCTAACTTATAATTTTTATTGAGAATAGGTCGTAGGTCTCATCATCTCATCATATTAAAAGAAACTCCATGAAATTTAATTTATGAAATTTTCTTACCGAATCTCCCACGCAGCAGAATTAATCCCGATAATTTTTTTCTCGGTTTCACTCATTTTTTTGTTGATAGAAAATTTTCCTCGTCTTCGACTCGAAATAATTTTCTATCAACAATACCATTCGTGACCTTGAAAAAAACTATCGGTAATAATTCTGCTGCTAGGGAGATTATAAGTGATAATCAAGTAAATGGTTAGCATAGTTTGAGTCTATTTTGCTTTTTAGAAAACTGTTATAATGTTTCTGTATTTTTTTGTTAAAATGTCTAACCGTTTGGCCAATGTATGTTTTATTACAATCTTTGCATTTTTAAATACTGCTAAATGTTGGGTTCTTGCACACTTAGTGGACCATAATAATTTATCCTAATGGTAAGTTAGCTCTCCAGAAGTTTAGCAAAGTCGCGTCGCATATAAACTGTTTTATAGCTGTCGCCAAGTTCTTGTACATGTATTGGTCATGTGTAAAGTTTTCAAATGTAGGTAAGCCACATTGTATGTTGTATGTTGCAAGATTTGATGGTCTAATTTTCTCACTTACCATGAGGTTGCGAAATATGAACGTATTTCTGATTGTTTCTAATATTCCACGTGGTCAGGGTACCGTCTGTGTGCGAGCACATGAACTGCTTACCCTCGTAGTGCCACGACATCGACCTTAATTCGCTGGTCAGCCATCTCATATCAGAAACTTTATTTCTTAAATCCCATAACACTATTTGGCCACTTTCATAACCTATTAATAACTAAAACCAAAAAAAATTAATAACTAGACACTCTAGAAAAGAATTTTAAAAATAATTCTATCCTACATACAAGGTTCTCGTAAAGTTGTAGGTATAAACACCTACCCTGGTACTGACGAGAACAAAACGGTAGAGTAAGAACTCAAAAGTTATTCAGAATCTTCATTAAATTGAAATAATGCCATCTTTGATACATGCTCACAATAAAGATTTTTGAGAAAATCCCGTTTTTTGTTTGGCCACTATAGTTACGTCCCCCAGCGGCCAATCTAGAACTTAAACAAAATTTCCAGCAATTTATTTTAATAACTTTTGTATAATTTATCCAAACTCAGTTTGATGACATAAAAAAGCGTTTAACAGGCTTCAAAGAGACCGACCTCACAACCAGGGTTGTCAATCTATTTTTTTTAATTCTTTAAGTTATTTTTATTAAAAATGTTCTTTTTATATCAGTATTTAATTGATAGTGAGTAACTCTCTTTAAAAGCTAGTTTACAAATATACTTTAAACTAAGAAGTTTTGAGTGTGAAAGAAAGAAGAAAATTAATATTATTATAGGTTTTTTAGTCCTTAAGAAATATTATTTAGAAAAAAAGAATTAAAATTAAAACAAAAAGGGGTTTCATTGTTAAAAAACAACTAATTAACAAACAATTGTTTCTCGTATACCTACTTACATATTATATTAACAAACCCGAAAATTTGGTAGAACTGGCAATCGTGCATAATTTATGCACGACTCGAACAATGTCTCCCAATCTGTGAATGATACTAAGACAAACGCAATTGGAAATTTAAATGTTCTAGACAAGAAAGGCGGACTATTTTCAGCGAATCACGATATCTCTTATCTACCTGCTAAAAGATAATTGAGCAATCATCACTGTCATGTCAGTTATTAATAGTTTCTTAAGGAAAAGGACAGTGGAGTAGGTGGTTTAACATATTTGCTATAATTTACGTATTTAATTTTGGTTTATAACTGTGGTTTTGGACAGATGCGTTTTTACTAGGTACATTTTATTATCAACAATGGCTTTTTAGCGATCAGTTTAAACAGCAGATCAAGGTGAATTATATTGGTGCCAACATGCTCGGTGGAGTCGGCCTTCGAGAGCGCAACAAGCCCGGAATTGAGAAATAAAGATTGAAATATGTTCAATGTCAACGTATTATTTTAATTTTAAGCGCAGCTGTTCTTTCGAATTCAAATTCAAATTCAAATTGTTTATTAATGTCAAATATACATAATGTATTTACACACGTCAATAAATGTAAAATAATTTGAAAAGTACAAGAGTACGACAAATAAATGTACAAAACAAGAAGACTAAAGTTACGTTACAAAAACAGAATTTTTATATATAAAGATGGCAGATTGAAACTACACAACAATTTAAAAGTTTATAATTAAAAACCAGTAAAGTCGTATTCAAAATACTCCTCCACACTATAAAAACCCTCACTGAGAAGAAAGTTTTTAACAGTCCGACCGAAAACAAGGGGGGTCATTCCCTGAACATGATGAGGCAACTTATTGAAGAGACGAACTCCAAGGAAGCCAGGGCCATCCTGACATCTCCGAAGCCGTCTGTATGCGGGTACTAAATGCTCTCGGTTGCGCGTCTGATAGGAATGGACATCCTCGTGTCGGTTAAATTTATGCAAGTTCCCTCTAACAAACAATAGACAGTCCAGAATGAATTGTGACGGTAAGGTCAGAATCCCTAGGGATATAAACGCATGCCTACAATCCTCCCGATATGATAAATTTGAAATTATTCTTACCGCACGCCTTTGGACACGAAATACATCCATAGCACCGGCACAGTGGCCCCAAACCAAAATTGCATAAGATATGTGGGAATGAAAAAGAGCAAAGTAGGCCTGCTTTAAGACGGGTTGAGACACACTGTCCGATAGTCTACGAAGCAAAAAGGAATTGGAACTCAGTTTAGAAACCAGGGAGGACGCATGATGATTCCATAATAATCTGGAATCCAAATTCACACCTAAGAACCTGACAACATCATTCTCACTAGGAAGCCATCTCATCGAGAATACCATTCTTTGGGTTTTACTGATGTTCAAAAACAGCCCGTTAGCCATAAACCAGCTTTCAGCTCTACTTAGCGCAACGCGCGATGCCTCTACAGAATCATCATAATCCTGGCCCGTGCAGGAAATGTTTGTGTCATCCGCAAAGATGGTGTAGTGGCTGGTGCGATCAGCTTGAGGTAGATCATTTATATATATAAGGAACAAAAGAGGACCTAAGATTGATCCCTGTGGCACACCAACCACCACTTCCCTCTCCGCAGAGTCCACCCCACCAGTCCTCACAACCTGAGGCCGATTCGACAAGTAACTGGATATGACTTCGATACTCTTATCGGAAAAGTTATACTTCCTCAGCTTCCTCAGCAGAAGCTCACGCGAGACGCAATCAAAAGCCTTGCTGAGGTCACAAAAGGTACTCGACAAGTAGGCCCCATTTTCGAAAGAATCCTGTATATGAGAAATCAAGTCTAAGATAGCCGATGTTGTGCTAAGTCCCTTTCTGAAACCGAACTGACTCTCTGTAAACAATTTCTCTTGTTGGAAAAAATGCAATATGCGTATTGATAGAAATCTCTCAAAAATTTTTGATAATATTGGCAGGAGTGATATCGGTCTATAATTTGAGGGATCACTAGTATCTCCCTTCTTAAATACAGGAACAACAACCGCCCTCTTGAGTGCTGATGGAAAGCATCCTTCCCTAAGACATTGATTGATTAATTTTGTCAAAGGGATTATTATCAGTTCTTTAATGCTCTTGATAATTTCCACCGTAAAGCCAAAGCAATCTTTACTTTTTTTGTTTTTGAGACCATTTAATATATCCCTAACCTCATTGTAAGTGGCCTCCTGAAAATTGAAGATGTTTTTAGGTATATCTGTTATGAAGGAGAGGGGATCAACGTCTGGAACGCCAATTTGTGCCTGTAGCTCAAGTGCAATATTAATAAAAAAGTAATTTAGTTGATCAGGTGGAATATCTGGCGTTTCAGATTTCTTACCTGGCCCGTTGCGATGATCATTGATAATGTTCCACATACATTTTACAGGATTTGAGGCACTTCTAATGAGGTTATCATTAGCCTGAATTTTTGCAGCCTTAATGGCATTTTGATAAACTTTTCTATAGGCAGCGAGTTGTTGTTTTGTATGTGTTGAAGGATATTGGTTATCAAGCTCTCTTAAAAAGTGTAAAACCTCTCTCATTGACTTTAAATCATCGTTAAACCAGTTTACAACACGATTTTGATTTTTACGATTTATAAATGATTTTTCGGGAAACGAGTGCTCCAAGGCCTGCACGAGAACATTCAGAAACATAGAGAATTTTTCATCCACCGGCACCCGAGCTTGAGTGATAAAGCTCCAGTTGACCTCACTGACACACCGAAAAAACAATGCCTTTCCCATCTGTGTCACTGGTCGGCACACTACCCTTGTCCAGGAAGTATCCAGAATCTTATTAGGGATTGAAAACTCTACGAGTTGGCCAATATGGTCAGAGAAGGCAGTATCAAGTAATGACACACGACAATCCTGGCTTCCAAAGCTTGAGAAAACATTATCGAGACAGTTCCCATTTCGCGTTGGTTCCATGACCAGTTGGGAAAGGCCAAACGATTCAAGCACCCCACACAGCTCCAGGCATTCCCTTGTATTGGTATTAAAATGAACATTAAAATCACCAGCCATCAGGATATGCCCTTTACCAACAACAGTGCTCAGTGTCTTCTTAATGACGTCCATGAACACAATATTCGGCAGGTAATTAACGACATGAGTAGCGATGTATGGAAAAATTGCGAAGCTCGTGTTACTGTAGAAATGGAATATTCCTGTTTTATCGCCTATAGCACCAATAGTGATCCAACCTGAAAACGATTCTACTTCTGAAAATTATGATGATTTCATCAATTCAATTGTTACTGCATTTTAAATCAATAATGTTCGTTTACAACGTGTTACCTATTAAAATTGTTTTATTTATATTGTATTATCATTTAAAAAATTTGAAACAATATATACCCTATGCATTTTAAATATTTGGAGATACGACGCCTATGATCAGGAGTTTAATACTTTTTTATGTCATTATAACCTGAGAAACACTATAATAAATATTTTCTCCGCAGGCCGTCCGGTAAACGGTTTCCAAAATACAGTCGGCGTCCCTTTTTAGTTGTACACCCGGTACAAACAAGAAACGGCGCGACAGGTCTAAATAAATAAATCCTTAAAAAGTAAAACAATTATTGTTGCAAAGCCCGAATTTCTTGCATTAACACGTCGGATTACAAGCCAGACAGGGGTGAAATAATTAATTTTCGTCTCTCTTGTACCTATAATCACGGTAAAAGCCACACGTCTTACATTTGATTTACCGTAATTTCGTAATGGCGCTGGAAACCAGGAAAAAGCCATAAGACACATTAGTGGCGTTCTGAGATTAAAGAGACTTTTTTATCACTTACTTTTATTTGTACTTTACCGTTCCCTGGAGAGACACCGGAATTTAGCGGAAAATTTTATTTTATTTTATGTTTGATGTGGGTTTTAAAGCGGGTTTTTCTCATGATACCTTATTATCATTAGTATTTCTAAACTAGGATAGAAATAAAATAATTAAAACTAACTGTGGAGTACCCTTCATTTACCTTAATTAAAATAGATACTGAGAGCAATTTAAAATTAAATAATTTTCATTACCTCTATCCGCACATTTTGGGAAAACCAGACGGGTTTGTTCGGGTTTGTCGGGTTACAAATCCCCCGAATTTTATTCCATTATTTTGAAAAATAAAAAAGTTAGAGGGGCAAACCACCTTCCGTGGACACCCGGTATATCGCTGCGTGACGCAGTTCTCCTCGTCGTAGACTCCGCCCTAATGCGCAATATCATATATTGTTTTCTTTGTATCATGACCTGTATACAAGGCGCAAATGAAAATAGAACACCGGCACGATAAACCACTTCGATTATTTTTTATCTGTAATAAGGGATACTTACTTTACTAGGATCTAACGGGTTATCACTGAGATGAACTATTGATCCAGGATGAGTTTTCCTAGTTCTGAAAAAAAATTAACTTTGAAAAATGTTTATAACTTTGTTAATGTTGCCCTAACTATACTTTGAAATTATTTTTTGTAAAAACAGGCAAATTAGGTCGACCGCAGCGATGTAAATAAACTTTATTATTGTTATTAAGCCCAATAACATGGACGTAAAAAAGTAGAGTGGAAACTGGAAAAAGCAAAATAACTAAAATAAATGTTTCTCTTTTGGTCAGGGCGGCTCCTCGTGTAAAGCAGCTGAGGCCGAGCTTAACATGTAAAAATCATAATAAAGTCTGTTCAATGACCGCTGACTGTTACGTCGTACTCTCGATATTTGCGGTACGTCATAAATTAATTCAGCCCTGGCCTGAAGTGACATACTTAACTTCATAAAGAGGTCGGGACGCTTTGGCGGAGGCCAAGGTGGTTAGAGTGACTGGGGGAAGACTGTGTGGTAGGCAAAACGGATCGTCGTTGGATTTCTTGCCAGATTTCGGAACCCCCCTCAATTACTACTATCTACTACTACTACATTTCTAAAGTTCGGTGTATTTTTAATAGCTTGTATCACTATAACTTCACAATTTCACAAATCACACTGTAGCAGAAACGCGCTTCTACCTTCAACTTTATAAGACCGACTAACCAAAGATATGGGAGTTTGAAGATTTGTCACCAAAAATTGGCGCAAATACAAAAAAGTCTATGACAGCGTTCGTAATATTAATGTTTGCGGTAGTTGATCCAATGTACGGCAGCATTAATATTGGCGGGTAGTTTAAAGTTAATGGTCGAGTTCGTAAAATCAACGTTTAGTGTTCATTGAAACAATGAACACCGTTTATTAATTTTTAATGTTTGCTGTTCATGGATTTATCAAGAAAAATACATTGTTTTAAAGATGAGGAACATAGGTTCATAATCGTTAAACGTTAATTCAATGAATTTTTACATTGTATTAATAACAAAAATTATTAATTTTTGATGTTTTCAGTCTATTGGTTAATGTTGGCTCGTTCATTGTTTCAATAAACTAATTTATAGGTCTATGAACAGAAATCATTGTATCAATGATCGATTCATAATCTTCAAAAAATTGACGACCACCGTTTATTAATTTAACGTACAACATTTTTTCCTGTGTAACGTTTGGGTGGGATATGCTGCTTCACTATTATCCAGATCTTCATTGCAAATGGTGAAACCGGAATTTGTCTTTGTTCTAACCATGTAATAAGTAATCTTTGTGACCACTTGTATTGGGATTTTTTTCAATTAGCCCAGAATGATAGGTGTCGTTATATAAGCGACGATTCTTCCAAGTTTGGTAACAATTTCTCTTCAATGCATTTTTCAAAGTTTTCACTATTCATTGAACCATGATAATCGCCAGATTTGAGGCCAGACTTGAATATTAAACTTGCATTATTCACAAATCCATTTTCTGAATCAGCATGTAGAATAATATACCGTACACCCTCTGACAATTTTTTTAAACTGTATGAAGAGTATCGTCTTGCCAACTTCGCGTAAAAGTCCCTTTACTATATATCCAGATTTCATCCAGAAAAAAACATTTTAAGGAAAATTGAGAGTTGTCTTAAATTCTCCTAAAAATTTCACTCGATTTTGGGCTATATGGGGTTGATCTATTAAAAAACGCCTGTTTGATACAGTACATTTACGCTATTTAAATTTTAATTTTTTTAAAGAGTCCGCTAATAAACCAGTGGATATTTCAATATCATCAATGATTTTAAGGTTTAGTTGTATTAAGGGAATGGTAGGTAACGTGTTCACCTGCTCTATACATCCCATAAATACGCTCTTTTATGGTATGTTCATGAATTTCGTGAAGTTGTCGACCATGGAGTGACATGGCTACATTATTGCGATTCTTAAAATCTACATCCTTCTCTAACCCCTTTGTCTTAATTCGTTGGTTTGTTGAACACGAAACTCCGAAAGCACAGAAACTCTCTAAAACAGACAGGTATCTATAAAAACATTGCCATATTATTATATTTTTTAACTTTATTATTTATAAAAGATGATATAGTGTCCGCGAAAATAAATAAAAGAAAAAGAAAATATAGTGGCATATCAGACAAGTGTGTAACTATTTTTTATATTGGAATACACAGGGATCCAAATTCAATGGATACCCTGGGGCGGGTAGACCACGACGGCCGTTTCGTCCTTATTAGGACTCGACGGGCAGCCATAATCCAAGCAATTCCAAGAATAACGGAAAAATGCACTAAAAGCCTCCTTGCAAAACCAAGGCGGTCATCAGTGCACTGTAGCGCCATCCCACGGAATTCACTCCAATATAAAAGATAGTTACACTGGTAACAGTCCATCCATTGAACTTGGATCCCTGTGTATTCCAATATAAAAAATAGTTACACACTTGTCCGATATGCCACTATATTTTCTTTTTCTTTTATTTATTATTTATGTTCTCACAATTCCTGCTTTATTATATCTGCTTACTTCGTAAATTCGTTAAAGGGCAAAAGAGTCTTTCCGGCATCACTTTCTCTTTGAAAATAATCAAATAAGTAGTTTTAAATTAATGCTTGTTCTTTTTCACAATACCGTGACATTTTTGAAATAATGTTGATTAAAAATAATGTTACTGTCAAAAATGACAATTGAACTTTTTTGACTGGTAAAATTATATGACATTCAATATTGACGCAAATTTACTAACTCACCTAGTTCATGAATGTTGGAAATATAAAGCACTAGTCGTGACGTAACGGTCAGTGGTCAACAGCAAAGTGTTATTTTATTATTTTGCCTTTACCAAGGTCCTTAATTATTATTACTTATTATTTTTTGTTTTTTTTTCTAATAATAAGGAAATTATTTCGTGTTTTTTAGCTACTTCAAAGAAGTAGGTGGAAAGCGTTTTTTTTGTTGGATAAATACATAATATTATGTTTATTATTAATATTATTATTAGTTTTTGTACATTGTAAAATTTTAAAGTTTGCTAGTAATTTTTTTATGGTGTTAGTATGACTATTGACGATGACCCCTAGCTTTGTTCCTCCAAGCAATTGTCAACCGATTTTCAGTTTTTGTCCGCGCATGCGTGGTTGTTAATTGGTTGAAAATGCGCTAACGTTACAGTTTGGCTTCTGCGAACGCCGGATTTTTTGTCAGGGGTTTGGGATTTGGGATTTGTCGTGTGAGAAAGCTTTTAAAACACGTTGAAATTTATTCCTTTTTTTGGGCCTCACCTGTTTTAAGTACCACGAGCCGCCACTGGTTTTGAAAACTTTTATTAATAACGATGAAAATAGGAAAACTTACTTTTGGTTGCCAATATTTTATACTTACAGTTCAATTGTTTTATTCCAATTAATTACATATCCCGAGAGGGAAAAATTTTCTATTTGTACTACGTGAACGTTTCCTTTTTCTGTCCCTACATACAGCCATTTTGATTGGAGAGGTAGGTTCATACAGGTAATTCTGAAAAAAGAAACGAAAATTAATTATATGCATATAAGGCGTTTTTGACGCTTCACGTCTACTCAGAGAGAGAAAGAGAAGGAAATAAAATTCTTCTTTAAATTTAAGATGGTTGTCGATGCATAGGCAGAATATGATCAAAAATCTGGATTTGGCTATTGGGATTTGGAAATTGTTTTCCATTTTAAGGTTTTAATTTGGATATAGCCACTGGGCTAAATATCAATAGAACAAACAAAGCTTATAAAATTATACAGTATTGGGATACGGGGAAATACACACAAACTACTTCAAAGTTATTTAAGCTATCGTAAACAATTTGTTCAAATTGGGGAAAGAAAAAGTTCGGCAAAAGAAATAATACGTGGAGTTCCACAAGGATCAATATTGGGTCCGTTATTATTCTTAATTTACATTAATTCCGTTTCCAAATTGAACTTAAAGGGCAATATAAAGCTATTTGCAGATGATACAACAATTATTTATTTTGCTGAAACTCTTGCAGAAATATATTTTTATATTAATGATGATTTAAAAATACTTCTTTCTTGGCTTCAATCAAATAAACTTACGTTAAATTTTACAAAATCTTCTTTTATGTTTATAACTAAAAATAAAATAAATTCCATCCCTTAACTTTTAATAATGAAAATATTCAATATTCAAAAACGACAAAATTTTTAGGATTAGTTTGAGAAGAAAATTTAAATTGGAAATGCCATATCCAGTATATTATCAACTCTAAATCTCCTTTGGTATCTGTTTTGTACAGAGCTAGATATTTCATTCCTTTGAAATACTTAAAAAATATATATTTTTCATTAATATATTCAAAATTATAATACTTAGCTTCCAGTGGCGGATTCAGAAAAAATTGACAGGGGGGGGCACTTACTTGTTATCTTGGGGTGCACAAAAAGCCCGCTGCGGAAAAAACACGCCGCAGGCGAAATTTTTTTAAGACCACGCCCAAAGTTGGTCAATAATTTTTAGTAAGTATTTTAAAAATGTATGATTACCTACTTATTTTATTGAAAATAATAAAAAAAATTAAATAGAAAAAGGCCAATTTTTTTCATTAGCGGGTACATTGTTTAAAAGTAAAGTTCAATCTTCTGGTTTTATTTCCAGCAAACTTATCAATGACAATAAAGTCCCTAGATCTACACTTTGTGATCTGTGTCAAGTTAATTTCGGGTTTAGGTCTTCCCTCAATTTTAATTTCAATTTTTTGCTCAATACTTAATGAGCTAAAATTGTTTCTCAAATATTCCACATTCATAGCCGTTTTGGCATGTTTATTTTTATTAAAATAAGTCCTTACTACCCCAAAATAATACACTTTCTTTGTAAACAAAACCACAGATTACAGTTTTCTGTAACAAAACACAAATTCTAAAATCCTAAAATATATGCTTTTTATCTAACGTGCTTTTACGCCATCTTTTCGCTAATTATCAAACCACATTGAAAACCTGATTTTTAATATCCATTTCTAAATGCTGTAAAGTTTTGGCATCAAAAAAATATTTGGTTGTTACAGTACAATGCTTTGTCACTGTGTTTGAAATTTTGGGTGTTGCGCTTAGGTTGGTTCGTGCGAAATTATTATGACAGGGGGGGCACGTGCCCCTGTGCCCCCCTCTAAATCCGCCACTGTTAGCTTCTGCATGGGGATCTGCTTGTTTATCAAACTTAAAACCATTACAAAAATTGCAAAATAAAGTTATTGAATGTATACACAAATTACCACATTTAGAACCAACTGTTAATCTATATAGACCAAAAGGGTATTTACACATTTAAAACATTTATAAATTAAAAATTTGTATTCCAATTCAGTCTATTATTTTAAAAGAAAAAAATCAAACATAACACTTCAGGAGAATAAGACTTTACATGATCATAACACTAGACGTTGTATAAATTTACAATCTATACCAGTAAAAAGTAATTTCGAAAAAAAATCGCTTTTATATGACGGAATAATAAAATATAACAATCTTCCAAAAAATATCAGAAAAATTAAAAAATTGGCAACTTTTAAAAACAATTAAAGATATATTTACTAAATTAAATTATTTATACTATTTTTTTAAAATTTATTTTATTAATAAATGAAATTGGATTAACTTCCATTTTATTTTATTGTTATTTTTTTATGGTTATTATTTTCTATATTATGTTGTCACTTTCCATGTAATGAACTGTAAAAGTTAGTTTGGAACAAAGATATTTTGAAAGTTAAATCCCGAAAGAATAATTATTTTAAGATTTAATTAATGGGACGCATTTACTACTTACTTTTCTTTTTGGAACTTCAAACTTTGCACGATCTGCGGCACCTTTTGCCGAAAATTCCACAGGTGCATGGTGTCGTCCGCGGTTGTCGATATCAGGGCACCCTCGTTGACCAAGAACTGAAGGTGCAATACCGCCGCCGACCCCGGCGGCCCGTCCATGTCGTGTCGTACGTGCACGTCCACCCCTGGCTGGCCGAAGCTGAAAGTCTTTGTTAAGGAAATATTTATTTTATTTATTTATTTATTTATTTATTATCATCAACAATAACAATAACAAAAAGCCAGGAAATGAAGATGAAACAATATGCATATCATGGACATAAGCGTCTGTGTGAATGCACATTGGGTTCATCAATAAAAGTTTACAATATTTAACCTACAGCTTATAACATACGACACTAAAGAAAAAAACAAAAAAAACAAACAAAATAATAACACTTAATACCAAAAAAAGGTCAAAACAAGGAGTGGAAACAATGAAAAAAAGAAGAAAAATATAAATCTACTGTAGTTTAATGACGCTTTTAATGGTATTTGTATTCTCTCTAATCCATACTTGCAACTGCTTCTTAATGCTACTATATTTTTTAGTTTTAAATTGTTCCGGTAACATGTTAAATAATTTAGGTGCTATATAAGTAATACATCTTTGAGTTGCATTATAATGCGTGTTGGGTAATACAATGTTATGATTTGTATTAGCTCTTGTTTGAATGCCATGATTGATAAAATTTTGAAAGTTATTGGTGGAAATTGAAAATCTAAGGACACATTTAAAATATAATTGAGCAACAGTAAAAACGCCAGACTCCATGAATAATAGGTCAGATGGGAATTGCTTATGTTTAAACAAAATAACCTTTAATATATATTTCTGCACAATGGTAATGTTCTTCAAAGTGTCATTGTAAGCAGAACCCCAGCAGATAATGCCATAGCTCAAGCAAGATTCAGCTAAAGCTCTGTATACTTTTATGATTGTATTTCTATTTAGAACATTACGTAATTCGTAAAACTTAAAAATAAGTTTTTTTAATTTCTTTTTAACGTAATCAGCATGATGCTGCCATTTCAAGTGATTATCGAAATAAACACCTAAATATTTAATTTTATTTGCTGATTTGATGTTATCAGAACACGTACAGTAATTGCTCATACTACAGTCATTGGTGTGTACCCTAAGTACATGCCTGTTTGGTAACCCCCTCACATTCATTGAAAAACACATAAAGTTAGTTTTTTTAACATTCACTGTGAGCGAATTCATATCCATCCAAGCCCGAACACTGCACATTGCACTTTCAGCCTTCGAGAAGGTTTCGTCCCAACAAACCCCTTTACACAAAAGAACCGTGTCATCCGCAAAACATACCACTTTTACTTCAGGAATTACATGTGGGAGACTATTAATATAAATTAAGAACGTGTAACGAATAATTGCGTGAAAAAATATACATTTATAAAGAAATAAATAAATCTTTATTCAGAAGTTACATCAGTACCGTATTAATAAAATATAAAAAATGGACTATAATCCAACCTCTGAAAAGGCGAAGTTCATCCTTATCTATAGTAAAGGTTGATCTTACACTTAACCTTACTTAAGCCTAATGGAACTATGCACCGATGTAGCCAAATAAGTACCATTAACTAATTAAATAATCAAACAGTACATCAGTGCATGATCACGTAAAACCATTAAATAAAAATATAACAATAAATAACTTAATAAAGGAAGAAGTAAAGTAAAGAAAAATACATAAAACTATGATTTCCAAAGATAAAAATTATGCCCAAATAAATGAAGTTAGAAATAAAAAAAAAGGATGAAAATAATATTCCAATCAAAGAAATTAATAAAAATTTAAAATAAAAGGGTACATTCACATTCTCAACAAAATACTAACAAAAGGAGTTGGTATAAATCTATAGTTCCCCCATCAAAAACTTTTCATGAAATTTTGAAAATATTTTCCCGAATACAATTTAAATCTTTCCGCAACCAAATTGTAAATTGAAAAGGAAAGAAAAACACAAAGTCTTCCTCCACAAAATTTAATAGAATAAAAATTAGTTTAAAGGTTTCTACATGTTTCGAACGTAGAAAAGTTCATCATCAGGAGACAGAAAAATGATTATTTTATGCTGATGGTGTTAGCAAAAGAGAAAATTAGAATCTTAATGGAGCTTTTATGGACTTAAAAAATTTAAATGTAGAAGAAACATAATATGAAGAAAATCGATAATGCTCAAACCATACTGAGTATTTGAAAACGTTATTAAAGCCAACCGCTTTTGCCACATAATGTTTTTGGGGTACTGAGGATTAATGTTATTGTGATACTGTACTTTTATCCTCATGATCTCTTACAGACATACTTATGCTTGATAAGTTTTTTAAAGTTTAAATAATCTTCGACACCTTCTTAGAAGGGTTTTTTCTTTTTCCCCATTCTATTTGGTTGGTTTAGACCCTTTTTAATAACGTTTTCAAATACTCAGTATGGTTTGGCCATTATCAATTTTCTTCATATCATGTTTCTCCTACATTTAAATTTTTCAATGCCATAAAAGCTCCATTAAGGGTTCATACCATTTTCTCTTCTGCTAATACCATCAGCATAAAATAAATTTTTCTGTCTCCTGATGATGAACGTTTCTACGTTCGAAACATGTAGAGACCTTTAAACTAATTTGTATTCTAATAAATTTTGTGGAGTAAGACTTTTTAAGTATGGACTATTTTTTCAAATCAAGTTGTAAATTGCCGATACATTATAAGTAAAGCTTCTTCGAAATAAGGTAGTTTTGTGACGTGGTGGTGTTATCGTTCCTTTGTGTGATATGTACATCAGCTCTAAATACAATCTTCCCGTACAGATTAGAAGGTATTTTTGTCGCAATTAGCCTATGGTAAAAAGGGCGTGCATGTATTACTTTTAAAAACCATCCATTCGACATAAGAGCTCACGCTTAAGACAAATCTTTCTAAATTGGTAGAAATAAAAGTCTGTGAAACCCACAAACAGAACAAATGTACTAAATAGTAAAAAGAAATTTTTGTTAAGATCTCTACATTCTAGTGAAGGATTAAAGTAAGGACATGTGAGAGAAAATCATCTTCAGTGATAGTAAAATATATGGTGGAATTTTTAACTGGAATAAATTCAGTATCAGAAAGCCTCTTTATTTGCTGAAAAACACAGAACTACGATGGCATTTATTTTTAGTTTGGCATAGTTTTTTTTTGAATTTTCATGAAATTTACCCTCCTCTCTTTATGGGGTCGAAACCGCCCCCCAACTTTTTTTGTCAAATATAAAGGTATGTATTATAATAGCTCGTCGGAAAGGCCACTATTTACTTTTACATTTCAGTAATGTGTACGCAATTTTTTATTGTCAAAATTGTTGGAAATGTTGCCTATTTTTTTTTGACAAACCCATAATCTAAAGTAAAATTCATTCTTGACATTATGTACCATATCCGGGGCTATTTGGCGAATTTTGTGTATAAGTCGTTGCCTAAGTTCCTTTAAATTTTCTGGTTTTGTTACGCAATTTTTGTTTTTTAGGTGACCCCAAAGAAAATAATCGAGAGGATTAAGGTCCGGCGATCGTGGCGGCCATTCAGCGGTACTCCTTCTTTCTATCCAGCGATTTGTAAAAACTTTACTTAAATATTGTCGAACATTTATGGCGTAATGAGGCAGAGCACCTCCTGCTGTAACCGTATTCGATCATCATGAAGATCTGCTTCTGCATGGTGAGGAAATAAAGCAGTCCAAGCAGGAATAAGTTTTTGCAAAAAATCCAGAAGTTACCAAGGAATATTGGCCTAATGATGCGGTCGCCAATTATGTCTGCCCAAACATTAAGTTTTTGCGGAAGCTGGGTGTGTGTTTTTCGCATCCAATAAGGATTTTCTCTGGACCAATATCGACAGTTCTGTTTATTGACTTTAACATTTAGTACAAAAGTACTCATCTGTAAAAACGATCCATTCCAAATCTACTAAATGCTGATCAAGTGTACTCATCATCACTTCACAAGACGGTGGTCCGGATCATGTTCCAGTAACTCTTGTACCATTAACATTTTATAAGGACGCTTTTAACATGATTTCGTACGTATGTTATGTTATTTTTTCTTGCAAGTTGCCGAACTGGAGTATTAGGATTTTTTTGATGATGGTGGTGGTGGGAAATTGGTGGTAGATCGGGATGTGTCCATAAAATAAAGCTGCAACTTCTGCTTGAGTACGCGATCTATCGCCAAAGCCAATCATCTTAAAATTTCGATTTCGTGTGATTCAGTTAAATAACCCAGTTTAGTATTGCAAAAACACTTCTTATTATAAAGTAGTGGTTTAAACAGCACAAAATACTACAATAGATAAGTATTCACTTCTTCTAAACTGGAAATAAGGTGACCATTGGAATGTGGCATTAAGTAAACAAATAATCTTATAAATATGATGTTTCCTTTCTTTTAAACAGCCTGCGCTGGCGAAACCCAAATTGTATAGTATCAATTGTTGCCAAAATAGCCAGTTTATATATGCATATAAAAGTAAATGGTGGGTCGTATTCCCTTTTTATGCCATTTCAAACGAGCACAATACATTCCTTTATATTGAAAAAAAAAGTTGGAGGCGGTTTTTACCCCAAAAGAGGGGTAAATTTCATGACGACACGAAAAAGGTATGTCAAACTAAAAAAAATGCATGCAATGTATTTTTTCACCAAATAAAAAGGCTTCATAATACTGAATTTATTCGATTTAAAAGTCCACCCTGTATTTAGTGCGGAAATAAGGTTGATGACAGAATGAAAGATGAAAAAATATAGTTTGTACAAATTAATAAATGGGCAACATCATAAATTAAATATGTAATATGACAGGGTAATATTGAATAGTCATTGAAGACTGGTTGCAGTTTATATAAAAAAAAAATAAGCAATACTATTGGTAACAGGGTTCTGATCCGTAGAATCTTATTGGTTAAACAGTTTAGGAAGTTAGTTAAGCTTATAAACGACAAAATTTAGATGAATATTAAGTAGCAGCTTATCTACAATATTCATGTTCGTATACGTAGGCATTCATATGAATGTAATTTATGTTTAAAAAGTTATATAAACTCGTGAATAAGCAAAACAACATTTTAGCTTAGCAGAAAGCGAACATTTATGCGAATTAAACTTGCGTACTTTAAAATTCATTGGAGCATACACAAATGGTCTATTCAAGTTTAACTTTGACTTCTGTTTTGGTCAAACATTTAAACCGTTCTGTGTTTATCACCGCATGCAAGATAAACTCCCGCGGCGATGACAAAATTGTCTAAACGTTGGAAAGACATCCGAAAGTTAGCAAAGGTAATAATTATAAATTTAAGATGAAAATACAACGTCACAAAGTCACCTCCAATTTGGTAAATTACAAAATGTAAGTAAGGCGTTGAAAAGCGAATAGAAATAGGACATCCACTTTACCGAGCGGTTAAAGAACACGTTTAGTACCGTGCGAACAAAAATTATTTGCATCAAGAGGGCTTGGATTAAAAAACGTAGAGCTTGGTTTAGATCACAATGATATGGGGACGATATATATATATATATATACAAATGGATTCAAAATATTGTCTCTATACCGCTGTGCTGTAACTGTGTCATGGAAAAAAATAGGATCAACAATTCTTCTTCGGGAAACAGACACCAATTTTTTGAGGGTGCAATGTGGACATTACAAAAAAAATGGGGATTTTTACTACTTCACATGCGTGTATTCTGAGAATTCACATAACCGGAGAGGTGGAACCAGGCTTCATCCGAAAAAAAGTCAGGTATAATAAATCATTTCTTTCCAATAAATTTTGGGTAAACCATTGAGAGTAATTCCTGCGTCTTTCAAAATCTGCGGCTTGTATTTCTTGGAATACTTGCACTTTATAAAAAAAATAATTTAGCTGCTTTTTAAGACTAGTCCTGCATGTTCCATAAGATCTTCCCACTTCTTGGGACATGCGTCTTATACAATTTGTTGGCGTATTTTGCATTATTTCACGAACGTTTGCAACAAGTTCTTCTGTTCTTACAGATGGTGTTCCTGCTCCTTTTTTGTGTTGTATAGAACCTGTTTCCCTAAATACAGCCACGGTTCTTTTCAGGCAATGATAAAAATCCCCAGCAATAAAAGCAACGTGAGGAAAATGTACGTGAAAATCGTCCATGCACAAACCCGGATTGTATTGCCAGTCACCATTATTTACTCTAACCCCGTTTCGAAAATACGCTTTAACCATGAATGTTTTGTGCTGTTCCGTAAAGCCCATTGTGTGAATTGTTCAAGAAATTGGAAAAATTAGCGATGAATCAAATTACTTGTAACGACTGTCAAAGATGACGGAATAACTGATTGATTGTTAATACAGGTAGTTACTGACACCCAACAGGTATTAAGCTTTACGGCTAAGCATTACGTCCTTAGATGCAAGGCCCTCTTTGATGCAAATAATTTTTGCTCGCACGGTACCTCAGCGGTTAGTACCACGTCAAAGCGAATATGGGTGACCGCTTGGAAACATCGTTCTTCCATCAGTAATAATAACAAATAAAGATCTGTATTTTTTGTTTTATTTTTATGAACAAAGCTGGAAGCATTTAATTGGAAGAGAGGGAAATTAAGTGTAGTAGTTTTATTCATAAAAATTATACGGGTATAAAGGACTTACTTTGGGTATAGTCAAATTTGCCATTTATGGCAACTCTGGTCAATTTTACGTTAAGATGTTGGCAACAGAGACCGGAATGGTCTAGCCCTTTTATCTAAGCGTTCACCATATTTTAAACTTGTCAAGGGGTCTTAATTTTTTATTAGCATTATGGCGCAAAAATGCAGCGCTAATTTTATTTACAAATTAAAACATTGAATTCCACTTGCGATAATTTCAAAGGCATAGCGTTATTCATTGGTAACAATACAAACATTACTAAACTTGCCAACAGAAAACGCTATGAACAACCCTGATAACATACAAAAGTTTCGCCGCACAAATATGATAGCTATTTGACAAGGTCAATCATAATATTCTTATTGCAAAGCTTGCCGACCTCGGTATACAGGGTGATCTCCTTCGCTGGTTTTCATCCTATCTTTTTGGCAGAACTCAGAGGATTACTATTTGTAACTTTTTATCCAGACCTATACTGGTCACTTCGAGGGTACCTCAAGGTTCCCATCTGGGACCCCTGCTTTTCTCACTATATATTAACGATATTTATAAATGTTTCATCTATTCGTATTTTCTTCTCTACGCCGACGATCTAAAAAAATATTATGCAGTTTGCTCTGTGGAGGACTGTAAGCGCTTGCAAGAGGACCTCAACAGGGTCGCTATGTTTTGTAAAAAAAATAAACTTTTCTTAAACTATAAAAAATGTTTCAATATCTCCTTTACTAAAAATATTAGTGTTATTATGTTTGACTATTACTTAAATGGTGAACCGTTGAATCGAGTGGCGCAAATCAAAGATCTTGGTGTATTTTTTGACTATAAGCTTACATTTAACCCGCACATAGACTATATTTTAGATCTGTGAAAGCAATAAAGTCAATTTATTTTGCATATGTTTATAGTAGATTAAATTTCGCTAGTGTTGTATGGAATCCTTATTATGAAAAAAATAAAGTTAGACTTGAACGTTTGCAAGGTAAATTTTTAAGATTTTTAAGTTGGAGAGTTAATGGGGTGTACAATGTACCTAGTATTTCTGTTGTAAGAGAACAATTTGGATTTGCAACTCTGGAAACCCGAAGAATACAATCAGATTTAGTTTTTGTTTATAAATTGATGAATAATCTGTACAACGCGTCTCATCTTCTCCAACAGTTTTCTCTGCATGTACCTTCTAGAACCACTAGACAGCAGTTTTATTTTCATTTGACCCAAACAAATACTAATCTAGGCGTAAACGCCCCCATATTTAGACTAAGTTTTTTCTATGTATTGTCAAGACATTGATCTGTTCTCTACTTCACTACTACTGTTCAAGAAATACCTTAAGCGTACTTTAGTATAATTTAAAACTTTAGGTTATAATTTATTAAGATCTAGTGCAATTGAATACATTATAGATAAATAGTTTTATGAAGAACTCTAGTAAACAGTGGATACTGTTTTTGGGTAGTTCTACCTGTTTGTATCCTTAATTTCTAAATAAATAAATAAATAAATGAGCCAATCAAGCGGCAAGCGGTGCGCCTGCGCATGTTTCGCGTTCAATGCTGCGTTGCCATATTATAGTTTACGTTTGGGGCGTAGTACAAAGCCGCCAAAATGCCACGGGTTTTTAAATACATAGAGCTGGATTAGTTGTCAGTGAGCGCAAGGCGTGGAAACCTAGTGTACCGTAATTGAAATAGATAAACGAGTAATATTAAATTTATAATAGCAAATAACAATAAAAGAAATTGTCAAGGGGACTATAGAATCCGGTGCGACATGTTGCGTCCCAGTAGGGTACCTTAGAAAAGGTCAGTCGTAAAGGGGTTATTCTGTAAAAACAGAAACGAATAAAAAGAATAAAAGAAATGATTGTTATTGGTAATAGGAGAGTTAATTAATCTAATCTTTTAAACTGTGAATAGTGCTGGCTTTTACTTGATGGAAATTCATTACAATTATTGCAATAAAGACTTAAGTCTAATTTCCACTACTTAATATTTATTTTATAACCCAACGCGTTTCGCTACACTGTGGCTTTATCAAGGGATTTTTTTAAATCGAGTAAGGTAATTGTTGGTCCTATTTTTTTCCATGACACAGTTACAGCACAGCGGTATAGAGACAATATTTTAAATCCATTTGTGGAGCATTAATTACTTGACGACGAACTACGTTTTGCATATTTTCAACTTGACGGTGTAACCGCGCATACAGCCGCCGAAACTAGTAACTACCTACTTACGCAATTTTTTCGACGACAGATTGATCAGTTTTCGATTAGATATTTAATTCCCACCTACATCACTTGTTTTAACGGTTATGGATTACTATGTTTTTCCTCATTTAAAGAACACTATTTTTAAAACACCAGTTGCAAATTTAGAACAATTACAAGAAAGGATTATCCAAGAATGTGCTTCAGAAATGCTGGTCAACATTTTCGAAAATATTTAGAGACGTGTGTGTGAATTTATGCTTGGAGCATGGCGGTGGCCAATTTCAGCAATTTATGTAATTATTTTTCGTTTTCTTTCTGGATATTCTTACTTTGTTAATTTTGTTAAAAACAAAAATAAATTTGTATTTGTCTACTTATTTTATAACTCATTAGTTTGGTATATCGTCATAATATGAATTTGACAAAATTTTAACCTAGATTTGGTTAGATATATCGTCCCCATATCATTGTGATTTAAACCAAGCCCTACGTTTTTTTATCCAAGCTCTCTTTGTTGCAAATAATGTTTGCTCGCACGGTAGAAAACGCGACATTTAGAAGTAGAAATACGTTTTTAATCCCCTTATATTTAAAAGAAAGTTAGTTCTACATATTAAGTCAACAAAATACAAGTTGTATTCCAGTCGTAAATGTGAGTTTACTTATTATCATCCAATCCCTAATAGCTAATCCCTTGCGACAGGTAACAGAAAATTGCAGAGCAAGTAACACTCAACGTTTTACTCTAGATGTTGATAAAACAGTTCACGTTACTTCAATGAACTTTCATGTATGTACCTACCGTGCGAGCAAAAATTATTTGCATCAAAGAGGGCCTTGCATCTAAGGACGTAATGCTTAGCCGTAGAGCTTAATACCTGTTGGGTGTCAGTAACTACATGAATTAACAATCAATCAGTTATTCCGTCATCTTTGACAGTCGTTACAAGTAATTTGATTCATCGCTAATTTTTCCAGTTTCTTGAACAATTCACACAATGGGCTTTACGGAACAGCACAAAACATTCATAGTTGAAGCGTATTTTCAAAACGGGGTTAGAGTAAATGGTGAGTGGCAATACAATTCGGGTTTGTGCATGGACGATTTTCACGAACATTTTCCTAACGTTGCTTTTATTGCTGGGGATTTTTATCATTGCCTGAAAAGAATCGTGTCAGTGTTTAGGGAAACAGGTTCTATATAACACAAAAAAGAAGCAGGAAGACCATCTGTAAGAACAGAAGAACTTGTTGCAAACGGTCGTGAAATAATGCAAAATACGTCAACAAATTGTATAAAACACCTGTCCCAAGAAGTGGGAAGATCTGTGAATTTATGCTTGGAGCATGGCGGTGGCCAATTTCAGCAATTTATGTAATTATTTTTCTTTTTCTTGCTGTATATTCTTACTTTGGTAATTTTGTAAACAACAAAAGTAAATTTCTATTTTTCTAATAATTTTATTACTCATTAGTTTGGCATATCATGTCATAATACGAATTTGACCAAATTTTAAACTAGATTTGGTTAGATATATCGTCCCCATATCATTGTGATCTAAACCAAGCCCTACGTTTTTTAGTTTAAGCCCTCTTTGATGCAAATAATTTTTGCTCGCACAGAAGAACTTGAAACTAATGCCTAGTTCACAAAACACCCGTAAAATGCCAAATATACCGAACAGTTTTCTGTAAATCAAGAGTGGTGCGATTTTTGAGCCGGTGCAATATCAGCAACCTTATCCTACTTATTGGGTTTTATCTGCCACGTATACTAATTATTATCGATTTTACTAAATAATAGATATTCACCTGTTGAATAACTCTACAAAACATTACTTAAGAAATACACTTTAAAACGGTCTTTCGACCTTTCTAAACAATATATCATTTTTGTTTCTTTTAGGGGATTTTCCGTTTTTTCCACTCGAGCTACGTTCCCATTGAAGTTCGTGTTTGCTAAGTGACAAAAAACTCGTGACCCTCGAATGACGAGATAAACCCTACACCACTAGTAACAAATAAAAAAGGTCTTTGTTAGAGAGATACAAGGTGAGGCCTTGAGATCGGCGGGCCATTGTGTAAGAGGGACGACGGATAACTTTCTTATAGATGCGAAAACGGGTCTTTTGAGAGATATAAGGGTCGTTATTAGGACTGATGAAAATGATGTATTTATAAAGGGGTCATTAAGATCTAAAATTTAACGCAGTCCTCATAGATTTTCCTTTGTAGTCATGCCCAATTGCCCAATACGGTGGGTAAAGAACTTTTTTTTATTTCGATTTGTTATAGCAATAATAACACTGGCCGACAAGATTTTTCTAACACAGGTCAGCTCTTTATTTTTAAAATGGAAATACCCTTCTCATATTAGAAAAAATATTCGGAAAGCCCCAATACATACCATTTTTCAATAGCTTAAGATCATTTTACATTAGCAGGTAGGTAGTCAATTTAATTAGGGAGTAATATCCATAGACCAGCATAATTGCAGCATAACTGCTGAATAAATAAACTACTTTATATAAAACCAAATAACATTAAAAATCAAAAACATTAATATAGTGTACAAGCAAACTCCTGTTCATATTAATCGTTCATCGTAGATTTAAGTTATATATATTTTTGTTAAAGCCCTTTTTGTAGAAATAAAACGTTTTTTAAAAGGAGCTTTGTCGGTCTTGTGATTTAATTAGGGGACGGTTAAAATGGATGCATTTTATAACAGAAAAATTACCTCAACTGTATTATTTAGAATATTAAACATACATGTTAGTCCTTATTAGAATTCCCATACACTTTATACAACTGATTAATACATACTATAATATGTGACAGTAACGCGCTTTCCTACTGTAAGACAACGAACAACAATTAACATTAGTATTCTGTTGAGTTTCGAAGTAAGTGGTTCTCTGTGTATAGATAAAAAAGTGTTTTTAAGAAAGAAAATTTCTAGTCAAACGCGCCGGAGTTGCAAAATTTCTCCTGACATATTTTGTTACATTAAACTTGGGCTAATGAAAAACTTTGTGAAAGCTATGAATAAAGACGTTGATGGATTCAAATACCTAAGACAAGTATTTCCCCAGTTAAGTGATGCCAAATTAAAGGAAGGCATTTTTATTGGGCCACAAATCAGAAAATTGCTGGACGATGTCAACTTTACAGAGAAGCTTACCAGGCAGAAACTCAGAGCATGGAACTCATTTGTTAGTATAGTAAGCGGATTTTTGGGCAACATTATGGATGCAAACTATCAACAGTTAGTTGATGAACTTTTAGATTCCTACAAATCGCTTGGTGCCCGAATGGCATTAAAAATTCACTTCCTCCATTCCCCTGAAAATTTGGGAGCTGTCAGTGACGAGCAGGGTGAAAGGTTCCACCAGGATATCAGGACAATGGAAATTCGCTATCAAGGACGATGGGATCCAGCCATGATGGGTGATTACTTACTGTTGGTTTTTGAAAAGAGAAGATATCATGACCCCTCATAAAAGGAAAAATAAAATTTAATTAGTGTGTTCAGTTAATATTTGTAATGTTTGTTGAATTGATTCTGCCTTAACTTGGTAGAACTCCATTTTAATATACGAAGAAAACACTATATTGTGTTAAAATTCCACTATATTTATAATAAATAGTGGAATTTTAACACAATATAGTGTTTTCTTCGTATATTGTAATGTTTGTGTTTTTCTTAGATGTAAGGTATGTTTAGTAGGTGTAAAAATTTAAATATAGTCGATATACACAGTTAGAAAATTCTTAAATTATTTTTTTAATAGATATTAAATATTGTAACATTAAATGTGGTACTATAATGTAACAAGAAAACGTTACGTGTTAAAACTTTTTTTTTCTCATTTTCGTATTTGGATAGGTCCATTCTACCACAAGATGCTATTTAGCTTTGTGTTACAACAAAAAAAAAAATTTTGTTGGCCAGTGTAATGTTTAATCACCCCGATTTTTTCATTTTGTTTAAGGATGTACTAAAGGTTCTTTACCAGCCAGTTTGTCCTGTCTTAGCATATGCCAGAATAACTTACTCCCACCAACTCAAACATTAAATTTATGGGAGTGTTGCTTTATTTAAATTTTTGGGGTTTTTTTTTTACTCCCAACCAACTTTACAAGTTTATTACAGCGATAAATAAGTATACAGGGTGATTCATTAAGGGTGACGAGGTACCGTATCTCAGAAACTAATAGTCGTACGAGTTGGAAAAAAATCCCTTAAATGAAATCGACCAAGAGAAATTGCTGGAAATAATTTTCAATAGGGTGGCACTTCCGGTTATACCGGAAGTAGGTGTCAACTTGCTTATTTTATAAGGAATACTCTGTATATTATTACATTTTTGAATTCTACATTAAACTATAATTACTTTTTATTAAATGCATTATTACTCTATGATTAATAGTTTCCGAGATATTGACTCTTGAAAAATTACATTTTTGAACTTTGAGAGCTTCTAGCTTTCGAACTATACGTCTTAGAGCAAAACGGCTTACATATCCCTATCTTCGATTTTTATTATCTTTCCAAAAGTATTAACTTCCGGTCAAACCGAAAGTACTTTATTTCATGCATTTAAATTACATCCGGTGTAACCGGAAGTTGACACTTTTGGAAAGATAACAAAAATCGAAGATAGGGACATGTAAGCCGTTTTGCTCTAAGACGTATAATTCGAAAGCTAGAAGCTCTCAAAGTTCAAAAATGTCATTTTTCAAGAGTCAATATCTCGGAAACTATTAATCATAGAGTAATAATGCATTTAATAAAAAGTAATTACATATTTATGTAGAATTCAAAACTGTAATAATATACATGGTGTTCCTTATAAAATAAGCAAGTTGACACCTACTTCCGGTATAGCCGGAAGTGTCACCCCATTGAAAATTATTTCCAGCAATTTCTCTTGGTCGATTTCATTTTAGGGATTTTTTTTTCAAACTCGTACGACTATTAGTTCCTGAGATACGGTACCTCGTCACCCTTAATAAATCACCCCGTATATAAATAACTAACAATTATTATTAGTCTAACTTAGTAGGTATAGCAGGTATATAATATAAAGAAGACAGTTAAAAAAAATATTCGTTTTGTATAAACGTTTGATTAACTTATTAAGAAAGAAATTTATATTAGGAAATGTTTTTAATATAAAATAAATGTAATTTAAATAAGGGTAGTTTTTTAATGTTTTAATATTTTCGGGTTAAATATTATAATATGTATAATATTAATCCATTATACCGTGCGAGCAAAAATTATTTGCATCAAAGAGGGCCTTGCATCTAAGGACGTAATGCTTAGCCGTAGAGCTTAATACCTGTTGGGTGTCAGTAACTACCTCAATTAACAATCAATCAGTTATTCCGTCATCTTTGACAGTCGTTCCAAGTAATTTGATTCATCGCTAATTTTTCCAATTTCCTGAACAATTCACACAATGGGCTTTACGGAACAGCACAAAACATTCATGGTTGAAGCGTATTTTCGAAACGGGGTTAGAGTAAATGGTGAGTGGCAATACAATCCGGGTTTGTGCATGGACTATTTTCACGAACATTTTCCTAACGTTGCTTTTATTGCTGGGGATTTTTATCATTGCCTGAAAAGAACCGTCGCTGTGTTTGGGGAAACAGGTTCTATACAACACAAAAAAGGAGCGAAAGACCATCTGTAAGAACAGAAGAATTTGTTGCAAAAGTTCGTGAAATAATGCAAAATACGCCAACAAATTGTATAAGACGCCTGTCCCAAGAAGTGGGAAGATCTTATGGAACATGCGGGACTATTCTTAAGAAGCAGTTAAGTTTATTTCCTTATAAAGTGCAAGAATTCCAAGAAATACAAGGCGCAGAAATGATTTATTAGACCTGACATTTTTATTTTTCTTTCTCTATATTCTTACCTTGTTAATTTTGTAAACAACAAAAATAAATTTGTATTTGTCTAATTATTTTATTACTAATTAGTTTGGCATATCATGTCATAATATGAATTTTAACCTAGATTTGGTTAGATATATCGTCCCCATATCATTGTGATCTAAACCAAGCCGTATGTTTTTTAAGCCAAGCCCTCTTTGATGCAAATAATTTTTGCTCGCACGGTAAAACATTAAAAAGAATAAAAGGAAAGCTAGAGCATCCAAGTAGTTTCTACCTCCGTTTTAATTTAAATTTAATCTACCCTTTTTGAAACCTATTAGGCACTTTTTGCTCCGTTAGTAACATTATTTTATACAACTTTTCCACATTCAACCGATCCAGTGAATCGAGCGAAAAAGAACACAAGCCACAAAAAAGCACCTTGTTCGGAAAAGTTTAAATTCTGTGCTGCAAAATACCATTTCAGATAAAACTATTTTAAACACGCTAAATTAAATTAAAATTAGTTTTGCAGACGATTTTTTTCGGAAAAAATTGTGGATAATACGTCATTAATGCAGTGGCTTACTTAAGCAAAAAAACAGTGGCAGCACTGGCCACTGGCAGCTGTTAAAGGATTTATTTATTTATTAAATAAATGAAACATTTTTTTTGTATTAAGCGCAATTTTATTACTATTACCTAGCGCTTTCGGCCCATCATGAGGCCATCGTCGGGGCTTAGGTTCTAAAAGAAAAACACAAACAAGAGTAAAAACACAGTAGGAATAAACTACGTGAGAGTACTTACTCGTCAAATTATGTCCAGGAGACAAGAAACAATAATAAGATATTTAAAAATGTATTAACAAATTTTGCAAATGCGCTTTGTCGCTTCTGTGTAGTCCTTTATTCTGGGACCTGACTGACATTTGACACATGGACACAAAGTGGTGATAAAAAAGTAGTTACAGTACACAAAATGACGAATAATACGAAACAAAACAGTGATATAAAATCGTTTTTCTATTTCACGTTCATAATAAGTTCAGTACGACCCTCATTTGCGGATCGTAATGAAGCTATTTCGATACGCGTTTTTTCTTTATTTGATGTTGGTAACATTTAAATGTTTTATTTCATTGACTTGCGCGGCCTTTGTGATTTACGAGAAAACCCATTTTTCGCAGAGGAAAACTAGCTTGATAACTTACTTTTTTATTCTGTGTGGATAACAGTCATGTATGTTGGTTGCATAAATCTATGAACCAATCTTTTGTAGATGCTTCAAGCCAAGCTATCATTTTCTGCCAAATCCTATCCAAAATTTAATCTGCTAACCTTCTAATGTCGATTTTAAGTTCAACTTTATTTGAATTTTCCATCTTCCCTATACTAAATTGCAATGCCGTAACGTAAAATCACGTCTTTTGAAATTCGAGAAAAAGTAGCAAAATCTCCCTAATTTCCGAACGCTCTGTATATGTACCGAATGTACATGGATCACACAACGTATTCCGTCCAATTTCAAATCTCATATCGCTAAAATAACTTTAAAATCACGTGGTGAACATGGGTCAATAAATCAAAAAATGGCAGTTTGCAAAATAATTTTTGATGTCCTATGATAAAAAATAGTATTACCAACATAAAATTTAGACATAAAAATTTACAAAATTTGAAGGATTTATTTTCTTTTTAAAATGTATTTTTCTTGATTATAAAAGGTGAAATAGAAAAAAATGTATAAAGCACATGTTTCATAAGGCGTTTTAGCGCCCGTGTCAATAAAAAAACTCGCCACTTCGTGGCTCATTTTTTAAAGTAGACGCGGGCGCTAAAACCGCTTCATATGAAACTCGTACTTTAATATACTATTTTCTATTTAACGTTCATAATAAGTTCATTATGAACTTGAAATGAAGTTCATAAAGCTATTTCGATACGCGTTTTTTCTTTATTTGATGTTGGTAACATTGAAATTGAAAAATTGAAAAATTGACGTAAAATCATGTCTTTTGAAATTCAAAAAAAATTTGCAAAATCGCCCGAATTTCCGAACGCTCTGTATATGTACCGAATGTACAAGGATCACACAACGTATTTCGTCCAATTTCAAATCTCATATCGCTAAAATAACTTTAGAATCTCGTGGTGAAAATGGGTCAATAAATCAAAAAATGACAGTTCGCAATATAATTTTTGTTGTCCAGAGGTTACTATGATAAAAAATAGTATTACCAACATAAAATTTAAAGGATTTATTTTCTTTTTAAATATGTATTTTTTATTGAAAAAACTACAAATAGAAAAAATAGTATAAAGCACGTGGTTCATAAGGCGTTTTAGCGCACGTGTCAATTAAAAAACTCGCCACTTCGTGGCTCGTTTTTTAAAATAGACGCGTGCGCTAAAACCGCTTCTTATGAAACGTGTACTTTAATATACTATTAAATAAGTCTAAATGAATAAAATTGAATAAACTCCGTCAATTGTTTAAAAGAAAATAATTTAAACAGGATTTTTATATATGTATGTACAAAACTGTCTTATTGTTAATAAAATGGGAGGAGAAAGTCCACAAGCGTAGGTTAAGGCAAATAATAAATTATTATCGCTGAAAGAGTCTAAAAATTGGATTTCGGTTATTAGTTTCACTGAGTTTTAAATTCAGACATGAATCTGGATAGTTAAGTGAATGTATATGGATTTCAAGGTCCTCGACTCGAGATAGTCCAACTCTATGATCAAATTGATGTAAAATTTTGCTGTTAGAAGTTAGTGAGAAACTATAATTATTAAATTTGAGGTGGTGTCCAAATACAGACGTTCCTGGTCGGCTGACAATAATTATTGAAAAAAAATGCGCAACTAGAAATACCAATCGACGTGTCCGAGCGTTTTTTCGAACACGCCCCCATGTATACATTATCGAATTTATTCCATTTGGCTGATACACATTGTATAATGGAACTTACAGTTTTTGTCCCATTTTGTATATTTAAACTTAGTGGCTAAAATTAAATTAAAAAAGAATTTTGCCCGCTGTTCCGCAAACCTCTTCCAGATGTTCCCCGAGAGAATATAACAAAAATAAAAGAAAATATAATTTACGGGCGATCCGAGGTCGGGAAGTGGAAGGGGGTGAGTTCTTAAGGGTAGAAAACGATTTATCTCGATTTCCGGCAAAACTACAAGTCCTATGGAAAAACGTTAAATGGCAAAGTTGTAGGTAATAGAAAGATCTACAACTTGTAGTCACAAGTTTTTCACATAACCTCAAAATTTATGTGAAAAATTCAAATAACCAAGTTTTTGTTTTTTTAGTTTTATCTTTTACAAAAAATTTTTTTTTTTACGAAATTTGGTGAAAACTTACCTTTTTATGTCCCAAACACACTGTACTTTTTTTGATTTAAAATATTTATTTTTTCACCTTATTTTCACTTAATATCGAAAAAGCACCCTAATTTTCAATCGAAAATTCTCACGTCAAAATATCTGCTTTTTAAAAATGTCGGTGGGTTTTTGTTCATTAAAATCTCTACTTTCTGATGGGTGTAAAAAAAATAGACATTACTATGGTAAATATTCTCAAAAAATGCAAAGAAACGAAAAAAATCGAATCCGAATTTTTTTTTTATCATTATGTACAATTTTGAGCTATTTATTAAAATTTATACTTTAATTACTCGAAAAACGTATGATTCCATGTTACATTGATAAACAAAAAAAATTACAAATCCATAAAACATAAAGATCGCAAAAAACATGCGAAAATAGTTGTTCTAAATATAATTAAAGGTAGGATTTAAAGGGGATTTCATCACATTTACCATAGTAATGTATATTTTTTTACACCATCAGAAAGTAAAGATTTCAACGAACAGAATGCCCACCGACTTTTTTAAAAAAGCAGATATTTTGACGTGAGAATTTTCGATTGAAAATTAGGGTGCTTTTTTGATATTAAGTCAAAATAAGGTGAAAAAATAAATATTTTAAATCAAAAAAATTACAGTGTGTTTGGGACATAAAAAGGTACGTTTTCACCAAATATCGTGAAAAAAAAATTTTTTTTGTAAAAGATAAAAATAAAAAACCAAAAACTTGGTTATTTGAATTTTTCACATAAATTTTGAGGTTATGTGAAAAAAGTGGCGACCTCGGATCGCGCGTAAATAATTTTTCCTTTCATTTTTGTTATATTTTCTTCCTTTTCTAATGGGTTTTATCCTACTATTATTTTTTTTCACTTTTTACCATTTTCAAAGGCTTCAGCCCTGGTCACCGCAAATATGTTGACAATGGTAGTGTTCCGCCATTTTCCTATTGCTACCAAAAGTGTTCCGCCACAACAAAAAGGTTGAGAACCACTGGTCTAGACCATTTGGTAATAACAAAAAATATCAATTTACTTATGCTATCACTAGTCGTGAAAAAACACTACGTTGGAAAAATGTTATTTTATCCATAAATTCTTGTTTAAGCCAATTTTCTCTAAAATAAACAAACACACGTTGCGTCGGTTCAGTTTGGTAGTTCTGGTATTTTCGAAAGCCAGACAGTTATAATATCTATTTGATCAGCATTCCACTATGTTATTACAACAAAACTAATACTCTACAGCAGTTAAATATTGATTTTAGCAATTTTATCGTCAAATTATGATTTAGAGCGAGGGAAATGAAATTCCGCAAAACCACAAATTTAGATTAAAATCTCTCCTATATACAGTGTACGTGTATCTATATAAAATAAATATTATTAAGCAAATAAAAACGTGTTTGTGTTGAAAAATATTATACGAACAATATTTTTTTAAATGGCTACTAGAATTTGAAACAATAGACTATTACTAAATCCTTAACGCCACCGGACACTGCAAGCTGAGGAAGCACCTAGCCCTAATCGGTATCGAAGAAGACCCAATCTGCGCTGGATGGCTGAAGGAAGAAGAGACCCCGCTGCACTTTCTAGGCACCTGCGAAACCCTGGGAAGACTCAGGCATCAGGTGCTAGGATCGGCGGCTCCCCAAAAGGAAGAAATTACGGCCCTGGCCTGGAGCGACATACTTGCTTTCATAAGGAGGTCAGGACATTTTGGCGAGGGCCAAGGTGGTAAGAGTGGTTGATTAAATACTCTGGGGTAGGCAAAAAGGATCGCCGTTGGTCTACTTGCTAGGTTTCGAAACCTCCCCTCAATTACTAGTACTACTACTAATCCTTATATTTGGACGACAGAGGAACTTTTGGAGAGCATGTACTGGAAATTGCAAAAAAAGTAGCGACAAAACTGGAAGTGTTAACCAGAATTATGCCAAATGTAAATGGACCAAACAGTGCAAAAAGGGAGATGCTCTCGTCAATGGTGCATAACATAATTTTGTATGGAGCCCCAATTTGGTATAGGGTCCTAAATATAAAAAAATATGCGCACATTCTAAACGGAATACAAAGAAGGATACTACTTTGAATGGCGTCATCATATAGAACAGTGTCAGGGGTAGCGTTGAATGTAATAACAGGGGTTTGACCTATAGACCTACTGATACTGGAAAGAAAAGAACTTCACCAGGCATTGGAGAAAAACAAGGAACAAGCAAAAGTCGTTTTAAGAACTACTTTAATGAAGGAATGGCAACAAAGGTAAAAAAAAGGCCAATGGACAAAGAAATGGATAGGAAATATTTCGGAATGGGTGAATTGTAAGCACAGAAGGCTGGATTATTGGCTTACTCAGGCACTAACGGGACACGGATGTTTCGGGTCGTACCCAAAGAAAATGAATATAACAGAGGTAGATACATGTACAGATACTGTAATGAAATAGACAACCCAGAGCATACGCTCTTTGAGTGTGTTAGGTGGCTGGAAATTGGACAGAATGCTGAAAGGAGAATGGGTCGTGGCATAGGTATAAATAATATATGTGCTCAAATGATAGAATCAGAACAAAAGTGGGGAATTTTAGGCGAAATGATAAGAACGATTCTACGAACTAAACGAGAAGAATGGGAGAGATTGTAAGGGAAAAAAAAGAAGGGAAGGAAAAGGAAAAAAAAGAAGGGAAGGAAAAGGAAAAAAAAAAGAAATAAGGAGAAAGAGTGAAAGAGAAAAAAAGAAAAGTGCCCGCCATCCTGATTGCCTGAACGGTTCCAGGGTGGCACAAAAAACAGGCCAAGAAGAAAGAGGGGAGACTAAAAGTCTATCTGAGGAGGAAGTTTTATAAGTCGGTAAGCGTATCTTGGATAGGTGCGAATCCGACACACCCCGGCCACATATGAACCTTTTCGGTCGGAAGTATTTCGAAGATTCTTTTACCTCCTCACAAAAAAAACTACTAATCCTTAATCCAATGGCACTAGACCTCGTGTTTTAGCTGGTGTGGTGGATTTTTTTTTGAGGGTCCGTCTAAGTGCCGGATGCACTTCGGCCAGGTTTGACCCATTGTGCTCACCCTAGTTGGTCTTATACCCACTTATTTATCGAAGTTCCTTGCATACATTTTTGTGCTGAAGAGAGTGTCGGTATATATCCTCTGGTTCTAGTCATGGGTGCCCAAGTATTTGATGCATTTTTTAATCCAATGACTCGCAGTAGCAAATTATGTGATGTACCGTTACCCTTTCTCATTCTCAAATCAGTCTTGATGGCATCTTGTTGCGTGTTGGCACTTTAAAGGATGGATTTTCCTTTTAATACATTTGTTCTCCTATTGTACCATGACGTAGATTTCTGCTTGGAAAACAGTCGAACACTGACCCAGAGAGAAGTGAGCATCCTTCTCCGGTTTTACTCGGTGTATTCCTGCTCCGGTGCCTTTTTCTGTTTTTGAGCCATCTCCGTACCAGATTATTGCCTCATGAATATCTGGTGTGGTGTCCTTCAATCACCAGGTGAAGTGGTGGAGGGTCTAAGAGACGTTCTCCTTTGCGGATGTGGGGGGTCGTTTTCATGGCCCCTGTAATCCTCAAGCAGCTTTTGATATTGTGTTTTATTGCTTTGCTATGCCTCTGGTCACTAATGCAGCATCTGTGTGGTGGATGGTGGATTTATGGACATTTCAATAATAATTATTGTAAACAGTGAACAAGTGAATTTTCATGTTTTGTCTGCGATACCAGTAAAAAAAGTAGCTAATTTTGGTCTTCGTGATCTTGAACTAACTAAAAGGCTTTGCTTTGAAGCGCAACAGAGCCCGCACCATATTATCGATCGCCACTGGTCAAGGCATGGGGGTTGAACCAGTTCTGTCGGTCTTTATTTAAATAACGGTCTCTAACCTTATAAAGCTTATTATACCCTTATGAGTATTAGTAATTAAATGAAAACAAATGAACAGATTAGGATTAACATAGAAAATGGGAAAGCGTATATAATTAGTCGACCTTTACATTTACGTGTTAGGGTTAATTAAAAAAAGCGGAGAAGTGTTTTTTCAATTACTTAAGCTTAACGGTAGTTTTAAAGTAGTTACATTAACATTACACGTTATGATGGAGCCGTGGAGCCTCGTCCTCACTAACTGCAATTATTCGTTCATGAATATTTTTAGGGCTATGTATTTTGTTTCTTTATTAGGAATTTGATAAAACAAAACTAATTTTTGCAATATTCACTAATAAATTCGACAAACTGCAAAATGGGCAAAAATTAAATAATATGATGTTTAAATAATGTGTTTTATTAAACACCAATATAATACAGGGTTTGCAGGTATATTGTTAGAGCTTGTTTATTGTCACTTAATAATGCGTTATTATTACCTACTTAATAAACTGTATTTAAATTAAAATAAATTAATATTAAATGTAAAAAAAATGTTTCTAAAAGCACCTCTAAGGGCCGTTTGCAAAGGTTCCACTTAAGACGTTTTAGGTTGGGCTTAACTTTAAGTGTCACTTAAACTATTATTTTCCGTTGCACAGTCGATCATCCGGCACATAAGCTGGGCTTAAATAGACATAATATTAAGCCGAAGATTTTTACGGCTTAAACCGCACCCTAACTGATTCTAACCCCATTTTCTCATTTTTAAAGAATTTTCTGCTGAAAATGGCTTTATTTGAAAGGAATTTATTAATAGTTGAAGATGATGAGCTTGATGAAGTAAATTAAGTAATATTTGGAATTCCTAGGAGGATATATAATCGGAGTGAATATTTTCATTCCTTTGATCAACTTACTTTTTTTCAAAAATTTCGCGTTACAAAAAACACAGCAGTATTAATTTTAGTTGAAATTGAAGCCGAAGTAGAGTATCCCTATGATTAGTAAGTATTAATACATAAATAAAACCTTTAATATCAAGAATAATAAACAAAGTAAACAAACTTTCGATTCCCCTTGACTTATGACATAAAAATTACCATAAAGGTTAAAATATCCCTAGTTAGTTACTATATTTTCCAACGTTGCCGCTTTTACCTATAACTTAGCTAAACTTTCGGTAAGTGAAACCTTAGCAAATTAAATAAACATTAAGGTGCATCTTAGATTTAGGTGCCACTTACGTATGAATAAGATGTAAGTGGAACCTTTGCAAACGGCCCTAAGAGTGCAGTTGTATAAGGAGAGATTACCAGGAGTCATTAAAGAACTAATTTTGGATTTAGATAACGATTCGCTGTGTGTTGTGCAAAGTAAAGAGTTGTTAAAAAGTGCAAGTGTAGCTAAATATCTTGTTTTTATTAAGGTTAATTTCAGTTTTATACAGGACATAATACCCTCGTTGTAAAGTAGAAATTTAAGTTTAAGAGACTCAATTAGTATTGTTGAAATTTTTTCCGCTAAATGTAACCACTTTGCGGTAAAGTAGGAGGTTAAGTAAGGAACAAATTGGATGTAGCTGTAAAAGAGAATGAAGAATTTAAATACATAACTGCAGTAAAGAGCATTTATGAGGGTAAACAATTATTATATTTTGCTAAATAAGCTGCAGGATTGTCCGATTACATCAGTAGATGTTGAAAGCAGCGTCTCTTTCTATAAACGTATTTTAAGTAATAGCAGACAATCTTTTTTAGTTGAAAATTTTGAAAAATATTTAATAAGAAATGCCTTCTATACAATTTTAGGTTTAAAAAATGTTTACTTTTATTTTTCTTTGTTTTTTTTGCATTTAAAAAAAATAAACATATTTTTTAGAACCCAATGTGTTTCTTTACCTCATTTTACTATAATAAATTAAGAAATATTGCATACCAGTGGTAAAAAATGCAAATAACTGCATATTTTAAAGACAAGCCAGACATATACAGGATGTTTGTGAATGGAACCATCAAATCGAAGTCTGCACAAATACATTTTATTTACCGATGAAGCTCAGTTCACTCGTGATGGAATTAATAATTGCCACAATGAACATCGGTAATCAGATTAAAACCCTCATGCTACATTTGAACGAAACTATTGCCTTTGGGGATGAAATCGCGAAGTTGGTGGAGAGGTTTTTGAAAATATTCTTTAAGTTAGTTTGTACTGCAGTACCTGTAATTATTCGCTTTTAAAATAAAAATTAACTTACAAAAACGTTAGAACCTATTACTTCAGAAATTGTTGAGCATCGAACTAAAACATATTTTTTTTCTTATTTTCACCTTCTGAACACATTCCCAAACTATCGCCCTTTCCTCCCCAAACACCCTGTATATGCGCATATTTTGGCTAAAGTTAAGTGCATATTACCCGCCCTTTAATAACCAATGTTCGCATTGTCATTGCTGCGTTCATTGCATTGGCTATTTAAATTAACCTGTGAGCCTTGAAAACATTAGCATCCATTAAATAAAGTTGGCAACTTTCTATTAAAAGTAAAACGTAAATTACAAACATTTTCTTTACAGGCAGGTATATCAAGCACAAAGTTATGTTCAAGTTTATTATTCTCTACGCTTTGCAAGTCACCAAGTTATAAACGACTGAATATTTGAAAAGATTTTAATTTAGATGTCGGTTGAAACTGAGGCGGCATTCAACAGGGTTAAACAAAGGGTCCCTTTCATTGATAGTCACGCCTTTTCTTGTATTCAACTCTCCAGAGACTCTATCTAAATATGTTTTCAATTTTCAGTTTAATAAAGTAGAGTTGGAAGTAAACTTCATATAATAGTAGAGGCATTGTGAAGGATTTCATTTTATATGGATTATCAGAATGTTATGTCCGTATGACAGACTTTAAAGTTTGCCTGTTGCTATTTTCGTTATAATATTAAAGAACAGTTTATTATGCAAGTATTAACCATGTAACTGTAGTCTAACAAATAAGGTTTCTGATTTTATAACCAATTACCGTGCGAGAAAAAAATTATTTGCATCAAAGAGGGCTTGGATTAAAAAACGTGGGGCTTAGTTTAGATCACAATGATATGGGGACGATATATATATATCTAACCAAATCTTGGGTAAAATTTTGTCAAATTTATATTATCACATGATATACCAAACTAATGAGTAATAAAATAAGTAGACAAATACAAATTTATTTTTGCTGTTTACAAAATTAACAAAGTAAGAATATACAGAAGGAAAAAGAAAAATAATTACATAAATTGCTGAAATTGGTCACCGCCATGCTCCAAGCATAAAATTACACGTCTCTTCATATTTTCGAAAGTGTTGACCAGCATCTCTGGAGAAATGTTACCACATTCTTGGATAATCCTTTCTTGTAGTTCTTCTAAATTTTCAACTGGTGTTTTAAAAATCATCATCATCATCATCATCATCATCATCATCATCATCATCATCATCATCATCATCATCATCATCATCATCATCATCATCATCATCATCATCATCATCATCATCATCATCATCATCATCATCATCATCATCATCATCATCATCATCATCAAACAGCCAATCTTGTCCACTGCTGGACGTAGGCCTCCCTTAACATTTTCCATCTATTGCGGTCTTGTGCAGCGCTTAACCAGTTACTCTCTACTCTTTTGAGATCATCTGTCCATCGAGTTGGAGGTCTTCCTCGATTTCTCAGCGCCTCGTGTCGGGGACGCCACTCGATCACTCTTTTTGTCCATCTCTCGTCTCTTGTTCGTGCTAAGTGACCTGCCCAAGTCCACTTCATCGTAGCTATTCTCTCGATTACATCTACGACTTTGGTTCTTTGTCGTATTGTTTCATTTGGTATTCTGTCTCTTAAGCTCACTCCCAGCATGGAACGCTCCATAGCTCTTTCGGCAACTCGGAGCTTTTGGGCGGATTTTTGTGTGAGTGTTAGTGTTTCAGCACCATACGTCATAACTGGGAGTATACACTGCTCAAAAACCTTCCGTTTTAGACAGACTGGGATTTCTGCTTTAAAGACATATCTCAGTTTTCCAAAGGCAGCCCAAGCCAGGTTTATACGTCGTCCAATTTCGCAGGTCTGGTTGTCGCGTCCTATTTGTATTTCGTGACCAAGGTATTTATAGGATGTTACTTGTTCGATTTCACCCCCATCATATATGATATTTTGGCTTGCTACCAAATTTGTCATATAATGTGTTTTTGACGTGTTTATTTTAAGTCCAACCCGGCGTGAAGCTTCATCCAATCTGTTAAGCATTTCTCTGGCATGATCTAGTCTATCTGATACCAATACGATATCATCGGCAAATCGCAAATGGTTTAAGTTTTCTCCATTTATGTTTATGCCCGTACCTTCCCAGTCAATTTTCTTGAAAGCGTACTCCAGCAGAGTGATAAATAGTTTAGGTGAAATTGTATCACCCTGACGTACCCCTTTTTCTATTTTGAATCGTTGTGTCTGATCATGGAGTTTAACACTTGCTGTTGCATTTTGGTACATATGTTGAATAAGGGCTGTATATCTATGGTCTATTCTGCAGTAAGCTAGGGCTTTCAACATTTCATGGTGTTTTATACTGTCGAAAGCCTTTTCGTAATCCACAAATACACATACAAGGGGTTTATTGTATTCAACACATTTTTCAATAAGAGATTTTATGACTTGTAAGTGGTCGTTCGTTCCATATCCCGGACGGAAACCCGCCTGTTCTCGCGGCTGATAAAATTCCATCTTAGAATTCAGACGTTTTGCTATAATTTTAGTAAATAGTTTATGGAGGTGTGACAATAGACTAATTGGTCTATAGTTTTGAAGATTCGCTATGTTCCCTTTTTTATGCATTATAGTTATTACGGCATTATTCCATTTAGCGGGTGTTGTTGCAGTTGTCAGACACAAATTAAACAATTTTGTAATAGCATTCAGTAGCTTATCTCCACCTTCCTTAACAGCCTCGATAACAATCCCGTCCTCGCCCGGTGCCTTGTTATTTTTCATCTCTGATAGAGATAGTTTAACCTCTTCTTTTGTAATGTCCGGCATATCCTCCGATCCCTGGTTTAAGACTACCGGTCTGTCATTTCCTTGAGCAGTACCATCCTCGTCATGATACAAGTTTGTATAGAATTTTTCCACTACTTTTAAAAGTTGTTCTTTATTTGTCACAGTTTCACCATTCATGTTTTCTAATTTACAAATATCGCTCTTTCCCGGATTTAGCTGGCGTCGTAGTACCTTCATACTTTTGTTCTCTTCTATGATTTTTGTTGTCCAGTCGGTATTATATTTTCTGATGTCCTTTCGTATTGAGTGTGAAATATCTTTATTTAGCTTTCTTAATTCTATTTGTCTATCAATGTATTTGTTTTTCATTTCTCTTCTTCGCTTCATTAGATCTTTTGTTCTTACACTAAGTTTCTGATTATTTTCTCTCTGGGTTTTACTCTGTACCTTGGTAGCCTCTTCAATTGATCTCAAAATGGTTGTGTTTAATTCGTTCACATTTTGGTCCTCCGTTATTCTTAGATGATTTTCAATAGTGCTTCTGTAGGCTTTAACGTCTTCTATTGGTGACCACTTTTTGTTAGCATTGGTTTTTTTAACCAGTTTTAAACGTTCCTTGGCCAATCTTAGCACTATTTTTAGTTTTAAAAATAGTGTTCATTAAATGAGGAAAAACGAAGTAATCCATAACCGTTAAACAAGGTGATCTAGCTGGGAATTTAGTGCCTGATCGAAAACTGATCAATCTGTCGTCGAAAAAATTGCGTAAGTAGTTAATAGGTTCGGCGACTGTATGAGCGGTTGCACCGTCATGTTGAAAATATCCAAAACGTAGTTCGTCGTCAAGTAATTGCTCCACAAATGGATTCAAAATATTGTCTCTAAACCGCTGTGCTGTAACTGTGTCATGGAAAAAAATAAAACCAACAATTCTTCTTCGGGAAACAGCTAACCAGACACCAATTTTTTGTGTGTGCAGTGTGCAATGTGGACTCTACAAAAAAAATTGAGTTTTTCACTACTCCACACATGCGTTTATTCTGAGAATTCACATAACCGGAGAGGTGGAACCAGGCTTCATCCGAAAAAAATGTCAGGTCTAATAAATCATTTCTTTCCAATAAATTTTGGGTAAACCATTGAGACTAATTCCTGCGTCTTTCAAAATCTGCGGCTTGCATTTCTTGGAATACTTGCACTTTATAAGGAAATAAATTTAGCTGCTTCTTAAGAATAGTCCTGCATGTTCCATAAGATCTTTCCACTTCTTGGGACAGGCGTCTTATACAATTTGTTGGCGTAGTTTGCATTATTTCACGAACGTTTGCAACAAGTTCTTCTGTTCTTACAGATGGTCTTCCTGCTCCTTTTTTATGTTGTATAGAACCTGTTTCCCTAAACACAGCCACAGTTCTTTTTAGGCAATGATAAAAATCCCCAGCAATAAAAGCAACGTTATGAAAATGTTCGTGAAAATCGTCCATGCACAAACCCGGATTGTATTGCCACTCACCATTTACTCTAACCCCGTTTCGAAAATACGCTTCAACCATGAATGTTTTGTGCTGTTCCGTAAAGCCCATTGTGTGAATTGTTCAAGAAATTGAAAAAATTAGCCATGAATCAAATTACTTGTAACGACTGTCAAAGATAACGGAATAACTGATTGATTGTTAATTCAGGTAGTTACTGACACCCAACAGGTACTAAGCTCTACGGCTAAGCATTACGTCCTTATGCCCAGTTGTATAGGTTCCGGTTAATCGGCATTTCATTTTTATAGGTTGCGGTTATCTAAAAATGTTCAGATTAACCGTTGGTTTGGAATTATAGGTTGCGATTAGCGCCAAACTTGAGGTTTAACTAACAGTTAATTTAACAGGTCAAAAAGCACCCGTTGAAAATCAATCTTAGGATTAAAATAGGAAAAGTGACATACTTCTAACATAAAACCTAAAATACCTAAAATATGATGATGATTTTATTATGTTAAATAATCTTAGCGAAATGACCGAATTATTAGGTGATGATGACGAGGACCTTATTGTCATTGTGGAGGCTCCAAGAGCGCCTCGCATTTTTAAAATTCGCTATAAAGTTAGCGACTATTTGGTTTAATCGGGACTTATAAAACTGATATATTTTATTAATCTTAAGATTAAAGTGGTACTTAATCTTATCTTTAGCGTTCAAATTAATCAGAACCTATACAACTGGGCATTAGATGCAAGGCACTCTTTGATGCAAATAATTTTTTCTCGCACGGTATTTCTAAACGAAAATATATGATTAATAGATAGAGCAGATTAAAACGTAAAACTTTCAAGTACAGGCTAAATGTTGAATAAAATTTGTATCAAAATGTTTTTATTGGCCTGTCCACCTTTGCCCGCGAAGGCAAGGCGCGGCGGGCGTTAGTTAAAACATAAAAGGAGAATCAATGTTTTGTACATTGCCAAACATTATAAATTATTTAACATCTAAAATTCCATTCTCTCTCGACAACCCACACACTACGTTGTACGCAATTTCTAATAATTTATAATTTCCAATATTCAAAATCGCTGTTTTAACAATCAAACAAAGTTCATAAAAGTAATATCCGCTTTAAACCTTTGTCGCGATGTTTGCCGACAAAAGTCGCATTTTCAATCAGCAATCAGGATTTAAGCAAACAAAAGCCAAGTTAAACAATTGATTATTTACTGCAAAATTTTAAAACAAAATTATTAATCAAATGTATTTTAGGACGACGGGTATCTTAACGTGTTAAAATGTCAATGAAATTCAAAATACGAATTTGACAGGAATTATCAAACCTAAATGACAACTACAGAATGATTCTCTTATTGTTAATACCGTGCGAGCAAAAATTATTTGCATCAAAGAGGGCCTTGCATCTAAGGACGTAATGCTTAGCCGTGGAGCTTAATACCTGTTGGGTGTCAGTAACTACCTGAATTAACAATCAATCAGTTATTCCGTCATCTTTGACAGTCGTTACAAGTAATGTGATTCATCGCTAATTTTTCCAATTTCTTGAACAATTCACACAATGGGCTTTACGGAACAGCACAAAACATTTACGGTTGAAGCGTATTTTCGAAACGGGGTTAGAGTAAATGGCGAGTGGCAATACAATCCGGGTTTGTGCATGGACGATTTTCACCAACATTTTCCTAACGTTGCTTTTATTGCTGGGGATTTTTATCATTGCCTGAAAAGAATCGTGGCTGTGTTTAGGGAAACAGGTTCTATACAACACAAAAAAGGAGCAGGAAGACCATCTGTAAGAACAGAAGAACTTGTTGCAAACGTTCGTGAAATAATGCAAAATACGCCGACAAATTGTTTAAGACGCCTATCCCAAGAAGTGGGAAGATCTTAGGGAACATGCAGGACTATTCTTAAGAAACACCTAAATTTATTTCCTTATAAAGTGCAAGTATTCCAAGAAATACCAGCCGCAGATTTTGAAAGAAGCAGGAATTACTCTCAATGGTTTACCCAAAATTTAGTGGAAGAAATGATTTATTAGACCTGACTTTTTTTCGGATGAAGCCTGGTTCCACCTCTCCGGTTATGTGAATTCTCAGAATACACGCATGTGGAGTAGTGAAAATCCCCATTTTTTTTAAAGTCCACATTGCACCTTCAAAAAAATGGTGTCTGGTTAGCTGTTTCCCGGTCCTATTTTTTTCCATGACACAGTTACAGCACAGCGGTATAGAGACAATATTTTGAATCCATTTGTGGAGCCATTACCTGACCACGAACTACGTTTTGGATATTTTCAACAGGACGGTGCATCCGCCCATACAACCGCCAAAACTATTAACTACTTATGCAATTTTTTCGACGACCGATTGATCAGTTTTCGATCAGACATTGAATTCTTACCTAGATCACTTTGTTTAACGGTTACGGAGTTCTTCGTTTTTTCTCTTTTAAAGAAAACTATTTTTAAAATACCAGTTGCAAATTTCGCACGGTATTAAAGCATTGTGTAAGATTTGACAGTTTTATTTTGATTATTAACCCTTTATAGGATACTGGTTCATATTTCAACCAGCGTCAAAATAATTATTTCCAGTTCGCACACCGGTTTGATATTCGGCCAGTTTGTTTATATTTAACTGCGCAAACGAATAATGGTAAAATATTCGACCATATACTTACGTAGTCTGAATTACTGACAAAGTGGTCGAAATTTCAACCAGCGTCCGATTAGGACAGTGATCAAAAAGTCACATGTTTACGTGCTGTCTGGGAAAAAATTGTTGTTTTTGTGTTAATATTGCTAATAATTTTGTGAAAATTTGTTGGTAAGTACGTAGCTTTCGATACACTAATTATAATATGGATAAAACTTATCGGCAGGATAATATTTTGCTTTAAAACTCAAAATTTTTAAATTTATAACTTAATTTTACGTTTTGCATTCTTATGATATTATTTTAAGTATGTAACATACATGTAACACATAATATACAACGTAATGCCATTGCGGCACAAAGGACTAATTATTACAAGGGTTTGTAACCAATTCACTGCGCGTTCTGGACTACAATCGCCTGTTATAACAACTAATTAAAATTTGTCGAAATGGATACTGGTTAAAATATCGACCTCCTCAAAAAAATGGGTTACGTGTTTTATTTTTTTCTAAGATTTTGTAGATAGGGTCCTTAATGTTAAATAAAGCTATTTCAAACAACAAGTTTTGCAATTTTGATGTTTGATTGTCTGCCCTATAAAGGGTTAAATTGATCTGAGCCACTTCAGCTGAGTGTAACAAACGTGTTTCAAAATGTTGAAGAAAAATCGAAATCTGAAAAGGAAATTTTTCAAAAAGACTTATGCAAGGCAGCAAAGTGATTCTGTTCGCAGCAAACATACCTTTAAAAAAATTGTAAAATCTGCAATTTAGGGGATTTTTGCAAAAATTTTGTAAACAAACCATTCATGACGAGTCCACGATTAGAAAGGAGAATGTCCATTGAAGATACGAAACCGTTTTAGAATAAATTGGAGCTTTACTGGGTGATAATAGTTATTTATGAACCAAGGCAGTAAAGTAATTATTTATCGGACGAGTCTGAAATTATGAGATGAGCAAGGCGAATAACAGGCGAGTTCGATAAAGACACTTTACTGACGTGGTGCATACAAAATTTTATCGCCAACCGTTCAGAATTTATAATATATGGAATTGACGTACCTATAACTCATCGCATTTTATTATAACAAAGTAAACAGCAAATCTACTTAATATTTGTTATATTAAAAGTGAACGAACACTCTGAAGTATTATAAAAATTAATTCCTGAAGGCGATGGAGTTCCAACTGAAAACGTTTGAGGATTATTATCTATGTTAAAAATTTGCGGAGGGTAAAATACTTTACCTGCCGCAAATGCGGTAGATAATAGTTATTTATGTACCAAGGCGGTAAAGTGATTCTTTATCGGACGAGTATGAAATTATGAGATGAGCGAGCGAAGCGAGCGAGGCGAATAACAGGCGAGTCGATAAAGACACTTTACTGACGTGGTGCATACAACATTTTATCGCCAACCGTTTAGAATTTATAATATAAAAAATTGAGGTATAACTCATCGCATTTTATTATAACAAAGAAAACAGCAAATATACACGTCAAAAATGACACGTCAGAAAATTTCGGCTGACCACGTGCGTATTCCAAAGCACCCCTCAAAAATTTGACCTACTATTTATCGAGCTGTAATAGGGAAAGGCGTGACAGTGACAGACGATTTTTTATGACATGTCAGAAAATTTCTGCCGACCACGTGCGTATTCCAAAGCACCCCTCAAGAAAAAATTTGCGGCAGGTAAAAGTATTTATCTGCCGCATTTGCGGCAGGTGAAGTATTTTATTTTACAATAAAATAAAGTGTTCCTTTACTTCCGGAAATCACTCTGATAATGTAAGGCTTTACTGCCGGTTGACGATAATAGTTATTTATATACCAAGGCAGTAAAGTGATTCTTTATCGGACGAGTCTGAAATTATGAGATGAGCGAGCGAGGCGAATAACAGGCGAGTCGATAAAGACACTTTACTGACGTGGTGCATACAAAATTTTATCGCCGACCGTTCAGAATTTATAATATAAAAAATTGAGGTATAACTCATCGCAACAAATCGCGAGAAAACTATTATCGGGCTGTCATAGGGAAAGGCGTGACAGTGACAGACGATTTTTGATTAATAAATGTCAAAGTCACTAATTTGCGGAGGGTAAGAGCCGGTACACACACGCGTTATTTTGCCGCGCGGTGCCTCAGCGGTACCTCAGCCACTGCCGACAGACTCGATACACACTAGGCGGCGAGATCAGACGCCAGTATGCATTCTGTCAATAGAGATGGAAGTTGTTGTTCGCAAAAAACGTGCAATATTTGCTTTTCTTGTATACAAAATATATACTTATTCGAAACAGACGCTATTGGATACATCCATATACTGACTTACGGCTCAAAAAAGCCAGATTTTTTACATCGTTTTTGGATCTAAGAGACAATTCAGATCTTCCAATGCGACATTCCAAATTTGAGGATGCTTTTGCACTGCCCCAATAAACAATTCTTCTTCTGAGTTATACCTCAATTTTTTATATTATAAATTCAAACGGTTGGCGATAAAATCTTGTATGCACCACGTCAGTAAAGTGTCTTTATCGACTCGCCTGTTATTCGCCTCGCTCGCTCATCTCATAACTTCAGACTCGTCCGATAAAGTATCACTTTACTGCCTTGGTACATAAATAACTATTATTTTACAATAAAATAAAGTGTTCGTTTACTTCCGGAAATCACTCTAATAATGTACGGCTTTACTGACGGCTGACGAGAAAATATTTTATTTTAAAATAAAATAAAGTGTTCGTTTACTTCCGGAAATCACTCTGATAATAGACAGTTTTCGTTGTATTTTAAAAGCGATTCCGATAGCCGCTATTTGACAACTTTGACATTTGAGCTGTCATTTATCGTTATCGTTACGGATAAGTGGCGGGAGCTAACGGACGTAAGACAAAGCCATAGCGAAAACGGAACGCATACGTAATGACCATTTTCAATGACCAAATCGGAAATAAAGTTTGCATTCAGCATTATTATAGTTTTCTAAATTGAAATTTCCATACAACTGTGCTCGATACTGAATGTCCTGGCGATCAAGCACCTCCCAGAGAAGGACATCATCCTAATCCGAATCACTGGATGAGTCCAATAAAAGCAACCTTTCGTCTATCATGATGTTTTAGAATTTTGGGTACTAGGAAATTAAAAGCAAGCAAAAAAGATAGCACAAAACGTATATGAAAATATGAACACAAACCATTAAAGATAGGTTATTATGTTATATTTGTTATGTTTACTGTCGAATTCGACTTACCGTTAAGCGAATTGAACGAAAACTATTTTTACGATCTGTCAAATAGCGGCTTCGTATTCGTATTCGTTATGGTTAACCGTTTGAATTTGCCAATACAACGAAAACTCTCTAATGTACGGCTTTACTGACGGTTGACGATAAACATTTTTACATTATTGTTGATGAAAGCACAGATGCTTGTGGCAAATATATCGCACATCTTATGATTGGAGCACTTTAAGAAGATAAAGCAACAAACCCATATTTTATAGCTTCTAAGTAGCTGGGCAAAACTAATAATGTGACCGTAACCCTCTCCGTAATCCGTAAGGAACTCTTATTTGTTGAAATCATAGCCGTCTCGATTTTAAAGAAGTGACTGAGACAGTATACTAGCCTCTTCACAAAGGCACTTTGACCAGGTGGGGGGGGGGGGGGGGATCTCCAAGGGGTGAGGTCCACCACTGGCGGCGTCTTAAAGTCAGCGGCACATAGTGCAACTAAATAATTTCAGTTTAATTATGATTGTGAAATTACGACAATACGTCAAGACGTTGACATTCGTTGGTTTATTAATTTAATATTTTTAGGTTAGTTTTGTTTGTCAAATCATGACAAGACGTCATTATATCACAAAATCAACTGCCATTTTGATATGCTTTTCGGCTATTACCTTATACCAATAATTGTATTCAATTGGTTTGATGTTTTTCTAGCCTAGTAGTAGAAGGCTGGACCCTACGTAGTCCACGAATTAAACGTTAAAATTTCACCTGCTTTTTTTAGTGAATAGGACTGTATTCTGTTTCACTTAGGCCTTTTGCACACACTCACGGCGACCGTCCTAACGGCACTGTTTACGCGATCTACCGCGTTCGTGTTATCCTTGCACACATGCACGGTTTTCGTCAGTTTGATTCGAATATGGATCATAGAGACTTGCTGTGGCGATTTTAATGTCTTACATGTGTATCAACAAACGAGAAAGGCACGAAACAGAAAGGAAACAATTCGGTGCATTCTTTGTCCTATTTGGTCAGTTGAGGGAAAACAAAAAAAAAAAACTTTTCAACTATTTTAGGATGTCCATGTCCAGCATGGATGGCCTACACGAACGATTAAAAAATTCGCTTCAACGTCAAGATCCATTTATGAGAGAGTGCGTACAGCCTATGGAAATGTTGGCTGTTACAATCAAAATTAGGATTGACCTCCAAAAATATTTCCTTACAAGCACTTCTAGTGCAGTTTCTGTCCTTATAGAACTTGTTTTGTTCCAAATAACCGGACTTGCTTCCACCAAAGATATATCCATATATATATATATATATACTGCCATTACGAAAAATATGATTATGATAAAATATACTAAATAAAACAATGTTCCCGCCAATGAACCAAGAAAATATCGTAAGCGCCGTACATGTGCATTGTGCAAGCACCAATTAAATCTTAAACTGTACTGGGCATGTCTCTTCGTCAACACGGTAACGGTCGCCGTAAATTATAGTGGGGGCTCACGGTGACATCGCAGTGGAACGGAACCGTGTACACGGTGCCGGTGCGTGTGAAAGGTCACAACATAATATGCGGCCTAATCCCTTAACCGTATAAACGGCGCCATTAGGACGGTCGCCGTGAGTGTGTGCAAAAGGTCTAACTCCTTAAATTCCAGAAGGTCTTTGTTATAATGTAACTAATTGTTAAGGTAGAGCTGCGCGCATCATCCTTTTGACGGTGTCCCCAAGTACTGGTTCGAGTTGAACTTTGCGTTTCCTTTTACCCACTTTCTTTAAATACCTTCAACATATTATTATTCTAAACGTTACAAATTAATGATCTCCCTTTATACTTTCATATATTTCATTTAAAGTTTCTTTACAAAACCTGCTTTTCTTTATCGTCTTGATATTTTAGTTTTTATTTATCCCTTCTTTCGGGTGTAACGAAGTCCATCAATTTTCTCTTTTATAAGATTACCACTTGAATTTATGAAATACATTTTTTACTTAATGAAAGGGCAAACATTTTTATTTGACGTCGTACAGCCTTGCTAACCTTCTGGCCTTTAACTTTTTATACCTGTCGATGTCGGTAAACTGTTTCTTTTAAGTTGCGATAAAATAAGCGAGATTCTATTAAAGCCTCCGCACAAAGTATTTTCAACAAGTTGTTGAGGCCCTCACATCAACCCGTCCTCGAAAGCTTTCGAACTTGGCACTTGATGTACGTCATCCTACCGTTTGTAAGGCTCTCGTCTCTTTTGTCTAACGTCTGACAGCCACAAATTGTCTGCCCGGCTACGAGGCACGCTGTGTTGCCAGCTTTTTGCTATTCACTAGAGGAAATGCACCTGTTCTCACCTTGGTAATGTTAGCATTCTACTAGCCACACATGTATCCGTCTCTATTTAGTAATTTTAAGCATTTTTTTAAAACCTCGGGATATTAACGAAGAATAAAGTATCGAACCCAAGGAAACCTATCAGGAACATAATGGGCAGGTCTGTATTTTTTTTCGCTATTGAAGGTCCCGTCTGTTTAAGCGGGATGCACTTCTACACGTTGGACCATTGTAACCAATGTGAGCAAATTATATTCTTTTTTGCACCCACATGGTTCTAGTTGCCCGAAGATTCATTGCATTTTTCGATATAGTTACCCGCTCTGTTGCCAGTTATAATATCAGGTCCTGTCAAAATGTCTGTGGTGGGCTGGATTCTGCTTATCAGAAGCAGGTATAAGTTTTCGATCTGATTTCCCTATAAAAAGTAGAACGGTTGGAACAGAAATTTCTAGCAAAGAAATAAGGATAAAGCGACCATGTATTTATAGTTTTTATAGGAAATAACTTAATGTTCAACTTGGGGTCCATGTGAGGCAGCTATACCGACATCAGAGTTTATACTTGCAAATGTTTTTTTCTTATACCGTGCGAGAAAAAATTATTTGCATCAAAGAGGGCCTTGCATCTAAAGACGTAATGCTTAGCCGTAGAGCTTATACCTATTGGGTGTCAGTAACTACCTGAATTACCAATCAATCAGTTATTCCGTCATCTTTGCAGTCGTTACAAGTAATTTGATTCATCGGTAATTTTTCCAATTTCTTGAACAATTCACACAATAGGCTTTACGGAACAGCACAAAACATTCATGGTTGAAGCGTATTTTCGAAACGGGGTTGGAGTAAATAGTGAGTGGCAATACAATCTGGGTTTGTGCATGAACGTTTCCCTAACGTTGCTTTTATTGCTGGGGATTTTTATCATTCCCTAAAAAGAACCGTGGCTGTGTTCAGGGAAACAGGTTCTATACAACACAAAAAAAGGAGCAGGAAGAACATCTGTAAGAACAGGAGAACTTGTTGCAAACGTTCGTGAAATAATGCAAAATACGCCAACAAATTGTATAAGACGCCTATTCCAAGAAGTGGGAAGATCTTTTGGAACATGCAGGACTATTCTTAAGAAGCAATTAAATTTATTTCCCTATCAATATAATATATTATGTAAATAATTTAGAACAATTACAACAAAGGACTATTTAAGAATGTGGTAACATTTCTCCAGAGATGCTGGTCAACTCTTTCGAAAATATGAAGAGATGTGTGAATTTATGCTTAAGAGCATAGCGGTGGCCAATTTCAGCAATTTTTTTCTTTTTCTTTCTGTATATTCTTACTTTGATAATTTTGTTATCAACAAAAATAAATTTGTATTTGTCTACTTATCTTATTACTCATTAGTTTGGCATAATATCATGTCATAATATGGATTTGACAAAATTTTAACCTAGATTTGGTTAGATATATCGTCCCCATATCATTGTAATCTAAACCAAGCCCTGCGTTTTTTAATCCAAGCCCTCTTTGATGCGAATAATTTTTGCTCGCACGGTACCATCATTACATGTCTTTCCTCTAGTTGTTGTCGTTGCTACGTGATGGAAATAAGCGCACGGTACAAATAAATAAGAAAAAAATCAACCGAAAATTTTCTACAAGTTGACAACGTGCTAGCTTGAGACTGTGACGACATAGACGCAAGTGGCTCTCTGGAAAGTTTCCATTTTAAATATTCATGGGATATGCCTGATTATATGCTAGGTTCGGTTGGGCTTTGGGGAAAAGTTGTTTTAACTAATAAAACCATGCCGTCCCTTAAGGTAGGACTAATCTAAGTATAGAAAAATGCATATTTTCAGTACTCCTAGAAATATTTCCTTGAATAACGACTTATTTAATTAAATGTTGAAAATGATAATCTGAAACAATCTGAGATCGTAACGGTTGCTTGCACAGAAACTATCGTGGTATGAAATATGCCTACCAATTTAGGGAGGTATTCCTCAAAACCCTTTTTATTTAAAAAAAGATAAAATGATGATAATCTATATAATATACAGGGTGGCCAAACGAAAACGAAACAGCGGACACGGGAACTAGATTATTGAGGGGGACACTGCTGCTTAGCTGTTTTAATTGTTTCCACCCAAGCAGGGGTGGAATATCGTCAGAGTTCCAAAACGTATTGACCTGCCGCAAATTAAAAATCCTGAGACCGTTTATTGGCACATTGAATGTTTGAAATAAATTGTTATTATATTCACCCTTTCGGCAAGAAAGAAAAACATGGCAGTGTTGCCAATATAAACTGATGCTCATCACAATTCTAAACTAATTATCCTTGACTTTTCGAAAGCTTTTGACACCATTAACCATAAACTTCTTGTATCCAAATTAAAATATTATGGTTTTGTTAATAACTCTTTTCATCTTATTAAATCATACTTGTTCAACAGATTTCAAAAAGTGTTTTCTGATAATAATTATTCTGAACAAGTCGACATACGCTCTGGAGTGCCACAAGGTTCAGTTTTGGGCCCCTTACTTTTCCTTATGTATACCTCTAATATACTTAGATCTTTAAAGCACTGTAAAGTGCAAGCATTTGCTGACCATACACAAATATATTGCCGTTTTGATGCTGAGGATTACGCCAAAGTATATAAACCAAGATTTGCAAATATTGAGTGAGCTCCCTCGAAGGCACAATTTCAATTTAAATCCTACTAAATCATGCATGTTAATTTTTGGTAATAAGAATAAGGTCAATGGTTTAAAAAATATTTTAAACGTATCCGTTAATGGAACAAAATTAAATATTGTGGATAGTGCTAAAAATTTGGGTTTATTACTTGACACGGAACTAAGGTTTAACGAGCATTTAAGAAAAATATTTTAGAAAACTTATCTTTCTTTAAAAATACTATACAGTAATAGACATATTCTAAGTTTTAAATTAAGGAAATATTTGTGTGAATCTCTCGTTTTGTGCAATTTTAATTATTGTGATTTTGTCTACGGTTTCTGCTTGGATGCTGAAAGTAGATCTCCGATACAGAAGGTGCAGAATGCTTGTCTTCGTTTTGTGTATGGTATAAGAAAGTATGACTGTTGACAATTGACTGGCTGAGGATGGATGGATGGATGAGCAAAGAATGCTTCATTTTTGCACAATCTTGATAAAAATTATTAATAATCCTGACTCCCCTATTTCGATTCGAGAGCGTCTGATTTTTCGTCATGATATTCATGATTTATTTATTTATTTATTAAATACTTTACAAACATAATCACAATAAATAGTAGTTACATGTAAAGTCATAATTATATGTTATTATTAATATGTTATATTTATTATTTTTATTATTATTATTATATGTTATTATTAACTATATGTCATATTATATGTTATATAATATGATATATATATAAAGACGGGTTAGAGACAGTATTATTATTATAATCACAAAGTTCGGCAAATTGTTTTTAACACCTTTATTACAGGTAATTAGTTCGGAAACGACATCGTGGATTTAAATGCGGTTTACAGAGTTTGAAAGACTGTTTCTTACTGATTAATGATACGCCTATGACATAACCAATGCAGTGTTTGTTTGAAGGTGGTAGACAATGAAGTAATATCAAAAAATTACCTTGTCGGACTTCCATTGTCTTTATTTTGTTACTTAACACGCCGTTTCGGTTAGTTAGTATCTCTAACCGTTTTCAAGTGTAAACTAAATTATAATTATAAGGCTACTGTCTTAAATACTATCCAAGTGCAACAGAAAAACACTCCACTCTAAATTTTCTCGATGTTCTCGTCAAACGAAGTGCTGATAACATAAAAACTTCAGTATACAGGAAACCCACTCACACCGGGCAATACCTTAATCACGGATCGAATCATTCAAACTCCATAAAACAGGGCATAATTTAAACTCTATATCACAAAGCATCTAACGTTACTACTCTACATACTATTAATCTGCAAGAAACAAAAACATAGTTAACCTTAGAGACTATACAAAACTTTTAAGGATAATTTATGCACTAAACAAACGAGTATGCTTCAAGTTTATGAAAAAGTAATTAGGCGAATCGATGCGAGGTGAAGTGTAGAGTTTTAGGTTGTCTAGTAAACATCCTGATTAAAAATTAAGTAGGAAAACTTGCACAAAGTTTTACCTAATTTAACACAAATATTTTAGGATATTATTTTTAACACGCTTTTATTAGCTTCACCTGTATGTTTGTATGTTTGTTTGTAACCGACTTCTTTGAACCCGATTTTGACCCACTTTAAACGGTCAGATTTAATTTAAATTTTGTAGACTTATCAAGAGCCGCTGACAATACAATAATTTGATACAAACCCGAACAACCGACTTCTTTGAATCCGATTTTGACCCACTTTAAACGGTCAGATGTAATTTAAATTTTGTAGACTTATCAAGAACCGCTGACACAATAATTTGATACAAACTCTAACAAACCCGAACAACCCCGAACAACCGACTTCTTTGAACCCAATTTTGACCCACTTTTAACGGTCAGATTTAATTTAAATTTTGTAGACTTATCGAGAACCGCTGACAATACAATAATTTGATACAAATCCGAACAACCGACTTCCTTGAACCCGATTTTAACCCACTTTAAACGGTCAGATTTAATTTAAATTTTGTAGACTTATCAACAACCGCTGACAATACCATAATTTGATACAAACCCGAACAACCGACTTCCTTGAACCCGACTTTGACCCACTTTAAACGGTCAGATTTAATTTAAATTTTGTAGACTTATCAAGAACCGCTGACAATACAATAATTTGATAAGTTTATCTCATTATCCTGATCAGGATCGCCGGAATTAAATCATTTTTTTACATATCCTCTGTATATGTTCCGGCTCGAGCACTCGGCCTAATAGTGTTGGTACATTCTTTCGCTATCAGTTGGTCCGTTGGCCGAGCGAGTTTGTTCGGGTTTGTGGATCCAATGCATTGAATCCCAGCCATTTCAAAAAGTCATTGTTAAATTAGTGACAGTATTCCATCTCTACTTCGGACCTCTCTATGACTATCTCTACTCAAAAAAAATAATATTTTTCTTAACAATAACTCAAACTAAAAAATGAAAAATAAATATAGTTTAAAAAAACTAAAAAACACGCTGTAATAATTAATCAAACTAAAAAACAAAAAATAAATATAGTTTAATATAATTCTTGTAATTTTTAATATAGGCAGAAAATAATAATGAACGATAAACATTAGTATTATTGTGAAAAATGCGTTTTTTCACAATAATACTAATGTTTATTGTTCATAATTATTTTCTGCCTATATTAAGAATTTCAAGAATTATTTTAAACTACTTATATTTATTTTTTGTTTTTTAATTTGGTTAATTATTAAAGCGTGTTTTTAGTTTTTTTTGAACTATATTTATTTTAAATTTGATTTTGTAATAAGTACGTGAAAATTTGAGCTCTTTATCTTTATTTAGTTAACCCAAATATCCCAACGTAAATATTTATAATAACACCACAATTAAAATAAATCCTCCACATTTAGAAAAATTGAACCTTAAAGAATAAAATGAAGAACCTAAATATAAACGTTAATCAGTTAAATCCCAAGTTTTGCTGCAAATAAAAAATTAAGACTAGTCAATTTAAAATTTACTAAGAGATATTTAAGGGCTTTCGAGTCTGCCGCTTAAACCAGCTGTGTCAGCATCTTTGTCCCGTTTATTGCGTCTGACATGATAGATAATGTTGTCAGATCTTTTCCCGTTTCTTAAACGGATTACCCGTTACCAAGTTCTTAGTCGTTAAGATATGTAATTCGGCTGGAAGTAGAAACATTAATTTATAAGTATAAGTAATGTTGAGTGCTTAGGCTGACCATCAGCGTCATTCTCAGCTAATAAGAGCTTTTTAGACATAAAAGGGGAGATTTTTAACTTATCCCGTACTTATTAGCTCTTGGTTAATTGTTCTAAAATGTCGGTATGTTGTAGTTCACTTTAAATGCTACTTTTGCACCACCTATTCAGTGGCGGCTCGTGACTAGCAAGGCAAGAGAGGCGCTGGCTTTAAATAATGCGGATAACTATAATCAAATCGTGTATTTTTGTTAAACATACCAAATGATAACACTAACAAATATTATTTTTTGAAGTAAAAGTCAAATCTTATCATCCCCGCCAAAGAGAAGACACACGAAACAAAAAAAAAATTTTGTCCTTACAATCGCATATCCAGGATTTTTTATTATATATTTCTTTATCAAACTTACGCGTAAACTGTGCCTCACTTTTACATTTTGCTTGCACTTGTACTATGTTCAATATTGGCAGTGGCCGCCCTGTATTTTTTAAATCAAGTTTTTCACTTAAGCTCAGAGAACTAAACATAAGCTTCTGTAAATCACTGACCTTCCAACTTTATAAAATAACTAATAAATTAGTCAAAACAAAACATCAGCGGCATCGACAGGTCGCGTCGCTTCGAAACAAAACGCGAACAGCTGTTGTTGGACGGAAAATTTTGAGCCCATCAAGACGTCTATTCTCGAAATAGGCCGAGGCGAATGATCATTTCAAGAGAAGTGATTACTTTTTCTCTTAAAAATGTTTAAACTGTATTAATGAAACTTAAAATGACTATTCATTTCCATCGAAAGTTCAGACGATGTGAGCATATGATGTGAATTGTCCCTTCTCGCGAGAGAGCATTCACTTCTCTTAAATTGGAGAATTGACGTCCAGTGCAGCTCGTTGTGCGATGTGTAGGTGACGTCACGCCTCCGTAGTCATGGCAATCGACTTAATAGTCGCGTTGAATTGGGAAGAATAATCGACCCTCCCGCGATTGATATGTTTTATCTTGCTTGTGCGAATAGAAAATGATTATTCGGTATAACTTGCCCGTTGGAATATGGCTATGTTTGGTTTGAATTATTAATTGATTGCTTACATACAGGGTTGCCCTTTAGTGTGGTAAAGTATAATAGCTCCGTTACTATTTCAAATACATTAAAAATATTAATACAAAAGTTGAAGGGCAGTAAGTGACTTATAACGTAAAATTATTTTTAACTCTATAGGGTGGCTCAAAAAAGCGGAACAAGAAAAAAATGTACTTTTTTCAAATGGAACACCCTGTATATTTTTACATTTTTAAATTCCACATAAAATTACAATTATTTTTTATTACATACATTATTAGTCTATACTTTATAGTTTCCGAGATATTGACTCTCGAAAAGTGACATTTTTGAACTTTGACAGCTTATAACCTATTAACAGTACGTCTTAGAGCAAAACGGCTTACATGTCCCTATCTTCAATTTATATTATCTTCCCAAAAAAATCAACTTCCAGTTAAACCGGAATAACTATATTTCCTGCTTTCGAGTAACATCCGGTTTAACCGGAAGTTGATTTTTTTTTGGGAGGATAATAAAAATTGAAGATAGGGACATGTAAGCCGTTTTGCTCTAAGACGTACTGTTAGAAAGTTAGAAGCGGTCAAAGTTCAAAAATGTCACTTTTCAAGAGTCAATATCTCGGAAACTATAAAGTATAGACTAATAATGTATTTAATAAAAAATAATTATAATTTTATGTGGAATTAAAAAATAAAAAATATACAGGGTGTTCCATTTGAAAAAAGTACACTTTTTATTGTTCCGCTTTTTTGAGCCACCCTATAGAGTCAAAAATAATTTTACGTTATTATGTCACTTACTGCCCTTCAACTTTTGTATTAATATTTTTAATGTATTTGAAATAGTAACGGAGCTATTGTACTTTGCCACACTAAAGGGCCACCCTGTACATTGCGTTATTGGTTTTTTAAGTAAAGTATTTTTGGATTCTGTTTAAAATAATTGCAGGGAGGGCGGCGCCACAGAGCCCTTAATTACGAGCCGCCACTGGGAGTCACCAAGCTTCATTGAACATGGATAGTATTTAAGACAGCAGCCTTTGAATTATAATTTAGTTTATCGTCAACCGGCAGTAAAGCCTTACATTATCAGTGATTTCCGGAAGTAAAGGAACACTTTATTTTATTGTAAAAATACTTTACCTGCCGCAAATGCGGCAGATAAATACTTTTTTCTATTTCACGTTCATAATGAGTTCAGTACGACCCTTATTTGCGGATCGTAATGAAGCTATTTCGATACGCGTTTTTTCTTTATTTGATGTTGGTAACATTTAAATGTTTTATTTCATTGACTTGCGCGGCCTTTGTGATTTACGAGAAAACCCATTTTTCGCACAGGAAAACTAGCTTGATAACTTACTTTTTTATTCTGTGTGGATAACAGTCATGTATGTTGGTTGCATAAATCTATAAATAAATCTTTTGTAGATGCTTTAAGCTATCATTTTCTGCCAAATCCTATCCAAAATTCAATCTACTAACCTTCTAATGTCGATTTTAACTTCAACTTTATTTGAATTTTCCATCTTCCCTATACTAAATTGCAATGCCGTGACGTAAAATCACGTCTTTTGAAATTCGAAAAAAAGTAGCAAAATCTCCCGAATTTCCGAACGCTCTGTATATGTACCGAATGTACAAGGATCACACAACGTATTCCGTCCAATTTTAAATCTCATATCGCTAAAATAACTTTAGAATTTTGTGGTGAAAATGGGTCAATAAATCAAAAAATGACAGTTTGCAAAATAATTTTTGTTGTCCAGAGGCTCCTATGATAAAAAATAGTATTACCAACATAAAATTTAGACATAAAAATTTACAAAATTTGAAGGATTTATTTTCTTTTTAAAATGTATTTTTCTTGATTATAAAAGGTGAAATAGAAAAAAATGTATAAAGCACATGTTTCATAAGGCGTTTTAGCGCCCGTGTCAATAAAAAAACTCGCCACTTCGTGGCTCGTTTTTTAAAATAGACGCGGGCGCTAAAACCGCTTCTTATGAAACTCGTACTTTAATATACTATTACCTGCCGCAAATTTTTTCTTGAGGGGTGCTTTGAAATACGCACGTGGTCGGCAGAAATTTTCTGACATGTCATAAAAAATCGTCTGTCACTGTCACGCCTTTCCCTATTACAGCTCGATAAATAGTAGGTTAAATTTTTTGAGGGGTGCTTTGGAATACGCACGTGGTCAGCCGAAATTTTCTGACGTGTCATTTTTGACGTGTATATTTGCTGTTTTCTTTGTAATAATAAAATGCGATGAGTTATACCTCAATTTTTTATATTATAAATTCTGAACGGTTGGCGATAAAATTTTGTATGCACCACGTTAGTAAAGTGTCTTTATCGACTCGCCTGTTATTCGCCTCGCTCGCTTCGCTCGCTCATCTCATAATTTCAGACTCGTCCGATAAAGAATCACTTTACTGCCTTGGTACATAAATAACTATTACACTTGAAAACGGTTAGAGATACTAACTAACCGAAACGTTGTGTTAAGTAAAAAAATAGTAAAAAAATAAAGACAATGGAAGTCCGACAAGGTAATTTTTTCTTCTTTTTTTGTAATAAAGGTGTTAAACAATTTATGGAACTTTTAGATCAGCAATTTAGTTAGTTAACCTTTTAAAGTTTCAATTTAATTTTGTCCACAGTGTACGCTTAAAAAAATATTACAGTGTTTAACCGAACATAAATATTTTCGCCTGGTCAGTTTTATTTTTTTCAAAAACCCTGTTATTATAGAAAATTGTATTCATATATTCAGATATAAAAGATATCTTGAAAGGGAAACCTCTCTTATCTAATACTTCTCGAATCCATGGATTTATTTACGATACGAAGGTTCACAGATACAAAAAGGTCTTTTGTTCAAAATTATGTATTTTAATATAAGGTATATTTATACTAATAAAAAATTACAGCTCTTTGAAAATTGGTAATCTAAAAAATATAATAAAATTAAATTTCAGCAAAAACCACATAATGTGCGTTAAATGAATAAAGTTAAGATTTAGATTGATACAGTTTGTTTCAAATTATAGATATTATGACGATATCGATAATTTTTTTAATGTCAACCCTAGTTTTTTATCGATTATTTTTAAAGTGCCAAATAAGTACCTAACTTCTTCTTTTTATTCCTTGTACGAAACTGGCAAATGTTGAGGAATTGAAAGCACGAATAAGAAGACATAAAGTGTAGGTTAATTTCTCCCGAAGTAATTAGAAATGTTCAAAACGAGTTTTACTTTCGTCTAGGACATTGCCAAATAGTAAATGGACAACATTTTGAGCAGTTATTGACAAAAAAGTGTTAAAAAGATGGATAGACGGTTTTTTATTTTTCATTTAAATAAATTTTTGTTTGAATAATAACTTATAAATGATAAGAAATAAAGATTTAACATTTGGTACTTATATGTAACTTAATATGAACTTTAAAAATAGGAAACAAAAAACTAAGGTTGCCATTTAAAAAAATCGATATTTTCCCTAATTTGGGACACACTATATTTTTGCAAAAAAAAACTGTATTGGATTTACTGAACAAACTTAGAGCATTCGGTAAAAACTTGATATTAAAAAATTTCAGTTACAAAATTCTTAACCGTTGTCACTTTAGTATGCCTGACTGCGTATCATGCACTTGTGCACTCTGTTTGTACGTATGGTTTATTGGCGTGGGGACATTCGTCTCATGCCGCAAGGATTTTTGGCCTGCAGAGGAGGGCCGTTCGGGTGCTTGTCGGGATCGGATATAAGGAGGAAGCGAGACCTTTCTTTAAAAAAAATTGAAATCCTTATACTGCCATCACAGTACATTTATCTATCTTTGATTCAACGGACATGCGTCCCTTTTATGGGTCAATAGATCCGTTACTTGGTTCAGGAGTAGCTCACTTCTTGACAACATGCCGAAGGGACACTTGAATGATACCGGAGGAGCCCGAGAGCTCCACAGCTGTATCGTATCGAGGTCGCCTTTCACTGCAGTGTTTATTTTGCCATTGAGAATGCCAGTGTGTGTTGTACAATGCAACACTACGAAGTACGGTGGCCTGGTCAACCAAACTAAATAAGTCCGCCAAACCTGCCTGGGATCGAACCAGGTACCTTCGGCATGCGATGCGAGAACGCTATCGCTGCGCTAGGCTGCCACCCTGTATTTTATATTAAATAGTGTTTTTATATTAATTGTAATTATAAATGACAAACTTCTTGTTGGGCAGGATCTGCTTAAATAATGTTTAAATTTTATTTTTTGAGACAATAAGACTTTGTTTGTTTATACATGCATAAAAATTCTTATTCTGATACTTAAATATTGAAATTTTAAAACAAAAATAAGATGTAAAAATAAAAACACTCGACAAACAGGTATACACTAAAATAAACATTGCTTTAACATTATGGGGAGGTATCATTTTTATTTGAACCCGATTTTTTTAGAAAATACTAAAAACGTCTTACATAATATTCATTGTAGATTTTCGACAAAGCAAATAAAAATATTTTACTAGTGAAGAACAATAAAAAAGAACTGTCGACCTTATTTTTTATTACGTGCACAGTACAACTCTGGAAAAAATATTCGGCATGAACGGATCTTCAAAAAAAAATTATACAATAGGAAACATATTTTATGTACAAAAAACGACATAGATCTGATACATTTAAGAACGTAGCCAATGTGCTTAAAAATCTTTTTCAGTTGAGTTAAAAATGTAATCTTTGTAGTTATGGGCGAGAGGGATAGAGTTATAAATGAGAGAAATGACATCCTGAATGATGGTTTTGACATCAAAAATGGAAAATTACTGCGTATAAAGTAGTTAAATATCTTACGTCTTCGAAAAAAGTTGTCACCACTATTTATTAAACTACAGGTCATGAAATAACGAGTTATTGCTTAGTAGGTATCTAGAATTGAAATCTAAACTATACAGTGTGTCCGAAATTCAAGTCTCTATATGGGTATCTCGCTTAATAAATGAGATAGAAAGTTGGTTAAATGGGGAATATTTTAGAGAATTTATTGCCGATCTCGAATCCTTTTTCAAAATTATTAAAAGTTGTGTGATTTTTCACTTATTAAACAAAAACTAAAAATGGCGCATTTCGTTTTTCTTAAATAGGGGCTTAACGGGCTTAAGACACTTTTTAGGGAAGAACATTTCTGTACAAAAAGAAAATGCAGATTGTCTTTTGTTTGTGAGTTACCCACAGTAACTTTGTTATTTCTTATGGCGGCCATCTTGAATTTGTACATAAAATTATTTCTCTTTGAATTACCTTTTAAACGATGTGCCACATGCTACCAAAATTTTGGAGAAATACTCTTAAATTATTAAAAAAACCAGTTTTATCGTTAACTTGGCAACAGCGCATGCATCTAACATAGCATGTGGGTACATCCAAGGGTATTAGTTTAATAACAAAAACATTTTCCGCCCCAAATAATCATCCAAATAATCATTGTTTTCTAGCCAATAAAATAATTAACGCATTTTTGTCTACGGTCTTAAATAGGTTTGGCAACGCCGCGATAAAAAAAATCTTAATCGGAATGAAACGAAAAAGAATTCAATTAGAAAAAATAGGGATTTCAACTAAAAATCGCGTCTTTTTTTGTTTTTCAATTACATTTAGTTAAAATATTAGAAAAAATAGATCAGAATAAAAACTTTACAAACCAAAAAAAAAATGCAAACCTTTTTTAATTTTGCCAAACCTAAGTAGGTATTATTACATTAAAATTATATTTGGTATAATCATATAATAACGGAAGGATTATTGTCACATGGTAGGCCGTGATATTTTTGCATGGTAAAAAGGCCATGATATTTTTACATGGTAGGTCATGGTATGCAATATTAAAAAAAATAAGGTGCCTATTTATTTGTCATTCTCATTCAAGATTCTAAAAGGTCGTTTAAATTGTATAATATTACATTAATCTTATCTTATTTTAAAAATGGCACAAATTTTAATTGAAGAAAAATTTGATATGTTGCAATCACACCAAAATGCTGAACTAGCTTCTGCTAGATATTTGGAATTGTATCAAGAAATACATCAACCGCATAAAACCTATTACTTGGTTTTGGTTAGGTTAGGTCAGGTTCAGAATTTAAGGATCTTGTAAGAAACTATTCTAAAAAAATAAAGGTTGAAGAGGTGCTTTAAATGGTTTAATTACTATCTGCTATGTTAGATGCATGCGCTGTTGCCAAGTTAACGATAAAACTGGTTTTTTAATAATTTAAGAGTATTTCTCCAAAATTTTGGTAGCATGTGACACATCGTTTAAAAGGTAATTCAAAGAGAAATAATTTTATGTACAAATCCAAGATGGCCGGCATAAGAAATAACAAAGTTACTGTGGGTAACTCACAAACAAAAGAAAATCTGCATTTTCTTTTTGCACAGAAATATTTTTCCCTAAAAAGTGTCTTAAGAATGTAATACTTTGGGATATGTCAAATTAACCGTTAAGCCCCTATTTAAAAAAAACGAAATGCGCCATTTTTCGTTTTTTTTTTAATAAGTGAAAAACTACAAAACTTTTAATAATTTTGAAAAAGGATTCGAGATCGGCATTAAATTCTCTAAAATATTCCCCATTTACCCAACTTTCTATCTCATCTATTAAGGGAGATACCCATATAGAGACTTGAATTTCGGACACACTGTATACAGGGTCCTGCGATAGTGCGTCAGGTTTACAGGGTGACTCAAAAAAGCGTGATAACCTAAAGTTGTATTTTCTTTAATGGGACACCCAGTATTTCTTTTTGCTTTTATGTTTGTATTAGCGTTCTTATAATTGTTTACAGTTTTATTGAATTTGCTTTATTAGTTTAGAAGTAATAAATTAAATATTAAAAAAAGGTTTTGCAGTCATGGAAAAAAAATCTAAAAGCATTTTTATATACTATATTAAAAAAAGTCGATCAGCACTAAAAACCACGTCTAAATATGCAATAACACGAATTAAATTAATTAAATAATTAAAAAATTAAATAATTAATAATAAATTAATAAAATAATTTTTCAACATAAATGCGTATAATTGCATATTTAGACGTGGTTTTTAGTTCTGATCAACTTTTTTTATTACTATTTTTGATAATGTCAAAAATAAAGGTACTTTACTCTTGGGAAAAATTCACATTCTTGGGAAAAATTCACATTTTTTGACAAACCTCGTATATGACTGGAAAATTTCAATATTTGATGGTTGCGTTTTAGGTTTTAGACCATGCAGAGCTTTTTATAAAGAATAATTTTTTTTCGTAAAATTAATAATAAAAAAGTTTTCCATATTATGCTGCGAACTTAAGCAGACACGCTGTATAAGGCATTGTGTGACATTAATGGCATCACGTAAATAAACATGATATTTTTCTACTAATTTTTTGACGTTAAAGTTAAGCTTCTTTTATCGCGTTATGGCGGTTGCCATTGGCAGCGGAAGTAAAAGTACGACTATGTTCTCATGAATAAATAGATAATTTTGTATATTTGTTTTCCTATTTAAACGACGTTTGAAGAAATCATAATATCTTTTATTCGGAGTAAAAGCAAATTCTTATGACTTGTCGTTCTGCAGACTTGTCATAAAAGTATCGCTTTTACTCCTAATAAAACAATAAACTATTCGATTGGTTATTTGCTTGTTTTTAAGGGTTGCCGAACTTTTTTTTAGTTTTTAGTTTATTACTCCTAAACCACCGAAGCAAATTTAATTAAATTATAAACAGAAAGCGACGGGAATTATAGAACCCGGTGCGACATCTTGCGTCCCAGTACGGTACCTTAGAAAAGGTCAGTCGTAAAGGGGTTATTCTGTACAAACAGAAAATTTTGCAAGTGTGCTCTCAAAACCGGTACAAGTGCCGGATCACAGATATTAATTTAAGAAAGGGGATGAGTTTGGCGGAAGGAAACAGACAAAACTTTCTTAAATTAATAAACAGAAAGGTTATTAATACAAACCTAAAAATAGAGGGTGTTCCATTTAAAAAATATATAATTTTATGTTATCAGACTTATTTGGAAAACCCTGTATATGCGAACATATTTTTCTGAAATACTTACATCTCCCGTTACAGTATTAGCCAGCATATAAGTGACATTCCTATCTTAATTCGTATACACTCCTATGCTATTTTAAATTTAACACTGAAAAATTTGCATTAAATCCCAATCGCAAATTTAAAAGCGTTATGCATTATTGTCGCCCTGTCTTTTCTCAAGAAATATAAAGGCGGCTTTGAGTAACAATGAAATGGTTTTGAAAACCAATATGGTTTTTAATTAAAATTGTAATGTCATTCGTTTATTAAACTTACATTGTAAATCAGATAAATTGGTTAGTTTTACTAGAAATGAACAAATTGATATGCTCCTAATTTTTGGAGTGACCAGAAAAAATCTTCTGAAGCCGCAAGATTGTATGAATTGTATGTTTTATAAACTTATGACATTACAACTTTGAATTAATTGCTTTTCAAAACCATTTCATTATTTTTCGAAGCCGCCTTTATATTTCTTTAAAAAAGAGAGGGCGGCAATAATGCATAACGCTTTTAAATTTGCGATTGGGATTTGAGGCAAATTTTTCAGTGTCAATTTTAAAATAGCATAGGAGTGTATGGTACCAAATTGTTGGAAAAAAAATGCTCGTTATAAATATTCTAGTGCACTACCATCGTTCCATTTGGAAAAATGGAGTAGAGGTCAAGAAAATAAAATTTAATTTTTTAAACGCTTGTGAAACTTAGAAAGTCAATTATTATGACATAATTTTAATTTTCATATACTTCTTGTCTATAAATTATTAACATATATTATTATAATTAATTTGTAGCACTTTAGATTGAAAATTAAAAATAAACATAAAAATATTATAACACGTCAAAAAATGACAAGTGAGGTGTAATTTCACTCATAATGTTATGCTGAACCCAATTAAGTAAAAATATACAAGATGTCCCATTTAAAATACCAAAGTCAAGGCCACTTCCGGTCAAACCGGAAGTGCTAACAAATTGAAAGTTATGCCAATAAATGCACACTCATATCTTATGCATACTCACAAAATTTCATTTTAATATCTATAAATATAAAGAAGTTATAGGGGTGAACGTCTTTTGAGAAACACCCGGTATAGAATCTGACATAAAAAAAACTAAACTATTCGGCTTTTAAAAGTCATTTTAAGGTTTGATTGGAAGACTGATTAATTGTTGTTAATCAAAATTTTACCTTTTTGTGCCAACTAGTATGTTACTGTCAAAAATAAACTGCTGCACATAACTATCGTTAAAAGAGCATTTTTTAGTTAAATTTGATACCGTGTAATTCCTGATATACTGAACGCATTTCAAAAAGCTGGTCACATTTCGAAAGGTATTTTCATCCTCTATTGAATCCTTTGTAACAACTTCTTAGATTTTGACCGGGGGCTATAATATAGGGTAAAATAAAATGTCGTGTATTTTGAAAAAAATTTCACTTGCTCCCCATTCTGCAGGAAGACCATGCGGATATTTTTTAAACCTAACATTTCATAGATATTAATCATACCTCGGGACCTTTTTGGGATTTTGCGAATATCTACTGTCGTTTGCAAAAAAAACAGTTTTTTCGAAAAATTATTATTTTTTTTTAATTTTGTTTCTACACCAATTTGCTCGATTTTGTAAAGTGCATCATTAATCAGGTTATCTTTGCTAACTTCTATCCCTATCCTTCTCAAATAAAGAACTCACCCTGCGAATATATACCTACAATAGTTTTATTTAGGAACTTAAATCAAGAATAAAATCAGGTCTTTGTTCATTATAATGATTCATGCAAAAAAAAAATAATCTAAAGTGCTTCAAACAAAAATATTCGGCGGATGAACATTAAAAACCTTGAAGGACGTCCCTTACTCTCTCGGGCATAGAATCCACTAATACTGTAATCATGTTTTGGGGAATAGCTTCCCATTCACACAAAATCGCATTCACCAATTCTTGCAAATTTTGAAATTCATTCCCTTCCCGATTCAAACGTAACTTAAGGTTACTCCATACATGCTCTATAGTAGGATTCATATCAGGCGACCTAGCAGGCCAAATCATATGCGTGATATTGTTTTCCCTAAGAAAGTCGTTCACGATTCTTGCTCTATGAGAGCGAGCATTGTCGTCGACTATTGGTGTAGAAACATAAAATTAAAAATTTTTAAAAAAATTCGAAAAAATTGTTTTTTTCGAAAACCACAGTAGATATTTGCAAAATCCCAAAAAGGTCCCGAGGTTTGATCAATATTTATGAAATATTAGGTTCAAAAAATATCAGCACGGTCTTCCTGCAAAATGGGGAGCAAGTGAAATTTTTTTCAAAATGCACGACATTTTGTTTTACCCTATATTATAGCCCCCGGTCAAAATCTAAGAAGTTGTTACGAATGATTCAATAGAGGATGAAAATACCTTTCGAAAAGTGACCAGCTTTTTGAAATGCGTTCAGTATATCAGGAATTACACGGTATCAAATTTGACTAAAAAATGCTCTTTTAACGATAATTATGTGCAGCAGTTTAGTTATTTTTAGTTGTTATATTTTATAATTTTATTATTTTGACCCAAATAAATATCTTGTACCAATATTCTCTACTACAACGGCCTTATGTATTAAACAATCAGCTGACATATAAAAACATCACGAGAAACATCACGAGAATTACGAAGACAGTGAAATATACGCGGTATATTTTAAAATTTTCGTCTTCTGGAAAAGTAACATCATTATTAAAGTTAATATTTACTATAGTTTTTCGACAAAGCCCAAATAAAAACCTTTTAATATAGCACGCCAGAAACAATAAAGACAGCTGTCGGCGTTCGTTTTTCTATTATGTGCACAGTCCATATTAAATTCATAAAAGAACAATATAATTGTTACAACCCTACATTTATCACTATATTTTTTTTCATTAAAAGGTTTTATGTTTTTATTTTCAATTACGTTAAAAATACAACTTTTCTAGCTACGCGAGACAGAGATAAATTATAAATTACCTCTTAAATAATAGATGCGACATTAAAAATTTAAAATTACTGCAAAGAAAGGGGTTGTATAAATATTAAGTCCTAGACAGGGCTAAGTTAAGAATTTATTGTCATGATGATTTATTCAAGGTGTAACTTGTTAAATAAAGATTTACGTGGAGCAGCAAACTATGTATATAGAAGAACCATGGCTATCTACAATATACTTGCAAATAAAGACAAAATTCTCAGGCCACGGCAAAGGGTATTAGCGGGAGGTTGAGGGTGATGAGCGACCTCCGGGACATGTTAATCAAAGTGAGTATTATATTGATACCACCGCTTGCTGATATCTCTTTCTCCTGCCCATAAGATTTACATGAGATAGGTAGTTTATTAACAAAAATTATCTTCAATGGGTTTATATCTCTCTCCAGTGTTGGCCAATCTATACATGGAATGGTTCGAGTCACACGCAATTGACACTGCCAAAATCGAAACTTTGGTCCAGATATGTAAATGAAATCTTTATTATCTGGACAAAACAGTAACGAAGAGCTGATACGGTTTTTGGAACATATTAATGGTATAACACAATCCATTAGATTTACCACGGGAACAGAACAACATTCTACACCATTTCGCGTCATAAAAACTTCAGTGTAATGGAAACCCACTTACACGGGACAATACCTTAACCATGGATCGAATCATTCAAACTTCATAAAACAGGGCATAATTCAAATTCTTTTTTACAGAGTATCTAGCATTTGCAACAATCCGGAAGACCTTAGTTTATTGTCAAATTTCAATTATCAAAAAAATATTTAAAATGGTTATACTTTAACTGTAACAAATAACAAGCAAGCAAGTTAAAGCAACTACAAAAACTAAAGAGGAGCAGACATTTCTTACAATACCTTATACCGTGCGAGCAAAAATCATTTGCATCAAAGAGGGCCTTGCATCTACGGACGTAATGCTTAGCCGTAGAGCTTAATACCTGTTGGGTGTCAGTAACTACCTGAATTACCAATCAATCAGTTATTCCGTCATCTTTGACAGTCGTTACAAGTAATTTGATTCATCGCTAATTTTTTAAAAACTTCTTGAACAATTCACATAATGGGCTTTACGGAACAGCACAAAACATTCATGGTTGAAGCGTATTTTCGAAACGGGGTTAGAGTAAATAGTGAGTGGCAATACAATCCGGGTTTGTGCATGGACGATTTTCACAAACATTTCCCTAACGTTGCTTTTATTGCTGGGGATTTTTATCATTTCCTGAAAAGAACCGTGGCTGTGTTTAGGGAAACAGGTTCTATACAACACAAAAAAGGAACAGGAAGACTATCTGTAAGAACAGAAGAACTTGTTGCAAACGTTCGTGAAAAATGCAAAATACGCCATAATACGCCTGTCCCAAGAAATGGGAAGATCTTATGGAACATGCAGGACTATTCTCAAGAATAAGCAGCTAAATTTATTTTCTTATAAAGTGCAAGTATTCCAAGAAACACAAGCCGCAGATTTTGAAAGACGCAGGAATTACTCTCAATGGTTTACCCATAATTTATTGGAAAGAAATGATTTATTAGACCTGACACCTCTCCGGTTATGTGAATTCTCAGAATACACGCATGTGGAGTGGTGAAAATCCCTTTTTTTTTGTGGAGTCTACATTGCACCTTCAAAAAATTGGTGTTTGGTTAGCTGTTTCCAGAAAAAGAATTGTTGGTCATATTTTTTTCCATACACAGTTACAGCACGGCGGTATAGAGAAAATATTTTGAATCTATATTTGTGGAGCAATTACTTGACGACGAACTACGTTTTGGATATTTTCAACAGCACGGTGCAACCGCACATACAACCGCCAAAATTATTAACTACTTACGCAATTTTTTCGACGACAGATTAATCAGTTTTCGATCAGACATTAAATTCCCACCTAGATCACCTTGTTTATCGGTTATGGATTACTTCGTTTTTCCTCAATTAAAGAACACTATTTATAAAACACCAGTTGCAAATTTAGAACAATTACAAGAAAGGATTATCCAAGAATGTGGTAATATTTCTCCAGAGATGCTGGTCAACACTTTCGAAAATATGAAGAGACGTATGAATTTATGCTTGGAGCATGACGGTGGCCAATTTCAGCAATTTATGTAATTATTTTTCTGTCTGTATATTCTTACTTTGTTAATTTTGTAAACAACAAAAATAAATTTGTATTTGTCTACTTATTTTGTTACTCATTAGTTTGGCATATCATGTCATAATATGAATTTGACAAAATTTTAACCTAGATTTGGTTAAATATATCGTCCCCATATCATTGTGATCTAAACCAAGCCCTACGTTTTTTTAATCCAAGCTCTCTTTGATGCAAATAATTTTTGCTCCGACGGTACAAAGCATCAACCTGCAAAAGATTCAAAATCTTCGGATATATTCAACGCTGCGACCACTTCCCGCATGATAAACTTAGCAGAAAACCATGGGACCTTATGGAAGGAACAAAAATATTTTGCGTAATGTATACGTACGCCAATCTAAATTATATTAGCATAAAATTGACGTTTCCACCTTGAATACAATTTCCTGTTTCCCACAAAATGGGGTCGGATAGACGTCCTAACAAAATAGCACAAGTAAAATATGCGTGCCGTTTAAACGTCGCCATTTTTCCTTTTTTTAAATTATTTCAGTCGTTTTTGCCCATTTCCTTATTTATTTAATGGCCCTTGAACAAATTTATGAGGGAGATATTTTAAATGAAATTGATGTGGAGCTAGTTTGAGTGGAAAAGTTTTTCCAGTTTTTTTTTATATTTAAACAGTGAAGCTGGAGTGAACTTTTTTCAATTGACGGATGTTAAAAACAGTTGATTATAATCAGTGGTGGCTCGTGGATATTTGGTATGGGAGGGTTAGGCTAGGTTAGAGTGGCAGACCTCTGGCATTGTCCAAACAGTCACACGTAGTCTTATAAGGACCGTTGTGGTACCACACATGTTCCGCGGAACCTACCCGCATCAGCTTCCTGATGGTTAACGCGACGTAGATCGTAGAAGAATCTTGACGGCTCATTCAAACCGGCCACTGCTGTTAATTAACTTAGTGAGTCGACCCAGTTGCAGCCTGCTCACTTCCTTCAGATCATTAAAGAATCGTTCGCCCAGGGCATTGAACCTTCTTCTCGCTAGGCCACAATTCACACAAGAAATGCTGAATACTTTCCTCCTCTTCTTCATCTCTGCAACTTCTACAGAAGTCGTTGTTTGGTATTTGCATACGCTTAGCGTGTCTACCGAACAGGCAATGTCCGGTGATTACGGCAGTGATGTTTCTTAGGTCCTTCTGACTGAGTTGTAAAATAGCACTGCGGTTTTCCTGCCGTCAAGTAGGGGCCACAATTGCCTGGAGATGCTACAAGTTGTGAGCACTGTCCATCTGCTTTGTGCAAGTGGGAGGGTTATGGCATGCACAGAGGGAAATCGACTAAATAAACATAATTCAAAAACAATCCTTTGTAGCTGGAAATTTTGAAAAATATTTAGTAATAAATACCTTTTATACAATTTTAGGTTAAAAAATTGTTTGCTTTTATTTTTCTTCGTTTTTTTTTGCATTTAAAAAAAAATAAACATATTTTTAAGAACCCACTGTGTTTCTTTATCTCATTTTCATTTTACTATAATAAATTAAGAAATATTGAATACCATTATCCATATTTAGTAAAAACAATGTAAATAGCTGCATATAGCTGCAAACAAGGCACATACTGCGCATTTTTTGGCTGAATTTAAGTACATACACTCCGCCCTTTAATAATAAATAATGTAATAGTATTACCAACAGAAAATTTAGACATAAAAATTTACAAAATTTGAAGGGTTGATTTTCCTTTTCAACATATATTTTTTTATTGAAAAAAATACAAAATAGAAAAATAGCTTTATAGCAGTCGTTATAGTTCCGTTATAAAACTCGCCGTGAGCGGCTCATTTTCTCATATTATGGACGCGTGCTATAAAATTATGCTATATAAAACATGTACTTTAATATACAATTACAATATATTCTTGTCACTGCAGTGTCCGGCAGCGTAGGAAAATGGACATCAGGTAGCCAGAACATCACTTTTTATTATTAATTAGTTGACAATGAATTTAAAAGGCTTTTTCTCGTTCGCCTATTCTAGTTGCTTTTTTTTAATTATCGTTGTGCCCATTAAAGACTCTGTTAATAAAGCAAATAAATAATTCAATTTTAATCATCCCGGCAATTATTATCGAAGCTGAAAATTGGATTTAGTCGTTAAAACAGGGATTACAACTGCCATTCCGCGCTTCAATACAACTTTATTATCTTGCACGTCACAATGAATTATTTTTCAATTTATTTCGTGTCCGTACAGAAAAGTTTGCATGCAAAGGTGACCTAATAAATATGTCTGTTTTAAGCCCGTTATTTAGTGTGCTGTTCAACACTCAATGAGAGGATGTAACAGAATTTACAAATATACAGCGACTGACAGAAACTGCGCAGCATATTGGAAAAAAATTATCGGGAATTAATCCTGGTGCGTGGGAGATTCGGTAAGAAAATTTCATAAATTGGAGTTTTTTCTTATTGTAATTTTTTTGCTAAAATGCTGCAAAAACATACTTCCGGCGGCTTTAGTTAATTGTAACTAATTAGAGTTTTAGAAATTTAGTTCATTTTAGCCGTTAGTAGTTCATTTTTATTACTAAAATGTGAGAAACAGTAAATAACAAATTTGTTATCTGAAATACAATGTCTTTATAGTTGTAAATTCAAATAAAACTTTAAAAAACATATTTCCGATTAGTTTAGTTTAATATGACGCACTGTATTTTTACAATAGAAGTTGATTTTACTTGTTAGTAACTATGGTTTATTACTAAAATTTCAGGAACATTAAAAGCATTAATTCATTTGCAACCATAACATATGATATTACATGTCTACATAGGTTCAAATGAAACTTAAAAAAACATATTTCCGGTGAGTTTCGTTAAATATAACTTTACAATAGAAGTTGATTTTACTTGATAGTAACTAAGGTGTATTACTAAAATTTCAGAAAAATTAAAAACATTAATTCGTTTTCAACCATAACATCTGATATTACATGCCTACACAGTTTTAAGTGAAAATTAAAAAAGCATATTTCCGATGAGTTTAGTTAAATATAACTTTACAATAGAAGTTGATTGTAACTAAGGTTTATTACTAAAATTTCAGGAACATTAAAAACATTAATTCGTTTTCAACCATAATATATGATATTACATGTCTACATAGTTTCAAATGAAACTTAAAAGAACATATTTCCGATGAGTTTAGTTAAAGATAACTTTACAATAGAAGTTGATTTTACTTGTTAGTAACTACGGTTTATTACTTAAATATCAGGAACAATAAAAACATTAATTCGTTTTCAACCATAACATCTGATATTACATGCCTACACAGTTTTAAATGAAACTTAAAAAAGCATATTTCCGATGAGTTCAGTTAAATATAACTTTACAATAAAAGTTGATTTTACTTGTTAGTAACTAAGGTTTATTACTAAAATTTCAGGAACATTAAAAACATTAATTCGTTTTCAACCATAACATCTGAAATTACATGTCTACATAGTTTCAAATGAAACTTAAAAAAACATATTTCCGATGAGTTGAGTTAAATTTTTGATGCGTCTCTATTAGCCCCGGTGTTCGATATGTAAAGCAAATTGGTTAGTATCAATAAAAATTATAAGTTAGCAACAAAATGTATTTTGATTTTATTCTGAGTGACTTTTTGACAGAAAACTTATTACTTATTAATGTCATTAAGTTAATAGGAACTAATAAAATTATCGCGATAATCTTCCGTTGCTACAAGCAACGTAAACAAAAAGGAGCCTTTTAATTGGTTGAAAATAAATTTATGTAATTTTCATTTAAAAAAATTTTATAATCAAAATAAATGAATTTTCGCAACCGTTAAAAATGGGAAATAGCAACGACAAATATAAAATAAGCGATGTTTATCATGCTGACTTGATTTTTAAAAGTAACAATGGAAAAATCAAAATCAACATGTCTTTATTTTGTCATACGTCAGCTATTTTTCAACATATTTGCATGTACGACCTTTTATTCTGTTTATAAATGTTGAAGTTTTTAGAATCTTGTACGTAAAGATATACAGTCCTAGTCCAAAAAGTTACAGAAAATTTTAAAGTTTAATCAAGTTGAGGTGTATCCGTCATTTCGTTTTGTCTAAGTGTACTGCGTGGTATGAAATTTATTAGATTATATACCTCAATCCGATTCTGACCAATTAAACGCTGTTTTGCGACCAATCAGATGCATATTATACTGAATATACCCCGCATAAGTGGATATACCCCGGGCCACCTGCCACAACAATGCCAATGCATAACAACATCATAACAAGTTTAAAATATTTGATGGTTGCTATAGACCGTTTCTATAATAACAAAAATCCCTTTCAACAAATCAAGTTTTTGATGTTGTCAGATTCATGTCACATTTTTTTAAAAAGGGAATCTTGCCGATTCGGTAATGTTTCAGTCGAAAATATAAGAAAAAACGCTGAAAAGACTATCCCAGAAAATACAACAAAAACAAAAAAGTATATATGGACCCAATTCGAGAAATTCTGCGAAACACGGCAGTATATATTGACCCAAAATACAACTTTAATACAGCTTGCCGCTATATTGGAAGACTGGAGTTTTAATATGAAGAAAAAAGATGGTTCTGACTACAAGGAAGGGGTTATCAAGACAATGTGGAACCAAACAGCCCAACTGCTTCAAGAAAGGTACTTCAATAAATACAACATTAAATTTGATCCTTTTAAAGATCCTGAATTCCAAAAAGCACGTATGGCTAGAAATTCTAAAAGAAAACTGCTTCAGGCTGATCCAAAGAATCACCGGAAAAGTGCAAGAGCACTAACCTACGACGAGTACAAAAAGATGGTAAAAATTTTTGACGAAAATAACCCCGAGAATTTACAGAAAAAGTTCTATCAAATAGCGGCTGTGGAATTAGCATGGAGAGGAGGAGAAGCCGAGACATGCCTAAATACGTTGGAATGGCTTCTTTTCTTTGGGGTTCTTGAAGAAACGGTCACATATACACAAAACTTGCTTTATTATAAAAAGGGGTTTACAATGCTTTTAAACTTGGCAACGCCGTAATGCGCTACCTAAAATCACGAGCAGCCTCTTCACTCTCCTACTCGTGACTGCCCTGCTGCTGCGTGCTCCTAGCTCTCTGCCACTTCATGCATCGACGTTCTCGTCTCCCCCTCTACCGTGTACCTCTAGAATCCGGAACCAGTGCATTACCCCCTTACTTAAATCTAAGAATAGGTAACATTAACAAGGTTTAAGTAACTAACTAATAATAAAACTAACCTCACAGGTGACAAATTATAAAAAAAAAAACTTAAACAATTAACGTGACCGTTAGCAAGGTAATTTAATCCTTATATGGTTTTAAATTTATAATATTATGTTTGCCAATCTCACGTCCTTCAGCATCTCTCAACTGATAAGAATTTGGACCTGCCACCTTAGAAACATAGAACGGACCTTCGTATATCAGAAAGAATTTTTTAATAGTATGGTCTTCCGCCGATGACTGCGCATGAGATCTTACCAACACCTTATCTCCCACCTTAAAAACAACGGGATTTACCTTAGCATTAAATTTTGCAGCCCTTTTTTCGGCACGCGATCGCAACCTCTCACTTGCTAACAGCAACACATCGTGATTTTCCCTGCGATTTTCAGATTCCGGAAAATTTATAAAATTCGTAATAGGCAGCATCACCGGCCGATTAAAATGAAGATAATTAGGCGCAAATCCCGTACTTTCATTCACAGCATTATTCAAACACTTTTCCACAAAATCCAAAGTATATGCCCAACGGGTATGTTTATCGTAGCAATAAGTGCGCAGAAGGCGCCCTACTTCCTTATTATATCTTTCGGTCATATTTCCTTCGGGAAAATATACCGAGGTATATTTAAAATTGATACCCTCTCGCTGGAGAGTGCTTTGCCATAGCAAACTAGTAAACTGAGTACCATTGTCACTTAATATACAAACTGGCCTTTGAATATTAGGTATATAATCATTTAAAATTCGATTAAGAATAGTTTGGGCTGTGGCCCGTTTAAGCGCATACAGCCGGACGTATTTAGAGAAAGCGTCTACCACAACTAGTATATAGGACGCTCCCCCTCGCGAAGCAGGTAATGGACCTATCAAATCCAAACACGCTAAATCACCTGCCTTTTCTGGCAACACCGCATTTCTTAGACCATGACATATTGAAGACTTGGCTTTCTGACATAAGTCGCATCCAGCTATAATCTTTCTAACCTGTCTTTGCATTCCTGGCCAATAAAATTTTTCTTTCATTTGGTTGAACACTTTCGAATTTCCAAAATGTCCAAAATCTTTATGATGAGCCACGACAAGATCTTTGACTTGTTCCTGCGGAACGCATAATTTATACCCAGTGTTGGTATGATCACCTCTTTTAGAGAGCAAACCCTCGTGAACTGTAAACCATTTAAAAACGCTTAATTCCTTACTGGAAAGCACGCGTGCTTCCTTTTGCAAATTTTCTAAGAATACGAATTTCTCTCGAATCCACCTATCTAGAAGCTGATCGCTTCTCATGGTGTCAAAGTTTACCCTTAATTGTTCATAATTATTTGCCAAATTTAAAATCATTATTTTTGTAATAGAAAATCAAAATTGATTCAAAAAAATTGACATTGGCCTTATACTCTATAAGCCAATCAAACCCAAATAGGACATCACAATTTAAATTTGGCACAACCAAACACTTAACGTCAAAATCTAAATTTAATTTCCGTATAGAAATGGGCAACATTACTTGCTGTTTAATTCTTTGTTTCTTCCCCCCTATCGCGACGGCAATAGTTACATTCGTAACCGGCAATATAGGAATATACGAAATTTTACAAATTTTATTGTAAAAGCTTTCCGATATAGCCGTAATTTCACTACCACTATCTATTAAAATATCAACATCCACGCTACAAACAGACGCCGTAATAATTGCTGCTTTGGGTAGAACCCCATCATCCTCTGTTTCCGAATCGCTAGATAAAAGATATTCGCGGTCTTCGTTAAATTTTGTCATATGTCGCACCCTTCGCGAACTATCTCCTTGACCCGTTCCGTCACCCCCGCCTGTATCAGTGGTCGTCGAAGGCCGCGTGTTTTTCGGCTGGTTGCTACGCCAGTCATTTCGTTGAGCGATGTTGCCATGACGGTAATTGATCATACGATTATCTTGTTCTGAGTTTGGCGAACGTTGCGGATCATTTATAAAAGTTTCGTCAATTTTACGCAAATATTCATCGATATTATCAATATTTTTTAACCCTTGGGTTATTATACCTCTTTGTATTTCCGGAGAAAAATGTTTGCTTAGAAGAAAAACCAACTTTTCTTCATGAATAGGCTGTGAAAGAAAGCTTGCTTGGTTTACAAAGTTCAAAAAATATTCGGATCGACTGCCGGACTTAAATTCGCCATAAGTTAAACTTAGAAATAAATCCCGCTGTTTATCTACCCCCCAGAATCTATTTAAAAATAACTCTGAAAATTGATTAAAATCGGCAAAACTACTTTCTTTAATACTCGCCCAATCGGCTGCCGTGCCCTTTAAACATGGCAAACCTAGGCCCAACTTATGATTTTCGGGTACCCCGGCTTCGTTAAAAATTTTATTAATTTTTTTAATAAACGCTTGTGGGTGTAGCTTTCCATTCGGGAAAAATAACAAGTTACTTCCACCCAACTCTTTCCAATTTACGATATACGATCTGTCCACGGTTGCCATTTTAGTATCGGGAAGGACTTGAGATTGATCGTTACAACAGTTATCGTCTTTATTTTGAACATGAGAAGCTAAATCTTTAACAGTAGTTTGTAAATTAAGCATGCCTACCGACAACTGCGTTAAAATGTCCATTAAATTCGTATTGTCCAAATCGTTTCGGTCGGCAAAATCACCGGCATTTTGTTTACTTTTCCGTTTAGACATATTTAATGTTTTTTTCCACACAAAACAACTACTTATAGCATCAGTAAAACGAAATAGTCTAATGTCTGTCCCAGACAAATGTGTGCAGAACTTCGGATACTAAATGTATTTACTATTCTGTTGCACAGTTTTTTTTCGCACAAAATAACTAGGTATGCATCAATAAAACGATATAGTCTAATGTCTGTCCCAGACAAATATGTGCAGAAGTTCGAATACTAAATGTCTTTACTATTCTGTTGCACAGATTTTTTTTTCTTCTGAGGCCTTGGATAGGCAATAATTGGAACTGGCTTACCGCTTTTGACTCGTTTTCTTCAGCCACTAGTTGGGCTCCAAATGGAATGGCTTCTTTTCTTTGGGGTTCTTGAAGAAACGGTCACATATACACAAAACTTGCTTTATTATAAAAAGGGGTTTACAATGCTTTTAAACTTGGCAACGCCGTAATGCGCTACCTAAAATCACGAGCAGCCTCTTCACTCTCCTACTCGTGACTGCCCTGCTGCTGCGTGCTCCTAGCTCTCTGCCACTTCATGCATCGACGTTCTCGTCTCCCCCTCTACCGTGTACCTCTAGAATCCGGAACCAGTGCAACGTATTTCAGAGAAGAATATTATAGCGATGATACAAAAAGCAATAGAATGGAATATAACCCAATCTTTTCAAAAACATCCCAAGGCGGAGACAAGAAGCTTTCAAATTCAAAATGGTTAGTGGCAAACACAAAAGATGCCGATTTATGTCCAGTTCGCCTTTACAGAAAACTAATTTCAAAAAGAGGGCAAAATATAACTACCCAAAGACTATTCCTGACAGTAAATCCAAATTGGAAAATGGGAAATTGGTACAAAAACTGTCCCATTGGAAAAAATACTCTTTCTAATTGGACAAAACAAGCAGCACAAAAAATTGGACTAGATACTGAGAAAGAAAAAATCACAAACCATTCCAATCGAGCCACAGCTGTCTCTACATTAAGCAAAGCAGGTGTGAGCGAACAAACTCTTATAAAAATAACTGGACATAGTAGTGCTGCATCTATAAAGCCATACTTGCAGATGAACAAAACTCATCACGAAAACACTATTCAAGGTTTAAGAGGTCACCCTCCAACTAATGGGTTGGACCAACACGAAGCTCCAGTCTCTTGCAGCTCGAAGAGTTTCCAGCAACACCAGCAAGCCACTACTGTTTATTATAATAACTGTGTGTTTAACAATAATACTTTTTAATTTTCTGTTAGTTTTATTACTTTGTCAATTGTTTAGGTTTTGTTTCGTTTTGTCCGTTTTTCTAGTAGCTACATAAATCATTTTAAAAATCTTGCATTTCGTTGTATTTTTTCTTTTTTTTTGGTATATAATCTCAACATATACCACTCGAGGTAAATATTTTATTTAGAATATTCACCTCTTGTGATATAACTTATGAATATTAATAGTGGCAATTTTATAAAAATAAAAATCAGCTAGACTCACGTCATCCATCAATTTGAAATTTAAAGCCGAAAAATCGGCAATGATGTTTACACCCCACTAAAGTTTTATTTTTGAATATTTTTTTGGCGCTGTTAAAAAAATCGACCTTCTCCATATAACAAAAACGACTCCTGGTTCTCTGATAATAAAAGTAAAAGCAACAATGGACGGCAATAAACTTTTTAAACAGAATAACAGATAGGCAAAAAGTTTATTCTTTTGACGTTGCCAATAACATGCGATGGTCCCACGGGACAAACAAACCGAGTTAAAAGGTTTTTTGTAGTCAATAGCCAATGGCGTAGGAAAATTATTTTTTTATAAAATTGTGAAATTATATTTTAAAAATAGGCGGGGATTAGACATTACGGAAATTATGAACTCCGTTTATCGATTTTAATTTTTTTAGAGAAATATATTGTAATTTTTTTTATTTTTACATTCTACAATCAATTTTTTATCAATACCTATATCTATCTTCAACCGTTTACGAAATATTAACACTTTAATGCTGGTATCTTTCTCGATTTAGCAACGTTTTGAACTGAAGTCACAATCTTTAAGGCATTTACAATGAAAATTACATAAATTTATTTTCAACCAATTAGAAGGCTTATTTTTGTTTACGTTGCTTATAGCAACGGGAGATTATCTGTAGTAATATATTAAAGGATGGGGAAATTATCGAAAATCATTCCGAAGATTTTCTGATTATTTCCCAATCCCGAAATGTATTTTGAAGATTTTTTACCAAATAAAAAACTAAAATGGTAATCTCGTGGCTCACAAAAATTCTGGAATTGCTTCCATGCGAAGTCTCTTGATCGCTTTGTATTTTCAGATCCATTTTTATCGACATTTTTGGTGATTTCTTCGAGAGAAAAATCTCCAAAACGTTCCATTTTTGTAAAACGTTTAAATGATATCTCGAAATGACACTTTGGCGTTTGTTTGTATTTTATTTGTTGTCCATAGTAACAACCAAAAACGCCATTGTTCGTTATCTAGATAATCATCAAACATCACCACGACAATAAAAAACCTGTTGTTACAGACGTGTGATTTTAACTGTTGACAAGTGCGATTTTCAGTTTTGACGGGTGAGATTTTCACTTTTGACAAGGGTGATTTTTACCGGAGAGCGGGAGATTATCGCTGAATAATCAGGCGAAAATCAACCCGCTTTTATAATGGATGAGGTAAATAATCGCGATAATTTTGTTAGTTCCAATTAACTAATGAAATTTATAAGTGATAATAAAATATCTAAGCCGCAGATTTTGCAAGACCCAGGAATTACTCTTAATGGTTTGCCCAAAATTTATAAGAAAGAAATAATTTATTAGACCTGACATTTTTTTCGGATGAAGCCTGCTTCCACCTCTTTGGTTATGTGAATTCTCAGAATACACGCATGTGGAGTAGTGAAAATCCCCATTTTTTTGTAGAGTCCGCATTGCACCCTCAAAAAATTGGTGTCAGGTTAGCTGTTTCCCGAAGAGGAATTGTTGGTCCTATTTTTTTCCATGACACAGTTATAGCACAGCGGTATAGAGACAATATTTTGGATCCATTTGTGAAGCAATTACTTGAAGACGAACTACGTTTTGGATATTTTTAACAGGACGGTGCAACCGCCCATACAGCCGCTGAAACTATTAACCACTTACGCAATTTTTTCGACGACAGATTGATCAGTTTTCGATCAGACATTGAATTCTCACCTAGATCACCTTGTTTAACGGTTATGGATTACTTCGTTTTTCCTCATTTAAAGAACACTATTTTTAAAACACCAGTTGCAAATTTAGAACAATTACAAGAAAGGATTATCCAAGAATGTGGTAACATTTCTCCAGAGATGCTGGTCAACACTTTGTAAAATATGAAGAGACGTGTGAATTTATGCTTGGAGCATGGCGGTGGCCAATTTCAGCAATTTCTGTATTTATTTTTCTTTTTCTTTCTGTATATTCTTACTTTGTTAATTTTGTAAACAACAAAAATAAATTTGTATTTGTCTACTTATTTTATTGCTCATTATTTTGGCATATCATATCATAATATGAATTTGACAAAATTTTAACCTAGATTTGGTTAGATATATCGTCCCCATATCATTGTGATCTAAACCAAGCCCTAGGTTTTTTAATTCAAGCCCTCTTTGATGCAAATAATTTTTGCTCGCACGGTATATCTAAACTTCCTTCAAAATAATCTAATTCCAGGTCTTGCAACTCAATTTTCAGATCATAATAATCCTGATTTACTTAGTTTCACCTTATGGCTTCAACATCATGGTGCTCTCCCGCATTAGGCTGCTCATGTAAGGGAGTGCTTAAATACAATTTTTCCGGAGCGATGCATAGGTAGACGGGGGTCAATAGAGTGGCCACCCAGATCGCCCGATCTTAACCCACTGAAAAATTTAATTAGTCTACTCTAAACTCGATATATGCTTAAGGAGTCCATTCGACAAGTAATAGGAATAGGAGATATTTCTCCACAGTAGTAGAAAATGTTTAACAAACATTTTTAGATCTACTGCAAAGGAACAGTTGGTGGAGGAAATTTTTTTAATTTTCAACATATTATAAAATAGTTTATTTTCATATTTAGTCGTTCGTTTTTTGTTTTAAAGGTTAGTATTTCGTAAACGGCTGAAGATAAGTAAAGGGCATGACTAATGAAAAACGTCTAGAATTGATTGTAGAATGACTTCCTTCGCACTATTTAATACAATTTGTGTGTAACTATTTTCGGCATAATCATTATAAAGAATTATTGCAGCTATCAATATTTACCAAGTACGATAATAGTTATTAATAATACTAGTTCGATATGAAACGTGTGCAACGTTAAACCACGAGGCGTTAGCCGAGTGGTTTAATTGCACAAGTTTCATTAACAAAGTTCATATCGAACGTGTATCATTCAAAATTTAATCTACGACAGTGCAAACAGATTTTATTCGTTTAAATTTCATTGATATCAGATAAGGTTTTCGTAATTTTTAAAATTTTCAGGTGTGCATATTAGTCGATATCATGGGTAACCGCATTTTTGATTGTTTCAGTTTCGATTTTGACAACGTCATTATTGCCGTCTAATTTTCTATTGTATGCAAAGTGTTGGCCAAAAATAATTTAAATATGGGAGATTCTGAATCCGAAAGTGTCCGTTCGGATGTTTACAATAAATAAATGCAATCCGTTTTTCTAAGTAATAATAACAAATGAATAGTTTGCACCGACTTTCTTTTTGTTTTTGTATCTTTTTGGATGTTATTATGAATTCATAATGGCACTGAGTGCTATTATAAAGGTCATAATGACATCTAAATGATAATGCTAAATAGGTCATAATGGCACGTACTGTCGTAGATTAAATAGTAAAAAGTGTCCCTCGTCATGGATCCTTGCGACTTAATTCGAACAAAGAGGGCGATAGATACGCATTATACGCAGACCGAACACCATTTTATGTCTCCTAAGAGATCACTTAAAACGAATTATTTATAAGAAGAACAAAGAACTCCCAATACACGTGTCATTAATACGGCTAAGACGTTAAGGGTTTAACTAGAACCCATTAGGATTAAATAAGCCCTGTTTAAATCAACACGTTCGCGAAAATGTGATTATAATACTGACTCGAGAAATCCTCCGCTCCCCCAATAGGAAGTAATCTTTACCCCCGTATTACTAGTTATGTCACTGGGTTAAATACAGGGTGGTAGGTCGCTGTGAGTGTCTTTCAAACCAGGGTGGACAAAGTTTACGGTTAAGCGGTTAGGAGACCCAGAATAGTTTTGAGGAATTTAAAAAATCGGACGCTTTAATCGCTAATATATAAATTCGTAGTTGTTCACTCTGGATCCAATAGGCTCAGATTTTTTTGATATAAAGAATAATGCTATAAATAATAAATCCAAAAAAGACTCTTATGTTTAAAGTATGCCAAAGTGAAGAAAAATGTAATTTTTTACATGTCAGTCACTTGTTATCATCGGTTTTCAGTTATAGGAAACATTATGGGAACTTTCCTTGGTTTGTTCGGATTTGTTTGGCAATGATATACACTAGAATGTGTTAAAAGTTATAATATAGTTTTCGTCCCGCTTTTTTGAGTATCTCCTATTAATTTTACTTCCAAACTGTATTAGACTTTTTTACGGGCTTGGACAATATATATAATAACAATAACCTAAACAAAGTAAAAATATATACGTCACAGTCATCAGACCCCTGATGACATATGGGTCTGTAATTTGGTGGACAAACACACACAGCCACAAAACTCAACAGTGTACAGAGGCTAGCCTGCTTGTGCATCAGCGGTGCAATGAGAAACACCCCCACCGCAGCAACGGAAGTCATACTAGGACTAATACCACTAGATGTACACATCAAAACGGAGGCCAACTGCAGCGTCTCTAGGATGAAAGCAAACGGGGAATGAAAACAACGCCCCGAGAAAATAGGGCACACAAGAGCCACGGACCTTATCAACGACGAGCTCCTGGAGATGCAAACCATAACTTTACAAAACCATTTAATATCAGGTGCGACCCTGATATGTGGTCCAAAGGAAAATCTCCGTCACTAGACAATGGCCTAGTTTGGTACACTGATGGATCGAAAACGGCCAACGGAGTAGGCGCAGGTATATTTGGAGAAAGACCCAGAATAGAAATCAGCATCCCCCTGGGAAACTACGCCACAGTATACCAAGCAGAAGTTCATGCGATACAAGCATGCGTACAAAAGAATCTTGAAAATATACATATCCTGTCAGACAGCAAAGCCGCCCTGAAGGCTCTGAACTCCTTCCGATTTACATCAAAAATCACAATGGAGTGCCTTAACGGCCTAAAAGACCTGGAAGCCAGAAACTACAAGGTTGAGCTCCTATGGGTTCCTGGTCATTCAGGGATAAAAGGCAGCAAAAAGGAGATGAACTGGCAAGAACCGGATCTGCTCAAAATTTCAGGGACCCAGAACCCGCCCTTGGAATATCAAAAAAGGTAACCAAAACAACATTAGACAGATGGGCGCAAAAACAACATCTATTTCGATGTAACGGTACACCTGGCCAGGCACACGCACGGGCCGTTAACGATAGGCCCTCGAAGAAGCTATCAGCTGGAATGCTTGACGCGCCTCCAGTTAAAACAAGTGACCGACCTACTAACAGGCTATTGTCACTTAAGAAAACACCTTCAACGAATGGGAGTCTATAATGGACCCATTGAATGTAGACTTTGCGGTGAAGAGGACGAAACCGCCTCTCATAATATCATATACAGCTGCGAAGCGCTAAACCGTAAAAGATTCAAAATTTTCGGAAACATTCGACGTGGCGATAACCTCCCCATGACAAACTTGGAAGAAAACTACTGGACCTCGTAGAAGGAACAAACCTTTTCTAACAAGCCAGAACGCTGCAGTGTAAGAAGCTTGGGCCACACGTCGAAACCCACCCCCGCCTTTAACCAACCAACCAACGGGCCCGGACGCGTAAACCAACTCTATTATATTCTAAGCCAAAGCCAATTAAACGTTATATAGCAAAAACTCTTCGTAAAATTGTTAAATACGGCTCTGATATATATATATATTAGTGTATATACCTCAGTAAAACCACCAGTAATAGACCAGTAGTAGATATTGGAATACAGAAAATGAGTTTTACAAATAAGGACTTAATTAAAAGTGGTAATAGTTAAAGGGAGGCTCAGGCACAAGGCGCTCCTTTTTGCCTATCCCTAAATCTTCCCCCACCACCCCCACCCCTTATGAACGTCAAGATGTCTTTGAAAATGAGGGCGATAATTTCCTCTCTTCGGAGAAACGCTGGGCCACCGACCCGATGTATTAGTCTCCCCAGAGCCGCATAGACCTCATACGTCCCCAGATATAGTCTTCTCCTCTTCCTGATACCCAGAAGTACGTCCTCCAAATCCCTATTAATACATTGAGGGTCCGCCGTCGCTTGTTCAGGACCCTTTCCGCTAAGGACTCAATACTCTCAAATATTAAATGGGTGAGTGGGGCATATTGAGAGATCGGATTATTAGATCTTTTTTTTTTTGGAAAAACATTGGGATAACAACAATTTTGGGAACTTTTACAAAATAAAAATCGGACCTGTACTAGAAGAAGTTGCTCCTATAGGAATGAAGACATTTAATTTGAAATGGATGGTTGCCATGCGAATAATGCAAGAGAAGAAACGGAGTAGATATATCTTCATAACTCTTTCGATGGACATACAAAAGGATTTAATTATACCAAAATGAGATTTTTCCTGTGGGGTCACTTTAAAAGTGTCATTAATAAAAATGTGCGTTATCACTACTACCGTGCGAGCAAAAATTATTTGCATCAAAGGGAGCCTTGCATCTAAGAACGTAATGCTTAGCCGTATAGCTTACTACCTGTTGGGTGTCAGTAACTACCTGAATTAACAATCAATCAGTTATTCCGTCATCTTTGACAGTCTTTACAAGTAATTTGATTCATCGCTAATTTTTCCAATTTCTTGAACAATTCAAACAATGGGCTTTACGGAACAGCACAAAACATTCATGGTTGAAGCGTATTTTCGAAACGGGGTTAGAGTAAATGGTGAGTGGCATGGACGATTTTCACGAACATTTTCCTAACGTTGCTTTTATTGCTGGGGATTTTTATCATTGCCTGAAAAGAACCGTGGCTGTGTTTAGGGAAACAGGTTCTATACACAAAAAAGAAGCAGGAAGACCATCTGTACGAACAGAAGAACTTGTTGCAAACGTTCGTGAAATAATGCAAAATAGGCCAACAAATTGTATAAGACGCCTGTCCCAAGAAGTGGGAAGATCTTATGGAACATGCAGGACTATTCTTAAGAAGCAGCTAAATTTATTTCCTTATAAAGTGCAAGTATTCCAGGAAATCAGAGATGCTGGTCAACACTTTCGAAAATATGAAGAGACGTGTGAATTTATGCTTGGAGCATGGCGGTGGCCAATTACAGCAATTTATGTAATTATTTTTCTTTTTCTTTCTGTATATTCTTACTTTGTTAATTTTGTAAACAACAAAAATAAATTTGTATTTATCTACTTATTTTATTACTCATTGGCATATCATATCACAATATGAATTTGACAAAATTTTATCCTAGATTTGGTAAGATATATCATCCCCATATCATTGTGATCTAAACCAAGCCCTACGGTTTTTAATCCAAGCCCTCTTTGATGCAAATAATTTTTGCTCGCACGGTATAAATGTTGTATAGACTTTTCAAAATCATGTTTAATCAATATCATTTATTTAAACCTTTCAACTCATGCTCAAATAATAAAAATTTGATTTCATCTAAACCATTTATCCTATTTAAAAATAAGCTGTTACTCATCCCACAGCTCGAGCATTTTAGCAATCCCATAACCATTCTATTTGCACCAGTTTAAAGCGTTAAACCAGAATAACACTGTTTCACCGATAAAAAAGCATAATAGCTTTTTAGCTTTACGGAAAGCTATTAAAGTTTTATCTAAAATAGCAAACAGAAAAGGGCTTGCTGCTTTCACCATCGCCAATAAGTTCTGCCAGTCCCGAGAGACTAGTAAACTCTGCTAAATCCCATTTTAACGCAAACACGTTTCAGTGGCGTAGGTGAAATTTCCCTTGAAATACACAGCCTGTGATTTACAAGCCTATAATAAATATAGTTAAAAAAACTAAAAAAAAACAAGCTTTGATGATTAATCAAACTAAAAAGCGGAAAATAAATCTACTTTAAAATAATTCTTGAAATTCCTAATATAGGCAGAAAATAATAACGAACGATAAACATTAGTATTATTGTGAAAAAAGCGTGGGGTGCTCGATATACGAAAAATAAAGCACAAAGCGACCCACGCTTTTTTCACAATAATACTAATGTTTATCGTTCATTATTATTTTCTGCCTATATTAGGAATTTTAAGAATTATTTTAAACTAGATTTATTTTCCGCTTTTTAGTTTGATTAATCATCAAAGCGTGTTTTTTAGTTTTTTTTAAACTATATTTATTTTTCATTTTTTAGTTTGAGTTATTGTTAAGAAAATTTTTTTTTTGAGTAGATGGAGCTAGATTAGTAGATTATTGTATTGTCAGCGGTGCTTGATACGTCTACGAAAATTAAATTAAATCTGACCGTTTAAAGTGGGACAAAAATTTTCAAAATTTAAAAAAAAAATCTGTCAAAATTTTATTTTGACGGGTAGAATTTTTTTTTATTTTTCTCTATTCTTAGCGACAATATCTATACGACCCCACGTTAGTTTCATTACTATCGGTGATTGTAATAATTCTGACATATTGACAGGTGTCAAATTTTGACAAGAGAATTTTTTGCGTATTTTTTTCAACTTTCCACCGTCAATATACAATGACATACGACCTTATAGTTTTTTCATTAATATAATTTTTTTAAACGATTTAACATATTGACAGCTGTCAACTTTTGACAGGAAAATTTTTACTTATTTTTCCCGAAGTCTGTGCATACTATACGACCCCATAATTTGTTTCGTCAATATCGCTTCTTCGTTTTATACCTGAGCTGTCAAAATTTGACAGGAGAATTTTTTTCGTGTAGATTATTGTATTGTCAGCGGTTCTTGATAAGTCTAAAAAATTTCAATTAAATCTGACCGTTTAAAGTGGGTCAAAATCGGGTTCAAAGAAGTCGGTTACAAACAAACAAACATACATACAGGTGAAGCTAATAAAAGCGTGTTAAAAAAGGAGAATGCTTGCGTTATTAAAATAGCATATCTAGGACAGGCTGTCTTGTCGGGGAATTAATTTTTATCCCTAGAAAAAAAGGCAACAACTATTTAAAATTATATTAACGCCAACCAAAAACACGAGTCTCGCCGAACCGTAGCGAGTCGGCGAGCCAATCAAGCCTATTGTTCTAAACTTGTTGGCGTGTTTATTGTGGTGTTTATTAATTATAATTTGAAGAAGTAGTCCATGCTTAAAGTGGAATTAAAAGTATGGGAAAGAAAGAAAAAACTAAAAGTCTTCCTCCACAAAATTTAATAGAATAAAATTATTTAATGCTCTCTTCATGTTTCGAACGTAGAAACGTTCATCAGGAGACAGAAGATATATTTAGTGCTGATGGTTTTAGCAGAAGAGAAAATGGTGAAGGACCTTAATGGAGCTTTTATGGAATTAAAAAATGATGTGTAAAAGAGACATAATATGGAGAAATTGATAAAAGTTAAAACATACTGAGTATGTGAGAAGTCAGTAAATGGGGTCTAAACCAACCAAATAGACTGGGGAAGAAGAAAAAACTTTTCTAAAAAGAAAGTGTCGAAGATTATTTAAATTTTTTATAAAAAAATATATATACTTATATAAAACAGCATTTTCACAACAACGAGATGCTTGCAAATGCAAAATTTTCATTATAGGTTGAATTATCTAAAAAACTATAACTTTTTCGTATATTAAACCATTAATAAAAATTTATAAAATAACAGGTTCAATTAATAAATGCATTCAAATATAGGGTGTCCCTTTTAAAAAAATTTAACTTTATGTCACCCTCCTTTTTGGGCGCACCCTGTATAATTGAAAATATTTTTAAAATGTGCCAGATATCCAACCATACCTTCATTAAAAAGCTCATTATCGACAAATCTTATCTTCAAGGCCTAAATTACTCCACGCAATCGTTGACTCACCAGGTACTGCCTGGTGATGTCCAAATATTATTATAGCTGTTTTTCTTACATTTCAACAAACGCAAATCGCTACGAAATTACACTCAGTTACTACCAACTTAAATTAGTGGATGGCATCCTATATATACAGTGTGTATCAGCTAAATGGAATAAATTCTATAATAAATACATGGGGACATGTCCTAAAAAAACGCTCGGACACGTCTATTGGCATTTCTAGCCGCGCATTTTTTCAATAAAAACTTTTTATACAGGGTGTGTCATGTAACAGTGGTCAATACCAACTTTCTTATTTAAAATATAACACATTGTATATTATTCAATTCTTGGATTCTTCAGAAAATTTTAGACATATTTTATGTATCTACAATATCCTATACCTATCTTCAACTGTTTCGGAAATATTAGGTGTTTTCCGATTTTTTGCCAAAATTAACAACACACTTAAAAACTAATAAGTAATACCTACTGTTTATTTCTTGATAATGTAAAAAACTAAAAAAAAAACATTAATGTAGGAGATGTTGAAAATGCTCGCCGCGAACGTCTTGGCAACATCCTAATCTTAAATAGAAATGTCTTCTTATGTTACTGAACATCTCAGGCGTGACCGATCTAATCGCAAGCGTTATTCGTCTTAATTCAGCTAAGTCGGGGGGTTTAGTTTGGTATACAATATTGTTAACATAACCCCATAAGTTTTTAATTTCCTTTTTTTATACGTAAATTTTATGGCTTGCATAATCAGCGGTAACAAACCCGAACAAACCCGAACAAACAATTAGTAAAAATTTGTGTTTTGGAGTAAGAGAATATTTTGCAGTCAAAAACAAACAATACTTTTTTTATTTTTATAATGAATCGTTTTGAAAATTATGCGGTATGCAATTTATGCATAAAATTCTCCGACGTTACGATCAATCATCGTACTATGTCATATTTGGCCAAACTAATAGAAGTTTGCAGTTGCCATTTGAAAAAAGAAAATTTGTTTCGAATTGTTCAGGAATTGCTTCACATTTATTCAAAATTGAAACTGTTAAACGAAAAAATGGTAAATAAAATTATGTCTAAATATTATACAGGGTGATTCATTAAGGGTGGCGACCGGCCATATCTCGGAAACTACTAGGCATAGAAACTTGGAGAAAAAAAAATTATGATTAAAGCGGTCATGAGAAAATTCTGGAAATTACTTTTAAGTTCCTCATTTCGCCGCAAGGGGGCACACTTAAATTTTTTTTTTAATTCTAAATTTCTCCGAAATTTCCCATATGAAGGTATATAAGGATTACATCATCGAGAAGCTTAGACAATTCTGCATCATTTTGGTTTAAGGCTCATTGGCGTACCGGCCTTGATAAGAGTGGGGGAAGCTATTGAATGTGCAAACATTAAAATTGCTGTAACTTGTAAACGACTTATCCGATTTTACTAAATTTAAGCTTGTTTGGAAGAAAAAGGTAAGTATCTTCAATCGCCGTATCCAATAGTACACGACAGTGTTTAATAAAATTGCTAGAGGGCGCAATTTGTAATAATAACAGTTTTTTCGATTTTATCCCAATGTGAAGACCGCAGTTCAATATCTTTGTTCGTTTCAGAGTTATTGCCAAAACAATAATTTTTAATACAAATTGCGCCCTCTAGCAATTTTATTAGAAATTATCTTGTACCATTGGATACGACAATTGAAGGTACTTACCTTTCTCTTCCAAACAAGCTTAAATTTAGTAAAATCGGTTAAGTCGTTTAGAAGTTACAGCGATTTTAATGTTTACAGTTTCACTTGATAAGAGTGGGAGAAGCTATTGAAAGTGTAAACATTAAAATCGCTGTAACTTCTAAACGACTTATCCGATTTTACTAAATTTAAGCTTGTTTCGAAGAACCTTTAATTGTCGTATCTAATGGTACAAGATAGTTTCTAATAAAATTGCTAGAGGGCGCAATTTGTATTAAAAATTATTGTTTTGGCAATAACTCTGAAACGAACAAAGATATCGAACTGCGGTCTTCACATCTTTTCTTGCAAATTTCATCTACTTTTCGATTATGATGTCATAGTTATACCGTATGATTTGAATTTCCGGGATAAAATCGAAAAAAACGTTATTACAAATTGCGCCCTCTAGCAATTTTATTAAACACTATCGTGTACTGTTGGATACGGCGATTGAAGATACTTACTTTTCCCTTCCAAACAAGCTTAAATTTAGTAAAATCGGATAAGTCGTTTAGAAGTTACAGCGATTTTAATGTTTACACGTTTAATAGCTTCCCCCACTCTTATCAAGGTCGGTACGCCAATGAGTCTTAAACCAAAATGATGCAGAATTGTCTAAGCTTTTCGATGATGTAATCAGAGTTATACCTTAATGTAATGTATTGGCGCATTTATAATAATGCCTTTGTTGCTATGGCAGCATGCGCGAGCACATGATCAGGTACGAGGGTCTCGGTACGAAGTACCTGGATGCCTCTCAGTACATTATCGATACCCGGTACGTGCTCGATGCTACGCGGCTATCACGGGGCAAGCATTCGATGTAGATCCCGTATGTTATCTATGTTGTTACACATCATTGTGAGATTACCTAATAAATGTGCATTGGATAATACCTATGGTTTTATTGCATAAGTGTGTGATCGCGGAACATCACAACGTGGCGACGAGTAAAAGGTCGAAATTCACGCGGGTGGAAAAGAATTCGCGCAAAAAGTAGTTATTCGGTTGAGCGCGCGCACTGTTGGAACCAGGCGTCGCTGCGCGATTCACAACACGGCCGCTGGCGAATGTTTTGACTGAAGTGAGCGTAAACAAACAAACACACAATGTCCGACGGTTTGACAATCGAATTCGATTTTAAAAAGAACGATTGGAATATTCACAAAAAGCGTTTGGAACAATGTTTTATAGCGAAAAATATTACGGATGACAAGATTAAAAGAGCTCATCTTTTGGCTGGATTAACCGAAGAAACCTTTCAGCTGGTGGAAAGCTTGGTTGTGCCAAAACCGGCTGACGAAACAGAGTACAAAACCATCATTAAAAAATTAAACGCTCATTTTGGTACCACCAAACTAAAATGGGCGGAACGATACAACTTTCACCAGTTAAAAAAGGCATCTCACGAGTCGATTCCCGATTACGTTGCAAGGATCAAAAGTCATGCTGTGCATTGCAAATTTGGTGCAAACTTAGATGATGTTCTCCTTGACAAGTTTATAGCGGGGTTGGAACCAGGCCCCATTTTGGACCAGCTATGCACAATGGATGATACAGCAACCTTAAGCAAGGCCATTCAACTAGCCTTAAGAACGGAAACAGCTTCGGTTGGCTTTGGTATCAAATGCGATCCAACCGTTTTAAGTGTTAAGCAGGAACCCAGTGATTTATATCAGCTGTCGGCCGGCAGGAGACAGGATCCATCACATAGGGGCAGTGAAAGGCAAGGTCGCTCTCCTCGCAGGGGTGACATTAGTACGGGACACTGGAATACGAATCGTGGTACCGCGAGAGGGGGCAGAGGCAATTATTTCCAAAGGCGCGGTAACGGTTTGTGCATTAGGTGCGGAGGTCAAGATCATGACCAAAAAAATTGTGCGTATAGTGGCTACAAGTGTCATAGGTGCGGTAAAGTAGGCCATTTACGTAAAATGTGCAATTTTAGTCGTGGTGTCAATTTTTTACGTTGCGACGAAGGCACTGATGACGGTGACGATTATAATCTCACTGCTGATGCACGCGCTAGATCAACAGATTACGGGAACAATGATGTAAGTCTATTCCAATTAAGTTCTGATAACACTATACCCATGTCTTTGCAGGTCATGCTAAACGAAAAGAAATATTCCGTTCAAGTTGACTCAGGCGCGGCTATGAGCGTCATCTCTGAAAATACATGGGTTAGTGATTTCAAAAACGTCAAACTGACAAGATCTCATTGTAATTTATTAAGCTACGTGGGCCATAAAATAGTTCCTTTAGGAAAAATAGGTTTGGTAGTGACGTGCAATAAGCAAAGTCACTTGATCGACTTTTACGTCATCAAAGACGGAGGGCCTACGCTATTGGGCAGAAATTTTTTATATAAGTTTAATATTGGGTTCAAGGAATTAAATTTTTTAAACAATGGTCTAGGTTCATTATTCAATGAGTTTCCAGAAGTGTTCAGTGGCACACTCGGTACGTTTAGGAAATTTAAGGTCTCGATAAAATTAAAGGGGGATGCAGTTACGAGGTTTTTTAAACATAGGTCATTACCTTTCGCCATTTATGACAAAGTTAACTTAGAGCTAGAGCGCCTGGTAAACATAGGCGTGTTACGTCCAGTGGAAAATTCGGATTGGGCAACCCCGATCGTTCCCCATCATAAAAAGTGACAAAACAGTACGCATTTGCGGTGACTACAAAATAACTTTGAACCCCGCCATAGAGAACGATATTTATCCAATTCCACGCCTTGAAGACATTTTTTGTAAGTTAAAGGGCGGCGAACAATATTCAAAAATTGATTTGCAAAACGCGTACGCTCAACTACTATTAGACGAGAACTCTAGTAAATTGACAACAATAAACACTCACAGAGGTTTGTTTCAATACACGCGTTTGCCTTATGGTATAAAGTCCGCGTCTTCAATTTTTCAACGGATCATGGAGCATCTCTTGCGCGACGAGGAAGGCGTCGCGGTTTTTGTCGATGATATTTTGATAACGGCTAAAAACTGTAATGAGCATCTCTCAAGATTGCACAGGGTTCTAAGTATTTTGCGCGCTAATGGCCTTACAGTAAAAAAGGAAAAATGCTCATTTTTACAAAACTCCATAACGTACCTGGGTTACGTAATCGATAGGCATGGATTGCACAAGTGTCCGGACAAAGTGCGTGCGGTGAAAGAAGCGCCAACTCCTGAAAATTTGACCCAGTTACGATCATTTCTCGGTGCCGTGAACTATTATCATAGATTCGTGCCCAACATGTCATGTATTTTGCAACCCTTGTACGAGTTGTTGAAAAAGGATCGTCCGTGGGTATGGACGGATCAATGCGTAAATGCTTTTAAAGAAATTCGGGAAGTATTGTGTTCAGATCAAGTGTTGGCACACTATGATCCGGGGTTAGAACTCATTCTTACCACAGACTCGAGCGATTATGCAATAGGCGCGGTTTTAGCGCATAGGTACCCCAATGGTGCCGAGAGGCCAATTGCATACGCTTCGAGGACGTTGTCGGCATCGGAGAAAAACATGGCCGTCATGATTAAGGAAGCTTGTGGTATAGTATGGGGGGTTAAAAAGTTTTCGCAATATCTAACGGGGCGCAGATTCATTTTAAAAACGGATAATCAAGCGCTCGTGGCAATATTCGGGCCCAAACACGGCATTCCCATTATGTCGGCGAACAAAATGCAACGATATGCATATTATTTGTCCTGTTACGATTTTAAAATAGAGTATATCATATCAGCTAAAAATTTTGCAGATTTCTTGTCGCGGCTCCCGTTAAAGGAAGACCAAACCCCTACAGACGACGACTCAGTATTTTTAAATTACGTTGAAGGTAACGCGGATATACCCTTGAATATTGTAGATGTCGAAGATGCCACGACGGTCGACCCGATTTTGAAACAAGTACGCGATTTTTGTTTAATTGGTTGGCCAATGCGGGTTACAAGGAGCGAATTAAAACCATATTTCCAGCGCAAAAACGAAATCAGTGTCGAAAACAATGTTTTGTTATGGGGACACCGAGTAATCGTGCCCGCGAATTTGCGTGCAAAAATTCTTGAAATGATTCACACTTCCCATCAGGGCATAGTGAAATCGAAAAGCCTTGCGCGGTCGTATGTGTGGTGGCCGTCGCTAAACAGCGAAATTGAGGAGCACAGTCGCACTTGTGAAGCGTGCGGTACGTATCGGCCGAATCCTCCCCACACTCCGCTAACCCCTTGGCCGATAGGAGATTCACCTTGGGATCGTATACATTTAGATTTTTTGGGGCCTATCGAAAACAAGGTAATTTTGATAATGACGGATAGTTTTTCAAAATGGGTAGAGGCTTTTCCTATGTGTAATATGACGTCACAAGCGGTAATAGTAAGGCTTCGGGAAGTATTTTCGAGATTTGGCCTGCCCAGAAGCGTAGTCTCCGATAACCAGACGTGTTTTTCCTCGGAGGAGTTTAAAAACTTTTTGCTGCATAACGGCATAAAACAAATGTTTAGCCCACCTTTTAATCCTGCTTCTAACGGCGCGGCAGAAAATTGCGTCAAAAATTTAAAACGTTTTTTAATCAAAGAACGAAAGGAGAATCAAAAAGTTGATTTATCGCGTAGCATATGCAGATATTTACTAATGTATAGGAATACTCCTCATTGTTCCACAAATATGTCACCAGCTCAGTGCATGTTAAATAGACAACTAAGAATGCGTTTAGATCTGATAAAACCTATAAACAATGACAGCATCGGGCATAACTCAAAAATTAACAAAAAAATTAAGGCCAATATTTTAAACTCGCAACGATCCCAGAAATTTTATTTCAGAGGGGGCAGGAAAGTATCATTTTTTATAGGTCAACAAGTGCGGGTTAAAGATTATAGGGGTAGGAAGCCAATTTGGACATTAGGCGTGATAGTGGATACTGTTTCTAAAAACCTGTTCAAAGTAAAAATTTGCGACGGCAACTTGATTTGGACTAGGCACGTAAATCAGATGATTTCGTTCAACCCGGGTTTAGACTTTGAGGACGAAAATAAAATCCCATCTTCGCAAGATGGTGAAGTGAGTGACTCTCCAAATAAAGATAAGATTAAGGTTTCGGAAGCTTGCCCCGAACAAGAGATTGTTGATTTGGTTTTGGAAAATGAAGCAAGTAACGAAAGGTTAGTTGACCCCAATACAGGGTTAGGTAATAATGACTTTACTAAAGGAGATCGCAGGAGAAGCCTTTCGGTGGGTGCTTCAGTTTCTGAACGTCCTAGGCGAGTTAGGGCCCCTCCTGATCGGTTTTGTTTTTAAATATAATCAAATAATAAGTGTGGGAGGGTGTAATGTATTCGCGCATTTATAATAATGCCTTTGTTGCTATGGCAGCATGCGCGAGCACATGATCAGGTATGAGGGTCTCGGTACGAAGTACCTGGATGCCTCTCAGTACATTATCGATACCCGGTACGTGCTCGATGCTACGCGGCTATCACGGGGCAAGCATTCGATGTAGATCCCGTATGTTATCTATGTTGTTACACATCATTGTGAGATTACCTAATAAATGTGCATTGGATAATACCTATGGTTTTATTGCATAAGTGTGTGATCGCGGAACATCACACTTAATATGTGAAATTTCGGAGAAATTTAGAATTTAAGAAAAAAAATTTAATTGTGCCCCCTTGCGGCGAAATGAGGAACTTAAAAGTAATTTCCAGAATTTTCTCATGACCGCTTTAATCATATTTTTTTTTCTCCAAGTTTCTATGCCTAGCAGTTTCCGAGATATGGCCGGTCGCCACCCTTAATGAATCACCCTGTATATATTTTATCAGATATGGATATTTAATTAATAAAGCGATATGTTTTATTACAAGTTCAGCTTATTCGCCTTTAAGAAGAAAGGAGATGACAGAAGAATACCAAAAACATCTTAATCATGTAAGGAAAAAAATTTTAATTGTCAAAATATAAATGTTGTAATTGACGGTGTAAAATTGGAATTAGTAAACAGTTTTAAATATTTAGGAATAATTATTGATTCAAAATTAAAATTTTTTTATTATTTTAAAAGTATCATATCGAAGATTGCCGGAAAAGTAGGTTATTTTAAAAGAATCAGTTCTAATTAAAGTTTGTTTTCTAAAAAAACTGTATTTAATACTATTATATTACCATATTTTCTTTATTGTTCTTCCATTTTATATTGTGCTAGTGAGGAAATATTTGACGAATTACAAATTTTACAAAATAAGGCAATGCGGATTATTTTAAATTGTGACAAATATACAAAAATAAATTTTATGTTAAAAAATTTAAATTGTAAAATAAAAATGTCAGAAATTTAATTTTTTGTTGCCTGATTGTTTAAAAAATATTTGATTCTTTTAATCATGACCATCATAATTATAAAACAAGAACTAATCAAATTTTTATTGTGGAAAGAGTGTCTAAAACATTCGCTTATAAGTATATTTTTCATAAAGGTTTGATCGAATATACTAATTTGGAAAATTCTATTAAATATCAAATATCAATAAAACTATTTAAAAAAACTTTAAAACTACACTTATTTAAAAAACAAAATGAAACGTAATATTTGATACAATTTGCAAAATGTTTAACTTTTCTGTCTGTTTTTGTTAAAATAAGGTTCCATTTTTAAATTAAAAATAAATCTATACGAATATTGTTAAAAAAAATTTATTAAAAAATATTTAATTGTAGCTTTTTTTGCTAAATAAAACATGTTATAACTAAAAATTACATAAAAAATTAAGACCTAATTTTGTTCAACTGCGTTTTTGCGAAGTGTAAACACGTTTAAATAAAAAAAATGCAAATAACTTTAAGTCAAACATAATTATTCTCTGATATGTCAAAAAATTTCCAAATTTCCATTATAATTCGCTGTAGGTTACCCACAGCAAAAAAAATTCCGATAAAATAGTGTTGCCGTGGGGACCAGTCAAAAAAATCCATCTTGATTGATTCAAAAGTACTGGTGTGGAATTTTCTATTTAATTTCACTTCCTACCTCATACCCTTAGGCCAAAAAGGTTCGGCATTTACTACGTAAATTTAAATTTTACCCCGGTTGACATCAAGCAAACAAAGTATTCGAAATCTGCCAGTCAAAATATTCCAGCTACGATAAATACGGCATACTTGTGAAATAGCAACCCCCAGGTTTGGCCCTTATTAGATTCGTTTTAACAAGGGTGCGAGTAATTAAAATTAACGTTAATTATACCTGGTAAATAATGATGCGTCATCCAAAAATGCCTAAATTGCAGATATAGCAATTTAATTAGAAGCAAACTGGGTATCGCTATTATAGCAGTATGCAAGGTAGTGACCTGGTTATAGGTTACCGTCATTGTGTCATACGATTTGTCAGTCAGAATAAAATTAAAATAAATAGCATTTGTAACGTAAGGACAAAAAACAAATCGCTGAATGAGCAAGTCTTCAAGAAAGAGAACCGATAAAAGTTGTAATTTAAATGATGAAATATCTGATAAAGAAGAAAATTCAACAAAAACTAAAGAAATAAAGGATATGTCAAAAATTGAAACCGAAAATTAAAATCTAAACATGTATTTATAGTTAATTACATTACTAGATGCGAAAGTTAATTTTATGGTGTAAGGAGGTTTTTGAGTTGCCGAGGCAAAGCCGAGGTGATTTAATACCTCCGACCACCAAAAAAAAGGCTTTCGCATCGTGTAATGCTCGGTGTAATGTATTACATTTTTTCTACTACTGTTCTCTGATCAATATATTATTAAATAATAAACTTTGATTTTATTCAAATTAAAATGATAAAATAAGTTTTTTTTTTTCACCTGTAAAATAATCCATGACAACTAGTTATTTAAGTATTGTTGACAACTAGTTATTTGAGTACTGTCAGAGTCTGTCAGTTCGATTTTTTTGTCCTGGTACCGAAAGTATTACTTTCGTAGCTAGCAACCTACTTTCGTAGCTAGCAACGGGTAATATTCAGGTAACTGTAACATTTACTTTCGTTATCTTTCGTGTTGCTAGGGCCCGAAAGTTAATTTATTTATACAGTAGTAGAAAAAAAGTATTACCGGTTAAGGTGGGAGTATCAACATGCTTGCCAACCTACAACCTATTTCGCGTAGATTTATTTATTTTTACTAACTTTTACACAAAATTTAAATAAAATCAATATCGTCTTCATATTCTATAGGTAATAATTAACATGTTAAATAAATATCAAGGAATTTTATAAGTTATTTAAGGAGAATTGTATAGGTATCGAAAAATATCGGTTAATATTTTTTTTTAACATTATTATGTCATTGTTCTTTCACTATACAATGCTCCCAAAATAAGCAATGAAATAAATTGATATTTTTGTAATATATCAGATATTACCTAAATAATGTGCAGACGATATTGATTTTATTTAAATTTTGATATTATGAAATAGGTTATAGGTTGGAAATAAATTGGATGACGTTGATAATTCCACCTTAAACATGATCTTATTATAGCTAAGGACGTGATAATTCGAAAACTAAATGAGAAGATAGTCTTGCTGAAAGAGAAAATTCAGTATATCGAGAATACTCAAAATTCTAAATGTTGTAATAAAGAAGATTAAAATAATGTCAAATTGTACAGTGAATGCGTAAATTCTAAAAATAATTTTCAACCGATTACACGGTATTAGATATATTATATTACGGGCATTCGAAACAATTGACAGGGCTAGATTATTGAGTAAATTTTATCAGTATAGTATTCGCGAAAACGTTTATAAATGGTTTTAAAATTACTTAAGTAACAGGTCACAAAAAAACAAAAATATGAAAAACATATTCAAATAAAAAAATAAATAATATAGGAGTTCCTCAAGGAAGTATACTAGGTCCAATATTATTTATTTTATACATCAACGATATGCCTTTAGTTTTAAAAATGTGTAAGTTACAAATGTTTGCTGATGACACCTTAATTTACAATAATGTTTTAAATATTTTTGATGGTCTACTCTAAATACTCTAAATTCTGAGATTTTCATCTGGCGCATTATTTACCAGCCAATGTATAAAGGCAGACAAGCGACAAGAAAAAATATTTTCGTTACAAGATGAAGATCGTAAAGCTTCTAAGAAAAGGTTTTAAAACAATTTGTATACTTCTTTATACATGTCAAACCTCATTTTGTACCTTCTCCGTTCTCGGCCAGCCGACCTTATTAATTAACTAAAGCAAAAAAGGATACATTCTAAGTGACCCGCACTTTGATCCAATAGCCAGTAGTTTTTGCACCGGGTCGAACGCCATCGCCGTTGGTTGGTAAGGAAATCCATGTCGAAAGGTCTGAAAAAAGAAAGAAAGTGTTAAATGCATTGTAAAAAACAAAGCCATTTTTGTAATTAATATTTAAACCTTTTTTGAAAATTATGGCCTGTTATCTCTACTAAATTGTACAGGAAATAAGAGGCGGTCACTTCTGAAACAATAGGTAGACAATAAACACATTTGTACTAAACAATACATGACCATTAAAATGAGATAAATTATTCAAAAATATCAAAAATGTTTAAACTTAAATAACGTGTTAAAATATCTCCGACGCAGCAGCCGCACTTTGACGACACTCCCCAATTATACTACGGTAAATAAAACAAACATTAACTTTTGATACACAAAACAATAAGAACTAGTCTGTCTTATTTACGTTGCTTATAGCAACGGGAGATTATCAAGATAATTTTGTTAGTTCCTATGAACTTAATGAAATTAATAAAATAAGTTATAATTTGCTTTACATATTGAACACCGGGGCTAAAAGATACACATCAAAAATTTAACTAAACTCATCGGAAATATGTTTTTTTTAAGTTTCATTTGAAACTATGTAGACATGGAATTTCAGATGTTATGGTTGAAAACGAATTAATGTTTTTAAAGTTCCTGAAATTTTAGTAATTAACCTTAGTTACTAACAAGTAAAACCAACTTCTATTGTAAAAATAAAGTTCGTCATATTTAACTAAACTCATCGGAAATATGTTTTTTTTTTAGTTTCATTGAAACTATGTAGACATGTCGTAATTTCAGATGTTATGGTTGAAAACGAATTAATGTTTTTAAAGTTCCTGAAATTTTAGTAATTAACCTTAGTTACTAACAAGTAAAACCAACTTCTATTGTAAAAATAAAGTTCGTCATATTTAACTAAACTCATCGGAAATATGTTTTTTTTTTAGTTTCATTGAAACTATGTAGACATGTCGTAATATCAGATCTTATGGTTAAAAATGAATTAATGTTTTTAATGCTCCTGACATTTTAGTAATAAACCTTAGTTACTAACAAGTAAAATAAACTTCTATTGTAAAAATACAGTGCGTCATATTAAACTAAACTCATCGAAAATATGTTTTTTAAAGTTTTATTTGAATTTAAAACTATAAAAACATTAGATTTCAGATAACAAATTTGTTATTTAATGTTTCTCACATTTTAGTAATAAAAATGAGTAACTAACGGCTAAAATGGACTTCATTTCTAAAACTCTAATTAGTTACAATTAACTAAAGCCGCCGGAAATATGTTTTTGTAGCGTTTTAGCAAAAAAATTACAATAAGAAAAAACTCCAATTTATGAAATTTTCTTACCGAATCTCCCACGCAGCAGAATTAATTCCCGATAATTTTGATGCTAGGGAGATTATAAGTGAAAATTTTATACCTGTAATTTTTAGTCAATCAGACCTTTGCATTTTAACATTTGGCTATGACAACAACCTAATTTTCACTTATAATCTCCCTAGTGCTCGAATTATTTCCGGATATTAATTCAAGGACGCGGGGGATTCGGTAAGAAAATTTCACACCTAAAATTTATTTGAATTATTTTATTGAAATTATCCATAATTATGGGAATACTTAAACTTTCAAAAAAAAGTTTCCTCACCGTTTAGTTAAACGAAATGCAAAAAATATAAGTGAAAATTATCCTTTTTATTTATTTTTACTACATTTCATTTACTAAAACAAAGGGAAAGCATAGTATAGTCTAGTTTAGGCTAGTTATGCCAGATAAAACAATTTTTTAAATCTAGGTAGATAGTAGATACCACAGTCAAGTAGGCTTAGGCTTGTGATGTCAAAATCGTCTCTGCTATACGTCACGTCGACAGTTATTTCTTAAACGTGCTTCTTTAGTTCACAATAATTAAATCATGGCAGTAAACAATCAAGAAACTAATTTTAAGCCCTACGGTGTTTGTAAATCTTGCTCTGAAATAGGGGACATTAATATGTCTCATAAAAATTTAAAGTATTTGCAATGTTTAATGGAAAAAACTGAATTAAATCCCCATCAAGAAAACCTTTTCTCAGCTATCCAGAAGATTTTGGAGGAAGATATCCCATTCTTTTTAAGAAAAACCAGAATTCAGCAGAACAAAATTGCATCCAAATATTACATCTATTATATTAAACATAGACATCTGATAGAAGTGGAAAGGGAAGATAACCATTATCCTTGTTATTCTCCATTACGAAGAGAAGAGTTCAAACCAGAATTCCAAAAATATTTAGCCTTAATGAAAGAAATATTTGGTAAATAAATATTTGTATTTATTTAGTATTATAAAATGAATAAAAACATTAAATACCAAAATTTGAACCTGAATACTGATTTTCGGATCATATGATAGCTGTCAAAAAAAAATTTCCACTTAATAATTTTGTTCGACTAGCTTGGCAGGAGGAGAAAAATTTCCGAAAAATTGGAAGTTGTCATTGGTAACTGTCGAAATGAAAGTATGTGATTGGCTTAGAATGATAGGTGTGAAATTTTCTCGGAAATCATCCTAGCTGTAAGATTAATAGGTGTAAATCTCCCTGGCTTGACAGCTGTAATAAAAACAGTGGCGATTGGGTTGTTATAAGGTGTCAATTTATCATTTATTTTGTACTCGTTGTAAATTTAATTATTTTAATACTTTTCCTTTGTTTCTAGTAGTATAAAATTATGAAACGTATAAAGCATAATATTTGTTTCAGATTGTTATTTAAACCTTGTTTTTAGATTACACGGAAAGTAAAAATAATGCAATTAAAACCAAAATATAGTGGCCTCTATTATTTTTTACAACACAGGCTTGAATTTTTCTCTTGTCTATCTAGTACTATAAACTTACATAAATATAATGTTTGTCATATTATTTAATTATCGATACCTTATTCTATTAGAGTGGAGGGAGATTAAAATATTTGGCATCAAAACCGCTCTTAAACAATAAAGATGCCACATTCATTAGCGTCCGATAGAAGTAGGCCTAAAAATTGTTACCTTTCCTTTAGTACTAGAAAATTGTGTGATAGTGGTAAAGTATTATCTACTTTATTCAATTATTTGAACCATATTTTACTAGTGCATAGGAAAATAAAAAAAAATGACAGTAAAACTATTTTTATCACTTTTTATCATGTGACATTTTGGAAATTATATTAAATGAGTTTTCTTTAAGGGCCATTTTAGTTTACCATTCCTATGGAATACTAACAACAGCCTACCATAGAATTTATTGTAATTCTATTTTCGATTAGTTTTGGCATAAAATTTTCACTTATGACCTCCCTAAAGCATAAATTATTTGCGAAAATTTTTTCGAGGTGCGAATTGTTTGAAATTCCTTTAAAAATTCGCAACTAAAATAAAATTCCCGAAATTTTAATTCAAGCTCGCGGGAGATTCGGCAAAAATTTTTTAAAGATATTTAAAAATAGAATTAAATTGGTGACGCACCGATTTAAGGGGCATCATAATAGGTTGTTGTTAGTGTTGCACAGAAATGGTAAGCTAAGATGTCAATATTTTTACTTTCCCTGTGCTCTAGTAAATCAAGGTTTAAAAAGTTACATAATTTTATACTACTAGAAACAAGGGAAAAATATTTAAAAAAATAAATAATAACGCGTACGAAATGAATGATAAATTTCCGCCTTATAATAACACAAACGTCACTGTTTCTATTACAGCTGTCAAGACAGAGACACTTTCAGTTATTAATCTTACAGATAGGGAGATTTCCGAAAAAAATTTGTTGTTGTCATACATAAAAAAAAAGTAATAAAAACAAAATAATAAAAATATAAAAATAATAAATAAATAAAAAGTGTCTGATTGCTTTAAATGACAGGTGTATAAGATTTTCGTGCCGAATCACAGGCGCTCGCCTGATAAATTTCAGAAATTTTATCTTAGTCGCGAATTTAAAAAAGAAAAACTAATGGTTTGCTTCAGCAGCATTTGAACTCTGCATTGCATTCACTTAAAAAGTTATTTTTAAAAGGATGTAAAGAATGTAAATAATAATAAAAAAAAATAATAGGGTTTTTACTCACCTAGAGTTGTCTTCGTAAACTTATATCCATAAAGAGATATCAATTTTATTACCAAACATTGTTTCAAAAAACAAAGTGTATATATTTTTTGTTTTTATTTTTACACCTTTTTAAAACTAACTCTTTAGGTTACTGGAGAGTTCACATGCTGTTCAAGCAGTCAATAGATACGCGGCGACGCGCCACGGAGGTGTCTTTGTTAAGTTATCATGCAGTGGAATGTTTTTCAGAGTTTTTGTGTGTATTATTTATTTCTATTTATAATTTTTTTTAAATACACCCGCCCGCCGTTTTTTGTTGCTTTAGTCCTGATGATGGGTGGACTACACCGAAACGTTGGCACTGATTTAATTAATAAAAATTTTCCAAACAGCCGTTATGCGACCTTTCATTTACCAACAAAGTGTTGGACGAAACCGTAACATTTAAAAGTACGTAAATTGTACAAAAAATGTTTTAATTTTTCTTTAATAAAGAAGAAGTTGCCTTTTTGTCGGCGTGCAGAAGAAAATGAACGTCATTAAATATAATCAGCGAAACCTTTTTGGTGAAGTACGTTATTAAAAAAATTATACCTACTTTTTGCTTTTTCGTCTTATTAAACTTTATGAAAATTAAAAATTTAATTAGAAAATTATAATCCGATAAAATTGTGTAACCAAACGGTAACATGAAATGTTGTTGAAACTTCTAATAATCGACAATTTCTTCCTTTAAAGTCAACAAAAATATAATTTTTTGTCTATCCAATTTGGCCAATACATTGATCGATTGATTTTGATACAGGAATTAATTCCAACCGTTCTGAAAAAACATGTTTAGTAAAAACAGAACAAATAGTACATACTTAAGTAGAAATCATTCCATGTAATTTATTATTCTTGCCAATATTTTATTTAGAATATACAGTATTTTTAAACCTAATTGACATACATAAAAACAAATTACTGCCCATCTGCTGGCAGGTGGCGGTATAATCGAACCTTTTTTAGTATAAGGGCGAGGGGTTGTAATGTTATTTCGTTTACAGCTGGTCGATAACGGCTTTCACTTTCGCCAATAAGTTTTTTTTTATTTATGTAAATTGATTAAAAATACTATATATTTTGGATTTTGCCAAAATTACTCGTTTAAAAATATTTTTCGATTGCTAGTTGTTACACAAATTTGGCACAAAAATGACAAAGTATACTTAACATTGTTTCTTACGTTTATTTTAATCATTACAACGTTCCTGGCTATTTCAGGACCAATTTGTGAACTATTTGCTGAACAAACCTAAAGGAGCAGGGGAAAGAGGTCGAGGAAAACTTCAACAAACCTTTTTAGATAAATACAACACCCTGTATCAGTGTTGCCAGACTTTTTTAACGACCTTCCTTCAACTGAGTGACAAAAATCCTTCATATCCTTCAAAACAGTGGCGGGTGGCTGGCAAAACAAAATATATTACCAAAAAAAAAACTTTAATGATCGAATTTTTTATTCAAAATGAAAACAAAACAATCAAAAGATTTATAACCAAAATCAAAAATAAAATACTTAAATTTATTTAGGTATAAAGACGTGCAACATGATGCAACTAATTAATTGATTTTAATAAAATCAAATTAGTTGGTAAAATTATTGGAATACAGGGTGTTTCATTAAGGTCGAAGAGCGGCCATATCTCGGAAACTACTGGGCATAGAAACTCAGGAAAAGAAAAATGATAATAAAAGTGGCCATGAGAAAATTCTGGAAATAATTTTCAAGTTCCGCATTTTGCCGCAAGAGGGCGTAATTGAAAAGTAAATTTTTAAATTTTACATAACTCCGAAAATTCCACATTAAGGTATATGTTTGATAACACCATTTTAAAGCTTGGACAATTATGCATCATTTTGGTCTTATGCTCATTGGCGTACCGACTTTAATAAGAGTGGGGGAAGCTGTTGAAAGTGTAATCATTTAAATCGCTGTAACTTATAAACGACTCATCCGATTTTAGCAAACTAAAGACTGTTTGGAAGAGAAATGTATGCACTTTGACCAATTGTATTTAGTTGTCCATAATAGTTCTCAAAAAAAATGCTAGAGGGCGCAATTTGCAATAACAATACATTTTTTGATTTTCCTCCGAAAAAATAAATCATACGGTATAATTATGATACCATAATCGAAAAGTAGATGAAATTTGCTAGAAAAAATATTAAAACCGCAGCTCGATATCTCCGTTCGTTTCTGAGTTATTGCCAAAACAATAATTTTTAACACAAATTGCGCCCTCTAGCAATTTTATTAGAAACTATCTTGTACCATTAGATACGACAATTGAAGGTTTTTCCAAACAAGCTTAAATTTAGTAAAATCGGATAAGTCGTTTAGAACTTACAGCGATTTTAATGTTTAAACTTTCAATAGCTTCTCCCACTCTTATCAAGTGAAACTGTAAACATTAAAATCGCTGTAACTTCTAAACGACTTAACCAATTTTACTAAATTTAAGCTTATTTGAAAGAGAAAGGTAAGTACCTTTAATTATCATATCCAATGTACAAGATAGTTTCTAATAAAATGGCTAGAGGGCGCAATTTGTCTTAAAAATTATTGTTTTGGCAATAACTCTGAAACGAACTTAGATATCGAGCTGCGGTTTTAATATTTTTTCTAGCAAATTTAATCTACTTTTCGATTATGGTATCATAATTATACCGTATGATTTGAATTTTCGGGATAAAATCAAAAAAACTATTATTATTACAAATTGCGCCCTCTAGCAATTTTATTGAGAACTATTATTGACAACTAAATACGATTGGTGAGAGTACATACATTTCTCTTCCAAACAGTCTTTAGTTTGCTAAAATCGGATAGGTCGTTTATAAGTTACAGCGATTTAAATTATTACACTTTCAACAGCTTCCCCCACTCTTATTAATGTCGGTACGCCAATGAGCATAAGACCAAAATGATGCATAATTGTCCAATCTTTAAAATGGTGTTATCAAACATATACCTTAATGTGGAATTTTCGGAGTTATGGAAAATTTAAAAATTTACTTTTCAATTACGCCCTCTTGCGGCAAAATGCGGAACTTGAAAATTAATTCCAGAATTTTTTCATGGCCACTTTTATTATCATTTTTCTTTTCCTGAGTTTCTATGCCCAGTAGTTTCCGAGATATGGCCGCTCTTCGACCTTAATGAAACACCCTGTATTTGCTAAATATACAATTTTGCCTGAAAATCCTTCAAATTCGGATAAAAACCTTCAATCCTTCAGTAGTAAAAATTGTAGATCAAAATCCTTCATATTGAAGCAGATCCCTTCAATTCTGGCAACACTGCCCTGTATATTATTCAATTTTTGGATTCTACAGAAAATTATAGACATATTCCATACAATATCCTATACCTATCTTCAACTGTTTCGGAAATATTAGGTGTTTTCAGATTTATTGCATTTCAGCGTTTCTTTTTACTGATATAAAATTAAAAAAAAGGTATAAATAGTTTTGTTTACTTTTGTTTAAAATCCTGACCTTAGCAAATTGTTGTCTGTCTGCATGACAGTAGTTGTCAGGGTTAAAGTGGTTTAAATTTCGTTAACTGCATATCAGAAAAATGGTTTATATTGTTATCTAACATTGCCCTCATTTGTTTACAAAAATACGTTCTTCTATCAAAATCGTCTTTCATGAGCTCATGAGTAGGTATCATTTTATAGGGATACATTTTATTTTTTTGTAATGTTCGAATAATCGATGAATGGCTAACATCGAACATTGGGGCCGTTTTTCGACTAGAAGTAGGTGGGTTTTCCTCAAACTCAAGCATAATATCTAATTTGGTATCATCACTTATTGTATTGGCAGCTATTTTTTTTATCTGCTTACATGTCCAACCTGGCAAAACTGCTTTTCTATTTTACTAATTCTCACTTGAGTTATAGGCGGCAAATTTGGAAATTTTTCATGAAATAAGCGAGCAACTTCCATTTGTGTCCGTGTTTTATCTCCATAATCAATCATCTGTTGAATTGTTATTTTGTGCATTTAACGAAATTCAAACGACTATAGGTTTGTTCCTACAGCGATCAAAAACAGTCCTTGACAGTCAGGATTCTGCGCAGAAAACCCAAAGTCGCTGTTCCTACACGTTTCTCCGATAGTTTGCCAACTGTCAGAGCAGTTTGCGAATCTTTTGCCAGTAAAATGTCCGGAGCATGCGCGGTTAAACGCTGGCATAACATATGACATACCCTATTTTTGTTAGACGTGTTTTTGCGGTTTTTGCTTTTGTATAAGACTTTTTCTATTATTAAATTGAGAAATGAGCGACATTGCGTCATCTGATGAAGATTCAGAAATGTCTGCTGTTAGGTTGGTGTTTAATATTTTATTTACTTCTTGAGCTAAAACTTCCCATAGTCTCTTAATACTTTTGATTTGAAAAGTGCCAATCTTTGGAGGAGATATTAACATTTTTACAACATATTATTTAATATAAGTTACTTATTTTGTTTAAGTTTATTTATTGGGCCGAGCCGCACGAGTTTAATTAACGAAATAATAATAAACAATTTTGAGATTTGAGGTTATGTCCATCGTTTAAAATTTCTTCAGTTTTAAACACCGAACCGAAGTTAGTTGATTTCGAACGCCTGTTCCTACAAGAGTTTGAAACCGGTCAGAAATCAGACTTGCGCCGTAAAGTTGGTTTGAAAATTGTCATGAAGTTGTCGGGGATTCGCTGTAGGAACAAACCTTACAACACTGACAACTACTGTCATGCAGACAGACAACAATTTGCTAAGGTCAGGAGTTTGAAACAAAAGTAAACAAAACTATTTATTTTGAAGAAGTAGTGTTGAAAGTATAGAAAAGAAAGAAAAAACTAAAAGTCTTTCTCCACAAAATTTAATAGAATATAAACTATTTATAACTTTTTTTTAATTTCATATCAGTAAAAAGAAACGCTGAAATACAATAAATCTGAAAACACCTAATATTTCCGAAACAGTTGAAGATAGGTATAGGATATTGTACATGAAATATGTCTAAAATTTTCTGAAGAATCCAAATATTGAATAATATACAGGGTGTTGCGTTTAAAATAAGAAAGCTGGTATTGGCCACTGTTACATGACAAACCCTGTATAAAAAGTTTTTATTGAAGAAAAAAATGCGCAACTAGAAATACTAATCGACGTGTCCGAGCGTTTTTTCGGACACACACCATGTATTTATTATCGAATTTATTCCATTTGGCTGATACACACCGTATAATGTACAGGGTCTTTGATTATATTTACGTGGCTTCTGGAGTCTTTGTTTTTGAAGATAGAAAAAAATGTTTTATATAAAAATTGTAGTTTGTCTTTTATGTTATCTTTTGAAATTATCATTAAAAAAATATCGCTTTTGAAAAATGGAAAATATAGGCAATTTCAATTTTTTTTAATGGAACACTCTCTATATTATGCGTTACAATGAAAGATCTTTTTTTTCTGATTTCAAATATATAATATGATGCTATTTGGGTGAACCATTTTTGAGATATTTTAGCTTAAACTATAAATAAATTGCAAATAAATTTCATATTTTGTATCAAGAAAGCCATGGAAACAATAAAATTGTTATGTTTTATAAATTTATAACTTAGATATTTTTTACATATCCTCCTTGATTTTGGATACATTTCAACAAGTTTCTCTTCATTTTAGAATTAACAGAAGCGGAAATAGATAGTTATAAAGTTAATCTTTATAATTATTCTTAATAGTTAAAATGATAAACTTCAAAAATATCGAGACGTCAAATTTATCAAACATACAACATAACAATTTTATTGTTTCCATGGCTTTCTTGATACAAAATATGAAATTTATTTGCAATTTATTTATAGTTTAAGCTAAAATATCTTTAAAATGGTTCACCCAAATAGCATTAATATACAATATATTTGTAATCAGAAAAGAAAGGTCTTTCATTGTGACGCATAATATACAGGGTGTTCCATTTAAAAAAATTGAAATTGCCTATATTTTCCCATTTTTCAAAAGAGATATTATTGTAATGATAATTTCAAAAGATAACATAAAAGACAAACTACAATTTTTATATGAAACATTTTTTTCTATCTTCAAAAACAAAGACTCCAAAGGCCACGTAAATATAATCAAAGACCCTGTACTGTTATAGAGCGGACTGTGAATCGCGCTCGTGCAGAACTTGGCACTTGGCAACGTTGAATCTTGATCCATCTCGTTTTAACTCGCGCCAAGTCCATTTTGTATTTATTTCTTTATATTAAAAGTTATAATAAGTTCTGTATTTTATGTATACAGTGAGGACCTAAAGTCCCCCCCCCCCTCTAACTTCTAAACCGTTCGGTATATTTTAATGAAATTTTGAACGATAATATTTGAGCAAGTCTTGCACTTTTTGACATACCAATGACAGCTTTAAATGTCAAGATGACAGCTGGGTCCGCTTTTGGAATATTTTTTTAAATGGAACAACCTGTATATTTTTACATTTTTAAATTCCACATAAAATTATAATTATTTTTTATTAAATGCATTATTAGTCTATACTTCATAGTTTCCGAGATATTGACTCTCGAAAAGTGACGTTTTTGAACTTTGACAGCTTATAACCTTCTAACAGTACGTCTTAGAGCAAAACGGCTTACATGTCCCTATCTTCAATTTTTATTATCTTCCCAAAAAAATCAACTTCCGGTTAAACCGGATGTAACTCGAAAGCAGGGAATATAGTTGTTCCGGTTTAACTGGAAGTTGATTTTTTCGGGAATATAATAAAAATTGAAGATAGGGACATGTAAGCCGTTTTTCTCTAAGACGTACTGTTAGAAGGTTATAAGCTGTTAAAGTTCAAAAATTTCACTTTTCGAGAGTCAATATCTTGGAAACTATGAAGTATAGACTAATAATGCATTTAATAAAAAATAATTATAATTTTATGTGGAATTTAAAAATGTAAAAATATACAGGGTGTTCCATTAAAAAAAATATTCCAAAAGCGGACCCAGCTGTCATCTTGACATTTAAAGCTGTCATTGGTATGTCAAAAAGTGCAAGACTTGCTCAAATATTATCGTTCAAAATTTCATTAAAATATACCGAACGGTTTAGAAGTTAGAGGGGGGGGGGGGACGGACTTTAGGTCCTCACTGTATAATAAGTGCTTTGAACTTACAAGCATTGTTAAGAACTAAATCAATTAGCAACTTTATGCCACTCGTATGAAGTGCTTACTGATACCATTTAAAACGTGAACTCTACTTACATTCCTTTTGTAACTTTGGCTGTAACATTTGCATTTATTTCAGTTAATATCGTTTAGACTCCCGCAGAGCAGTAGTTCACGTAGTTAATTTCCACATAGATAGAGAGAATTTCGAAGTAAATTAACCTCGATAGTAATTTCTCTGATCTAATGAGAAATTTCATATTCCGAATGATTTTATAATGCTTGTTTTATGTTCTATGAGATTAAGACGAAGCATAGCAATCATTGGTGCAGCAGGGATTAATAAAATAACATATTATTTTAAAGAATAAAATTAAATCGCAAAGGAAAATAGAGTTTTTTTTTAAATTCGATTTATATAATAGACTAGCGTGTACCCGGCATGCGTTGCAACCCGCTGGTATAAATACAAACCCGAACAAACCCGATATATAAGTACCCGGCATGCCACTTTCTGAAATTGCACCCGTGCGAAGTCGCTAGTTATACACAAAAACCTTCCTCTTGAATCACTCTATCTATTTAAAAAAACCGCTTCAAAATCCGTTGCGTAGTTTTAAAGATTTAAGCATATACAGTGTCACCAGTAAAGTCCGCATCATATGAGATTTTTTTTTAATTAAAAGCTTTATTCAAAATTTGACTTTTGCATCAAGTTCTGCTTCGATCGAGTTGAAAATTAAGCAAAAAAATAGTAGTCACGTGATTCGCATTATCTGTCAAATTTTAATTTTTTCAAAAAAATAATTCAAAAGTGGGGTTATTTCTGAAAGTATCGAAAAAAGTTATTAGAAAAAGTTTTTTTAAATGCATTATATAGCCCACATGCAAAATTTTAACTGCATAAGATAATTTTGATTTTTTACCTATATTTTGTAAATTGCACCACTTTTGCAAAATAAGACTCAATGCAATCTACATAAAACTTCTTAGTTTTGACAATGCTTTATTTCAGATACATTTTCTTTAAAGTAGCGCCATATTAAATGTGTGTTTTTCTACAAAATCAAAATTGGGCTATTAAAATTTGGTCGCATGTGATGCAAAGTTCATTTGTTTTTGACCCTGTATAAGGTAACTTCATAAAATAAGTATTTTTAAAAACGTAGTTTGTGTCTGAAAGTAATTTACCTTAATATTAAGACAAAAAGAACACAGTGTCATCAGTAAAGTGTTCATTAAGTGGAAAATAAATTTTAGTTTAACTTAAAGTAAAGTTTATCTATTTTCAACGATTTAATTTAAAACCCCTTTATTTTATTTTTTATTTTTTTACTTTCAGACACAAACTACGTTTTCAAAAATACTTATTTTATGAAGTTACCGTACACAGGGTCAAAAACAAATGAACTTTGCATCACATGCGACCAAATTTTAATAGCCCAATTTTGATTTTGTAGAAAAACACACATTTAATATGGCGCTACTTTAAAGAAAATGTATCTGAAATAAAGCATTGTCAAAACTAAGAAGTTTTATGTAGATTGCGTTGAGTCTTATTTTGCAAAAGTGGTGCAATTTACAAAATATAGGTAAAAAATCAAAATTATCTTATCTAGCTGAAATTTTGCATGTGGGCTAGAAACTGCATTTAAAAAAACTTTTTCTAATAACATTTTTCGATATTTTCAGAAATAACCCCACTTTTGAATTATTTTTTTGAAAAAATTAAAATTTGACAGATAATGCGAATCACGTTACTATTTTTTTTTGCTTAATTTTCATCTCGATCGAAGCAGAACTTGATGCAAAAGTCAAATTTTGAATAAAGCTATTAATAAAAAAAAATCCCATATGATGCGGACTTTACTGGTGACACTGTATAGGTAGGGACGGACAGACATCGACAGCGACTTTGTTTTATACTATGTTAAGATGCATATTTTTTATAAATTATTATTTTAAGAGCTAACTTGTTTTCGGCAATCTGAAGATTATAATAACGATATTTAAATTTTGTTTATACACAAGTTATTTATTGGGGGTTTCCAGTGTTTGCAGGTATATTGTTGAGGAATGTTTATTGTCACTTAATAATGCGTTATTATTACCTGGTTAACAAACTATATTTATATCGATTTGTAATACATACTGCTGTTTTAGTTTGTCGAAAGATTTCAGTATTTTCAGTGTGAAACTAGCATTTCAAGTTTGTGTTCGGAATGTCTGAGGTGGCGAAAACGCCTTCGTGGATTCAAAATTTCCCAGAGTTAGAGTTTAGTGGAGAAAAAATCTTCTGTAAAGCGTTATGAGGGTAAACCATCCAACGAAGTTGTATCTTGGCCTTATATTTTGCTACCTAAGTTGCACTATTGTCCGATTCCATCAGTAGATGTTGAAAGAAGTTTCTCTTTGTATAAACATATTTATAAGTACTAATAGAAGACAATCCTTTTTTTTTAGTTAAAAATTTTGAAAAATATTTAGTAATAAATGCCTTTTATACAATTTTAGGTTAAAAAATTGTTTAATTTTATTTTTCTTTGTTTTTTCTTGCAGATTTTTAAAAATAAACATATTTTTAAGAACCAATGTGTTTCTTTACCTCTTTATACTATAATAAATTAAGAACTATTACACACAAGTATGCATATTTTGTAGAAAAAATGCAAATAACTGCATATTTTAAAGACAAACAAGACATGCCTATATATGCGCATATTTTGGCTGAATTTAAGTGCATGTAATCCGCCCTTTAGTAAGTAGTATTTAAACAAATTATTTTCTTTAGTAATGATAGCCTAGGAAGTTCTTTTAATTTGCAAACATTGAATTTAATTTTAGATCTAATATTTCGGATTAGAATTTTGTTTATTTATTTTCATTGACAGTTTTCTAAATTGTACCACGTCATCAAGGAGAAAAGTCAAAACAAATATATTATAAATCCGAATCAGAAAAAAATTAAAAACGAAATCACAAAAATTCAGTTTTGCCCAAATATCTTCGGAAGGATTCGGGATTTGTTAAATTTGAAAAGACAACGTTGCAGAATTAGTGGGGCGCAACTTTTCCTAATTTAGCCATTTCTGTATCTTCAACGGTTCACGCGATCCCTGTAGAGTTCATTCTTATCCGGGATACCCGGTATACTACAATTAGTCATTTTCATATAACCCTGCGTGTTCAGTACTAAAAAAGGAACGAGTACAATGTTAAAAAACCAAAACTAAATAAGTTAATAATGATAAAGTATAGTTTCAACAAGCATTTAAATTAAAATTTTAAAGTAACACTGAATAAATTACAACATTAATTGTAATTAAATAGGAAATATCAATAATCCCTATGGACACCGTTTTAATTATTTTCGTAATTGTAATGGAATATTAAATTATAAATCCGAATTTAGTTTTTTGTTTGTTGGGTCATTATTTGCAATAATAAAATTATCAGAAAATTAGTTTTTGGTTAATTATGTATAATTATGTAGACAATTGCATTCAAATACCGGGTGTTCCATTTAAAATAAAGTTAGGAAATTCAAAACTATATTATTATTTCACACACCCTGTACACTTTTTTGAATTAAGTCTGATATTGTTGCTAAAGTAGCAATACAATTTGAAAGGCCCACCTCAAATATGTACGCAGGTAAAGTTAACTTTTTGTTAAAACAAAGAGTTTCGACAGAAGACAACGACATTTGACATTAACAGCTGATCTGGTTTCGTCGTTAAAGTGCCCATATCAGCAGTGGGCCGTAGCAAGCTCACGCGTCATGTATCATATTATTTTCGTGTTTTTAAGTGTTTCTGTGGCTGTTTTTTGTGTAATGTCTGTTTTAAACATTTTACTTTTGGATTTTATATATTTCAGAGACAGATTTTCTTGGTGCTTATTATTTAAGTTGATTACTGAGTACAAACACCATTTTGGTTAGTACATAGTCACATTCACTTTATACAGGGTGGCGCACCGAAAACTTTCCACCCAGGTTTATTTTCTTGTTAATAAATAAATCAAAATTCGCTCGAACATGGGAACCTTAGTTCTCAGGGGGACATATTTTTTTGCCATTTTCATCCCCCCTGCTAGAACCCCCACGACGGGGTGGCTTCCACCCTTAAAATCTTAAATGGAAAGGGGGGTCGAGTGACAATTTATTTTAAAGGGAATTGATTTGCCTTTCAAACGCGACCTTGCTCGTTTAAATCGAGTGAATAGTTACTAAGAAATAGGGCTAAAAAGAAAAAAAAATTAAAAGTAATAAAATTTGTTTCCGCTTGTATCAATCAAGTAAATGTTGAAAATGTTCACCTCCAACCTCCATGCAATTGTAAAGGCACTGTTCAAAATGTTCGCGAACTTTATGGAGCATTGCGGGAGTTATTTGTCGGCACTCGTACACTATTCGTTGTCGCAAGTCTTCCAAAGAATTCGGTTGGGTTGCATAAATTTTAGACTTTAAATGTCCCCACAAAAAAAGTCCAGTGGAGTCAAATCAGGCGATCTTGCAGGCCATTCAATAGGACGTCTTCTTCCAATCCATTTTTCAGGAAAATTTTCATCCAGAAACTGTCGAACATCGAACGCATAATGCAGGGGTGCTCCGTCTTGCTGAAAGTAAATATTTTCGAGCCGATAACGGTCATTTTCTTCTATGGCATTCGTTAAAGCGGGTTAATAGTGGTTTCTAACAGGTTCAGGTAAATTTCACCTGTTAAATTTCCAGGTATAAAATACGGCCCAATAATACAGTCCCCAAAAATTCCAGCCCACACATTTAATTTTTCGGAATGTTGAGTATGCACTTCTCTAAAAATTCTAGGGTTGGAATCCGACCAAAATCTGCAATTTTGTCGATTGACAGTACCGTGAAGAAAAAAAGTGCATTCATCGGAGAAACAAATGTTGAAAATAAATTGTGGATTGCGAATGATCATTTCACTAATTAATTCGCAAAATTGCAAACGGCGATCGTCATCATCTTCATTAAGTTCATGAACCAGTTTTATTTTATAGGGATGAAACTCATGCGTTTTTAAAGTACGCTGAACCATTCTACGCGAAACACCCGATACATCTGACACTTTCCTCGTGCTAAGTGTAGGATCGATGGCAATATGACCCAAAACTGCAACTTCTACAGCTTCATTTCTTACAGGATTTTCAACAATCCTTTTTTTGTTCATCACTGCACTGATCCTATTTCACGGAATTTTGCCATCAATTGTAGCACGTAAGTATGAGACAAGTGTGCATTTAGACGCAATGCATTATAAGACAGGGCGAAACTGCATTTAAAAAACTTTTTCTAATAACTTTTTTCGATATTTTCAGAATCACTGTTGAATTATTTTTTGAAAAAAATCAAAATTTTACAGATAATGTGAATCACGTGACTACTATTTTTTTGCTTAATTTTCATCTCGATCGAAGCAGAACTTGATGCCAAAGTCATATTTCGAATAAAGCTATTAATAAAAAAAAATCCCATAATATGATGCGGACTTTACTGGTCACACTGTATTTAATTACCAAATTTCAAATAAAAAATTTGGTTTTCCATTTTAGGAAAACGTAAAAATGGATGTAACGTATTTTTAAAAAATAAATTGGACAAACCCAAATTGAAAAAAAAAATTCACAGTTGTCTAACGATATTCAAGCTAATAGTACAAAAGGCCACTGCAATCTTAGGAAAAGGTCCATTAAAACATTAAAATGACGCAATTAAATTCCCCGCCTTGCTTTCATAAAAGCCAAATTGTCATTTTTGGTAGTTAAGGAGTAAATGAGGGTCATTAATGATAATTAGGAAACCGTCGTTGAAAGAAACAATTATTATATCATCGTTGTTATTTGTATTTCATTAAAATAATGTTGCCGTTAAAGTTTAATTGGAATATTTGAAAATAGAACAAGCTTTAAAGAAGACCGGGACGATTGATTTGTTTTGATTTTAAAGTTTTTTTATAATAATATTTGCTTGATACGGTTAATAAAGCAAATAAAGTTGCCACAGTGGATCTTTGCCCGTGCGTCATCAATCAACGATCAGGACTCGACGTGGTTAATAACTCTGCATCCTTGTTTATTACAGTAACAAGTTTGAATAAAAGCATAAAAGAACGTCTCCAAAATTCCGCAATAATATAACGTGCTAGACAAGGATAAAACTATAAACGTCAGTTAATTACTTTATTTATTTGTTTAGTTGACAACCGTTGTATTTTAGAACGTCATTGTCAACCTTATTTTGATCTGCCAATCTAATTCGTATTTTGTAAATCTGTGTGCCTTAGAACTGTTCCTGTTTCTAAAAATAGTTCTTTTTAGAGGTAATTATACCCACCATCTGTTTTGGCGGTAAGTATTTATGGATTTTTATAATAACTAATTTATTTATTTTAAATATTCTAACCGTGAAAGTTCTTTGAAACGTTTACGGCAGTGGCTAAATTCCCTTAAATGAAAGGATGTTAAAAATTTGACTTTTGCGATTTTAATAGTCAATAAAACACCAAACTTTTGTAGATTTTAAGCTTTAAAAATAGTATTAAATGTATAAACATTTGTTTGTCAATTTCTTTTAGATAATAGAGAATGCCGGGCAAAACTTAAAATAAATAATAATTTTTCGTGATATTATGTAGGTACGTCAAACAGTAGGCAGGCACGTCCATTTTATGAACTTAACTTAGTTTTGACTTTTTTCGTCTCGTAATTTTGATTTGATTCATACGATTTTGATGACGTAAAAGTGATGACGCACGGGAAAAGAACCACTGTGGCGACTTTACTTACCCCTAAAAATCAGTACTGTAGTTTACAAAAATTTAAATGGCTTCTAGTGGGATATTGTTCTTGTCGTTTAACATTGCATAATATAATTATCTATTACTGAGATCGTAAAATTCGTCCATAGATTATACAGTGTGACCAGTAAAATCCGCATCATATGGGATTTTTTTTAATTAATAGTTTTATATGAAATTCGACTTTGGCATTAAGTCGAGATGAAAATTAAGCAAAAAAACAGTAGTTACGTGATTCGCATTATCTGCCAAATTTAAAGTTTTTCCAAAAATAATTCAAAAGTAGGGTTATTTCTGAAAGTATCGAAAAAAGTTATTAGAAAAAGTTTTTTTAAATGCCGTATATAGCCCACAAGCAAAATTTTAACTGCCTAAGATAATTTTGATTTTTTAACCCATATTTTGTAAATTGCACCACATTTGCAAAATAAGAATCAACGCAACCTACATAAATCTTCTTAGTTTTGACAATGCTTTATTTCAGATACATTTTCTTTAAAGTAGCGCCATATTAAATGTGTGTTTTTCTACAAAATCAAAATTGGGCTATTAAAATTTGGTCGCATGTGTTGCAAAGTTTATTTGTTTTTGACCCTGTATAAGGTAACTTCATAAAATAAGTATTATTGAAAACTCAGTTTGTGTCTAAAAGTAATACACCTTAATATTAAGACAAAAAGAACACAGTGTCATCAGTAAAGTGTTCATTATGTGAAAAATAAATTTTAGTGGTGGGTAAAAAATCAAAATTTTAGCTGAAATTGTGCATGTGGGCTAGAAAATGGAATTAAACAACTTTTTCTAATAACGTTTTTCGGATATTTTGAAGTTTTTTTTTGGAAAAAATTAAAATTTGACAGACGCATCACGTGACTACTATTTTTTTCCCTAATTTTTATCTCGATCGAAGCTGAATTTGATGCCAAAGTCAAATTTCGATTAAAGCTATTAATAAAAAATCCCATATGATGCGGACTTTACTGGTCACACTGTATAGTCCAATACTAATATAATGGGTTGTGCGAAATAAGAATCTTCTATTGCTTTATCTAATTTGCAAAGTTTAAAAAAAAACTTAAATACAATATAAAAATAAATTAATTGATTGGTACGATCAATAAAATTCAAATTCAGACAGGACAGCTAGAAGACTGCGAACAACGATGTAACCTGCGCAATAAATACGTTAAAACAAATACTACAGCGCGCGGCGATTGCAGATCGCTACGAACCCCCACCAACGTCTGGGTAGATTATAGGTTCTAACGGATACAATTAGTTTTTGGGGATGCTGTTCTGCTTTCTGAATTGTAGAGAAAGCGCTTTACTGGGTCAACCCATTAACCATATATTTCTTGAGCAAAAATAATATGACTTTTATGATGCCATTTTTTATTTTTGACCCTAATGTTCGGTATACAGGGTGTCAAAGTTTGACATTAAAAACTGATTTTTTTGAATAATTCGAGTATTTAATAAGTTATAAATTTCAAATTTGGTACATTACTTTAACATAAAGAGTTACATTCCACTAAGTATTTCCAAGTGTAAACCTTTACACCTGAAAACGGTTAGAGATACTAACTAACCGAAACGTTGTTATGACCACCGTCTTTGCGACTAAACAAGAGTTTACTTTCGCCAATATGGCACTACAATAACAGCTATTTACCTGTAAACTTGACGAAGGTTATAATGTTCTTTTTCCAAAACCTTTAACCATTATAAAACGCGGTTAAAGTAGTTAAAAAAGTGTCCTTGATGAGGAAAGTACTGTATATAAAAAATTATGTTGATATTATAGCAAATTCAGAAAGGTATGTTATGAAGGAATTTGTCAATTAATATAAAGCCCCCCTATAAGACTCTTGGTTTAACGTCTGTATTACGTCATATTTCCATTTTAGTATAATGAAAATAAATTTACGCTTAGAATCAAAATTATAATTCCTTATTTTCCACTTTCTATTCTGCTTAAGCCACAATCACTGATTGTGCTCGTAAATATCTTCAAGCATTTACGTCACACTGTAAGGCTTTCCCTAATTTGCATCGAATATTTTCCATAAGAGATAACGTCAAATTTTCCTAAACTCATCACAAAATCCCCCTCGAGAGATAATGAGACAGATTCTCGTCTGTTTACTCTGAATCCCCGGCTAAACAATAGCTAAGCGCTTTTAGAAGTGCCTTCCATAAATAAATATAGCTTTGTTAGCCATTTAAGAAGACAACTTAGCAAAAAATAAGGCATCTATTCTTAAGTCACGCAGAAGAAACCAAAGCACAAGTATTTAGGTAGTTCTGACTGAAGGGAGCTTGCGTAATACCTGTCAGTACAACCTTCTTGGTCGACCAGAAACTCTATGCTGTTAATAAGGGGAAACGCACTGTCCTAAATAATGTCATTTCTACCCGAAAGAAGGCTTTTTGTTAGTCAAAATCGAAAATCACCTCCTCAGAATATGAACTAAACATCGGAGCTGCCCAAGGATCTATCCTCAGACCTCTCATATTCATTATTTGTAAACGATCTATTACTACCTGGATTTACCATCAAATTTGGCGAGGATACCACGGTTTCCATATCAGCACTAGATGAAACCCTGAAGCACACAGGAAAATACAAGTAACACAAAAATGGACAGATGCTGTTTTTCGAATCAACTTATACTAAACGAAGACAAAACGGTTCACATACATTTCTATAAAACTTTTTCCAAAATGCAATTAAACTAGGCGGCTCTTCCAAATTGTTGGGAACATATCTTAATTCCAAACTATCGTGGGACCCTCAACTGGAACATGAACATGTATGCTCAAAATTGGCACAAGCTTACTACGCCATACTAAAGTTAAGATACAGTGCCTGTCCCTACTCAAATAACATTTTACTACGCATTAGCCTATCCTCATCTCAGCTATAATATTTTACTGTGGGGATAAGCAGTAAACATAAGGCGAGTATTTTAAGCACACAAACGTCTAGTAAGGCTCATCTTTGAATTAAAATCAACACAAATATGCAGAGAAATATGCAAAAAAACACAAAATCCTCACAGTAACTTCAATATACGTCCTTAAGTGCTCCACATATGCATACAAGAACAAGAACGAATTCCAAGAAAACAGGAACAATCACAACTATCCTACAAGAAACGCAAATGGCTCTATAGTCACACTTCAAAAATCTCCTCACTATGCCTGCATCAACATTTTTAATAAGCTACCAGAAGAAATCAAACAATCCATAACAAGGGGTATATTTGGAAGAAATCGAAAGGACTTTCTTATAAAAAAATGCTTTTTACACACTAAAAGACTTTTTGAATGCCTAAACGGTGTCATAGTTGCGTAATAGTATACATCTACAATACAAGTACGGTAGGTACGTCTTTACCGCATGTGCGTAATGTTTAACAAAACGAGCCGAAAGCGAGTTTGGTAAATCGCGCAAATGCACCTACCGTGAGTGTAGACACCTACCGTAAGTGTATTGTTCGATATTTTATCTACAAGCATGTTTTAGGGCACCAATATTAAAAACTAAAAGAGCACTGTTAAACTTGACAACGGAATAAACGATAATTATTTTTGTAACAATTTCGTGAAAGTCTGTTTTACGTCCCTTAAATGGAAGTCAGTAGCAGCAGTGATGATGAAATTCCGAAGGAAGTTCTGGACATTGCTAAAGCAGCTAGGTACCCTTAATTTATTGCCGGATAAATCACGGAATAGATAGGAGAAGGAATATGGGCTCTTCATAGACTGGTGTTTATCAAAGAAAGTTAAAGCAATTAGTGAAGATGTGATGCTTGCCTATTATGCCTATTTTGTGGATAAATTTAAGAACAGTAAATCCTCCTCTTTATGGAGTTATTACTCAATGCGTACATCTATAAGTATCAAAAACAATGTCGACATATAAGCTGCAGGTATGCAAAACTGATGGCATATTTAAAAAGGAAGTCTGTGGGATACAAAGCTAAGAAATCAAAGGCATTCTTCAAGACTGAGGTTGTAAAATTCCTTGTTACGGCACCAGATGAGGAGTTTTTTATTAATGAAGGTACTTAATTGCGATTTTTTTAAATCTACTTTTAAATAACAACTTATTTGCTTGTTTCAGGTGGTACTCATTGTGGGCATGGCTGGGGCATGTCACCGAGTGGAGTTATGTAAAATGAAAATTGAAAATATTAAGGAATTTGAAATCCACCTTGTTGTAACTGTCCCGGATACAAAGACACATGTAGATCGACAGTTCGTGGTTTACGTGGAAGGATTTTCATCAGAAATTAATAATATTTCAATTTTCAAGAAGTATAGAACCCTTAGTCGCGATCATACTGCCCATACACGGTTATTTATTGCTTATAAAAAAGGAAGATGCACTATCCAACCACTGGGTATAAATACTTTTGGAAAAATACCCCCTCAAATTACATCATATTTAACGTTGTCCAGTCCCAAAGAATATACGGGACATTGTTATCGAAGGACGTCAGCAACATTATTAGTAGTTTAATCATGAGTTTAAAAGACATGGTGGATGGAAGTTCTCCAGTGTTGCAGAGGGCTATATTGAAAATTCGGAGCAAAATAAAATAGGAATTGCAAAGCAAATAAATGGAGTGGAAGAATATGCAGAGAGAACCTCCTGTTTTAGTAAATCTGTAACTTTGAATTATTGTGTCTCATCGGATAGTAAAACACTTCCTTTATCTATATCGTTTGGAAATGTTACAAATTCTACAATTAATATTAATATTTCTTAATTTATAAGTTTGGATTAGTTTAGAAATTTAAATATGTAAGTATTTGTTATATATATAATGTTTAATAGAGTTTCTTTTAAAGATAAAAAATTGACTTGAATAATATAAAAACTTGTTTTTATAGTATGTAATTACTTACAGTGCGGTAAAGTGATACTTACCTACCGCACGCTTGTAGATAACAACTAAGCTTATTTCACTACAAATTGAGAATGGAAGTGGTTAAGCGAAGTGACCTAAGTGCCATAATCGAAAACTACCAGAAAATGTAAAAACTGTTTTAAAGCTAAGAATAATACAATAGTATATTTTTTTTTTATTAATAGGTATTGTGTTTAATAAACATACACAAAAACATTCGTAGGAGAAAATTTTAATATCAGTTAATCGAAAAAACGCTTGTACATAAATTGAACAAAAAAATATAGAAAAGGTCTAAGGCTCCTTTTATACTGGGATTCTGTATGCGAGATACAGTATCTGGGATTCAGATTCTCGCCATCTATGAATGATTTTTATAACGAATAGGATGAAATTGGCACTTAGATCTTCTAGTAGGACATTGGCATAGGTACATAGATCATATAAATAGAAAAAAAAAATTTTTGAATTTTGGCACATAGATCACTTAGCTTGACCACTGTTCCGATAACATATTAACTTATATGGCTAATATGCTATAAAACACTTTTTTTAATAACTTTTTACAAAAAATATCCTTTCTTGCCCTGTAATATGACTAAATTGTATATATTTCAGCAAAAAAAACTACTATTTTCATATATGCAAATAAGGCTGGAATCCAAAGTGCTATAAACAAAGAGATTTTATCTTTATTTTTTTTCTCCGCGCGAAGTGGAATAAAAATCGGAAATCTCTTAATTAAAAGATATTGTTCTGGATTTCAGTTTTGTGGCCTCAAATTACAACAAGCGAGAGGCAACGGAAAAATTAATGAGCTAAGCTCAATTTCAACGGTTTAAAGTGGGATTTAAAACATCGAATAAAAACTTTCTTAATATTCATGAGACAAAAAAAAATTAACGAACTTTTTACGCTGTAGTTAATTAAAAGGGAAGTTAGATGGAAAAAATGAAAAATGAATTTGTTTAGGTTTGTTTCTTAAAGTCCACAGGAAAAATAAGGAAATATCAACAGTTTCAAAGTTTTGGGGATGGTTACTTTACAATAGATTGTAATAAATTGCTTCGGATAAAATTAAACGCAGAATTTTTCCCTTTGTCGATGACGGATTTATTTATATACTTCCTCCTCAGGACTAAAATAGCAAAAATAACTCAACATGAGAAAAATATTATGGCGAAAAATATAGTGATTTTACCGTGCGAGCAAAAATTATTTGCATCAAAGAGGGCCTTGCATCTAAGGACGTAATGCTTAGCCGTAGAGCTTAATACCTGTTGGGTGTCAGTAACTACCTGAATTAACAATCAATCAGTTATTCCGTCATCTTTGACAGTCGCTACAAGTAATTTGATTCATCGCTAATTTTTCCAATTTCTTGAACAATTCACACAATGGGCTTTGAGGAACAGCACAAAACATTCATGGTTGAAGCGTATTTTCGAAACGGGGTTAGAGTAAATGGTGAATGGCAATACAATCCTGGTTTGTGCATGGACGATTTTCACGAACATTTTCCTAGCGTTGCTTTTATTGCTGGGGATTTTTATCATTGCCTGAAAAGAACCGTGGCTGTGTTTTCAGAAACAGGTTTTATACAACACAAAAAAGGAGCAGGAAGACCATCTGCCAGAACAGAAGAACTTGTTGCAAACGTTCGTGAAATAATGCAAAATACGCCAACAAATTGTATAAGACGTCTGTCCCAAGAAGTGGGAAGATCTTATGGAACATGCAGGTCTATTCTTAAGAAGCAGCTAAATTTATTTCCTTATAAAGTGCAAGTATTCCAAGAAATACAAGCCGCATATTTTGAAAGACGCAGGAATGACTCTCAATGGTTTACCCAAAATTTATTGGAAATAAATGATTTATTAGACCTGAAATTTATTTCGGATGAAGCCTGGTTCCACCTCTCCGGTTATGTGAATTATCAGAATACACACATGTGGAGTAGTGAAAATCCCCATAATAATAAACAACACTATTTTTAAAACACCTGTTGCAAATTTAGAACAACTACAAGAAAGGGTTATCCAAGAATGTGGTAACATTTCTCCAGAAATGCTGGTCAACACTTTCGAGAATATAAAGAGACGTGTGAATTTATGCTTGGAGCATGACGGTGGTCAATTTCAGCAATTTATGTAATTATTTCTCTTTCTGTATATACTTACTTTGTTCATTTTGTAAACGACAAAAATAAATTTGTATTTGTCTACTTATTTTATTACTCATTAGTTTGGCATATCATGTCATAATATGAATTTGACAAAATTTTAACCTAGATTTGGTTAGATATATCGTCCCCATATCATTGTGATCTAAACGAAGCCCTCTTTGATGCAAATAATTTTTGCTCGCACCGTATAAGTCCACCATATTTTATTTCTGTAATTAAACAGAATTCAGGGTGAGCGTTACTCCTGAAGCACCCTGTATTATATGAGCCAAACAAATAGCTTATATTTCTCTGCAAGGATTAACTGTCTAGGTGTATTTCGTCGACTTAAACAACCTTAATAAGAATTCTTATTTAATTTTAAGCTAACTACGGTAATACCGGTAGATTTATGTTTTCATTATAACTTCCACGGGAGAGTCAGAAGATTACCGGATTAACGTAACAATATTTCCAGGTTATACAAACTTTCTCAAATGACCTAGTGTTCGGTGTTCGTCCTCGACAAATTTCAATTAACTTGTAAATTTCTCACTTAAACTTTAAAACTTCATAAAGAGCTTAAGACGTCCTTACTGTGGACTAGCATAGTTTAATTTTTTAATTAAAAAAGCTTCGCTGAAATCGAATATCTTTCGGCAGAAATTTAATCGTTAAATGATTTTTTTTACGTATCGTTAGCTGCGATCAGAATAAAATAAAAATGTACTTTAAGTCTTTTTTGAATCGAGATTGCCTGCAATGGCTGCACAATATGCGCTTGGTGTTGTAAACCGTATTTAAAACATCATCTATTCTATGGGATTAACAAAAGCACCGTGCGCGCTGCTCGTACACTGATGAAGATAATGACCTAATACCGTCCGAGCAAAAATTATTTGCATTAAAGAGGGCTTGGATTAAAAAACGTATAGGGCTTGGTTTAGATCACAATGATATAGGGACGATATATCTAACCAAATCTGGTTTAAAATTTTTTCAAATTCATATTATGACATGATATGCTAAACTAATGAGTAATAAAAACTAATGAGTAATAAAGTAAGTAGACAAATACAAATTTATTTTTGTTGCTTACAAAATTATAATACTTGCACTTTATAAGGAAATAAATTTAGCTGCTTCTTGAGAATAGTCCTGCATGTTCCATAAGATCTTCCCAGTTCTTGGGACAGGCGTCTTTTATACAATTTGTTGGCGTATTTTGCATTATTTCACAAAGGTTTGCAACAAAAGCCTCCTGGGACGCTATTCACTAAATTTCAGGGTTTTAATATTTCAGAGTTAAAAAAAACATTTTTTTAAGATACCGTTTCCTGTCAAAAAAATAGAATTTAATTTTTATTTTAGAAACGGTACAAGATACCGTGCGAGGAAAAATTATTTGCATCAAAGAGGGCTTGGATTAATAAAAGTAGGGCTTGGTTTAGATCACAATGATATGGGGACGATATATCTAACCAAATCTAGGTTAAAATTTTGTCAAATTTACATTATGACATGATATGCCAACTAATGAGTAATAAAATAAGTAGACAAATACAAATTTATTTTTGTTGTTTACAAAATTAACATAGGAAGAATATACAGAAAGGAAAAGAAAAATAATTACATAAATTGCTGAAATTGGCCACCACCATGCTCCAGCATAAATTCAAACGTCTCTTCATATTTTCGAAAGTGTTGACCATTATCTCTGGAGAAATGTTACCACATTCTTGGATAATCCTTTCTTGTAATTATTGTTCTAAATTTGCAACTGGTGTTTTAAAAATAGTGTTCTTTAAATGAGGAAAAACGGAGTAATCCATAACCGTTAAACTAGGTGATCTAGGTGGGAATTCAATGTCTGATCGAAAACTGATCAATCTGTCGTCGAACAAATTGCGTAAGTAGTTAATAGTTTCGGCGGCTGTATGGGCCGTTACACCGTCCTGTTGAAAATATCCAAAACGTCGTTCGTCGTCAAGCAATTGCTCCACAAATGGATTCAAAATATTGTCTCTGTACCGCTGTGCTGTAACTATGTCATGGAAAAAAATAGGATCAACAATTCTTCTTCGGGAAACAGCTAACCAGACATCAATTTTTTAAGGGTGCAATGTGGACTCTACAAAAAAAAGGGGATTTTCACTACTCCACATGATTGTGTTCTGAGAATTTACATAACCGGAGAGGTGGAACCACGCTTCATCCGAAAAAAAATGTCAGGTCTAATAAATCATTTCTTTCCAATAAATTTTGGGTAAACCATTGAGAGTAATTCCTGCGTCTTTCAAAATCTGCGGCTTGTATTTCTTGGAATACTTGCACTTTATAAGAAAATAAATTTAGCTGCTTCTTAAGAATAGTCCTGCATGTTCCTTAAAATCTTCCTACTTCTCCTACAATTTGTTGGCGTATTTTGCATTACTTCACGAACGTTTGCAACAAGTTCTTTTGTTCTTACAGATGGTCTTCCTGCTCCTTTTTTGTGTTGTATAGAACCTGTTTCCCTAAACACTGCAGCCACGGTTCTTTTTAGACAATGATAAAATTCCCCGGCAATAAAAGCAACGTTAGGAAAATGTTGGTGGAAATCGTCCATGCACAAACCCGGATTGTATAGCCACTCACCATTTACTCACCCCGTTTCGAAAATACGCTTCAACCATGAATGTTTTGTGCTGTTCCGTAAAGCCCATTGTGTGAATTGTTCAAGAAATTGGAAAAATTAGCGATGAATCAAATTACTTGTAACGACTGTCAAAGATGACGGAATAACTGATTGATTGTTAATTCAGGTAGTTACTGACACCCAACAGGTATTAAGCTCAACGGCTAAGCATTACGTCCTTAGATGCGAGGCCCTCTTTGATGCAAATAATTTTTGCTCACACGGTAGGTATAGGATAATGTTTAAGAAAGTTGTTAGGAAATTAAATAAAAGACAGGGTGTTTCTTTGAAAATATCAAAGTTGTCACTAATTTTTGGTAGAAGTGGTATCGTTAAAAATATTTTAGATAAATTGAGCATGTTCCTTTATGTAAATGACCAAATTTTCAGATCGAATTGTTAGCTGGTTCGTCATATACGTCTAACGTACCATTCACCGTGAATCACCCTGTATTTGATATTGAATTGGGTGAAGCAACGATATTTACGCTACAAAGCACCGATTTTCAAATGTAGAACGACCCTTAAAATTAACAGCGCCATCTTATCCCTTACATAATATACCGCTTCAATTATTAAGTTGTGTCGGCAACATAAATATTTATTTCCGTAATAATCCCTTTACAAATGCGTAGAAACGCTCCTACTAAATATTTAGGGACTGTAAAGTCCCTGAGGCTGGTGTGAATTTGGGAAACATCTTAAATAATATTTTCGTACTTCGAGTTGAAATTAGGAATGTCATAATAAATAACTTTAATTAAACCATGTTTTAAAGCAGTGGCGTGCGTATCGGGGACGATCGTCAACCTGCGTTAATAATAGCGATAGTAGATTACTACCTTGAATGATGAAAGAGTTTTGGACTTCCATTGTCTTTAAGTATTTGTTTTAAATCACAACGTTTCAACTGGTAAATATCTCCACTCGTCTTCAGGTGAATACTAAATAGGTAAAGTAACTACAAGACTATTTATACTGGCAGGTGATCTTATCCTTCGATTACATCTATCTAACAAAGGTTTTCAGATATTTTTTATGTCTAATGACGGTTTACTAAAGCTCGTGAATAGCAGCAGCTTCCTCAAACCTTCTTTTCCTCCAGTGTGGTTCCTTCTGTAGGATTTCAGCTTCTGACCAGATGATATGGTGACCATGTTTCCAGGCATGGTCAGCTGCACCTGACTTTTCGGTCTCTCCTTTTAACGTATTGTTTTTGTGTTCTTTAATCCTTGTCTCGAGTGGTCTTAATGTCTCACCTATATAAGATTGGCCGCACTCGCAGGGGATCTGGTAGATGCAGTTTTTCCTATCTTTTTGACTTGTTGGTCTTCGTCAGGTGGCTTCTTAGGGTGTCCCTCGAGTTGAATACGGTGTTGATGTTATATCGTTGTCCTAGTCATCTTATTTTCCCAGATACTTCTTTGACATACGGAATATTGAGTGTTGGTTGTACCCCTCTGTTTGCTTCTTTCGCGTTGGGTCGATTCTTACGATTTTCCAATATTGTGTCAACTAATCTTGTGGGGTAGCCATTTTTGTTGAGGTCGGTTTTGATGTGGTGAGTTTCTTTTTTAAGTGCTTCTTCCGAGTTACAGATGTTGTGTGTTGTTTGAGTGATTTGATGTAAAACTGAGATACTGACCTGTATGCGTAGGTTTTCTGTATACTGAAGTTTGGATGCTGTTGCCATTTTCCTTCACGTTGACATCTAGGAACGGTAATTGGCTATTTTCTTCTTTCTCCATGGTGAATTTGATTGTTGGTGTTAAGCTATTGAGGTGATCTAGAAAATCTCTTAGTTCGTCATCGGTTCCATTCCAAATAATGAAGGTGTCATCCTCATATCTCTCTCTCTCTCTCTCTCTTCAAACAGTCATTAGACTACTACCATCTACCATAGACATTTACCTTTAGATACGTACAGCTTAACTCCTGCGCAAACAAAAGTTACGTTTTATGGGTGAAAAAATACGGGCCTGTCCTTCTTTAGCGACATGCTCAAAATACACGCCAGAACCAACTAGGCGCCATTGTTGTTGTTGGGTTTTAAGTTTTCTCTGTGGATTCCTTGTTGTTTATTGCGGATGTTTAATATTTACGGATTTCTAGTTTTTGTGTAGTTTAATGGATTGTGTTTGTGCTTTTAGTGACTCCGATTAGCATATAAACAATGACTAGTAACAGCCGTTGTACCTATAATTGCATATAAGGTACAAAAGTTAATAAAAATAGGGGTATAGAACAAGTGTTGAAGAAGTTTGTTTTGTTGTAAATAAAATAAATATGTGGTATTTTACCTACTTATTTTAGTTTTAGGGTGACAAAATCTAGAATGATAGTGGCAACGTCGCTTTCCCTTTACACGCGTCGGCCATCGTAGGTAGCAACTGAAACCGCTGTAGCAGGCGTTGGATTTGTTTTGCGACAGAGTGGTCATGGAATACTCGACATTTGTTATTTGTAGAAGTTTTGTAAAGTTTTGTGTTTTTTTAGTTCTTTATAAAAGGTTTTATTGATAAACTTAAAATCGTGCGTCAATGTCAGGTAAGGTTATAATTTCTATTGCTTGCCTATTCAATGGGAAATACGTTGAAAAAAGGATTCTCTAGTTGCTTCAGTTTTGAACAAAATATTAGAATATTTTATTCAGGTAAAAACATGTAATCCATCGAATTGGAATTTCGAATTCGAAAAATCAGCAAAGAAATGTACGCTTGTTTGAATATTATCAAAATAAAACAAGGTTTGTTGATATGCCCTGACTACTTGGGATACGCTTTATAATTTAAAATAATCTTAAATTTTAGACCTAATGTCTTTCTATAGGTAACTTTGTTTTTGAGAAATGTTAAAAAGTTAAGTACTTTAGATGCTAAGGAATCCTACGTTGAAAGTGGGCCACCCTGTATAGGTACACACAGAGAATTTCTGCGTTTTAAACGGCACAAGCAGTGACCTTAAAATAATTAAGTTGGTGCATATAAATTCAATTAATCAAATTTATTTGTTTCATAAACATTTGCTAATATTACGATATCGATTTTTACATTTATTTTAACAGTTTAGTTACTCTAAAATAAAAGAAATATCCTGTACTCATACATCTAAAAGTATCTCCTATTAAAATAAAGTAACATCATTTTATTATATAAAGATGTTTTACTTGATCATTTATTTTAATTTATAAATTATAAGACGTCTTTATAATAAAATTTGAACGCTTTTATTTTAAGCGCGGTAGATATAATAATATTTGCAGAACAGTTCAAAAAGAAACCATACCGATTGTGGTCACGTCTATCTCCAACTAGAACCATTCAATTATTTGAAGAAATAGTCCATACTTTAACTTAGCTACGTAGTATGGAGGACTTGAGGTAGGAGGCCGATCGCAATGCATTGGATTCGGTCCCAAATTAGCATCGGTAATTCAGCTTTACGAGTCGCTGTAAGATGGCGCGCGTGTTCGAAGTGGGCTATCAAATAATGGTTTCTTATGAACGCAATAACTATTTTTATTTAAATTAGTTCTTTAAGGAACAAATAAGGACTTTTCTATAAATTTACACTTACTTTGTTATACTTATTAGTAAACTCGGCCTGTATAAAGTTCCAACGATGCTTGGTTTTTAAAATACAGGGTATTAAACATTCTAGCTATACCTTTGGAGCTAGAAAAATACTTATTTGGCTGCGTTTTATCTCTGAAAAAGATCCTGTCTTACACCCCAACACAAAGCAAACTCTACTTTTATAAATTGTACCATTATTTATTATAAATATGGAAATTAATTACAATACAACGTTATTTGTCTTGTCTTGCCTTCAAACATTATTTGTTATTTCGAAAAATAAAATGTCAATTGTCAAAAGTAAAAGCACAGAAAAATAAAGGGTTTAAGTAAAAGTTAAAAACTATGGAGGATCTAGTTTTTCATATTAAAAACGAAGAAGAAGAAGACAACATCAGCCCACTTCGGACGCGAGAGCCATCTATCGGCCAATAGCGAACTAACCAAAAAACCGGGACAGAATTTGAAAATGCTGCCATTGTCGATCGGCCTCCTACCCTATAGTTCTCCATACTACGTAGAACGTAGCTACCTACACTTAAGACAAACGATAATAAAATTATTCTTTTCACTGGACAATACATTGATCCGTTCACTGTTATTATATCTTAAAAAAATATGAATCCTTTAAATAAATATATTTGCTTGAAACAGAATAAATAATACAATATTTCGATAATAATCCCTTTACAAATGCTTCGAAATGTTCGTAAAGCCAATTTTAAGTGGAATATTTAGGGACCGTTGCGTCCCCAAGGGCCGAAATTTGCGAAATTGTGTAACAAATCTCAGATAGAGTTGGCAACGGCATATCGATATTTAGTTTAAATCGATATACACGTAGGGAAAATGTTTGTCCGCCCATCTCTTAGTAATAAGTTAGAATAGTACAAATATGAAGTATCGCAAAGTAATCCATCGCATCGGATCTGGCTGGCTCGATGCGTTTTGCTTCATCCTGCTTCGGTTGAATTTTAAATTTTAAAAAACGTACGAAAGAATAAATATTTATTTGATATTAATAGAATCGAAGCGGCGGCGCGGCGTGCCAACAGCAAGTGCCATGAGCGAGATGCAATACGATGGAGCGGGGGAAACAGAATCTACCTACCTCTGTTTGCTTTGCGATACTTCCAGTGGCGCAACCAGAAATTCAGTTCGGGGGGGGGCTTTAACTTCTTGCGCCGCAGGTGAAATTTTTTTGGGGTGCCACGCCCTTTTTGGGGTAAAATACGTATGATTGACGAGAGCGACAGCCCCCTAAAACTTCTGCAATAATACGCCGCTGGCCCTAACTAAATATTTATGAAAAAAAAATTATAGATTTCATTTTAATTAGTAAAAATGTATTTAAAATAAGTAACGCATAATTATATTAATCATACTTATACTAAAAACAAAAACCTTATACAATAAGTTGTAAGTAATCACTAATAATACTACCTAATATTAAAGTAAAATTCTTCGTTTTGTTTTTGCCTTTTCGTCCAGAATTTCTTCCACGGTAATATCAATATCGTGGTTCGCATAAAGAACTGCCAAACCATTTAATCTGCAAAAAAAAACAGCTCAATCTGCTGCATCTTCCGTGGTGCTACGCAGATATGTCTTTAAATATTTTAAATTTGAAAAAGGACCTTTCAGATGTGGCGGTTGTAATAGGCTAAGTTAAAAAAATATATTAGGAAATATAATGGCATCACATTCGGAATACACTTTGTCCAAATCTTCCCTCAGTTTTTGTTTTTGCATTTTTTATACCACAGCTCAAGTTCAGCTTTTAACATCGTTTAATTGGAAAACTCTTCAAGGAACTCATTCTTGTAGAAGCTGTGAAGTTTTAAAAAACATTTAAATTGACTATCAAAATCTTGATTATCATATGGAAAGAGGCATTCAAAATTTTGAATGGTTTCTTGATGTTTTAAAAACCGATCCTCGAGATTTGCTATGAGGCCATCTAAAAACGGAATAAAAATTGTTATTTTAAAATACTCAGCAGCGGAATCGGTTTTTATAACCAATCTTTGTGTTTGTCTTAGCGGTAGTCTAGGTACTCTGATTTCAATATCGTATTCCGAAAGTAGATCTTGAGCTTCCTTAAAAATATTTTGAAAATTATTATCTGCCAGGCCTCTTATTTCTTTAACTTGATCTGTTACGTCATTAGCTAACTGTAATGCTTTACAAAGGTTTAAATCGACTGTTTGTGGAATCTTGCCTAAATGCAGTGTGTAGGCATATATTCTTTCTGTACACATTAGTGCGATCACAAATTTGGGACTTATATAATGCTGGCCAGTAATCCAGATGCCTCAGTGGAAGTATTGCGGTCGGTCCATTCAGTCAGACGTAGTATAATTTCACTATTGATAATATGATTGATGTAAATTATGTGGCTGAATATAAAATATTAGTAAAAGGCGTGACATGAAAAATTGGTTTGCAATTAAACGAATAGGCTAAGTTTCTAAGCTCGGGGGGGGGGGGGGGGCTGCAGCCCGGCAGCCCCCCCCCCCCCTGGTTGCGCCACTGGATACTTCATATTTGTACTATTCTAACGTATTACTAAGAGATGGGCGGACAAACATTTTCCCTACGTGTATGTATTTTTGAACGCCCTTATAATTGAAAAAATTACTATAATAGCACATTTTTCGCCAAGAGGTAATGAATGACAGTTATTATTTTTTCAGCTTTAACCGAGTGTTGTAAATCATTTGAGTAAATAGTAGTCAAGTCCAATATTATATTGCACAGGAAGAAAAAATAATAACTACTTGTTATGTGTCACAAATTTATCAGTTTCCTGACACGTGTTTCGGCCCTTGCGGACCATTGTCAAAGGAGTACAAGAAGATACTAAATTCTACGTGACATTACAAAGGTATTTATATCATATTATGGTAATTATAAACATGTCATAAAATTAAAATTACAATTAGAAGATTGAATGGTCAACTGTGGGTGTTCCTAACTTTTAAAGGTACAGATACATATGTAGTCCTAAATTAGTGTGCTATTAAGAATTAGGGAAGCGCCTGAAGGTATTTCGGTTTGAATATTAACATGGAAAAGTTCATCTCAAATAAGGAATTGTATTATGATTTATTAAAGACTAGCTATACCCTGCGCGCATTGCTACGCCACTTAATAGTACCCAGCATCCATTGCGCCACTTTTTTTTATGCCGGAACCTTCCTCGGCCTGCGCACAACAACTCACCAAATTTTTATCGTAATCGGATAAATGGTACAGGAACGCATACGGGACATACAGACAGACAGACAAACATTCATTTTTATATATATAGACTAGCTATTACCCTGCGCGCGTTGCTACGCGACTTACTAAAATAAATTTGAAGGAAAGACATTACACAAATATCCGCCATCCCGACATCCCGGCATCCGTTGCGCCACTTTTTTTATGCCGAAACCTTCCTCGGCCTGCACACAAGAACTCACCAAATCCCGACATCCCGGCATCCCGGCATGCGTTGCGCCACTTTTTTTTTATGCCGGAACCTTCCTCGGCCTGCGCACAACAACTCACCAAATTTTTATCGTAATCGGATAAATGGTACAGGAACGCATACGGGACATACAGACAGACAGACAAACATTCATTTTTATATATATAGACTAGCTATTACCCTGCGCGCGTTGCTACGCGACTTACTAAAATAAATTTGAAGGAAAGACATTACACAAATATCCGCCATCCCGACATCCCGGCATCCGTTGCGCCACTTTTTTTATGCCGAAACCTTCCTCGGCCTGCACACAAGAACTCACCAAATCCCGACATCCCGGCATGCGTTGCGCCACTTTTTTTTTATGCCGAAACCTTCCTCGGCCTGCACACAACAACTCACCAAATTTTCATCGTAATCGGATAAATGGTATAGGAACGCATGCGTAATATACAGACAGACAAACATTCATTTTTATATATACTATAGATAGAAGAGACCAAGAAACAAAAGAATTTTTTTTAAAGTAGTCTATCTCGCAGTAGAGTAACAAAGAAGTAAAACAAAGTATGCTTCAGTAATTTTGGTATAATATTTTGGAGATTATTTCTAGCTTGCCAGTTACTTAGAAATCTCACAGGACTGATATTTTTTGATATGAATGGTCACATCTGGCTCTATGAATTATTACCACGGGTACAAGGTACCATTAAATAATGATAATTGTTTTTCATTTGGCAGAATAATGATAAAATAATCTTTTATATAGCCGCAGAAAAAGTTCTTTTGGTTACTTTGTCTCGTAAAGTACAGTTTTATTAGGAAGCTTTTCTTGTTTTAAATTTCTCGCCTAAAGGTCGAAAATATTTTATTACCAAACTTGTTTAATTAAATTTTAATTGTTTTTTTTAGCCGAACGCCTACAACTAGTTTCGAAATGTTTATCTTTGCCTTCTTTAATAGCACAAAGAACAAAATTACTAATATTACTTCAGTATTGCTCAGTAGCGGCTCGTGGTTATTTTAAATGGGGGGTCATTTAGTATTCTAAGCAAATACGAAAAGCGCCGCAGGCCAATTGCCGAGGGCTATCAAATTTTTGGGTGCCGCGCCCATAAAAGTATTTTTTGGCCTATTAATACTATTATCTTGGAAAGAAAGAGCCGTGGTTAAGGCTCGCTTAGACCAAATATACCGCGGGGGCGTACTATAAGTACCGTTAAGTATAGTTTACTTGACAGGGCGTGGTTGTAATCATAAAATTCTTGCAAAATAGGAGGGATATTTTAGCCCAATAATGCGGAAACAAACGAAGTTTGGCTAATAGGATGAATTTTAAACTTAATGAAAATTAGGTTACATAAGAAAAGAATAATTAAGGAAAGTCATTGATCAAATGACCTTATGGAAGAGCCGACATTGCTATTGCTGAATAAACAATAAAACACATTCGATAGCTTTTAGTCGTATGCTCATTCCGGGTAGGGAAGAGTGGAAGGGCAATCAAGTAACAATGGTGGCGGATCACGCGATCTTCACAGACGGGAACGTCGGGATGGAAGCTGGTATCTTCTCCGAGAGCACGCTTATACAGAGGTCGTATAGACTCCCTGACTAGTGTAGCATTTTTCAGGCAGAAATTTTTGCAGTGGATAAAGCAGTCAATACCCTGCGGGATCACCCAGGCTTGAGAGAACCTGCATCTATACCTATCTATATAGATAGTCAAGCAGCCATAAAGGCAATTTGCTCCAGCAGTACTTAGTCAAAATTAGTACGGCGCTGTCGCAACAATCTCTGTACACTTGGTGCTCAACATCGAATCACCTTGTGTTGGGTTCCTGGACACAGCAACATATATGGCAACGAGACTGCTGATGCGCTCGCCAGGGAGGGCGCAAGCATGTCTGTCGAACTAGCAGATAATACTGTGGCTAGACCACTGGGATCAGTCAAAGAAGAGATAGATCCAATAGCTAAACAACTTGCGCAAAGCAGATGGACAGGGCTTACAACTTGTAGCATCTCCAGGCAATTGTGGCCCCTACTTGATAACAGGAGAACTGCAGCGCTATTACAGCACAGTCGGAAGGACCTAAGAAACGTCACTGCCTTAGTCACCGGACATTGCATGTTCGGTAGACACGCTGAACGTATGCAAATGCCAACTAACGACTTCTGTAGAAGTTGCAGTGATGAAGAAGAGGAGGAAAGTATTCAGCATTTCTTTTGTGAATTGTTGCCTCGCGAGAAGAAGGTTCAATGCTCTGGGCAAACCATTTTTTAATGATCTGGAGGAAGTGAGCAGCCCACAACTGGGTCGACTTACTAAGTTTATTAACAGCAGTGGCTGGTTTGAATGAGCTGTCAAGATTCTTCTACGATCGCGATAACCATCAGGAAGCTGATGCGGATAGGTTCCGCGGAACATGTGTAGTACCACAACGGTCCTTATAGGACTACGAGTGACTGTTTGGACAATGCCAGAGGTCTGCCACTCTAACCTAAACTAAGCTAACCTAGTCGTTTTTGAGTAAACGCGAGTGGAAAACACCCAAGCAACGGCTAGTTATAAAGGACCCTTATTATGCTTCTTATTTTAGTCACCCTGTTACATTTTCTACTTTTCTTAAATAAGTTCGATACACACTATAATTTATATAATCAGTGTTAAGTTAACTTTACCTAAATTTTCGATCAGTTGTAAATTTTAAACGCAAACATTCGACACATATTATAAGTTTACTTAATCATCCCTAATATTAAATAATATCCGTGTCCTTTGTGCTTAAATTGGAAAAGCCATAAATAAAACATGAATGGAGTATCTCTCCAATTTGGCCTTGCCCCGAAGTTAGGTACTGGAAATTTCCATATTGCAACTTTAACATTATGTATATTACATATATATTGCTGCGACCTATATTTTGGAGAATGTAAAACGGACGCTCGTAGCGATCTACATAAATAATTTCACACAGTTTGTCGCTGAATATCTAACCAGAATTTCTGCGAGAAAAAATCAAATTATAGGCGCAAAGAAGTAGATGGGTACGAGACGTAATTGAATAATTTAGGATTATTTTTGATAATTTTATTTTCAACATAAACTCCCAGAACTTCAGCTCACTTGCGCGACCTATACTGCAAGTACCGTGCGAGCAAAAATTATTTGCATCAAAGAGGGCTTGGATTAAAAAACGTGGGACTTGGTTTTGATCACAATGATATAAGGACGATATATCTAACCTAATTTAGGTTAAAATTTTGTCAAATTCATATTATGACATGATATGCCAAACTAATGAGTAATAAAATAAGTAGACAAATACAAATTTATTTTTATTATTTACAAAATTAATAAAGTAAGAATATACAGAAAGAAAAAGAAAAATAATTACATAAATTGCTGAAATTGGCCACCGCGCCATGCTCCAAGCATAAATTCACCCGTCTCTTCATATTTTCGAAAGTGTTGACCAGCAGCTCTAAAGAAATGTTACCACATTCTTGGATAATCCTTTCTTGTTCTTGTTCTAAATTTGCAACTGTTGTTTTAAAAATAGTGTTCTTTAAATGAGGAAAAACAAAGTAGGGAATCCATAACCGTTCAACAAGGTGATCTAGGTGGAAATTCAATGTCTGATCGAAAACTGATCAATCTGTTGTCGAAAAAATTGCGTAACTAGTTAATAGTTTCGGCGGCTGTATGGGCGGTTGCACCGCCCTGTTGAAAATATCGAAAACGAAGTTCGTCGTCAAGTAATTGCTCCACAAATGGATTCAAAATATTGTCTCTATACCGCTGTGCTGTAACTGTGTCATGGAAAAAAATAGGACCAACAATTCTTCGGGAAACAGCTAACCAGACACCAATTTTTTGAGGGTGCAATGTGGACTCTATTTTTAAAACACCAGTTGCAAATTTAGAACAATTCTAACAAGAAAGGATTATCCAAGAATGTGGTAACATTTCTCCAGAGATGCTGGTCAACACTTTCGAAAATATGAAGAGACGTGTGAATTTTTGCTTGGAGCATGGCGGTGGACAATTTCAGCAATTTATGTAATTATTTTTCTTTTTCTTTCTGTATATTCTTACTTTGTAAATTTTGTAAACAAGAAAAACAAATTTGTATTTGTCCACTTATTTGATTACTCATTAGTTTGGCATATCATGTCATAATATGAATTCGACAAAATTTTAACCTAGATTTGGTTAGATATGTCCCCATATCATTGTGATCTAAACCAAGCCATACGTTTTTTAATCCAAGCCCTATTTGATACAAATAATTTTTGCTCGCACGGTAGATACACTAAGCTATTAAATACTGGGTCTCTTTGAAACAAAAATGGACGCCTTCCTCAAACTCCCATATGATAGTGAACGTGCCGAATCGAATAAATTACCCATAATCTCTACAACGGAATCCCGGGAATGGTTTCAAACAGTATAAAGAGATAGCTCGCGTTTCATCCATTACAAACTGATATATTACAGGGACAGAATCGTCGAAATTATTTAATGTCACAGACACTTCTGTGTAATTAATATAGATTTGTGTGAGTGATGGACGTCCTCGAGGCATTTCAGTTCTGACAGCCCAGTATGGTTGCTCAACTTATTACTTTTGTACCTAAATGGCTCAAAAATAAATTTATTTATTCGATAGAGCTAAAATAGACCGGGCCATAATTGCGCTGCTACAAAGAAATGCCAGAATTTTTTTTAATAAATATAGTTTAAAAAAACTAAAAAATACGCTTTGATAATTAATAATAAATAAAAAGCGGAAAATAAATATAGTTTAATATAATTTTTGAAACTCTTAATATGGGCAGAAAATAATAATGAACGTGAAAAAAGCGTGGGTCGCTTTGTGCTATATTTTTTGTATATCGAGCACCCCACGCTTTTTCACATAATACTAATGTTTATCGTTCATTATTATTTTCTGCACATATTAAGAATTTCAAGAATTATTTTAAACAATATTTATTTTCCGCTTTTTAGTTTGATTAATTATTAAAGCGTGTTTTTAAACTATATTTATTTTTCATTTTTTAGTTTGAGTTAATGTTGAGTAGATTGAGCTAGATTAGTAGATTATTGTATTGTCAGCGGTTCTTGATAAGTCAACGAAATTTAAATTAAATCTGACCGTTTAAAGTGGGTCAAAATCGGGTTCAAAGAAGTCGGTTACAAACAAACATACATACAAACCCGAACAAACGACCATAATTTTTAAAACTTTTTATTAAATTTTTTAGAACGGGTAGATTTTTTTTTAATTTTTCTCTATTCTTAGCGACAATATCTATACGACTCCATGTTTGTTTCATTACTATCGGTTATTGCAATAATTCTGACATATTGACAGCTGTCAAATTTTGACAGGAGAATTTTTTGCTTATTTTTCCCGAAGTCTCCGCATCGAATACTATACGACCCATAATTTGTTTCGTTAAAATCGGTTCTTCGTTTTATACCTGACAGCTATCAAAATTTGACAGGAGAATTTTTTGCGTGTAGATTATTGCAGGGTTGGTTGAATTCGTCCAAGTGGACATAATTGGACGATTTTGTCCAATTATGTCCGTCCGGACAAAATCAATTGTTCTGGACAAAATGGACAAAATTGTACAAAATCAATTAAACACATATAAAATTAAAAAAAACTTTATTATATTAGGATTAGGGTGTCAAACAAAACTTAAACAACAATAACGGGATACCGTCGGATCATCGTGCCGTCGGATGACGGACGCATGAAAATTCACCTTAAGGCCCCATAATGAAATAACAAATAGCCATTTTCTGGAATTTTCAATTTGGCATTTATTGTTTATATAATACACAATACAAACGTGTATTTTGGGTTGCCTAAATCAACAAATTTAATAAAATGTAATGAAATTTGATTTTGTCCAATATTGTCCGATTTTGTCCGTTTTTGTCCAATTTTGTCCATGTCCTGGACAAAATCAAAAAAAGTGGACAAAATCACAACCCTGGATTATTGTATTGTGAGCGGTTCTTGATAAGTCTACAAAATTTAAATTAAATCTGACGGTTTAAAGTGGGTCAAAATCGGGTTCAAAGAAGACGGTTACGGTAAAAAAAAAAAACTACCCGAGTCAAGATAGCATTTGACCTAGACAAAAATAATATAAAGCTGATTTTTGGTAGAGATCATGCCTGAGGGCTAAATTGCAATATACTAAAAGTCCTGGGGAATTCTTCTTCCGCAACCCCCTTTTTCGCTCCCCAACCCCCCATTTTTTAATATTTTGGTGATTTTTTTGAAAACTGTCAACTTTACGGAAAAATGTCAAGTAAGCATTTTGGAAGCTGATAAAATTCCCCTTCCAATGTCGTATCGCAATCTATATTAAGTAGCACATGGCACCCACCAGTGGCGTATCAAATGAAAGGTTACTTTTAAAAAATATACTTTTTGCTATTTATTCTAAGTTTTTTGATCTAAGCATCATTTTTTTTTAGAAGAAACACATTTTTCTCTAAACACCCATTAAAAGGTTGTATACTTGCAAATCTTTTAGAAGTTCATCGAAATTACTTCAGCCAAAAAAAATTAAAAGTTTATCCGAGACTTCTCAGCTTTACGTAAATCTGGAGCAAATTAATTTTTACTACCAATATAAAACCTTTTTCGGTCTGATATTTAATTTTCTACGTATACAATGTTTGTTTAGCAAAATATTAAAAGTCACTATAACCCCCTTTTTACTCCTATAATATAGAATTTCCAAGTGTGCCCCAATATTATTAATTTGCCAAATAACAGGTGCGCGTAGCGCCCTCGCGCGGCGTTACCCTATTGTTCGCGGACTAAAACGGACATCTCTATTTCATGGGACCTACTTATATGAGAAAAACACAAAAGTCTGTTCTAACTTTATTTTTTCCCGAAAAAACAGGTGATATTGATTTGAATCAATCAATGGAATTTAAGATTGACGGTGGCTTTCTGCTGCATATTGTAGTATGGCCAAAGCTTGGCAACTTCAAGAATGTTTTTAATGCATACGTCCGATATGTGGTCAAACATTATCAAAAATCAATTCTGGTTTTCGACGGGTACACAGAGGGAGCAACCACAAAATCGGAAGAGCAGAGAAGACGTGGAAAAAATAAGTGTAGTCCAAATATTATATTTAACGAAAACGCCAATAAAAAGGCTGCTGCTCAAGAAGAATTTCTTTCAAATAACGAGAACAAGGCCCGCCTTATATCTGTGTTAGACGCATATTTAAAAGACGCGGGGGTCACCGTCATTCACGCTGTAGATGATGCAGATGAACTAATTGTCAGTACAGCTCTCAAATTAAATAGCAGCAATAAAAATGTTATGGTTGTAGCTACGGATACAGACGTCTGACGTTCTTGCAATGCTCATTGGTAGAGCACCACAAAATAATAGCATAAGTGTACTTCATTCAGCCACGAGCCGAACGGCTGGAAAAGTATATACAATAACTGAGGTACAAACCGCAATAGAAGAAGAAAGAAGTTATTCTCTTTGCTCATGCAGTTTCTGGCTGCGATAAAACATCTGCCTTATACAGAAAAGGGAAAAAATTTATATACCTGCAGTTACAGAAAAATCCCAATTTAAGGAATAAAGTTTGCAAGATATTTAATGTACCTAATCAATTACAAGAAAATGTGATTCGGTGTGGGGAGGAGTTTGTCAGATCTCTTTATACTGATGGCCTAAAATTTGGAGATATTATTGACCGTCGCCATCATCTTTATAATAAAGCAATAGAAAGACAATCACCTTCTGCACTCCTAGAGCTATCCAGTTTGCCGCCTGTGCCCAACATTCACTGAGAGTATACCTGCAGGTGAGCAACAAATAAATAAAAATTAATTTATATTTTATATTTCTATTGTTTTTTAAGGTACAAGAGTGGCTGGGAAACCGGTTACCGCCTACTGAATGGGGCTGGAAGTTAGTCGAAGGCCAATTGTTGCCTGTCAAAACTGCTGTATCTCCCGCACCCGAATTACTTCTCTCTCTGGTTTACTGCCACTGCAAAACCAATTGTGCTGGTAGATGCTCATGTAGACACTCAGGCCAAAAGTGTAGCACATGTTGTTCCCCTTGCAATGGCGAAACATGCAATAATATTGTGGAAACCATTACAGAAGATTCTACTCTTAAGAAAGATGTTTAAAATGTTGTTTTGAAACTAAATTAAACACCAGTTTCAATATTTTTGGTTCTAGAGGGTTGTTCGATACATCAATGGATTTGAAATTTTATCACCCACAAAAAAATAGGTAACGATATTTTTTGCCAAGCTTATAGTTTTTGGTTAAAATTTTCGAGCATTGGAGTAAATTCGACGTGTCCTTCAAAAAATGTCAGTTAATCTCGGGGCGGACTTTATTTTGATACACCACTGGTGTGTACCACGTGGTACTATATGCACTCGCAATACGTCGCTGGAAAGGAAATTTTGTCAGCTTCAAAAATGCTTACTTGACATTTGTGGATCAGTGGATAGTTTTTGAAAAAATCACCAAAATATTAAAAGGGGGGGTTTGAAGGGGGGGCGAAAAAAAGGGGTTGCGGATGGAGAATTCTCCAGAACTTTTAGTATATTTCTATTTAGCCCTCAATTATGATATGTACCAAAAATTAGCTTTATATTATTTTTGTCTAGGTTTACCCAAAATTTGAACTATGTTGACTCGGGTAAACATACAGGTGAAGCTAATAAAAGTGTGTTAATAAATAAATTTAAACGAATTTTGCAGTACAGTACAGAAAATGTAAACAATAAATGGCAAGTAAGCAGTAAAGTGTATACGATCTTAGTTGAGAGTTGAGACAGACAGAAAAACTAAAAAAAATTTGATGACAGACTTGTCAAGTCCACGTGGTCTATCTTCGAACATATGTATAGGGTGCGATCAATACAAATTTTGTTATATTTGTATTGTAGTTTCAGTGTGTGATGGAGTAAATTGATCGTACCCCCAATATTTACGTTGTCTCAACTGACTTCGTATAAAGTATAACAAGGTTCTATTTAGGAATAAGCAATAATGTAATAAATTTCATAAAATATTAAATCAAATTCAAAAGTAACAGTAAAGTATTAATAAGTTTTATCAGCTTTGATTTTGTTTTTCTATAAATAATTCTTTCACGAATTTCAAAATTTTTCATAGAATTCAAAGATTTAAGGGCACAGTTTTCAAGGTCAATCGCGTATAAAAGACCTATAAATGGCTTGAATGAAGGGGTAACTTCCGGAACCTTGCAATTATTTAAAAAAATAGTATCTAATTTTGGAAGAGCTGTTCAGGGAGGCCATGACGAATAGAATGCCGGTATTTTTTTTAAATATATGCACAGAAAATTTTAACAAGGCAGTTTTTTGTTTGAAACCACTAAAATTGCCACCGTTTACCTTAAAATCCTTGTAAGTAAACACGTCGATTTTCAGAACTGAAGTAAAAACAACAATTTTGACTGGTAACACGATATTTTCTAGTCTATCTAGATGTCATCTATCCTAAGCATTCTAGAGAATGTGTGATTGTTTTAACAGGAAAGGTTCCGTAATTGCACAAAACACGAAAGTAAACAAACTACGACCGGCTGACTAACATCTGCCTTGCTCTACCAGCTCCAGAATATGTCTGTCTTTCTTCTTCGCATGCTAAAAGCATTAAAATAACTACTCTGCTCAACACAGCACTGTAGTGCGCATGCGAATCGTAAACAGTTAGGCAAATCGATCCCACCTTAACCTTTAAAAGGCGGACTGGGGTCCTTTCGGACCCCACGTTCTGTTTTTTGTAAATAATTCGTTTATTTTTTTAAGTTTTAATAATTCCTTTATTTTATGTGCATATTTTTTGGGTTTCTACGTAGTGTATATTCAATATGAAATTTCGTCTTTCAGTTTTTTGACTGGGGTCGGTTAGGACCCCAGTCCGCCTTGTATGTTATAAATTATATATGATATTTTTCAGTTTATGGTGTCGGGGAAACCCACTTGTTTGCGGTACTTTACCCATTTATTTTTAGTAAGGGGAATCCCATGCGTGTCGGGGAAACCCACTTGTTTGCGGTACTTTACCCATTTATTTTTAGTAAGGGGAATCCCATGCGTGTCGGGGAAACCCACTTGTTTGCGGTACTTTACCCATTTATTTTTAGTAAGGGGAATCCCATGCGTGTCGGGGAAACCCACTTGTTTGCGGTACTTTACCCATTTATTTTTAGTAAGGGGAATCCCATGCGTGTCGGGGAAACCCACTTGTTTGCGGTACTTTACCCATTTATTTTTAGTAAGGGGAATCCCATGCGTGTCGGGGAAACCCACTTGTTTGCGGTACTTTACCCATTTATTTTTAGTAAGGGGAATCGCATGCGTGTCGGGGAAACCCACTTGTTTGCGGTACTTTACCCATTTATTTTTAGTAAGGGGAATCCCATGCGTGTCGGGGAAACCCACTTGTTTGCGGTACTTTACCCATTTATTTTTAGTAAGGGGAATCCCATGCGTTTAGAATCATTTTGTATTCAAACATTTTAGTTTAGTCCTTCCTGTTTTTTTGAGAAGTGCGCATCCGTATAAAAAATGAGTGTCAATTTGCCTTCTCACAGGCCATTGACGGACAAGGAGCTATTACACCTCCTCGAAAACGATGATCCAGAGGGGCCGTTGATACTACAGACAAGTTGTCAAGCGAGTACTTCGTGAAAAAATGATAAAATCGTTGGCCTATGGTGTTATTTTCACATTTACTAAATGTTGCAGGTATAAATGGGTTGAAATTATGGCAGCTAAAATTTCCAGACTGGAATAGGGCGAAACCGCATAGACGCAAGATATTTCTTTTAGAGTTAGGAAAAGAACTCATAAAACCAAATGTGATTAGGCGCTACAGCAACAAGCAAATTCAAATCGCCAAGAAAAAATATATGACTACCGTTTTTCCAGAGTTGACGCAAGATGCGGAAAATCCGACAGGAGCAAGTGAGAGTCAACGTGCGAAAAATGCTAGGTCACGCTGCCATCTTTGCAATAGAAACAAAGATAGAAAATATAAAAAAGTGTGTAACAAATGCAACAAATACGTATGTCCAGACTATGGAGAACTATAGGGTAGGAGGCCGATCGACAATGGCAGCATTTTCAAATTCTGTCCCGGTTTTTTGGTTAGTTCGCTATTGGCCGATAGATGGCTCTCGCGTCCGAAGTGGGCTGATGTTGTCTTCTTCTTCTTCGTTTTTAATATGGAAAACTAGATCCTCCATAGTTTTTAACTTTTCTTAAACCCTTTATTTTTCTGTGCTTTTACTTTTGACAATTGACATTTTATTTTTCGAAATAACAAATAATGTTTGAAGGAAAGACAAGACAAATAACGTTGTATTGTAATTAATTTCCATATTTATAATAAATAATGGTACAATTTATAAAAGTAGAGTTTGCTTTGTGTCGGGGTGTAAGACAGGATATTTTTCAGAGAAGAAACGCAGCCAAATAAGTATCTTTCTAGCTCCAAAGGTATAGCTAGAATGTTTAATACCCTGTATTTTAAAAACCAAGCATCGTTGGAACTTTATATAGGCCGAGTTTACTAATAAGTATAACAAAGTAAGTGTGAATTCATATAAAAGTCCTTATTTGTTCCTTAAAGAACTAATTTAAATAAAAATAGTTATTGCGTCCATAAGAAACCATTATTTGATAGCCCACTTCGAACACGCGCGCCATCTTACAGCGACTCGTAAAGCTGAATTACCGATGCTAATTTGGGACCGAATCCAATGCATTGCGATCGGCCTCCTACCTCAAGTCCTCCATAGTCCAGACCACTCTTTACTTCAAATAATTTGTATTGGTTGTCAAAATGACAGTGTTAGCTAAACTTTATATTATTTTTATAAAATACGTTACTTTTTTGAAATAAATAAGTTTAATTAAGGCTAGTTTTTATTTAACATTTATCAAAAAAACCAAAGCAAAAGAATAAAGCCGGTTTCTAAATTAGAATTAAAATGGGGTCCTTTTGGACCCCAGTCAGTCCTATGCGTAATATTTTGAAGTTCGCATTTTAAAGGTTAATTGAAATATCCAATTTGTTATATTCACTTAGTCCTTTACAGAAAACCTGTTTATATGTAGAACGTTTTGATACCCTACCTAGACAAAAATATTTTTTATACCTAGTTGAATAGTTGTGATTTTTAAAATTTTGAATTGGTAAAAACGATGTTAATATTTTTATACAGGGTGTGAAAATTAAATCAACGGTAAAGTTATATAGAATTTTTAAAAGGGTTAATAATTTTACTACTAAGTGATATTTTAAAAGATTCTGTAGTTCCATTTTAGGGAGTTGTTAATATGGAAATAATATAATAGCATAGATATTTTGTCTCTGGGACAATGTAAAAACTACTAAACCAACAACTGAGCTAATACTCAGTACATGTACTCAATTAATAATTCTGTGGTACTAAGACAGAACCCGATATGTCAAAATACTTGATTTTTCAGAAAACGAATTTTAAAGTTCGCGAGATCGCCGAAATTACGATTGCGTTTACAGTAACTTGACAAGTCCAGTAAAATATTTTACAATAAACATCCTTTTCGCTTGTGGCATTTCAAGTTAAAAATTTTTCCGGATAACGAAGATATTTAGATTAGTTGGACATATCGTGTTTTCCCTCTTTAGTTTCACCAATAAAATTGACATGTCGCGTGGTAGATACACTAAGCTATTAAATACTGGGTCTCTTTGAAACAAAAATGGACGCCTTCCTCAAACTCCCATATGATAGTGAACGTGCCTAATCGAATAAATTACCCATAATCTCTACAACGGAATCCCGGGAATGGTTTCAAACAGTATAAAGAGATAGCTCGCGTTTCATCCATTACAAACTGATATATTACAGGGACAGAATCGTCGAAATTATTTAATGTCACAGACACTTCTGTGTAATTAATATAGATTTGTATGAGTGATGGACGTCCTCGAGGCATTTCAGTTCTGACAGCCCAGTATGGTTGCTCAACTTATTAACATTGTACCTAAATGGCTCAAAATTAAATTTATTTATTCGATAGAGCTAAATAGACCGGGCCATAATTGCGCTGCTACAAAGAAATGCCAGAATTTTTTTTAATAAATATAGTTTAAAAAAACTAAAAAATACGCTTTGATAATTAATAATAAATAAAAAGCGGAAAATAAATATAGTTTAAAATAATTCTTGAAATTCTTAATATGGGCAGAAAATAATAATGAACGTGAAAAAAGCGTGGGTCGCTTTGTGCTATATTTTTTGTATATCGAGCACCCCACGCTTTTTCACATAATACTAATGTTTATCGTTCATTATTATTTTCTGCACCATTTAAGAATTTCAAGAATTATTTTAAACTATATTTATTTTCCGCTTTTTAGTTTGATTAATTATTAAAGCGTGTTTTTAAACTATATTTATTTTTCATTTTTTAGTTTGAGTTAATGTTGAGTAGATTGAGCTAGATTAGTAGATTATTGTATTGTCAGCGGTTCTTGACAAGTCAACGAAATTTAAATTAAATCTGACCGTTTAAAGTGGGTCAAAATCGGGTTCAAAGAAGTCGGTTACAAACAAACATACATACAAACCCGAACAAACGACCATAATTTTTAAAACTTTTTATAAAATTTTTTAGAACGGGTAGATTTTTTTAAAATTTTTCTCTATTCTTAGCGACAATATCTATACGACTCCATGTTTGTTTCATTACTATCGGTTATTGTAATAATTCTGACATATTGACAGCTGTCAAATTTTGACAGGAGAATTTTTTGCTTATTTTTCCCGAAGTCTCCGCATCGAATACTATACGACCCATAATTTGTTTCGTTAAAAATAATTTTGGAAGGGCTGTTCAGGGAGGCATTGACGAATAGAATGCAGGTATTTTTTTTAAATAAAGGCACAGAAAATTTTAACAAGGCAGTTTTTTCTTTGAAACCACTAAAATTGCCACCGTTTACCTTAAAATCCTTGTAAGTAAACACGTCGATTTTCAGAACTGAAGTAAAAACAACAATTTTTACTGGTAACACGATATTTTCTAGTCTATCTAGATGTCATCAATCGTAACAATTCTAGAGAATATGTGATTGTTTTAACAGGAAAGGTTCCGTAATTGCACAAAACACGAAAGTAAACAAAACTATGACTGGCTGACTAATATACGTCTTGCTCTACCAGCTCCAGAATACTTATGTCTTCCTTCTTCGTATGCCAAAAGCATTAAAATAACTACTCTGCTCAACACAGCACTGCAGTGAACATGCGAATTGTAAACAGTTAGGCAAATCGATCCCACCTTAATTGAAATATCCAATTTGTTATATTCACTAAGTCCTTTACAGAAAACCTGTTTATATGTCGAATGTTTTGATACCCTACCTCAGGGATGCACAGACTTATAGGGAACAGGGGCCACTCGGGAAAAATATAAGCCAAGGACGGGCCACTACAAACAATACTTATTAACACAAAAAAAAATTTTAAATAGTATGAAATACAATGATAAAAATAAAAGAACCTTCAAAAATCTTTGTTATAATTATGTAATCATAAGGTAATCTAATCATTACAATGTAATATTTCATGTTTTATTATTTTGATGCATGACATTGCATTGAACTGAGTTTTTTTTTTATTTGGCTCTACATTACTTGTCGCCGCACGTGAAAATTTTCCAAATTTTCATTTGCCAGACGGTTTAGGTTTTTCGTTTTATTAAGTTTCATCATACACTGAAAACGTTTGTTCACAAATATACGTTGATCCAAATAAGCTTGCTCATTTCAATGCATTTATTCGCAACTCTTTATAAGCGTTTTTATCAACGCAATGGTAGAATTTTAGTAAATTACATTCATTAAATTTGTTTCGTAAATTATCATCATTTTGAGAGTCTATTAATTCCAGCTGCATTAATTCCGGCGCATTTTTGGGTGAAATGTTAAAAGGATTGCTGAAAATGTCCAATAGAGGTTTAACTTTTTTAAAGTCTACAAAAAAATATCGCTTTTAAAATTCGTTGGCGGGCCCCATACATACCAACAGAGGGCCGCATGCGGCCCGCGGGCCGCGGTTTGTGCATCCCTGCCCTACCTAGACAAAAATATTTTTTATACCTAGTTGAATAGTTGTGATTTTTAAAATTTTGAATTGGTAAAAACGATGTTAATATTTTTATACAGGGTGTGAAAATTAAATGAACGGTAAAGTTATATAGAATTTTTAAAAGGGTTAATAATTTTACTAAGTGATATTTTAAAAGATTCTGTAGTTCCATTTTAGGGAGTTGTTAATATGGAAAGAATATAATAGCATAGATATTTTGTCTCTGGGACAATGTAAAAACTACTAAACCAACAACTGAGCTAATACTCAGTACATGTACTCAATTAATAATTCTGCGGTACTAAGGCAGAACCCGATATGTCAAAATACTTGATTTTTCAGAAAAGGAATTTTAAAGTTCGCGATATCGCCAAAATTACAATTGCATTTACAGTAACTTGGCAAGTCCAGTAAAATATTTTACAATAAACATCCTTCTCGCGTGTGGCATTTCAAGTTAAAAAATTTTCCGGATAACGAAGATATCGCACCCGTCGTGGAATACTGTAACATTGCAAAATAATCAATTTTCAGCAAATGGATGTTAAAGTTTTTTTATTTTTGCATTTTGCTTTCTGCTGATTATGTTTATATCTTTTTGCCGGGATTTAAGATAAATATACTAGTCAAGATCTTTAGTGCGCTTTGTTATTGATAAATAGACGTATTTCGCCAATACTAGGACACACTATGCCATTTTGTTTAAAATTTCGTAGTTGTTACAGTATTCGAGGGACAACAAAAATAATTTTAAATTTGTTTTAGTGTTTCATGGACAGTAATTCCTAATTATTGTTCATGTTTCAGTGTTTCATGGACAATAATTCTTAATTATTGTTCATGTTGTCATGATAATTTAGTAATAACTTTATAAACAATAATATCGACGGTGGAACCTATTTTATTTTAAGTTAATTAATTCTTATTTATTAAAACGCATGTAAAAAGAATGTAATTTGATTTGGTTAATGTCTTTAAATGGTGCAAACGACATTTCTTTAATTAAAAATAATGTATCAATAATATTAATAATTTAAGTATGAGGATGAATAAGTAATATTATTATCTACAGCTTATGGATACAGGTATATAAAGGAATAAATTATTAGCTTTTTAAAGGAACGCAAAAACGTATTTATTTTAATATTAAGAACATTGGTAACTTACACAAAACATTTTTTAACAGTAACTCACCAGACAACCATTATGTACTCAAGTTGTTGTAAAAATCAAAGTAAGTTTTTTTAACGTAGTTATTGTTTACCTACTAGGAACATTTTGAACATTAATTTGTTTAAAGCAATCGGAATAGTTGCGTTGTATGCTTTTTCACAGTCCAGTTCTTAATTTTTTTCAATTTTCTCGTCCAATGTAATAATTGTAGCAGATGCCCTTGTTTTTAATTTGCTTTTGTTAAGATAAGCATCGATAACGTTGAAATTTTCGGCGCGGTACGATATTTTGTACAAAAAAGCAAAAGGTTTTTCCCGGTTAAACTTTATAATCCTAATTTTAGCGAAGGGAACTGCCTCATTTTTTTTGTTCAATCTCTAAAGATTTAACATCGATGAAATCTTCGTGACTGAATTCGTTTACGGTGTAATATGGAGGCGTCTTCTTCGCTGTTCTCGTAAGTTGAAAGTATTGGGATGGGACATAAATACGTTCTCTTAATTCCTTTTTCAATGACAGAATGAGCGCTATCGCCCTTATTCTGAGTATGCCCCTTGATTAAAAATGTATGCTCTATTGTTGTAATGTTTTTGAAAACAATACATGTACATCATTAACATGTATATAGCAAAAACAATTAGTCTGAACAACATTGTAACATTAAAAAATGTCACGACAGTTGCCCGGGAAAAACAGTAACATCTCGCGTCTCTTGACCGACTTGTCCGGTAGCTTTTAAGTGTAACTGAGATGTTGCAGTCTTTCGCAGACGCGGCTTTAATAATCCCACCACCGAAAGACTGAAACAAGTGCCATCTACCGGTCGACCGTAAAACGAACTTTGGCGTCTTGTTCCTCGAACAATTTACTTAACTTTCTTAGTTGAATGCCGTAACAAACCCAAACTTAAAAAAAATTGAGATATTACAGTATTCCACGACGGGTGCGATATTTAGATTAGTTGGACATATCGTGTTTTCCCTCTTTAGTTTCACCAATAAAATTGACATGTCGCGTGGTAAAACCAATTCCGACAAGTTAAAACTGTGACATAAACCGATATGTCAGACATACCGGGATATACAAATAAATGTTTGAAGGTTGTAGACAATGATGTTTCTTGAATGATGAAAGAGTTTTGGACCTCCATTGTATTTATTTGTTTAAATCACGACGTTTTAACTGGTAAGCATCTCCAGTCGTCTTCAGGTGAATACTAAATAAGTAAAGTAACTACAGGACTATTTATATACACTAGCTAGGTGCACTGAAGCACAACTGAGGTGGATGCAGTCATGCGTTCAGTTGGCACGCGATCTTATCCTAAGATTACATCTATCTAACAAAGGTTTCCAGATATTTCTTATGTCTAGGGATGGTTTACTAAAGCAGCCTGGGTTCTGATGAATAGCAGCAGCTTCCTTGAACTTTCTTTTCTTCCAGTGTGGTTCCTTATGTAGGATTTCAGCTTCTGACCAGATGATATGGTGACCATGTTTCCAGGCATGGTCAGCTGCACCTGACTTTTCGGTCTCTCCTTTTAACGTATTGTTTCTGTGTTCTTTAATCCTTGTTTCTAGTGGTCTTATGACCGTATGCACCATTTTACCCATTAGGCATGATTAGGTGATCGTGATTAACCAGGTAACCGTGATTAAATAAAACAGCCTATGCACCAACTAAAAGGATATGTGGGTTTTGTAATCAGGGTAAAGTTAAAACCTCGATTTGGCAACATAGCTCAGATGCAAAAATTCGTGCCATCAACCAGAAAAATAAACCCTTTATTTTTCTGTGACCAGAAACACCAAGCAGATTGACAGTTGTGGTTTAGTGGTGGAAAAAACGGATCCACGTCTGGAGCGTTCCAATCGCGAACGCTCCAAAAAAATACCGCTCCAAGACAACGTTACTTTGGAGCGACCAAAATTTTCCCACCGCGTGCTTATAGGCTACAATATTAAACGAACTGTTAAAATCCCAATAAACCAATTGCAATTTTATGTAAGGGTCGCCGTGACGTGTGCAGTATGATGATTTACATGATTCATGATTTTTATTATAGTATTTATAGGATAACTTTCATTACAATTCATTTACACAACTAGGTATATTTCTTTAGAAATATAAAAATTGACGTTAAAAAACGTGTTTTTACTGTTTGTTTATTTATTCTTAAACTTATAAAAATGTTGGTTTTATATTTCATTTTTACTATTCTTATTTTATTAACAGTAAAATTCGGTAAATCTAATAATCTAAAATAATTATAATAGCATCAGTATTCTTTCAAATTCAAACCGCACCGCAAGACATTTTTCATAGTTCCACGTTGCAGCGCGATTCACTATTGTTCGTTCCTAAAGTTTTGCTCGCTCCGGCCGGAACGTAGGTTCCGACGAGTGCAGGGTCGCTTCGACCGGAGTGACGCTCCAGTCCGCTCCAAATCGCCTGATACCTTGTTTTATTATGCTTATTCAAGGGTAAACAACCAGTCCTAACGATGTATTTTATGTAGCGGTCCAAGCACGTGGGCTTGCCAGATCTTACGCTCCGCTCCAAACCGTGAAACGTTGCTGCAAAGCGGCATTGAAATGTAACGCAGAATGCAGCCGTCGCGTCGCGTCCTCTATGAGCGGTCTCGACCGTTCGTTCTGTAAACTGCTGCTGATGTTTCCGTTGCCGATGTCGCTCCACGGTAACTAGTTACTTAGTCGTTGTGGAGCGCGTTGGAGCGTTATCAAAATATACCGCTCCAAAATAGCGTTATCTAAATACCGACCCACCTCTATTGTGGTTATGTTTTCTTTTTGTTGTTTTTTCAACTTTTCCGAGAACTTTTTCCAGTTTGGCTGTTTTGCGCATGAAACTAAACCCCCAATTTCACACTTCGGCATCTAGAGTCATGGAGTTTGACTCACAGAAAAAAAAAGGGTTTGACTGGTGAGGAAGAAAATAATATATATTAGATGCGAAAAAGAAAAGAACTGTTATAACAAACCCTATTTATCTATCAAATCAAAATAATTTTGTCTCCGAGGTCTTTCTAGCTCTCGGAAAGCCATCATTAAAAATATCCATTACATTAAAATCATCATCGAAGATGATTTCGTCTCCCATTTTAATTTTATTATTGAAAATTCGAGACAAATTTCAAAACAAAACAGGAAAATAACCTTTTAATCATGATTAAATATATAACCCATCAAGATTGGCTGGTTAACTTTAATCTTGATTAAGTTCCTGAGCAGTGCTGGCGCATTGGAAATTTTCTTAATTGAGATATTTAATCATGATTATAAGCTAATCATGATTAACTGGCCTTGGTGCATACGGTCATTAATGTCTCACCTATATAAGATTGGCCGCATTCGCATGGGATCTGGTAGCCGCAGTTTTTCCTATCTTTTTGACTTGTGGGCTTTGTCTGTAGTTACTTTACTTATTTAGTATTCACCTGAAGACGACTGGAGATACTTACTAGTTGAAACGTTGTGATTTAAACAAATAAAGACAATGGAAGTCCAAAATTCTTTCATCATTCATACAAATAAATATTTGGCGGTGCGGGACAACACCACAACCCGATATGTCTAGCATATTGGGTTTTGCCAGCGACCAATTTTCATTTATGAAACATATCGGGATCTTATTTTATTAACCTACATTGTATAGGAGTAACAGAACCATATCGGGTTTTGCCATCATATTCGTCACCACTAACTGCATATATTGGCTTTAAAAACGGGAAATGGATATTTCTTGACATATCGGGTTCTGCCTTAGTACCACAGAATTTAAATATCTCTTTGTATAAACTTTGGCACATATTGCTTGGATAATGCTCCTACAAGGAAACTTGGACAGAAAGAACTGCTCACTTTGGACACACAGTTCACCGTGCAAATTAAAACATATAAGTAATAAAGGGAAAACTATTAAATCGTTTGTAAAAAGACGTCACGAAAAATTAAAACGATTTATACGTTGTGATATCCGCAAGAATTTGAAATTAAAACAGACTAATATTTTACATTATATGCTAATACAACTTATTTCTATACCTATATTTTTTTCTAAATCACCAAGCAAATAAGAGATGTACTTAGAAATAGTAATAAATAATATGCTACCGTAGCACCTGACACTCTGAAAAAATATAATCAGGCTTGCCAAAAGCTCAACAAGAAGCCGTGAACTTGTTTCGCTGGAGCTAAAGTACCTAAATCTAAAAGCCATCAAAACCTCTATAACGCCAGAACATCCATAATATGATCCTGAAACACTGGACCAATTAACATAATATTTTGCATTAATGAGATACAAAAATTACCATTGCTTTTTTTTCAATTTAAATCTAACAGTTTTTCTAAATAACGTGTAATTGGCTTTTCAGAAAAAAAAAACTTGGTATGCGAGTCCATCATAAGCTGACCGTTACGTCACGACTAGTGCTTATCTTTCTAACATTCGTGAACTAGGTGAGATAGTAAATTTGCGTCAATAATGAATGTCGTATAATTTTACCAGTCAAAAAAGTTTTATTGTCATTTTTGACGGTAACATTTTTAATCAACATTATTTCAAAAATGTTACGGTATTGTGAAAAAGAACAAGCATTAATTTTAAAATTATTTGTTTATTTTCAATGAGAAAGTGATGCCGGAAAGACTCTTTGACCCTTTAACGCTGGCGCTGTTTACGAGGTAAGGAGTTATAATAAAGTGGGAATTGTGAAACATAAATAATAAATGTGAAAAATATATGACAATGTTTGTATAAATACCTATCTGTTTTAGAGAGTTTCTAATGCTTTAAGAGTTTTGTGTTCAAAAATCCAACGAAGGGGATAGAAAAGGATGTAGATTTTAAGAATCGCAATTCGCATATTCAGAAAATATCAAAACATAAATAAATTGGGGTTTTAAATTCCAAATAAAGTTCAGCCAACACGCCTGCAAGGCAAAATTGGCTCTTAATTGTTTTAAAATAAAAAGGGGGCCAGAGCTTAACGGTACTATTTGCAACTGTAACAAAATCAATACACTTTTGCTTTTAAATGGGTCAAGTCGCAGACTGAGACCTTTGGTTTAGGTAACTTGTAACAGATGCTGTTTTGTCTCCCTGGGTATTTTTATTTTGTGGTACTTCAGAACAAAGATTGGATATTATTATGCAATGCCATCGTATAAAAGTAAATAATAATCTGCATGCTAGGTAAAGAAATGGGGGAGGGTTAAGGGCAATATTTTATTGACAATATACAAGTAAAGTTATCAGAATAGGTTACAATTATTTGGTATAATGTTGCCTGTAGAACGTTAATTTATAATTGGTGTACATAAAACGGTGTGATGGGTTTTTCTTAAAATTAATGTCCAACACATAAATATATTTTTAGTGTTTAAACAGGACACGACGACAATGCCGACACATTCTCTATGTCATCCATATAATAAGAGAATTCTTATTAACAGGCGTTCTCTGATATAATCTCATACAGATCCTTCTACCATTGGTGTATTCTGTTCGGCGGTATTTAAATAATAAATCAACCACAAAGTAAAAATTAAAAAATTTTACCGACATTTTCTAGAGATAAAACTTAGTGCTCGTGTTGAGTGTCCGAAAATTACAACTAATCTGCGGCAACTTTGTACGAAGCATCATTGAAATACCCCGGTTCTAACAGAAACACAACAAGCCGATATTGCCAAAGTTAAACTGTTCTTGACCTAAGAAGCAATTTCCGAATACCACCCACGTTCGAAGAAACTCATAAATACCAAACTTAGTTCATCGATTAATCAGGCACGGTTACGAAACCAAACTTCCTGGCCAAGTTTGAGAATATTAAAGAGTGGACTTAAAGGACTTTGGCGACAAAATGATTTCGGTTTTAATTTTATTTAATTTACATTAGCGACTGCGACAATAAAAATAAAAGTTTTTTTCCCTAAACCATAAACCAATTTATCATTAAACTTGTTAAGTGTCAATGTTAGCAATAATATGCTTATCAATTGAAATTATACTAGGACTAACACTCCTAGACATTCACATCAGATTGGAGGACAACGGCAGCGCTTCTAGGATGAAAATAAATGGGGAAAAGAAACAACACCCCGAGAAAATAGGACACACAAGGGCCACGTACCTAATCAACGACGAGCTCTTGGAGATACAAACCGATCGCATGAAAGCGATATACTACTTTACAAAACCATTTAATATCAGCTGAAACTCTTGATATCTGGACACAAGGAACACCTCCGTCATTTGACAAAGGCCTGGTTTGGTACACTGATGAATCAAAAACCACCAAAGGAATGGGCGCAGGTATATTTAGAAAAAGACCCAGAATGGACTTCAGCATCCTCCTAGGAGCTATCCCGCAGTATACCAAGCAGAAATTCATGCAATACAAGCATGCGAACAAAAGAATCATCCAATCAGATAAGAAAGCCAAGCTGCCCGGAATTCCAACAGAGTGGAGGTTGGAAATCCAGCAATGTTGCTGAATCCTACATCGATTACTCTATGGCTAACAAAATGAAATTATCAAAAAGTATAGTAGAATCGATTCAGCCTCCAGCGCCACTAGAACCTAAATACAACAATGCTGTGAAAGCTCAGTACGTCAACTTCAACTTTGACCTCGGCTAATATTTCAATTACCGAAAATGTGTTGAAGCAAAACGACCTACCAGGAATTACTTAAAGTCGCCACAGTGGTTCTTTTCCCGTGCGTCATCACTTTTACGTCATCAAAATCGTATGAATCAAATCAAAATTACGAGACGAAAAAAGTCAAAACTAAGTTAAGTTCATAAAATGGACGTACCTGCCTACCGTTTGACGTACCTACATAATATCACGAAAAATTATTATTTATTTTAAGTTTTGCCCGGCATTCTCTATTATCTAAAAGAAATTGACAAAACAAATGTTTATACATTTAATACTATTTTTAAAGCTTAAAATCTACAAAAGTTTGGTGTTTTATTGACTATTAACATCGCAAAAGTCAAATTTTTAACATCCTTTCATTTAAGGGAATTTAGCCACTGCCGTAAACGTTTCAAAGAACTTTCACGGTTAGAATATTTAAAATAAATAAATTAGTTATTATAAAAATCCATAAATACTTACCGCCAAAACAGATGGTGGGTATAATTACCTCTAAAAAGAACTACTTTTAGAAACAAGAACAGTTCTAAGGCACAGATTTACAAAATACGAATTAGATTGGCAGATCAAAATAAGGTTGACAATGACGTTCTAAAATACAACGGTTGTCAACTAAACAAATAAAGAAAGTAATTAACTGACGTTTATAGTTTTATCCTTGTCTAGCACGTTATTTTATTGCGGAATTTTGGAGACGTTCTTTTATGCTTTTATTCAAACTTGTTACTGTAATAAACAAGGATGCAGAGTTATTAACCACGTCGAGTCCTGATCGTTGATTGATGACGCACGGGCAAAGATCCACTGTGGCAACTTTACTTACTACCAAAATTGTTCAAATACAGTGTCCGCAAGAAAGTTCGCATCAAATGGGATTTTTTTTTATTATTAGGTATAGGTAAAAATTGAAAAAGCAGTTAGTTTTTGCTTACCTAAACCAAAAATGACGTATACTGAAGCAGCTGCACGACTTGCGTTACCTGTCAAATTTGACATTTTTAATAAAATAGGTCAAAAATGCCCTTATTTATCAAAATATCGAAAAACTTTATTCGAGAAAGTTGTTTATTTAGGCATTTTTAGCCTCTTCCCGAAATTTTGACAGTCTAATACAAATTTTATTTTTTGCCAGATTCTTGAAAATTTTAATCAACCCTCGTAGATTAACTTTTATACATCAATGTAAAACCATTTGCCTTTACTTCATTTGTAATCTTAATGCAATTTTGTGTAAAATTTTTGTTTCCAATTATTTATTTTGCTTCAAAAACTGAAATTGTTATTGATCAGAACGTAATGTTTGATGCAAAGTTTATCTAATTACTACAGTTTTGCCGAAACCGACGTTTCTAATTTTTATTAAGTTAGTAAACAAATGTACAAAAGCAAAATATTAGGAAGGTTTCGTCGAAATTTTACTTAATTAATATTTAATTAAATTAATTATATTAAACTATATTTTTGTTGAATAAAACGTTTCGAGCGACTAATATTTATTCTTTTTGATCCAATATTAATTAAGTAAAATTTCAACGAAAGCTTCCTAATATTTTCTTTTTGTACATCTGTTTACTAACTTAAGAAAAATGAGAAACGTCGGTTTTGGCAAAACTGATGTAATTAGATAAACTTTGCATCAAACATTACATACTGATCAATAACAATTTCAGTTTTTGAAGCAAAATAAATATTGGAAACAAAAATTTTACACAAAATTGCATTAAGATTACAAATGAAGTAAAGGCAAATGGTTTTACATCGATGTATAAAAGTTAATCTACGAGGTGTGATCAAAATTTTCAAGAACCTGGCAAAAAATAAAAATTGTATTAGACTGTCAACATTTCGTACAGAGGCTAAACAACTTTCTCGAATAAAGTTCTTCGATATTTTAATAAATAAGGGCATTTTTGAACCTATTTTATTAAAAATGTCAAATTTGACAGGTAACGCAAGTCGTGCAGCTGCTTCAGTATACGTCATTTTTGGTTTTTAGGTAAGCAAAAACTAACTGCTTTTACAATTTTTACCTATACCTAATAATAAAAAAAAATCCTATTTGATGCGGACTTTCTTGCTGACACTGTATAACTGTTAATTACCGTTTTAAGTACAATATAAAAATGAGTTAATGTAATATGTAGTGTCCGACCGGCCCGCCCGAAACCGAAACCAAAACCTGAAATTTTTTTATTGTATTCTGAAATTTTATTTATTTTATATAGGACGAGATCGAGCTTCTAAAAAAAACAAAAAAAAAGTCGCGACACAGAAAAAATCTATTTATACCGTGCGAGCAAAAATTATTTGCATCAAAGAGGGCCTTGCATCTAAGGACGTAATGCTTAGCCGTGAAGTTTAATACCTGTTGGGTGTCAGTAACTACCTGAATTAACAATCCATCAGTTATTCCGTCATCTTTGACAGTCGTTGCAAGTTATTTTTATTCATCGCTAATTTTTCCAATTTCTTGAACAATTCACACAATGGGCTTTACGGAACAGCACAAAACATTCATGGTTGAAGCGTATTTTCGAAACGGGGTTAGAGTAAATGGTGAGTGGCAATACAATCTGGGTTTGTGCATGGACGATTTTCACGAACATTTTCCTAACGTTGCTTGTATTGGTGGGGATTTTTATCATTGCCTGAAAAGAACCGTGGCTGTGTTTAGGGAAACAGGTTCTATACAACACAAAAAAGGAGCAGGAAGACCATCTGTAAGAACAGAAAAACTTGTTGCAAACGTTCGTAAAATAATGCAAAATACGCCAACAAATTGTATAAGACGCCTGTCCCAAGAAGTGAGAAGATCTTATGGAACATGCAGGACTATTCTTAAGAAGCAGCTAAATTTATTTCCTTATAAAGTGCAAGTATTAAAAGAAATACAAGCCGCAGATTTTGAAAGACTCAGGAATTACTTTCAATGGTTTACCCAAAATTTATTGGAAATAAATGATTTATTAGACCTGACATTTTTTTCGGATGAAGCCTGGTTCCACCTCTCCGGTTATGTGAATTATCAGAATACATGTTATTATTTTTCTTTTTTTTTCTGTATATTCTTATTTTGTTAATTTTGTAAACAACAAAAATAAATTTATATTTGTCTAGTTATTTTATTACTCATTAGTTTGGCATATCATGTCAATATGAATTTGACAAAATTTTAACCTAGATTTGGTTAGATATATCGTCCCCATAACATTGTGATCTAAACCAAGCCACACGGTTTTTAATCCAAGCCCTCTTTGATGCAAATAATTTTTGCTCGCACGGTATAGACAACACTGCCTACGAACCCACATAAAGTTAGCCGAACGGTGCGCGACAGTTCACAAACACTGAGTTTCGGCTTGGCCGAAACCGAAACTGTGGCCGAAACTAGATTTTTTGGCCGAACTAGCCGAAACCGAACCTTCGGTCAGTGGTCGTTTACTAGTAATATGTATTATGTATTTTAATTCTGAACCTCGTTCAACAAACTTCTGCGCTCGGGAGAAATATGTGATTTTTCTCACTTATTGTACCTACAATATACTATTATTTTACGTGCAGTCATGAACAATTAATAAAGCTTTATATGTTTTTTTATATGTTCAAAATGAACAGTTTCTGCCGATATTAGCAAAGCTAAACTATTCTTGACCCAACTAATTCTCGAACGTCACGTTCAGAGAAACGCACGAACAGAACTATGTTTGGCCATTAATCAAGTTAACAGAATTTGCTTAACAGGGTATAGGGACACAAATCCAATAACAAGATCTTGACTATCTGTTAAGTTGGTTGTAGAGTGACAGAAGCTCAAGTTAAGGTTTGATAAGACAAAATGAAATATACCAAGGTAAAAATAATAATAGTTAAAATATAAATTATAGTTAACGCAATAAGAAAGATCGATATTTTCGATTGACACTAATACATTATCTAGACAACTGACATATTTATATTATGAGCCATATTCAGCAATTGTAATTTTTTTAAAAATGTATATGAAAGACGTTTAAAAATGGTCGAATGTAATTTCTTGCAATTACAAATAATAATAAAAATAATAATAATAATAATAATAATAATAATAATCATAATAATAATAATAATAATAATAATAATCATAATAATAATAATAATAATAATAATAATAATAATAATAATAATAATAATAATAATAATAATAATAATAATAATAATAATAATAATAATAATAATAATAATAATAATAATAATAATAATAATAATAATAATAATAAAGTTAATAAAATACAATATTTAGGAATTATTTTTGACAGTAAATTAAATCGGAATTTTCACTTATAATCTCCCTAGCAGCAGAATTATTACCGATAATTTTTTTCAAGGTCACGAATGGTCTTGTTGATAGAAAATTATTCCGAGTCGAAGACGAGGAAAATTTTCTATCAACAAAAACATGAGTGAAACCGAAATTAATTCTGCTGCGTGGGAGATTCGTTAAGAAAATTTCACAAATTGGAGTTTCTTTTAATATGATGAGATGATGAGACCTACGACCTATTCTCAATAAAAATTATAAGTTAGCAACAAAATGTATTTTGATTTTATTCTGAGTGACGTTTGCCAATAGATATAAAGCACTTCATTTTTGACAGAAAAATTATCACTTATTAATTTTATTAGGTTTATAGACTTCGCGATAGTCTCCCGTCGCTATAAGCAACGCAAACAAAAAGGAGCCTTCTAATTGGTTGAAAATAAATTTATGAAATTTTCACTTAGAATACTTAATTAAAAAAATAAGAAGTTTACTACCGATTTTTAAAAAAATTAAAATTTTTTTAAATATATGACATGGAAATATTATATTACGAGTTAGTTAAAACTCGTTTAAATTACGGAATTTTAGGTTGGGGAGGAATAAATAGAACTTTAGTTAAAAAATTAGAAATATTACAAAAAAGGTTTCTAAAAATTATATTTAATAAAGATTATCTTTATCCTTCAAAAGAATTATATTCAGAAATAAAAAAGTTGAACATAAGACAACTTTACAGTTATACCATCTTATTATGTTATATATTTAAAAATAAAAATCTTATACAATTTAAAAACCATAATCATAATACACGTCATAAAAATGAAATAACCATAAAACCTAAAATAAATAAGTCCATGGGACAAAAAAATTTCAAATATTTATGTTTTTGTGTAAACGATTATTTACCAACAAAAATTAAAAAAATTGATTTCATTAAAAAAATTTAAAGTCGAAATACAAACATGAATATTAAAAACAGACAATTTGAAAATATTTTTAGAAATTCTTTAATTAATTATTATTGTTCTGAATAATTTACATAAGTATTATTTCTTATTTCATACTCACTTTAAATGCCACTGTAACTTGGAGTTCGCCAGTATGGTATATACGCTTTTATAAAATATAATAAAAATTAAAGTATCTACAATTTTTCTTCATATTTTCGATTGCCTTATGAGAATCCATCTGCCACAACAAACATTCTAATATTAAATTATTACAAAAAGGTGGTTGTAAAAGGAATCCTTACGCAGTAAGGCAAAGTATGAAGATTTATATTGTAACCTTTTTATACAGGCCCTTTGTAACTTTTATGCCTTTGTTCCATGATGTCGTTTTTTTCTTATTTCATTATATTTACCCATGCCATATAAATTCTATCTAATTTATATCTTTCGCTTTGTGATTCGAATGAAAACCATATATGTTGTTATATTAGTATAGGATAAAAAACGAACATAACATAAATCGACAATTTCGTTACCCTTGGAAAAAAGAACTTTAATATACGTTAAAAAAGTCTGGTGTTGAATATAATATACGTAAACAGAAAGGAAACTATCCTATTATCAAATGTTGTCTATTGTATTCCTTGAAATTAATAATATTTTTTTTTATTTAATGACAATTTTATTGTCTGTTACGAAATAAAAAATATTATTGATTTTAAGGTGATTTTTACTTTTAAAAGTAGATAATAATAGGGAAAGAAATAATACACTTTAAGTCTTCCTTTACTGATATATTAAGATAAGTTTTAAGTTTTAATAAAGGTAAATTCTCTACATGTTTCGAATAATGTATATACATTTATCACCAGGAGAATAGAATAAGGAATATAAAAAATACAACAGATACAAACAGTCCAAACGGAGCTAAAAGATGATGGAAAGGACAAATTTTAATAAAGTAATTGGAAAAACATCCACCGTAATGATATACCTAACAAGAGGTCATTCGTGGAGAATTGGCAAAAACCAAGATATTAAGCTAACATAGGAGTAAGCTAAGTGTCAAATTAGTGACATCGCACCATAAAGTATGAGGAGAGAAGAAAAATTATAAAATTGGAGTGGTAAATGTTGTAAAAAGTTTTATAATCAGATGAGGAGTAACTGAGAAGTCACATTTTGGAGAACCAGTGACGTAAGTGTAAGGAGAGAAGAATATTTGAAATTGGAAAAGTTGAAGTCGTAAAGTTTTTTAAATTATAAATTGAGGAGTAGCTGAAGTCACATAATAGTGAATTAGCAACTTAAGTTTGAGGAGGGGAGAGTATTTAAGTACGAATCTTCTACACTGAGGAAAATAATTTGTAGCCATTACTAAAAAGTTAGTTACCACAGCAAAATTTTTCATTAAAATAGGGGACAGCAAGGTGGATGACTTATAACAACTAAATCAAGTTTGCTGGAATAGATTAGTAGCTACAACTATAGGATTTAGTAGATAACGAACTTATGTGGTTGGGTTTACTAAATGGTCTTAGTTACAGTTACTAAAAAAACTGAGTTAGCACAGCTAATATATATATATTCGTTACAAGTAGGTGGTTTGTTAAAGCTATTATATCATATAGTTGCAGGAGCTAAGCGTAGATGTTAACGTTACTAAAAAATTATATAATAGTAACTAAATTATGTAGTTAACCCAAATTGGGTGTTTAGTGAATACAAATAAAAATATTAGTTAAAAAGTAACCACAAAGTTTTTTTTTTATTTGGCAACGATTGCACGCACCTTCAGTCCCCTAAGGCCTTATTATATAAGGGCATCTTAACAGTAGCTCAAGTAAACCTTTAACTTGAACCTTCCCATAAAAATCACATTGTCGTCAAATACGGTTTTTTGTTTGGAACTGGCAGCAACGAAAGCTTACTCTAGTCACCACAGTAAAAAGCATTTCGCTGTCCCTATTTAACAAGAGTTCTATGCTGCTTTAGAAAAATATTTGTTACGGCTGCACATACAACTTGTAGATAAAATCCAATGTAATTGCATGTGTGTATCGCAACCGAAAAGCTCGGTATACAGCAGAAAAAACTCTAAGCAGCAAAGCGTAATTTGCTGGAGCTTTTCTGTAACCACCAATAAAACCATTTTACTGATGTTGAAGCTTTTCGTCTAAAATATATTGCTGCCAGTTTCAAACAGAAACAATATTTAATTTAACTGCAATGTGATTTTTATAAAAAAACTTTTAGTTGGTTCAGTTGAGCTGATGTTAAAAAGCCCTTTTATACGGCCTAAGGAAACTGAAGGTGTGTGCAACAGTAGATACCAAAGAAAACACTTTAACTTGGCTGTTTAACTAGTTGATCAAAATTTGTCTTTGTTTCTGGGAGTAACTTATTCAATATATCTACACGTCAGAATATTTAAATTCAACTATCCCACGATGCTACACACAGATTTATGGTTGTTAATATAAGATTAATTAAAAATATTTCAATCCATAAATCAGAGCCCAACTTTAAATTCTCGAGGGATGATTACAATAACTGATCTCACTCGTGAAGCCTTCTGTGATAGCTTGTACCTAGATGAAATTTCATTTCAGATAGATTGAATTATTTTTAAGGCTTTCTAGTTGAGGTAGGTAATTACTTCCCTAAAGCAAAAAGTTTGTTTTCTCTTCAGCTTAAAATACAAAAACTAATTTTTTCAGTTTTTAACATTTTTATTAAATAAATAACATGGATAAATCCTATAACACAACACAACCTTACCTTCAAATGCATCTAGATGGGTTTGAAGCCCCCATTCTAACAATAAAAGTCTGTAATACATCACTATAAACTATAATAAATAAATAACAATAATAGATACACACACACACACCGTGGCAAGAAGTACCTGACACCTGATTCACCTGAACCATGCATACGTATCGAAGCACGGAGACGAAATGATTGTTACCGCGTGGATGACCAATGATCGCTTGCGCGATCGGGTAAATTAACTAAATGGCTACCATATTTTTCGTTACGACAAGGCATTATTTAAAATATATATTTTTTTTAGTTGTCACAAGTATAACAAAATCTTACGCCCTTGTTAGTTATCACAACAAAGGATGTATTTACCGCAAGTCTACCAAATAAATTTTCGGCGTACAACCTACTAAATCGATTAGTAATAATTGTAAGTGGAGGGCAAAAAATATATTTGTTAGTCCCTGTAAATAGCTTTGCGGTATTATGGTAACTAAGTCTGCGGGCATTTTTAGTAGCTACAACTAATAAAAAATCAACTAAGTAATTTAGTTGGCGGGTTTTTCTCAGTGTATACGGCGATTGTCGATCGCTACGAACCCCCACCAACGTTTTGTGGATTATAGGTTCTAACGGATACAATTCGTTTTTGGGGACGCTGTTCTGCTTTCTTAATTATAGGGAAAGCGGGTTATTGGGAACAAAATGAATCGCATTGAGAAGAATTTATTTCTTAACAAAATTGCTGTATTAAAAGAAGTTCATTATTCAACAAGTCTGTGCTGCTAATGGAACTGATTACTACCAATAAAAACACTGTTCTAGCAAATCTGGAATTGATATTACACTAAAGCGGGTTTGATACACTAGCAATTTATTTAATATGGGTTAATAAAAATAAGCTATCAATACAAACTATCTCTTAGGAAACCTGTTGTATTTATTTTCATCAGTGTGCAACTTAATGACATTACACAATAAAAGAACCTTCAGTAGCACTGTTTATATTTATAAAATATTTAATAACTTAGCATTAGACAATACAACTTTAAATAAGGTTGGTATTTGTATACCGAATAGAACTCGACAAGAAGGTTATAGAACTTTTAATTTTTCATAAATTAAAACAAATTATAAAAAAAAAAATCACCCATTAGATGTATGTCTGTAAATTACAATGAAAATCATAAATACCGTGAAATATTTGGTGATTCTAAAACTACATTTGTAAACGAACTTAAACAACGAATTTAAACCATAACAGACTCTGTAAATTTCTAGAGACCTCCCCTGCAATTGTTGTATAAGAATGCTAGGCGTGTAAGTTATGTCATTGTGTGTTTATTGTATGTAACAGATGTGTTAGTGTTGGTTTTATTATTAAATACTACCTGTATAATTGGGTTAATGATACGTACTGTACCAATCTGTATTTTAATAAATAAATAACTCAAACTTAGCGCGATCTTTATCCTGAATATCCAAAATATCAATAGGAAGCCCTTAAAAAAAGTGTTCCCTTTAAACCAAAATTAACTGTTTATATGCACGACCCATCTGCAATGTGCCCTCTTCTTGTTTAATAGAGTTATTTAGGCAGTACGACATCATATTGAAGACAACTTTATTACGTTTTCGTGCCGGTAATAAAAACACACTTTAAAATGTCTGTAAAAACCATAAAATTTCATAATAAAATCTCTGCTACATTACAATTTTAATGGGGGAAATAAGGAAGAGCGCCAGTAAAATTGTTCCAATTTCGTTTATATAAATTATAAAACTCGTAACTACCAAATGATTAAAAATTCACAAATATTTCCTATTTTTTTAAATGCAAATTACCGGGTGAGGACAAGGTCTTAAAACAAATACTCGGTTTCAAAAAAATTACCTTGTCGGACTTTCATTGTTCCATTCTGAAAAGATTAGAAGGATAATCAAAAACTATAATATCAAAACAGCCTTCAAATCCGGAAATACGCTTAGAAGCTTTCTTACAAAAGTAAAACCCTGCAGAAATGAAAACACAAAAAATTGCATCCCTTAGTGTGGCGAATCGTACACTGGAGAAACAAAAAGACCTCTTCCCGTACGAGTTAAAGAACATCTGAACATACTTAAAGGAGTGAAACTTCGAGATCAGGTATAGCGGAACATGTATGGACCAACCAACATAATATACAGTGGTCTGAAGGCAAAGTTTTGGACACGGAACAGCACTGGAGAAAACGAAAATTCAAAGAAGCAGCTTTCATAATCAAAATACATATATATTTAGTAAACCAAGTATATGTAGATATCCCCAATATCTGGAAGCCTCTTCTTGTCCAAGACCAACAGCTCAAACTTTACACTCCAATAAGCACGTAGGCGGAGTCATCAAGCTTCATTGCCCAGGGATAGTATTTAAGACAGTAGCCTTAGAATTATAATAATTTAGTTTACATTTGAAAACAGTTAGAAATACTAACTAACCAAAACGTTGTGTTAAGTAACACAATAAAGACAATAGAAGTCCAACAAGGTAATTTTTTTTGATATTACTTCATTGTCTACCACCTTCAAACAAATAAATATTCAATTAGCTAAAAGAGCTCTTACTACCGAATAAGGACAATTTATAGACAAAATTAAGTTGGTTTCGTTTTACTAACCGATGACGTACAGGTCTTAAGTCTTTACAAGTGATTTTCTCTAAACATTTCACTTAATTTTATTGAGTTTTGTTTAGAGGTGCACCACGCGCTTCATCCTCTCGGCTGATCGCCATATTTACTACATTTAAAGTAGTATGCACTTTCCTTTACTTTGTTGATGAGCCATAATCTGATAAAACAAAAGGAACATTTTCTTCTGCCGAAATTAAGTTCGTAGTTTTAAAAAGAGTAAAAAGCAAAAAGCCTATTTGCTGAAAATGGATAGAGGTGGAAAGCTGGTTAAATTAAAAGCATTGTTGCAGCGTGTAATCTGTTAACTTCTGCGCCGCTGCGTATCGGTGTGCCTGGCGCCATCTTTGCGGCGGCTCACTCGCATCCAGCGGTCAATCACCCCCGCCAGCACCCCGGTGAAGCTTAAATGGACGATGTCGCAACACAGTAGAAAGAGAAAGAAGAGAGAGAGAGGGGTGTTAGTGTGCCCGCCGGCCATCAGGGCAAATTAGCGCTGTTGTCGCCAGCTGGCCGTGTAACCGGGTTCTGTCGCATATTTTTGGCGTATAGAAGAGAAGGACAGTTATATTCTAACCTACTATAACGCTTCCCAAACTGCGCCAGGTGCTAATTGGAACAAACCAGCCAGCCGCCAGCCCGCCATCCATCCATGTCACAACTGTAAATTTTTCTTGTCCACGTTTTTTTCTGAGGAAATTAATTAATTTTTTATTATTATTTTAATATACAATTCTATTAGTTTCTATTCTAGAAAACTTCGCCGATGTGAGTAATCTTTCAGTTATTATTCCAGCCTACTATGCAGGTAATTATTTTTTATTGTTTATCAAATTGATTTTACACTTCCTTACCTATTTTTTATATAGGAATATAGGAAATGTAAGTTTACAATAAATAAATTAACATGAAATGTTTCACATACATAATAGGTAATAGGTGTGGGTTAACAAGCCAATCTTAAGAAAATATCACTGGGCAACCTGCAGATAACTGCAACACATTGTGCCCGAGGTAATACCTAACAATCTATCAGTTACAAACAGATAAGTTTAGTCTCTTGAAATGATAATTTTAACATTTTTGTTTACTGAGTGGATTAAAAATTATAACATAATGGCACAAAGATAATGGTTTGAGCTAACTCGATAAGTAGATACTTGGCCATCGGCCATATTTTACAGAGAAATTTAATGTCTACCCGATACTGTTTCTTTTGTTTCAGAGAACGCTGTAAGAATCACCTGATAGTTTATGGATCTTTTAGTACGTGTCTCAATGCATCCTAGTGCTTGTGTTTATACAGTATTTGTGATAATATTATATGAATTGAGACAATTCCAGATGAGTGAGACCTGTGAGACGTAACCTAAGGACATTAGTTTATTCTAAACAGTTATTTTTTGTTATGGTTGTCAATGCAGTTTTTATTTATAAATAAACGTAGAAAACATTATTTACGATAAAGTGCTTCCATATTTATTTTCTAAATCTTGGTTAATATAAAAATGTGCATTATTTATTCCATAAAATAAAAACTTTTGTGCGTCTTTTTATTGATTTAATTTGTGATTTAATAATATTTATATTGAATCACAAATTAGATCAATAAAAACTCGTTCAAAAGTTAATAATTAAATTGAAAGTCCTAAAACCGCTGTTCAAATTCCCCGCCATTGCGCCTCTGATGGCCGGCGGGCACACTAACACCCCTCTCTCTCTCTTCTTTCTCCCTCTACTGTGTTGCGATTTTTTAACAAGGAGCTAACATTTCTAACCCTATAAATTTTCTTTGCCCGCCAGTAAACATTATCCCTTAGAAGAGAGCGGTTGTGCAAATTTCGACGGCACTATTACTCGCGCAAAAAGGCGAAACAGCGCGTTTTGCAAATTGTGAATGTGCGCGTATTTTGAAATTAGGTATTGTAAGGCATTTTTATGTAACTAAGGGACTTTAGTAATGGTGTTTATTCGTTTTAAATAAATTTTATTGTTTTACAAAATAACCTAAAAGTTTCATTTCGATTTCGCAAAATAAAGAGAAGATAGTTCCGTGTGCAGTGATATACAGTCCACTAAAAGAAAACAGGAAGGACCCCTACAAGCATGTTGTGGGATTTGCAGGAGAGGATCTTTTTAAAATATATTTTTTTGTTGAAATCGTGTACTCCGATTACAATTTAGTTAACTTCCACATTTTTGAAACTTTTTTGTTACAGGAAATGTTTTAGCTACGATATCCGAAATTTCAGATCTGTTGTGTGATGATAGGGATAAGTACATCAGTTTTAAAAATCCTATAACTGTTTTTCGTTAGGAAAGGAGAGAGAAAGTATCACCAAACGAGAGCTTTCATTTTTCCTATGCCGTCTCGAGCGTCGAGTTACTTTCGCAACCGCTCTACGACAAAAAATCAACTATCAACTGGAATGCTACATCTATCGCGTACCCAAAAAAAAAGTGACTGCCTTATGAAAAGGCCATTATCTTCTACGGAAACACCTTCAAAACGAATAGAAATTTCCAATGGGCACATTGAACGCAGACTTTATGGTGAAGAGGACGAATACAGTGTGTCATAAGTTAGAGATATGACGATATCGATAATTTCTTTCAAATTAGGTACAAGCCCTAGTTTATTATTGACTATTTTTAAAATGCGTATTATTTATACAGTGTCACCATTAAAGTCCGCACCATATGGAACTTTTTTTTATTAATGAGGTTAGTTAAAGTTAAATATCAGCAATCGTTTTTGCTTCAAATTAGACTAAAAATTATATATTCAATTGTCACCATCTGTCATTCGGTGTTTGTCAAAAATTACATTTTTGTCAAAAAATGCTGAAAAATGGCATTGTTTTAACGAATTTCGAAAAATGTTTTTAGAAAAAGTTGTTTCTTGTACAATTCTAGGCCTAAATACAAAGTTTCAGATGTCTTGTGCAAATTTGAATTTTTTGTCATTTTTTCAAAGTAACTTTTTTTTTATATACTGTAAGTTGGCTTAATGGATCTTAAACTATTTGTTTATACCATACTTAATATTTTATTTAGTTTGTATACTTATTTTTTCACTAGAATACCATTTTTTTTCGAAATATAAAATTAGAGGCAAAAAAAATTTACACGGGTGGTGCAAAGTTATCATAATTTAAAAATTTTAACAGATACACAGTCATATGTTCTATTTTTTTGATAGTATATACACGTAAAAAGTTTAAAAAACCTATAATAAAATTCCCAGCCATACTAGCCATAGCCTACTTATAAAATTCGAAATTGCCTTGATATTTTATTGTGAATAAAAAGAAAATGCGTCTAAATTGTGAACTTATCTGATATGTATCTGGGAATTTAATTATAAGTTTTTTAAACGTTTACGTGTATGTACTATCAAAAAAATAGAACATATTATGACGTCTATCTGTTAAAATTTTTAAATTATGATAACTTTGCACCACCCGTGTACATTTTTTTGCCTCTAATTTTATATTTTGAAAAAAATGGTATTCAAGTGAAAAAATAAGTATACAAACTAAATAAAATATTAAGTATGGTATAAACAAATAGTTTAAAATCCATTAAGCCAACTTACATTATATACAGTGTGTGTATAAAGTCTGGAAACGGCTTAATAACATCACAATTTACTGGCCGATTTAAACCAAATTTGGTACAGTTGTGTAAGAGGATCTAACGCACCGAATGACGATATTGGCGTTGTTGCCAGCTTTTTAGTTTGTCTGCAATTCGAACGAATTTTATATTTTTAAATATAACACCCAGTATATTTTTACTTTAAATTTCACATAAAATTATAATTATTTTTTATTAAATGCATTATTAGTCTATACTTCATAGTTTCCGAGATATTGAATCTCGAAAAGTGACATTTTTAAACTTTGACAGCTTATAACTTTCTAACAGTACGTCTTAGAGCAAAACGGCTTACATGTCCCTATCTTCAAATTTTATTATCTTCCCAAAAAAATCAACTTCCGGTTAAACCGGATGTAACTCGAAAGCAGGAAATATAGTTGTTCCGGTTTAACTGGAAGTTGATTTTTTTGGGAAGATAATAAAAATTGAAGATAGGGACATGTAAGCCGTTTTGCTCTAAGACGTACTGTTAGAAAGTTATAAGCTGTCAAAGTTCAAAAATGTCACTTTTCGAGAGTCAATATCTCGGAAACTATGAAGTATAGACTAATAATGCATTTAATAAAAAATGATTATAATTTTATGTGGAATTTAAAAATGTAAAAATATACTGGGTGTTATATTTAAAAATATAAAATTCGTTCGAATTCCAGACAAACTAAAAAGCTGGCAAAAACGCCAATATCGTCATTCGGTGCGTTAGATCCTCTTACACACCTGTACCAAATTTGGTTTAAATCGGCCAGTAAATTGTGATGTTATTAAGCCGTTTCCAGACTTTATACACACAGTGTATAAAAAAAAGGTTATTTTGAAAAAATGCCAAAAAATTCAACTTTGTGTTAGACATCTGAAACTTTGTATTTAGCCCTAAAATTGTACTAGAAACAACTTTTTCTTATAACATTTTTTGAAATTCGGCAAAACAATGCCATTTTTCAGCATTTTTTGACAAAAATGTCATTTTTGACAGATACCGAATGACAGATGGTGACAATTGAATATATAATTTTTAGTCTAATTTGAAGCAAAAACGATTGCTGATATTTAATTTTACCTAACCTCATTAATAAAAAAAAGTTCCATATGGTGCGGACTTTAATGGTGACACTGTATATAAGTACCAAATGTCAAATTTTTATTTCATGTCAAATGTTAAGGAGATGAAAGTACGAATATAAGGACACGAAGTGATCAACGCCTCAAAAAGAAAGTGTATAGAGGTACAGGGCGTCCATTTCGAAAATCTGCTCAAGTAAATAAGAAGCAAAGCTTTTACATTTTTAACATCTTGCGTTTAAGTGATTTCCAAAATGCCAAAAAGTTAAGTTTTAAGTGCTTTTCATAATTTAACTTTTACCTGTTTATCTTAAGTTACGATCGACCCTTTTAAAAGTTTTTCGATGCCGTAAACGCCGATTTAGAAATGTATCAGAATAAATTCTTCTTGCCTCCACACAATTACCTAGTGCTCGTCCATAAGTTAGATGCATGTGAGCATTAATGAGATGTAATAATTTATTTAATTATTTTAGTGCTTAGTATTAATTAAAGTTATTTGATTAGTTATTGTGTTCAAATAGCTTCTGTTAGTAAACTTGATTATTAAATAAATTTCGAATTAATGCTTAAACGTGATATACAAAAACCTTATTTTTCTTGAAAACCGCTAATTACATAAAGACAATAAATGTAGAGTATCTTTTTTAAATTAAAATAACTAAAGTATTTAAAAAAACAGTTTTTAGCTCCGTAAAATGACACTTGTCAAAATTTTGGGCTAACGAGTGTGGTGGCCAGTCCGTTCCTGACTTCCCTGACGATGTAAAACTTCTAATGTAGTACAGTTTTATGAATATCAATGATCTACACAAAATACTAAAATTTCATTAAATTATACGTGTCGGTTCAAAAGTTAGAGCCGAAAAGGTTGGGTACCTCTTTGGGGCCCAGTATCTCCGTTAAGGGGCACTTTAGGTTTTTTTATATGACAAAGTAGAGTTATTTTGACCTCCCCTATACGCTCCCGAGAGTATGCCATATACTTACCGGACACCCTATATTTTGTATTTATTTCTTTACATTAGAAGTGCGTTCAGGTTTGCCAATACTGTATATTCATTTAAAATGTAACATCTATATCTAATTTATCTTACGGTTAACAATTTTACAAAGCGATTCTCTTAGTAGTCATTTGCATCTCAACAGACTTATTCGAAACAATTTACATAGAAACAAGGGAAGGCTTACAAAAAGTTTTTACAGAAAATCGTCTTATTACGTATTTAAAGGAATTAAACCTACTCTACCTAAGGGTTGAAAATTAAATTTAATACAGGGAAAACTTGGATGCATCTTTGAGGATACTAAGAGTAAGATTATTTTGATAAAAGATAAGTTCCGCGTGAGTTCGCTTTTGCCTGAGGAAAGTTTAATACACATAAACTCAGGGCCGTAACTAGACATATCTGCGTCATTGTACGACAAGATAGAATAAATCAGAAATATTAGAAATTAATTAGGTAAGTATAGCGCCCTTATTAGTAGATTCGAATAAGTATAGCGGGAATAAGGGCAGGCAATGAAATGACACAATTGTATTTATCCCAACGATTCGTTTTATATAAAAAAATTTTCAATGGTCAATAAAACGGTCTTTCAAATCACACCCCGTATAATGAAAAGGTTAATGCCTAGGCGAATATTGTTGAAAATAGAGTAATCGGACCATTTTTCTTTCATGAGAGTCTCACTGGAGAAAGATATCTAAATTTACTTTGAAATTATCTCGTTTCAGATCTTGTCATTCTATTTCCAGATTATAATGATCCTGATTTATCATGTTTAACCTTATGGAACAGGATGGTACAGGAAAAATTTTTACCGTGGTGGATAGGTAGACCGGGGTCAATAAAGTGGCCATCCAGATCGCCCGATCTTAATCCATGGAACTTTTTTTTGTGGGGCTACGTCAAAAATTTAGTTTATAAATCGAAACCCAAATCGATAGACATGATAGGAGTCCATTTGACGAGTAATGTACAACAAAAATGATTACATCGATTTATCTACTGCCTAACAGTGGGTGGAAGACATTTTTAACATCTTGTTAAAAAGGGACCAGGAAGATTTAAACGATTGTCACAACGGTGTTTTGTGACTGCGACTTCGTATACAGGGTTAGGATAAAGCACCCGATTAGCCTTTTATACAGAACAACGCTCGGACCCGTCCAATTAATTTTTTTTAAATGCATTTTAAATATTTTATAGGGTGGATCATAAAAATGCTACGTGTATAAACTGTAATTTTTTTAATGAAACATATTGTACACAGGGTGTCCAGGTAAGAAAAAAACAAGTAAAAAGAATACTACAAGTTCATCTAAACTTCTTTCGTATCAGCCTCCTCTTCGGAGATATGTTCTCCCAAAGAGCTTCCATGGAATTAAGTTTTTGACACATAATTATTAAACCAACAGGTAGGTATATTTCAATTTTTTTTCATATGATATATGCCAGGTAAGACCCTTCAAATTACTATCCCTGAAAGTGTTGCGAATTACTCATAGCTCCAGGGACGGACTAGCTGTGACATTAATGTGCCCATTTTTCTTACGCCCTGTATGATAAAAACTTTGGACAACGTTTTTGACATACCTTTAACTATTGACTTAAAATTAAGTACTCTGCATTCATGTCGCTAATCCTAACCGTTTTCGGAAAAACGTAATTTTATTGCCATCATGTATTAATATTGAGCAGTTAAAAGTTAACATTTATAATTTATAGCAGCCATGTCAAACTTAAAGTCATTGGTGGGCCAAAAGCATGAAGACTATAGACTAGCGGTGGGCCGCAAAACCTAATCTTAAAAAAGACAAACTGCTAAAAATGTTAACGAAAAAAAGTACTATTATAGGACAAGTATATTTATTAAATTTTCAATAAAAAGGACATTACAAAAAAGTACAAAAATTAACTTTTTTGCCAGATATTTGACATATTTTGTCTTTAATTATTAAGTTTTCTATTAGTGGCATGAATTTATGGACGGAAATAACTTTTAAAACTGCGTCTAAGTGTGCATCCGTCAATCGCGATCTTGCGGGAGATATGTTTCCTTTCATCAAAGAAAATAATTGTTCACACTTATAGGTACTTCCAAACATTGACATGATTTTGCAGGCCAATTTTCTCATTTCTTGGTATTGAACAGGCAAGTACTTATAAAATTCGAACGTACCAACGCTATCAAATTTATTTTTCAAATGGGTCTGACACTGAATCTCAATTACTTCCATCTGCAAGTGATGGGGAACTTTATCAATATTGATATTGAACAGACCAGTATATAAAGAAAAATTGTTTTTTCGGGACTTAAAATCCTGAAAACGCTTTTCAAATTCTGCCAGAAGACTTTCCATTTTCTCTGTATACATTCTGTATGATATTGGGACACTTGTACTTTCCTGATACGCCTTGCAAGTCGGAAAATGTGACAGATTATCCACCGCTAATTCATCCTCCTAAACATAGATGGCACGTACCATTTGGTCCATTTCGGTTTTTAACAGGCTCGCGGGCCGCATTACCTGGCTGTTTTCAAAATTGATTCGGGGCCGCAGGAAAATATTCAGTGGGCCGCATGCGGCCCGCGGGCCGCATGTTTGACATGGTTGATTTATAGGAACAAAGAAATACGCCAAATACATGATGTAAATAAAATGACGTTTTTCCGAAAACGGTTAGGATTAGCGACATAAATGAAGAGTATTTAATTTTTAGTCAATAGTTAAAGGTATGTGAAAAACGTAGTCCAAAGTTTTTATCATACGGGGCTTAAAAAAAATGGGCACATTAGTGTCACAACTAGTCCGTCCCTGCAGCTGTGAGTAATTCGCAACACTTTCTGGGATAGTAATTTGAAGGGTCTCACCTGGTATACATCATATGAAAAAAAAAATTGAAATATACCTGTTGGTTTAATAATTATGTGTCAAAAACTTAATTCCATGGGAGCTCTTTGGGAGCCCATATCTCCGAAGAGGAGGCTGATACGAAAGAAGTTTATATGAACTTGTAGTATTCTTCCCGCGTGTTTTTTTCATACCCGGGAGATTTCCACATTTTCCCGGATACTATGTGTACAATATGTTTCATTAAAAAAATTACAGTTTATACACGTAGCATTTTCATGATCCACCCTATAAAATATCTAAAATGCATTAAAAAAAAATTAATTGGACGGGTCCGAGCGTTGTTCTGTATAAAAGGCTAATCGGGTGCTTTAAAATAACCCTGTATACGAAGTCGCAGTCACAAAACACCGTTGTGACAATCGCTTAAATCTTCCTGGTCACTTTTTAACAAGCTTACTAAAAATTAGGCCCATAATTTGAAACTCATCCAACCACAAGCTCTAATATCGCCTCTTTTACTGCTTATAAGGAGCTGTGGATCTACAACAAACTTGCATTGTGTTCTTGTAAAATTTTATGGTCTCTCGTTCCACGTCACCAGCGGATTTACAGACTACGGAGCAGATAATAAAATATTTTTAAAAGAATGTTCTGTATTCCTCAATTATTTAAGTTATAAGTTCAAAGAAAATAAACAATTTTATGGCTAAAGATGAAAACCGGGGGTTTCGTTCGTTAACAACCTAGACACCTGCTTTAGTCTTAGAAAGTACAGTCATTGTTTATATCTTTTCGAATTTTTTCTTCTCATATTATAGGACAGAAAACGATTTTATAGAAGAACGGATTTTCTGTTAGCTTTTCTGACCTTCATTGTAATTATAATACCTTGTATCCATATGTAAAGTTTTCTCATCATCTCTCATCAATCAGTTCCATTATCAGCACAGTCTTGTTGAATAATGAACTACTTTTAATACAGCAATTTAAAAAAAAAATAAATTGAATCTTCCCAATGCGACGCATTTTGTTCCTAGTAAAGTGCTTTCTCCACAATTAAGAAAGCAGCACAGCGTTCCCAAAAACGAAATATCCCTTAGAACCTATAATCCACAAGACGTTGGTGGGGGTTCGCAGTGATCGACAATCGCCTCGCGCCATATTATTAGTTTTAACGTATTTGTTGCGCAGGTTACATCGTTGTTCGGAGTCTTCTAGCTGTCCTGTCTGAATTTGAATTTTATTGATCCTATCAATACCTGTTTCAATTATGTTATTTTTACTTTGTATTTAAGTTTTTTTTAACTTTACATGTCAGATAAAGCAATAGAAGATTCTTATTTCGCACAACCCATCAATAGTATTGGACTTTATATTCTATGGACGAATCTAACTTACTCAGGAATCCATGTTGCATTGTAGATAATCATATGGAATGTTAAAAAACAAGAACAATATCACACTAGAAGCTATTTAAATTTTTGAGAACTACAATAGGCTGATTTTTAGTGGTAAGTATATGCTTTATTAACCGTAGCAAGCAAATATTATTATGATTAATGTCAAGTTTCATTATAGCTGCCAGTCGGAACTAATACAGTATATAAAACCAGATTACACTCCCAATAGAACTTGATAATTACTGTGAGTATTCAGAGCAATAATGGCTATAAACCATTCTATGGTAGCATTAGCTCCTATTTCCTATTGGCTAAATTTCGATGATATTATCACTACACAACGGTCTAGCAATTTTCGTTGTCTTACAGTATTAAACAGTTGCATAAAGTAAATGTAAATTCTTATAAGGAATAGAAGGCTTTTTTCTCAGTACAGAATGTATTTTGTTCGAAGGGTTGGATCGCTCGCTATGCTCGTTATCCAATTTCATTTTTCACAAAATAAAATGACACATTTACAATAACACGTTAAATAATATTAGTATTATTAGTTTAGGTTTAAATTGTTATAATAAGGTTTTCTAATACCCGCCGCTGTTCTATTTCTCAACCAACCACGTACAATAATGATAACATAACAACTGTCGCATATAATTTGTATGTCTATAAGAATAATAAGTAAAATTGTATGACATCCTAAAGGGAGCAATAAAAGTTTTATATCTAAATATGATTCATTAAAATAATGACATTAAGCAGAAGCAGAGTATATATGACAAAATCTTTTCATCCTTTAACGACTGTATTTTATTCCTTTTATGTTTAAAGAAAGATTTTATTTCCCTCCATTCGTTCCTTTCTTTCATTTAATGTATTCATTTATTCATTGTTGGTGTTTTCCATAAAAAAAGAGTCAGGTTTGAGGTTAAATGTAAATAAAATACGTGTCACCTGCACGTTGTTTTATTTTAAACACAAAAGAAAATTTAAGTAAAGTAATTAAAGGAATACAAAGTTTTATTAATTCTACGCAGCGAGGTAGTTGATTGATAAAGGTAAAATTCTATTAATTAACTTTCTTTGTGTTATTGAATAAAAGAAATACAAAAATACATTAAATTATGTTGAAGGAAACGACTTTTAAATGTAATTTGACAATAATAACTTATTATCATCGCCCAGTGGCGTAGCTAGAAGAGGGCGGCCGACCCCGGTGAATTCCCGGATGATGTGGGCAACCGTGTCAAACAAAATCAAAACTATATAGCCTTTTGCACACAATCACGGCGACCGTTCTAACGGCACCGTTTATACGGTTAAGGGATTAAGCAGCATATTTGTGACCTTTCACACGCACCGGCACGGTTCCGTTCCACCGCGATGTCACCGTGAGCCCCCACTATAATTCACGGCGACCGTTACCGTGTTGACGGAGAGGCATGCCCAGTAGGGTTTAGGAGGAAGTAACCCCTTTACCACAATGAAAATAGCCGAAAGTTTTGCTGGTCAAACAAAAAGAAAAAATAAAAATTGGTATTTAGAAAATAAATTCTACTTTAAATACCCCATCCAGAAAAGTAAATGACGATCGAAAATATTCCCAAAATTTTTTTTAGAAATTTTTTAAATTTTTAGTAATTTTGTAATATCTTAAACAATTCTTTATTGGTTAAAAGCAAAATGACTTTCCCGGGTGTAGAATGTTGTACCAAACAATTTTTCTTAAAGCCATTTTTCAATATCGGCCTTACTTTTTTTTCAAAAACGTTGGGCGCGTAAGTGGATAACGTTTTTGAAAAAAAAGTAAGGCCGATATTGAAAAATGGCTTTAAGAAAAATTGTTTGGTACAACATTCTACACCCGGGAAAGTCATTTTGCTTTTAACCAATAAAGAATTGTTTAAGATATTACAAAATTACTAAAAATAAAAAAAATTTCTAAAAAAAATTTTGGGAATATTTTCGATCGTCATTTACTTTTCTGGATGGGGTATTTAAAGTAGAATTTATTTTCTAAATACCAATTTTTATTTTATCTTTTCGTTTGACCAGCAAAACGTTCGGCAATTTTCATTGTGGTAAAAGGGGTTACTGCTCTTAAGATTTAATTGGTGTTTGCACATGTACCGCGCTTCCGATATTTTCTTGGTTCATTGGCGGGAACATTGTTTTATTTACTATATTTTATCATAATCATATTTTTCGTAATGGCAGTAGATATAGATATGGATATGCTTATATCTTTGGTGGAAGCAAGGCCGGTTATTTGAGACAAAACAAGTTCTATATATAAGAACAGAAACTGCACAAGAAGTGCCTGGAAGGAAATATTTTTCGAGGTCAATCCTGATTTTGATTGTAACAGCCACTATTTCCATAGGCTTTATGCACTCTCTCATATCGTATCTTGACGTTGAAGCGAATTTTTTAATCGTTCGTGTAGGGTAGGTCATCAAAGCTGGATATGGATATCCTAAAATAGTTGAAAAAGTATTTTTTTCGTCTTCCCTCAACTGACCGAATAGTACAAACAATGCACCGAATTGTTTCCTTCCCATATCTGCTACCTCTACAATAATAAACCCTTTAAAAAAATTACAAAATAAACTTATTAAATGTATTTACAAGCTTCGTTTTTTAGAACCAACAATAAATTTATACAAACCACTAGGATATTTAAACTTAGAAAATTTGTATAAATTAAAAATTTGTGTAATTATTCATTCAATATCCACTCATAAAAAAAAAATCAAAAATCACATTCCAAAAATTAAATACCGTACATAATCATGACACAAGGCAAAATGAAAGTATTTTAGCAGCAAATATTAAAAGCAATATTGGTAAAAGATCATTATTATACAATGGGGTTATAATTTACAATACCCTACCAAATATGTATAAAAATATAAAAAAATTGACACTCTTTAAAAAGAAAACTAAATTGTATTTTCTTAAAAAATAATAGCACTCTAATTTTATTCGGAAATTAGTTTTAAAATTGATTTAAATTTGACTATTTTATTAATTTTATATGTATTGTATTCTGTATTGTAATTCTATATTTTTGTAAAAAAATGTTGTTTATATTTATTTATTTTTAAGTTAGTGTAATATTTTCCCTGTAATGGACTTCTAAAGTTCGTTGGGAATTATTTAATAAATAAAAAAAAAAAAATATATTGATGGGATGAAGCCACAAAATTCTGTTTCGTGCCTTTATTCGTTTTTTGATACGCATGTAAGACATTAAAATCGCCACAGCACGTCTATGATCCATATTCGAATCAAAATAGAATCAAACTGACGAAAACCGTGCATGTGTGCAAGGATAACACGAACGCGGTAGATCGCGTAAACGGTGCCATTAGGACGGTCGCCGTGAGTGTGTGCAAAAGGCCTTAGAATGCAATAAAACCGTCCATTCAAAGGCGATGAAATAATCCGTAGTTTTGCAGCTGTCAAAAACAGAAAAGAAAGCTTTTAATTATTTTTTTAAGCCTAATTTGATTTTAACATTTTATAAACCTGTATTTAGTATTTAATGGGTTTAATATTATCTTATTTAACAAGAATATAATGTAGACCATAATAAGCGTGCTGCATGTGGTTGTATTTTGATTTATATTATTTATTTTCCGGTAGTAGAAAAAATCGTATATGCAATTCGTGCGTAGAGTGTCTTTCTACTCATGAGATTTGCGCACTTGACCATTTCCAATCGTAAAAAAAGGACCTACATTACACACTTGTTGCATAAATAACTATTCTAAGGTTAATAATCGGTCAATAATGATCGTTTTATAAGTTAGTAGTTAGAAAAATAATTTGTTTCACTTTAAATTAAAAAAAAAACATTAAATCGTGAATAAAAACACTAAATATTTTACTTAGTAATATAATTTTATCAAATATATAGCTTCCTCGAACTGATAGAAGCACCTTGGAATTAATAAAAAACCAAATCAATTAAACTCCGTGTATATAAAAAATTAGTATCTAATTTTGGAAGGGCTGTTCAGGGAGGCATTGACGAATAGTATGCCGGTATTTTTTTTTAAATAAATGCACAGACACTTTTAAAAAAGCAGTTTTTTGAAACCACTAAAATTGCCACAATTTACCTTAAAGTTCTTGAAAGAAAACAAGTCGATTTTCAGAACTGCAGTAAAATTTTTACTGGTAACGCGATATTTTCTAGTCTATCTATGCCATCTCCTAAAAATTCAAGAAAATATGTGTTTGTTTTAACAGGACAGGTTCCGTAATTGCACAAAACATGAAAGTAAACAAAACTACGACCGGCTGACTAACATCTGCCTTGCTCTTCCAGCTCCAGAACATGTCTGTCTTTCTTCTTCGCATGCCAAAAGCATAAAAATAACTACTCAGATCAATACAGCACTGCAGTGCGCATGCGAATCGTCAACAGTTCGGCACAGGACAGGTTCCGTAATTGCACAAAACACGAAAGTAAACAAAACTACGACCGGCTGACTAACATCTGCCTTGCTCTTCCAGCTCCAGAATATGTCTGTCTTTCTTCTTCGCATGCCAAAAGCATAAAAATAACTACTCAGATCAATATAGCACTGCAGTGCGCATGCGAATCGTCAACAGTTCGGCACAGGACAGGTTCCGTAATTGCACAAAACACGAAAGTAAACAAAACTACGACCGGCTGACTAACATCTGCCTTGCTCTTCCAGCTCCAGAATATGTTTGTCTTTCTTCTTCGCATGCCAAAAGCATAAAAATAACTACTCAGATCAATACAGCACTGCAGTGCGCATGCGAATCGTCAACAGTTCGGCACAGGACAGGTTCCGTAATTGCACAAAACATGAAAGTAAACAAAACTACGACCGGCTGACTAACATCTGCCTTGCTCTTCCAGCTCCAGAATATGTCTGTGTTTCTTCTTCGCATGCCAAAAGCATAAAAATAACTACTCAGATCAATACAGCACTGCAGTGCGCATGCGAATCGTCAACAGTTCGGCACAGGACAGGTTCCGTAATTGCACAAAACACGAAAGTAAACAAAACTACGACCGGCTGACTAACATCTGCCTTGCTCTATCAGTTTCAGAATATGTCTGTCTTTCTTCTTCGCATGCCAAAAGCATAAAAATAACTACTCAGATCAATACAGCACTGCAGTGCGCATGCGAATCGTCAACAGTTCGGCACAGGACAGGTTCCGTAATTGCACAAAACACGAAAGCAAACAAAACTACGACCGGCTGACTAACATCTGCCTTGCTCTATCAGTTTCAGAATATGTCTGTCTTTCTTCTTCGCATGCCAAAAGCATAAAAATAACTACTCAGATCAATACAGCACTGCAGTGCGCATGCGAATCGTCAACAGTTTGGCACAGGACAGGTTCCGTAATTGCACAAAACACGAAAGTAAACAAAACTACGACCGGCTGACTAACATCTGCCTTGCTCTATCAGTTCCAGAAGATGTCTGTCTTTCTTCTTTGCATGCCAAAAGCATAAAAATAACTACTCAGATCAACACAGCACTGCAGTGCGCATGCGAATCGTCAACAGTTCGGCAGATCGAATTGACGATAGAAAATGGCGTCGTTAATCTCACCTTAATAAAATGATATTAAATTATTTTTCAGGAAAAAAATAAATAAAAAAATTAGGAATATTTAAATTAAAATAAGAAATATTATATGAAACACTTTCACTCGCACTTGATATTTTATTTTTTTCCCTCCAATTTAACTCAAAAGCGAACGTTTTGTCGTTTATTGTCACCAAATTCATTATAAATAGAAGCAATAAAGGCTGCTTTGTTTGACAACAAAAATATAAAGCCGGTGTAAATGAGGACAATAATTGTAATACGGACGCTTAAATACTAAACGAGCCATATTTTGAATGCTATGAGAGAATAGTAGCTTATTATCTTTATTATAAGCGCTTAGAAAATGCGCCGTGGAAAATAAACGGCCATATTATTAATTTTTTTCTTTTACAATGCAAAGAGATATATGACAACGATTTTTTTAAAGATAAAACCATGGTATATTTCAACACCAACACAGATCTTTGCTTTATTTCATCGTGCAATATGACTCTTATTATACAAACTCGTTGCTCTAAACAATTATTTATAAAATATAACTATGAATGCCAAGTGATTGCTTGTACAGTTGACGACAGATAATTTCGTACACCAAACTGTGACACTGTAAATGCAACTTTTTTACCTTTGTAACGTGTTAATTGTAATTAGCATTAATTATGATATCTGTCAAAGTACATATTGTTATTATCTTATTTGATTTAAAAATGCCTCATTTAAGTATTATTGAAAAAGCAAGAATACCTAAAAGTATCACCTACTGTTCAAGGAATTGTAAAAAAATGGCGCTAGCATCAAACACTTGAAAGGTCTGTTAGAAATAATAGAAAATCATCAAATGAAGACCGAAATTTGGTGAAGTATTTAAGGCAAAATCCATTTAAAACTGCAGTATCCGCTATGCACATAACAGGATTCCCTGCTTCATCTAGAACTGCGCAACGCCGAGTAAGACAATGTTCCGAATTAAGAAATCGAGCAGCTGCATCGAAACCGTTTTTAAAAAATAGTGATAAGGAACAAAGAATTGGGTTTGCTATGCAATATTTACCAAAAAATGATTTTTTTTTGGAAAAATGTTTTTTTTTTCGAAGAGAAAACTTTTCAGTCTACATACAATGGAAGGATTCGAGTGTATAGACCACCAAATTCCCGATATGATGAGAAGTATACTCAAAAAAAATCCAGTGGACGTTTCTCCGTTAATGTTTGGGCATGGATAAGTGTTTACGGTGCAAGTGGAAAATGTTTTTCTTCCTTCTGCCGCGATAGTTTTTGAAGGAAATAACTTTATATTTCAGCAGGATAACTGCCCTGTGCATACTGCAAGAAATATAGGAAACTGGTTAAGACAAAACAACGTAACATGCCTGCCTTAGTGCTTAAGAAGTCCTGATTTAAATCCTATTGAAAATGTTTGGGGATTGATGGTAAAAAAATGTACAAAAGAAATTTTAAACCACAGAATGAAATTAAGTTATTTGATAAAATAGAAGAAATTTGGGAAGGGCTAACTCCGGATTACACTAGAAGTATTATTTTGTCAATGCCAAGAAGATTACGATTAGCATTACATAGAATCCAATGGCGCAGCAATTAAATATTAGTATTTTGTTTGTTCGGGTTTGTTGTCTATTGTAAAAAATAAATAATAAAAATTATAATTCAGATTTCAAATTTTGTATAACGGCTTTATTTTGGATTATAGACAACTTTGTTTCATAAACATTTGTCTAAAATAATAAATAATGGTACTTCTCCCTTAAAGCATTTTCATGTTCTCCTAATTTATCAACACACTGTACATCTGATCTAAAATTTTTATAATATCGTAAATTCATTTTCTCGACAAGCAGAATTTTTTCTAAAGAATAACTTTTCGTCGTAAAAAAAATAATAAAGATCTCTTTTTCCTCTTGTCAACTCCATCCGGGGACACACTGTATATTATTCCTATTAACCAGTTTTATGCCATTGTCGAATTGCCAAACCACAAACAGCCGCGTGTGTCTTATGATAGCTTTTATAACTCTATCAAAAGTACACACGACGGCTCTCTGTAGCTAAGCTCAGCCAAAAACTTCGTCCAATCAATTTCTTCATTCCTAATCATTTAAATTAGGTCGCCTAGAATAACCTTCTTTCTGGTGGTATCTTTACCATGTATCTAATATTGGTGGAGTTTTTTCCTGTCCCTTTGACCATTCCCAAGTGCTAAGGGATGATGAGGGACCAAACATTGGTAGCAGCAACGCTAAAATCTATCCAGGAGCCGAGAATTGAATTTCAAGCAAGTCATCTGTGGTAAACTTGTAGAGCAGTCATATTTATGTCTCCATTATTGTGAACACCAACAACTGAGGTATCCGAAAAAAACAATGTAAATATTAAATATAATACTAATACTTTACACTTCTATGTTAACCAACAGCTATAATTAAAAACCTTATTTTAGTAACTTAATTATAGAATTAACATACAGGGAAGATTTAATAAATAATTATAACAAACATCTGTGCATCATGTACCAACGAATAGTTATCAGTAGTAATATAAGTGAATCATTGAACAGTGAATTGTTATCAGTGGTAATAGATGGCTATCGTTAAATAAGAAATTGTGACGAGTGAATCTGATTAGTACCATTAAAAAATAAATTATGAAGAAGTGAATAAATATAAAATAAATTTTGTATAGGTGACGCAATGACGTAGGGGATGTTTAAAGCTTATTTATAAAAGTTTTCTTGTTTAGCAGGTTGAATGCCAACGGGAAATATGTATCCCTTAACCATAACCTAAACTGACATATTAATATATATAACTAGCCAATATCTCTAAATAGTAATTTAACAAACTAGTGTATTATTAATCGCTATTTAATATACGCGTTAGTTACAATATTTTTCCGTCGATTGTCTTGTTAATAGATTATATTTTTTTAAATTTAGAACCAAACTACATATTATAACAAATTTTTGAATTTCAAACTTATTGACATCGACAGAAACTATGGCAACGCCATTATGTACGCGGCAGTGCGTGCTTTGTAGTATGTTTGGTTGCCTAAAATCGTTTATTAATAAAAAAAATCATGCATTAATAGGGGCCATTAATGTATGATTTTTTATACATTGATTAAGGTTGTAAATACACGGTCGACGGAAAAGTTCATTATGACACTCAGTATCAGTTTGATATCAATTTGTCAGCTGTTTGACAGGTGTCAGTATCCTGGACGCTGGGATATTTTTTAAACTTTTATTTCTCACACCATAGTCCAGTAAACTGGACACTCGGTTATTAGGCAGGAAAAGCAAATATGACCCACCAAAAATGTGAAGTAAACAAACAAGGAAAACACAATGAACATAAAAGGGGTTATATTAATGAAGAAATTAACCATAACATTTTTCTAATAAAAGAAAACCTCATTTTTTTTTTGGTGAAAATCCTTAAAACATGGATGAGCGCAGAGCCCTGGTCTGTCAAGACAAAAAGGAAAAAAATACCTGATTTTTCTGTTCTTGCATTGTCTGCATCTTAGCATCGCACTCTTGTCTCTGGCGGTGGGTGGATTAGGTTCTAAATAATGTATAGGGCCTGACGAAAGATGAGACTGATCGGTCGGACCTGCACCATGTTCTCCAATAAGGGCCATAATAATCTGTTCTCTAAATTTCAAGAGACGGATATTTTGATCTTTTAATTTTCTGTATATGTAACACGAGTTCCAAATGCAAAGATCAATGAAATAAAAAATAGTTTCCTATACCAACGCAAAGTTTTTCTAGGGGTTGAGTAGTGGGCCAACGTTTGGTCAGATCTGTCGATCATAGACATGTTTTTATTGTAGTCTTGCACACATAGAGGTTTAATTTTTACTAATCCCCTCTTTGTTTGAACCCCTATCATTTCAAGCCTGTGTTTTATGCTAATCATCCTGACATTTCGTTTGTCTTTCCAATTCGTAACTAGTACTGGACCCTTTCTCTTCCAAATTACTTCGCCTTTTTTAAAATGCCAGGAATACATCCAGCTTTATCGTTAATCATGTTTAAACAAGGTTCTCTGGCGTGTTTTTTCCACAGGACGTTTTAAACTTTCGACTAAAAACATCATTTTGACTTTCCCTGGTATATAAACATTTAAGCAACCAAAATTACATCAAAGCAAACTGCAGCGTAATTTTAATGAACAGATCTATCGCCCAGCGAAAAATCATTGCAATAAAGTCAAAAATAAAAAAGTTATGCCCTATTGAAATTACTAACTTGTCGGTGAGTTTATATTGTGCAACTTTTTGACAACAGACTGAATGAGAGGTGTTTTCGTCTCGGAGCGTGCCATTTCCTGTGTAGACAAGCACATTTAAAATGACGCCTTCATGTCGTTAAAATTCGATAAAAATCGAAGTAAACTGTTTGTCGTTATTCGGATTGATTTAAAAATTTTGGCGCGAAATTATACATAGCCCACAGCCGCGAAATTACAATCCATTCCCCGATACCAGCTTTTTGCAATTCTCATTAAAACCACATTACAAATGCGTCCGGTTAACTGGACGCGGGCTCTCAGTAGAAACCAATATGTCCAGTATACTGGACGTTGGCATTCAACCTGATAACGAAGTTTTCTTGTATGCTAAAAAAATACTGTATTATAGGGTAAAGTCGGGTGAGATGGCCACTGTTTTGAACAGTATGCGCCTGTAAATTTTTTGTAATGGTTAGGATTATGACATATTTTTTTTTGTAACAGCTTAACTATCATCCCAACAGGTAAGTAAATAAATAGGGTCAAAATATTTTTAGAATTTTTGTTTTATTAATTATAAAAATAAGTTGTATGTGGCCATCTATCCCAGTCCTGTGGGGTTAGTTGGCCAATGGAACAAATGAGAAATGACCACAAAATAAAAATGAATATAAAAAACATTAACGTTAACATAACAAATTTTTATAAAGTCAAAATAATATTTTCTTCCTTCATATTAATTTTTCTTCTTCTTAAACGCGGTTTTACCACAATTTTGACAAGTGTTTAAAAAGGAAGAGCAATTTTCATAAAACCACATCTGGCATATTATGCATTGCAACCAATCTTCTTTCTTTCGGGTGCTGTTGTAGCTTTCTCCACATCCTGAACATTCAGTATCATCTATCTCGGACAGGGTTTCACTTTCCTCCAAAAAATAAATGGCCATCTATCCCTATAAGTATGGTGGCCAACTTTCCCAAATGCTAGAGAGAGATGGCCAACGTGACAAACAAAATCCACTGCATGCTTTTAACGGTTTTGAGAGGTTAGAATTATCGAATGAACATCGTACTCACCTAATATGTTAAAATTACCGCCAAATTTTCTTCCGCACATTCACAGTAGTAAGTACTAAGAAGCTATTATATAATTTTGCAAGGACGCGATAGTATTTTTATTTTCTGAGTGCTCTTAATGTGCTTTGACGTGGTCGCCGGGGAGGACACTCAGCGCCATCGGACGGCGCGTTATTGAGTTTTAGCTGTTGGCCATCTCACCCGACTTTACCCTATCATTTATTTGGTAACTCTGTGGAGTGCTTCAAAAATGGCCTTTCAAGACGCTTCAGGTTACATTTTAAAATATTAGCAAAGTTTTAAGAACATATTTTAAAACTGACTTTTACAAAATTTAGCAGGAAAATTTAGAAAATAACGGCTGACTTCATTTAGAATTTGAAAATTATGGGATTACCGTAAGCCGCGTTAGCATCAGTTAAGGACCCGTATTTTTCGAATTATCTCCAAAACGCATCAATTTATGGAAATGGATAGATATTCAAAAACAAACGATTACCTAACAAAACGCTGTTCAGAAGTCACTGGCGGACGTACTAAAAAATAGGGGGTCAGCAAGTACTTAACCCCCTCCCCCTATTTTGAATATTAGACAATTGTTTTTTATTTTGCTTTTCTCAAAAGATGTAACTCTTTATGCTAAAGCAATGTACCGGGTAAGTCAACGATTGCGCGGAGTTAATTTAGGCCTTGAAGAAGATTTGTCGATAATGAGCTTTTGTTATAAGGTGTGGTTGGATATCTGACACACTTTAAAAATATTTTGAATTATACAGGGTGCGCCCAAAAAGTAGGGTGTCATAAAGTTAAATTTTTTTAAATGGGACACCCTATATTTGAATACATTTATTAATTTTACGTGTTATTTTATACATTGTTATTAATGGTTTAATATACGAAAATGTTATAGTTTTTAAGATAATTCGACCTATAATGAAAATTTTGCATTTGCAAGCATCTCGTTGTTGTGAAAATGCTACTTAAATTTTAAAACTAAGCGATTCATAATTTTTATACTTACTAAATAAAGTCAAAAATACATATTCACTATAAAATATTTGACGTCTCATTTACAGGGTGTTTACTTTCTAGGACCAAAGTCAGAAAACTTCTAATTGAAAAATATCACTTTTATTAAATGGAAAACCCTATATATTTTTCTGTCATCTTATAGCTCGTCATAAACTCTTCAACTTTTGTGAAGAACGTCCTGTCCCTATCTCTAATAGTTTTTGAAATATTTTGATATTTCGAGATTTAATGTCCTGGTTATAGCATTTTTTGTCAATGGATCACAATAGCCATGAAAAAAAAATGAAAATAATGGCAGTGGATGACACATTAAGAATCAGATCAATGTTAAAATTAAGCCTTTTTGCTGCAAAGTTTATTGTCCAGTCATTTTATAAGTTGGTACTCAAAATGAATTTTGCAAAAAATTAATAAATCCATATGATTTATGTTTTGGGCGAGGCAGATAAAAAGTGTCATTTTGCTGAACAACTATACAGGATGAAATATCCCGAGCAGCGAACACCCAGTCCTCGAAGTTTTTAAAATTTAATGGAGATGTTTGATTTAACAGGCGTGATCCATTGACAAAAAATGCTATAATGAGGACATCAAATCTTGAAATATCAAAATATTTCAAAAACTATTAGAGATAGGAATAGGATGTTTTTCACGAAAGTTGAAGAGTTTATGACAAGCTATAGGATGACAGAAAAATATATAGGGTGTTCCATTTAATAAAAGTGATATTTTTCAATTAGAAGTTTTCTGACTTTGGTCCTAGAAAGTAAACACCCTGTAAATGATGTCAAATATTTCGAAGTGAATATGTATTTTTGACTTTATTTAGTAAGTATAAAAATTATTAGTCGCGTAGTATCAAAATTTAAGTAGCATTTTCACAACAACGAGATGCTTGCAAATGCAAAATTTTCATTATAAGTCGAATTATCTAAAAAACCCTTTTTCGTATATTAAACCATTAATAACAATGTATAAAATATTACGTAGAATTAATAAATGAATTCAAATATAGGATGTCCAATTTAAAAAAATGTAAATTTATGACACACTACTTTTTGGGCGCACCCTGTATAATTTAAAATATTTTTAAAATGTGCCAGATATTTAACCATATCTTCATACAAAAGCTCATTATCGACAAATCTTATCTTCAAAGCCTAAAATTAGTCCGCGCAATCGTTGACTCACCCGGTACCAAATTTTAAATTTATACCTTATTAAATACTCGAATTATTCAAAAAAATCAGTTTTTAATTTTAAATTTTGACGCCCTGTATATCCGAACATGAGTGTCAAAAATGAAAAATGGCTTTATAAAAGTCATAATATTTTTTCTCAAGGAATATATGGTTAACGGATTGACCTCCTTTTTCCTGTATACAAAAAAATTCGATGGATTATTTCTATTAGTATATCCCATCTCGCAGGACTCATTTTCCAAATTACTTTATTTTCTCTTATAGGCGGAGGGATCCATAAAGATAGCCCTTTTCCACAGAAGGGGTGTGAACGGCGATAGAGATTAATTGAAGTGTGTGAAAAATAAAAGTTCAGTTAAGAAACTTCGAGCAAAAGTCACTCTGTATGTGTCAGTAAATGGAAAATAGAGCATGTGTAGTAGTAGTAACAAGATTTATTTAGCAATGTGCTACAATTTAACAAGTATTATAAAATATTTAAACTAAATTAACACTATCATTTTTGAAGTATTATTATACTATTTTGTTTTTTAAATAAATAATTTTTTAATGATTTTTTAACATTTTTCAAAGAGCTTCGTGATGTAACTGAAATATTCAAGTTGTTATATTCACTTAATCCTTTATGGAAAACCAATTTATATGTCAAATGTTTTGATACCCTACCTAGACAAAAATCTTTAATATACCTGGTTGAACAGTTACGATTTTCAAAATTTTGAGTTATAAAATCTTTTAAAAGAGAAGGCAGTAAGTTATAAAAATAAAAGTACAAAAATCAAAAGAAATATAAAATTTTTAACATTTAACCACTGAAGTTTCTTTAACATTAAATTTATTTTCGTATATTTATCCTCATTTAAAATTATACGCATAGCTTTGTTTTGCAAAACTTGGAGTCTATTAAATAACCCATCATTTGCTGTGTATAAAATAGTTGAACAATATAAAAAATGAGGTAAAATTATAGTGTTATAAATTGTTTTTCGTGAAAATAAACTTAAATTTTGACTATTTCTTTTTAAATATTTTTTTTTCCAATTTTAGATACAAGTTTTTCAAAATGTAATTCAAATTTTAATTTAGAATCTAAAATTACTCCCAAATATTTGAAAGAGTGTGTAATTCCTAATTTTTCATCATCAACAAAAATATTTATATCTGTATTATTCACATTATTTCCAATAACCATAAATTTTGTTTTAGAAACATTTAATTTTAGTTTATTTATCTTTAACCAGTTTGATATAGTTTTTAATTCAAAATTAAAAATTTTTATATAATCAAGAATATTTTTTTTACGCTTTATATAATAAAGAATAATCAGCAAACATTTGAATAAATCTTTGTTTCAAAACATTTGGCATATCATTTATATAAAGAGTAAATAATAATGGACCTACAATGCTACCTTGTGGTACCTCAATATTATTATATTCCTTTTTAGAAAAAATATTATTAATTTTTGCTTTTTGCTACCTATTACTTAAATAATTTTGAAACCGTTTATAAACAACTCCGCTTAATCAAGTTTCTTAATAATAATTTATTCACTATCAATTGTTTCGATTGCACGTTTAAAATCCAAAAATACATTAATTAAAAGAAAATAATGTACATTAATAAAAAAAAGTTGCATGGACTTTACTTTAACCTTTCTTTCATTCTTGTTTGTTAAAATTAGGTAAAATGATATCCAAATGAAAATACGATGTTATTTAACGTAAGCTTTTACGAGAACCAGGTTATATCGGGCCGAGGGCGATGTTAAAATAGATTTTTGTTTGCAAACTGATAAAAGAAGGAAACGAACTGAGTCTGAGTAAATTTAAACTTTAGGTTGGGGTAGAATGTTCAAATAGGTCGCGTATAGAAAAGTGATCTAATCTGCTGTCATATTTGAACACTTTCACTTTCCTAGTAGTTCTTCGCCGAAAAGACGTTTGGCAAAACGAATACTTATTATGGGAGTGACAAATGCCATTTCATGATAATACCTATTTATTAATTTTTAATTGAAACTACCAAATTTGAGGAACAAAAAGTTTTAAACTAACCAATACCTTCACCATTTCTCAGTTCGTTCGGTTGACAGGTACGAAGGGAATGTCAAACCGAAAATGGAAAAAGCGGGCCAAAACTACAAATACAATCACATTTGTAAAGCAAACTTTACATATGGGGGTTTTTAGGGTTGCTGATTACGAATATGGGTACACAAATGACGTTAACAAAATGGCGAATGCAATGTGACCGAATTTAAAAGAAAAATTAATTGAAAAAAATTTAAACTTGTAAATTTTCACTATTTAAGAAGAAAAATTACATGGTTCGCTAACAGTGTAGCTTAGTCAGATGACAATGATTTAATAAAAGGTGAAAATAAAAAGGGGGTGAAATAAAATAAAATTATTAAGGATGTAAATAAAACAGTGGAAGGGTTACAATAGCGGGAAAATACAACAGAGGGTTTAAAAATTAAATAAGGTCCAATATGGGTAATTTACAAAATCTTAAGTATATGGTCAACAGAATAAATTTAACAAAGGTGAATTATTTAAATCTAATTGATCATTAAGTAACAGGTCCGTATTTTTAAGTTTATTTATTTTCATAGATTCTAACAAATTTAGTTTTAAGGCTTTGTTTTCTGTATGTAAGATTTTAAAGGAAGGATCGAAATTATGTTGATAATCAAGTAAATGGTTAGTATTGTTTGAGTAGGTTCTGTTTTTTAGAAAAATGTTATAATGTTCCTGTATTCTTTTATTAAAATGTCTACCCGTTTGGCCAATGTGTGCATTAGGACAATCTTTGCATTTTAATTTATAGACGCCTGATAGAAACAACAAAAAAATCGGATTTTCTGTTCATATACTACTTAGATGGTTTACTAGTGAAAAAACAGTTGTAATATTATTTTCTATTTTTTTCCGGTCATATTAACAATAAAACTTTAGAAAACAAAAAAAAAATTGCATATTGTACCAAAATTTTGAAAAAGCTTTACAAAATAGGCTTTTGAACTTTTTAAATAAGAAAAAAATATTTTGAGACCGGCAATTCAGATTTCAAAAAAATGTATCTACTAAGGATGATATCGAATTTTTAACTAGTAAAATGAATGCAAATCTCGAGTCACACAGATGTTGTGCCGAGGTGTTTCTGGACTTTGCAAGGGCATTTGATACTGTGGACCATCGCAGGCTTTGTCAAAATTAGAGAACATAGGTATTCGCGGTCCGGCAGTTTCCCTACTAAGTAGCTATCTTTTAAATCATAGACAAGAAGTGCGGTGTTTGGATGATAATTTGTTGATTATCAATTTAAGTAAAACCAAGTATTTACCCTTTGCGAGTAATATCTCAGGCCTTCCGTACAACGAGTAAATAAATGTCGACTTACTATTTGGAAAAAAAAATTGGAACTTAGAAAAATCTGACTTTGTTAATTAATCAGAAATATTATTTAATAACCATTTAAAATGGAACCATCATATAGATCAACTTACTAAGAAACTTTAATCCTTATTTTATCTGTTCAAACATATCAAAAAAAATCTGATATAAGTTGTATGCGAACAGTGTATTTTGCTTTAGTTCAGTCTCTGTTAAGCTACGGAATAACTGCATGGGGAGGAGCTTACGAAAATACCCTTAATTAAACCTTTGGAAATTGCTCAAAAAAGAATTATTAAAACTGTTTATGTTATGGTCTACCTATCAGTTGTTCGGATTTTCAAATCTTTTAAGCGTTAGGAATATTTATTACAAAATTTTCCTACTATATTTAGTTAGAACTAATTATTTTGACTTGCCACATACACCAAGCTATCAAACTAGGTTTCACGTTGATATTAATAAAGAATTGCCTAAAATGTCCACGTAGTTGGGACAAATGAGTTTTTATATGTGGGATTCAGGTTATTTAACATTATTCCACAAAATCTAAAGTTCGCCAAGTATAAATTTAAAACATGTTTAAGGAAGTGGCTTATTGCTCCTCAAATAATCCTCTAGAAAACAAAATTGCTCTAAGGTTCCTTGCGCGTGTGCCTGCAATATTGATTCTGCTTGTTTGCTTACTTTGCAATTTTTTTTTACATTAACTAACCTAAAAAATAACATACCTAGAGAAAGTAGGTAGTCCCCTCTCACAATAATAGTACTAGTAAATAACTTAAAAATTATATTAAATTCTATAGTATCTACACTTATAACTAGAAATTTTTGATAAATTATACTCAAAATCTTATGTAGTAGATTTGGAGTACGCGCATTAGCTTAACACAAACACACACAGATTAGCAGTGCAAATTTGCAAATCAGCTGTGTGCCTTTACTTTTCACTAATTTTTTTATTGATGATCACAACTGTCAATATATTCGTTTATGTTATTTACATATTGTAATTTATGTATTTATTGTTTAATGAAAATAAATATATTTTTGAATATCAGATGGAATTGGTTCCATTATGTCAAAATACTATACACAAATCTAGTCCAAATGATTGTGCCTCAAACTATCACAAAATATAAATCTTTCAGGAACCAGCACTTCCAACAAACGCAAAGGTTAAACTAAAGTTTCCATGGTAAAAACATATTTTTTAGGCTCTTGCTATTATCGGCAGGTAGCTAGAGCATTTTTCTACCCGACCTCATAATAAAAATTCTTAAAATCTATAATTACATTTATCAACAATTAATAAATCAAATAATTACATTAATTGCATTCAGATTTTGCAATGTGTTTTTAATGAACCGTGAATTGCGAATCAAAGACCATTTGGAATCTACCTACATGATAATTGGCAAATAAGGACTTGATACTTTATTAGTACCTCTTTCTTAAATTAAAAAAAAATGCTCTGGGTAACAACGAACAAACCGGTTGCCGATACATGCCATATTCCCTCATTTATATTGTCCTTACCCTAGTTGTATAAAAGTAAGCCTAGTCCTCAATTCATGGGTTTTAAAGGAGAGGTGTTCTTGGGTTCGCCTGCCATTCAAGTACAGAATTATTAAAATCAGTTAGTGGGTCCGCAATTGAGGAGTGATTATGCAAAAGTCGATAAATCCATAATATCCAGTTTTGAGTAAATGACAAAAAACGCATATCTGAAGATTTTTGTCACCTATCTAAAAAAAATTCTATAAATGTATTTGTCTTGAAGGAGTGCTTAAAAGCAGCAATAATTTTACTGCATGACATTACCCAATAACTTTTTAATTAACTTTTTAGAATGGATTTATCGACTTTTGGTAAATTAAAAGTGGATTTATCGACTTTTGGTAAATTAAAATTGAAATTTATCGACTTCTGTTCAATTTAAGATTGGCCTTGTGTATATAGTGGCCCTTGGATATACCGACTTTTGAACGGCCGACGAGCTTTAGCTTGTAAATTTAAATTGGATTTAAAAATGTTCGTTTAATTTCGGTATGCCAAAACGTAGATAAAGCTATGAAGTATAAAAATCAATATCTATCTGGAAAAAAGTAAAAAATGGATTTATCGACTTTTGCATAATCACTCCTCAATTGGAGGTAGCCGCTCAATTATGACCGGATTGTGGAAAGTTGGGATCAATGTGCGACGTAGGTGAAAGAATTTACCTGTTGCGGAATAGAACTCCCTCTACAACAATCATTTAGAATTTTTAACATGGAAACACGAGCGGAACAATTAAACCACCCCCAAAAAATCAGTAGAAGCAAATAATAGGAGTGACCATAGACAAGCGAGTTGCGCGCTAGGAGTGACATTAAGACATAAGGGTAATAAACTTTTTCGCAATCTATATTAAAGAATTTAATAAACAACATAAAGATTACACTGTTTAGGAAAAATATTAACACACGATTTAATTTGTTATGTTTCTCTAGTTTATTGTTAAGAATGTATTTTTTAAACGGCCAGAATGTTTCTATGATTTATCGCACTAGGTTACGACGAGATAATTACTGGGTATGTCCGTATGTCACGCAAGGTTTAAAAATATAAAAACCTTACATGCATAGTGGTTATTTATATAACCGATTGTAGTCCGGTCAATCTAGACCAAAAAATTATAGTGAAGGTACATAAAGTTACCACAAGCTGAAAATCAGTAAAATTGTTCAAAATATAATTATAAATAAAATCTTTAAGTTCCCCATCATGGAAAAAATTTTACTCTAAGTCAAAGGTAAAAAAAAATGAGTTTTTTGCGATTTTCAGCAAAACGGTAAGTTTTATCATAAAAATGCTTCAGACAAAAATTGTAAACCATAAAATTATCTATAAAAAATGTGCCAATACTTTTTTTCTACGAGCAACCCTTTCTGAGATATAACGATTCAAAAAGTTGTAAAAGTTGTTATCGTCATAATATGCACACGTTATTTTTTCTAATGATTTACCGCATAGATCTCTGCGAGTACTTCTTTCATGCCGCTTCCTTGCATAATATGACCAATTGCTCAAAGAAAATACATCAGTACATGAAATCCTCCGAGTCTAATGATAATTTTTGATACTTTGATTCCTCAGGTGCGGCTGATAAAATTTCTCGAGCTTTAGCATACAGGGGCTGGCCGAAAGTCACGATGCATACAGTGTGGTCATACCGTTTTGCATTCTCTAATGCACAAAGTAAAGTCGTATAGATAGTATTATAGTTACTGGCTGGTTGGTGAATAAATGGTAAAAATAAAATTTGAGATTTAGAATAATTCATATGATTATTTGTTAAACGTTCAATAAAACCATTCCAACCGGGTAAAGCGCATTTTTCCATTTTGACGATAACAACTTTTACAACTTTTTGAATCGTTATATCTCAGAAACGGTGGCTCGTAGGAAAAAAAGTATTGATACATATATTTTATAGATAATTTTATGATTTACAATTTTTGTCTGGAGTATTTTTATGATAAAACTTACCGTTTTGCTGAAAATCGCGAAAAACTAATTTTTTTTACCTTTGACCTTGAGTAAAATTTTTTCCATGATGGGGAACTTAAAATTTTTTTATTTGTAATTATATTTTGAACAATTTTACTGATTTTCAGCTTGTTGTAACTTTATGTATCTTCGAATGTCTAGATTGACCGGACTATTGGAAAACCCGCATTTTTCTGAAACGAGTATTTTTGCACAACTGCCTGTAAATTTTCGTAAAGTAGCAAGAGTTACACGTTTTTTTTTTGACAAATGTTATGCAAGATTTTGTAATTTAGAGAAATAAATCAAAAGAAATCAAAGAAGTGTGGGGGGTCTGTTGAATACGCTTTTCGTAAACAGCTACAACTTATTTTTTAGTGGATTGATATGCACACGCATTACGTCATGGCGCAATTGTTGGTGAATGCAGCATCTACCTCTACTTTCGTAGTGTAACAATGTACGAAAAGTACGACCGACGTTTTATAGCTATTTATACAATAAGTTGCGAAATGAGTGTCTTTTAGGCACGCGACGTGAAATTGTCCAACGAGGCAAAGTCGAGTTGGACAACACGTCAAAGTCACTAAAAGACATTGTTTCGTAACGAATTGTATACAATATTTTTTCTACTGAGGTTTTATAATAAAAAACTTAATTTTACTAACATTTTATTACCTATGTTTCATTGACACTTGCCAAAAAATATTAAATTATACCTAGTCTGTGGTTACGTTTTAAATGTAAATAATTACCTGCGTTACTTTTAAGCACGTTGCTCCTGGTAACGTGCTTAAAAGTTTTTAAAGCACGCTGCGCTTAAAAGGAGGTTATTAAAAAACCATAATGACAATCGAAAAGAGGTTATTATAAAACGTCAGTAGAAAAAGTAATTTACAAACTTAATTATATAATATTTAAATATAATTATAAATAAATATTAAATGTATGCAACCCAATAAATATTAAATGTATGCAACCCAACCCAATTCTTTGGAAGACTTGCGACAACGAATGGTGTACAAGTGCCGACAAATGTCCATAATGTTTGCGAACATTTTGAACAGTGCCTTTACAATTGCAGTCAGATTGGAGGTGGACATTTTAAACATTAACTTGATTGATACAAGCGGTAATAAATTCTACTACTTTTAAATTTTCTTTTCTTTTTAGCCCTATTTCTCAGGAACAATTCAATCGATTTAAACGAGCAAGGTCGCGTTTGGAAGGCAATTCAATTCCCTTTACAATAAGGCATCACTCGACCCCCTTTCCATTTAAGATTTTAAGGGTGGAAGCCACCCCGTCGTAGAGGTTCCAGCAGGATGGGTGAAAATAGCAAAAACATATGTCCCCCTGAGAACTAAGGTTCCCGTGTTTGTTCGGGTTTGTTCGGCGCTTTTGAATTATTTTTTGGAAAAATTTAAATTTGACAGATAATGCGAATCACGTGACTACCATTTTTTTTGCTTAATTTTTATCTCGATCGAAGCAGAACTTGATGCCAAAGTCAAATTTTGAATAAAGCTGTTAATAAAAAAAATCCCATATGATGCGGACTTTACTGGTGACACTGTATATATATAAAAAAACTTTTTATGTAAATAGTTAAACTGGCTAACAGCCCACCTAATTTCTCCACCCCGTTCTCTATCTCTTACAATATTATCAAATGACAGGACGTCGCGTACCAAGTAGCAAGCATGCAGCAAAATCTAACTAATATATCCGTCTCTACACAGAATAAAACAGAAACCAGTGACAAATTAACGCTGTCATTTATAAAAGCCGTAGCAGGAACTACGGGAATTCTGCAAGACCGTTTTTGCCCCCGAGTCCTGGAAATACCGGAAAGTGTCAAGAGGAACGTCCAGAAAGAACATTAGTTTTGTTGGAATTTGTCTCCTTTAGATGGGGAATGAGTTGCGATAAAATATCGGTAAAGTTATATGGGTTAATTATACTTTTTGAGGGTGCACAAAACTGTTATTTATTATGGGAACAAAAAGAACAGCAAAAAGATCTTCTTGCACAAGATTATAAGGATAAAGAAACATTATTCTTTTAAAGGCATCGGCATAGAAAACACGTTTTATCATCACGCGATAGAAAATAAGCTATGCTGCTGTTGGTATTAAGAATAGAAAAATGGTGATATGTACCTTTACTGAATGGAAATCGTTAAAATGATATAATATGTGGAATATATGAAAAAACCGTGAGTATACTGAATGGTTGTGTAGATAGAAAATTTAAATTTGTTTAGAATAGTCACGAACTACTGCGCGAGAGAAAAGAAATTCTTAGAATAAAGATTTTAAGACGAAAATCTATTATAAACTATTTTAAATTATGGGAAAGAAAGAAAAACTCAAAGTCTTCCTCCACAAAGTTTAATAGAATAAAAATATTTAACACAAGTCTCTACAAGTTTCGAACGTAGAAACGTTCATCATCAGGAGACAGATATTATATTTGGTGCTGATGGTTTTAGCAAAAGAGAAAATGGTGTCGAACCTTAATGGAGCTTTTATTTAATTAAAACTTGATGTTTAAAGTAGACATGATATAAAGAAAATTGAAGAAAGTTTAACCATACTGAGTATGTGAGAAGTCAGTAAATGACGAAAAACGATTGTCAATGAGGTTTTAAAAGAACAGTTGTTACATCCTTATCACGTGCAAAAAGTCCAGGAACTTTTACCGACTGATCCCCCAATGCGGCTTACATTTTGTCAAATTTTTAGAAACAAAATAATCCGTGATCCAAAATTTTGTAGAACAATTATGTTTACTGACGAGGCGTGCTTTACAAGATCTGGAGTAACCAATCTGCACAACAAACATATTTATTCCGATGAAAATCCACATGCCATTAAAGTTGCACATCATCAGCATCAATTTAAATTAAATATTTGGGCAGGTATTATTGATCGCTACCTTATTGGTCCCATTGTTATTCCAGACAGGTTAGATGGAAATATTTATTTAAATTTTTTGCAAGACACATTACCAATTCTTCTGGACAATTTGCCCCTTTTACTTCGGAGGGAAATGTGGTATATGCATGATGGTGCCCCGCCCCATCTTTCCGTTTCCGTTCGGCAATACTTACATCATCAATATCCCAACCGATGGATTGGAAGGGGCAATGATGCACCAGTAAAATGGCCACCACGTTCTTCTGAGTTAAATATGTGTGACTGCTTTTTGTGGGGCGCTATTAAAACAGAAGTTTACAATACTCCGGTAAACACACGCGATGATTTATTGCAGAGGATTTTAAATGCAGGCAACCATTTTAATAACCCCGAGACATTAGATAGGGTCCAATATCATTTTTTAAGAAGTATTAATAAGTGTATTCAGCAAGATGGCGGTCATTTTACACAACTGCTTAAATAATGTTTTTGTTTTACTTAGTTTCTTACAATACATACTTTCAATTTTGTTGTACTTTGTTTTATTTTTATTGTTAATAATTGATGTATGCAGGTAATTGTAAATATTTTCTTCTGGCAAAACAGCTCATTCAACGAAAAATATTAAAGAGGTAAAATAGCTTCCAAATACATTCAGTCACTCTACAAAAATATCTGGGTTGTCGTGACGCCGTTCATATAAAAAATGCGGAGAAATGTTGACGTATTATATCACTTTTATTACACTTCCACTTATTTACAGCCGGTGACTATACTACTAGAAAACGTCATTTTATAGTATTAGTCTACATACTAAAAATCATTAAAATCGATTAGCAGGTTTTCACGTAATTTGGGAAAAACCAATACCTATACAAATTTTTGACGCCTTCTACCGGCTAAAAGAGACAATTTTGGATATAACTAAGTCGGCTTAGATCGACCTATTTTGACGTCAGCAGTCTGTCGTTAAACGTTGTACACGTAATTTCCGGACAGCCTGTATATTCTTCGCATCTCCGTCCTTAAGTAAACCAAAATATCCCAGCAACTCGCCCGCATCTACCTGAATACCCTTTACTCAGTTAATTTTATTGTGCCGTCGAGTGCTGAGTGAGTTTTTTTCGTATGTCACACGTGCACCAAGCAGTTCCTCTGGTAATTTTTAATAACCCATTTCGAAACAGATATTACACCGTAGGAAACTCAGTCGAAATAAAAAACATTAAACCTTGCGGTGGACGCTTGGCTAACATGATACAACTACATATAGTCCGGTCAATCTTGACCAAAAAATGATAGCGAAGGTACATAAATTTACAACAAGCTGAAAATCAGTAAAATTGTTCAAAATATAATTATAAGTAAAATGTATAAGTTCCCCATCATTCCCGTGTTTGAAAAAAATTTTACTCGAAGTCAAAGGTAAAAAAATGAGTTTTTCGCGATTTTCAGCAAAACGGCAAGTTTTATCATAAAAATACCTCAGACAAAAATTGTAGATAATAAAATTATCTATAAAATATATGGCAGTGTCTAGAGTCCCGAATGAGGGAGCCAGGATGGGTCCCGAGTATCGAAAAGTTTTGTGTGACGTCACACAAAAGTTGGCGGGCTCGGTGGTTACTTTACCTTAGAAAACCTTTGCATTTTGTCATCCATGCATTTTGTACATGTATTTAGGCTGCTGTGTTTAGTTTATCTTGTGTTGCTTTTCTTTTTGTTATTTTATTGTCTTCCAGTCTTAAGTAATATTTTCCAAAATTTTATTAAATTACGTTTTTATACTACGTTTTTCATTTACCATTTAATTAAAATAAATTTTCAGAAAATACTTATTTAAGAAAAACATTACAAATAGTTTTATTAGAATATCGTATACCTATTTGTCATTTATTAAATGATTGGTTTATTTTACACCCATGATTAAAGTAATTTATCCCTAAAAAAAAGTAAAAGGGGCGTAGAAAGTTTATTTTAAACTAAAGTTTAACTTTTCAAATGCAGTTAAAAATAATGAAATGTATTTACTAATTATTTTACATACACCTTCGTCCTTATACAAATAGTATTTTAGTATAATTATTCGTTGGTATTATAGTTATTGTAATGTTTGGTACCTAATGATAAAATCATAATATTTTCGTAAGTAAATCGTTTATAAAACAAAACCACTTATAGTGCATGCAACATGCAACCAATAAAACACATATTGGATGGACGCGAAGCAGTCTTGTCAAATTATCGACAGCATATTGATATTCGGGACTCATATAGGCTGTCTCATTCGGGACTCTAGACACTGCCAAAATATATATATCTATATTTTTTTTTCTACGCGCCACCGTTTCTGAGATATAACGATTCAAAAAGTTGTAAAAGTTGTTATCGTCATAATATGCACACGTTTTTACGCCACCTATGAGATAGTGTACTTAACGCGTTTTTTTAATGTGGTTTCCCCAGTAGGCCTAATCCACGGTTTAGTTGTGATCCTGTTTAGTTTAAAACTATTGCAAAATAACGGAAATTAGCAAAGATTGGAAAAGACAAAAGCGATGTAAATTAAAAAAAGTGGTGAAGTTTATTCGTCTGATTCGTGACCTTCAAATTATTCTTCTTGTTTTTCTTCTTGATATTCTTCTTTTTCTTGTTCTTCTTTATCTTCTTCTAATTCTTGTTCTTCTTCATCTTCATTCTGGGTGCAAGTAAATTGCGTCAATAGCGATGTATCGCATGTCACCTCGTTGGAATCAAACGGATCCTCTACTGTTAGTGATTCTACATTAGAGTATGACCGGCCTTGGCAATTTGTGCATGCCAGAGAACAAAACAGTCCGACTTTTTTGCAACCACATTTGGCACTGCATCCCTTTTTGCAGTTGCAAAAAATTGTGTTCAGCAGTTTTTTCGGCGCAGGAGGGAGTAAAGTTTGAACTGGATCTAATGTATTGTTGACCAACTTCCAACCCCAGTCTGTAGGGTCTAGCTGATAACCAAGCCACACTTGAACTTGGTGTAATATACTGAAAAAGATGTTGATGAGCAGCAACTGAGGTTGGAGGAAGACAAGAATTGAACTTGTTTTTTATTTTTAGTATTTTTAACGAAACATGCATATCGATGCATATCTAAGCAGGCAGTTTTTTTTGCGACTGCAAAAAGGGATGCAGTGCTAAATGTGGTTGCAAAAAAGTCGGACTATTTTGTTCTCTGCTGGCATGCACAAACTGTCAAGGCCGGTCGTGCTCTAATGTAGAATCACTAACAGTAGAGGATTCGTTTGATTCCAACGAGGTGACATGCGATACATCGCTATTGACGCAATTTACTTGCACCCAGAATGAAGATGAAGAAGAACAAAAATTAGAAGCAAAAGATGAAGAAGTACAAGAACAAGAAGAATATCAAGAAGAAGAACAAGATGAATAGTTTAAAAGTCACGAATCAGACGAATAAACTTCACCACTTTTTTTAAATTTACATCGCTTTTATCTTTTCCATTCTTTGCTAATTTCCGTTATTTTGCAATAGTTTTAAACTAAACAGGATTACAACTAACCCGTGGAGTAGGCCTACTGGGGAAACCACGTTAAAAAAACGCGCTAAGTACACTACCTCATAGGTGGCGTAAAAACGTGTGCATATTATGACGATAACAACTTTTACAACTTTTTGAATCGTTATATCTCAGAAACGGTGGCTGGTAGGAAAAAAAATATAGATACATATTTTATAGATAATTTAAATATCTACAATTTTTGTCTGAGGTATTTTTATGATAAAACTTACCGTTTTGCTGAAAATCGCGAAAAACTAATTTTTTTTTACCTTTGACCTCGAGTAAAATTTTTTCCAAACACGGGAATGATGGGGAACTTATACATTTTGTTTATAATTATATTTTGAACAACTTTACTGATTTTTGGCTTGTTGTAAATTTACGTACCTTCGAATGTCTAGATTGACCGAACTAATACGCACGTATTTGATTTTTTAATGCTATTTTATAATAAAAAAGGTACACCAGCCACTGCTGAGTGCTGTTAATGAACTTAGTGAGTCGACCCAGTTGTAAGCGGCTCACTTCCTCCAGATCATTAAACCAGTGCATTGAACCTTCCTCTCGCGAAGCCGGGGCATTCACACAAGAAATGCTGAATACTTTCCTCCTCTTCTTCATCTCTGCAACTTTTGCAGAAGTCGTTGTTAGCTGGTATTTGCATACGTTCGGTGTGTCTGTCTACCGAAAAAGCATATACCGTAAAATGCATATTAATTTACATGAACTTAAACTACGTACCTATATGTTAATTAAATACTGCATGTAAGAACATGTACTTTTATACATAAAATTACCATACGTTTACCGTTATTGAAGTTTCAAGGCGAAATATTACCTATTACTAAGCAAGAAATTTTACAGGAAATAATTTTGCAGGTATATTGTAATGTTCGGGGTTGTTCTTCGAGAACCCTCTCGTTCTACAAACACAAATCGTTTTTCAATTGGTTACGTAAATTGCTTTTTTAAAGCATAAAGATAATTTAATTTTTATACAATCGACCTCGAACAAGCAACTTCCTATATTGAAGAGGATTTATTTTCAAGCTTAAAATATCGATTTGCAATTTGCAAACACTAGCGGTAAATTTAATAGACAGAATGAGGTTTGCGAGTTAGATAAGAAGGCCGTTTGTTAAACTAGGGATTTAAAAGATGACGGTATGGATAACCCTTTTAAAACTGTTTTTGCCGTTTTACGATAGAGGTATTTTAAAGCGACTTTTGTAAAAAGGAGTTGGACTGGAGACTCAATCGGGATCTTTTGGCGAATGCTTCAAAATATATGTTAAGACTACGGATTGAACTGTGACTATCGACTTGGATTTTGTGGTGGGTGCAATAATATTTCACAAGACATGAGGATTGAAGGGAACTTCCGGACAGAATTTTTACATTTAAATAACTTCCAATCTAACATAGCTATCTATAAAGACAGTCAAGCAGCCATAAAGGAAATTTACTCCAGCAGTACTAAGTCAAAATTAGTAAGGCGCTGTCACAACAATCTCTGCACACTTGGTGCTCAACATCGAATCTCCCTTGTGTTGGGTTCCTGAACACAGCAACATATATGGCAACGAGACCGCTGATGCGCTCGCCAGGAAGGGCGCAAGCATGTCTGTCGAATTAGCAGAGAATACTGTGGCTAAACCACTGGGATCAGTCAAAGAAGAGATAGATCGGATAGCTAAACAACTTGCGCAAAGCAGATGGACAGGGCTTACAACCTGTAACATCTCCAGGCAATTGTGGCCCCTACTTGACGGCAAGAAAACCGCAGCGTCAGCACAGTCGGAAGGACCTAAGAAACATCACTGCCCTAGTTACCGGACATTGCCTGTTCGGTAGACACGCTGAACGTTTGCAAATACCAACTAATGACTTCTGTAGAAGTTGCAGAGATGAAGAAGAGGAGGAAAGTAGTCAGCATTTCTTGTGTGAATGCTCCGGCCTCGCAAGAAGAAGGTTCAATGCACTGGGCGAACCATTTTTTAATGATCTGGAGGAAGTGAGCAGCCTGCAACTGGGTCGACTTACTAAGTTCATTAACAGCAGTGGCTGGTTTAAATGAGATGTCAAGATTCTTTTACGATAGCATTAACCATCAGAAAGCTGATGCAAATAGATTCCGCGGAACATGTGTGGTACCACCACGGTCCTTATAGGACTACGTGTTACTGTTAAAGGTCTGCCACTCTAACCTAATCTAACATATCTTGTTTATTTAAACAGCTAACGCGAACAAACCCGAACAAATGTTGGAGTGTTTTTGTCAAAAAACAGAAAAGTATAGCATAAAAGCAGCCCGTTCGTCCACATTACAGTTGATTCTGACGGTGTAATTTTCCTCTCATTAATTTTCCATGATAACAACCCAATGGGGGTTTGCTCAACCCCCATTATTTATGATTTTACCTTATTTAATTTAAACCAAATTGTCAAATTTGAGGATGAAAAAGTCCAGAAGTTAACATTCCAAACGATTATTCCGGTATTACAATTAGAATCAGCTATAATAAAGATATAAAAACGCGATTTTCATTCGCAGCATTAAAAAATTCTTGCCCCTCGTCCTTCTGAGGATATTCAGTTCAGCCGAACCGATTTGAATTTAGTAGATTTATTTTCTAGTTCTATTGTTTCTAACCTTAAGGAAATGTGTGGAATTATCTATATACAGGGTGATCCACGACGGGTGGCGATCGGCTGTATCTCCAAAACCATACATGCTACCACTTTGGGGTAAAAAATCCATTATGAAATATGAGCAAAAAAAATTACTGGAAATATTTTTTAAGGTCCTCATTTTACCTCTAGGGTGCGTAGTCGCTATGCTATGATACAAAGTCCTTAATTTCTACTAATAACCGTACTAAAATGTAGGTCAGAAATTAAGTTTTTATATGCTCTGTAATATCCTCTATAAGTTTTGTAATAACAATTTTTTTGCAGTTACCATGAGAAGGGTAACGACTAAAAGTACTGTAACTTCGGTCTGCGTTAACCGAATTTAACAAACTATGGCTTATTTTAAAAGCTTTTATTCTGTTTGAACGTTTGTATAAATATTATTAAAAATAATGCGTGCTGGTAATAATAGAGGGCACTTTTAAAAGAATTCTTATGAGCAATAATATTTAAAAAATTAAGAATTTCACACATAATAAAATACAATTTAAAGTTAATTATTTGTTATATTTACAGTTATTGGACAACTAGTACCGTGCGAGCAAAAATTGTTTGCATCAAAGAAGGCCTTGCATCTAAGGACGTAATGCTTAGCCGTAGAGCTTAATACCTGTTGGGTGTCAGTAACTAGCGGAATTAACAATCAATCAGTTATTTCGTCATCTTTGACAGTCGTTACAAGTAATTTGATTCATCGCTAATTTTTCTTGACCAATTCACACAATGGGCTTTACGGAACAGCACAAAACATTCATGGTTGAAGCGTATTTCCGAAACCAGGTTAGAGTAAATGGTAAGTGGCAATACAATCCGGGTTTGTGCATGGACGATTTTCACGAACAGCCGCCGAAACTATTAACTACTTACGCAATTTTTTCGGCGACAGATTGATCAGTTTTCGATCAGACATCGAATTTTCACCTGGATCACCTTGTTTAACGGCTATGGATTTCTTCGTTTTTCCTCATTTAAAGAACACTATTTTTAAAACATCAGTTGCAAATTTAGAACAATTACAAGAAAGGATTATCCAAGAAGGTGGTAACATTTCTTCAGAGATGCTGGTCAACACTTTCGAAAATATTAGACGTGTGAATTTATGCTTGGAGCATGGCGGTGGCCAATTTCAGCAATTTATGTAATTATTTTTCTTTTTCTTTCTGTATATTCTTACTTTGTTAATTTTGTAAACAACAAAAATAAATTTGTATTTGTCTACTTATTTTATTTTATTACTCATTAGTTTGGTATTTCATGTCATATGAATTTGACAAAATTTTGACCTAGATTTGGTAAGATATATCGTCCCCATATCATTGTGATCTAAACCAAGCCCTACGATTTTTAATCCAAGCCATCTTTGATGCAAATAATTTTTGCTCGCACGGTACATTTTAAAGGTTAATTAATATTTACAGTTATTTGACAACTAGTATAAGTACTGAACACTGGAAGAATATGGGATCTAGTAGGATTATATCTTTCAAACATTTTACATGGCTTGTAACGGATTATGAGCACACTCTAGTACTCTAGTTGATGCCAATGATGCAGACTGTTTTGGTGAAATAAGTATAGCGTTACCTATACTGGAGTGTGTTGCGTGGTTTTTATTTAGTTGTCTATCTTTTGATTTATTTCCAGTTAGACTGCCTTTTGTAATGGAATTGATTCTGCTATACATGGCGATACTACGTGTTTATTCTCGCTTGGCTTCACAATGTGGCTTTAAGTGCGAATTTCATCTTCTGTGAAGTTGCTTGGATTATAAGCGTCCCAATAAGAACGAAACGCCTGTCGTTGCCTGCCTGCCCCAGGGTATCCATTATGCTTGGATCCCTGCGTACTCTAATAACACACTAATAATAGTTATTTATGGTACTAGTGTGTTATGTTGAAAATAAGTCACGCGAGAAAGATTGGTATAAATTATCAAGTGACTTAGGAAACATAATATACGAGTGGCATACAGTTTTATCCAACAAGTGGAAGAAATCGTTTTTCTATGAGATAATAATTATTAAGCAAAATAATCAAAATAAAAATAATCAAAACGTCTCAGTAGCCTATAAATGTCAGAATGACTTGACAGTGACTTTTTTACATTTTGGTCAAAGTTGGTTGATTGTTTGGTTGCCACAGGCATGATACATTGTTAGCAAATGTTTAAATAAATTTTAACACTTGTCAGTTTTTCCTGCAGAAAAGGGAAGCTTTTTTGAAGAAAAAAAAACAATAGATGATGGAGGAAACCGATGAAAATTACGTTCCTGAGGATATTCTTACGGAAGCGGAAGAAGCAGCGATGCAGATTTTGCCAGAAAAGTCCCGATATGCTTACGACAAGGAGTTCAAAACAAAATGCTTGAGTCTTGGATGAATTCACGGAAGATAAAAGGTATCGATGAAATGTTCTATTGGCTTATTTTTTACATTTGCAAAAAAAAATTAGCCCCATCGTCGCTATGGACCAAATACTCGATGTTTCCCTCGACTGTTCACCTTTATAAAAAAATCGATATTTCAAAATATTATGGCAAACTAACGAGCTTTTTGAAAAGCAAATCACAGGGATACAAACCAAAGAAATCCAAGACATTAGAACGACCTGAAATAGAGAAGTTTTTGAACGAAGCTCCCGACGACGAGTACTTGTTGATGAAAGTGGCTTTCATAATGGGGATTAGCGATGCTTGTAGATGCGATGAATTCATCAAATTGAAAATAGAAAATAGTCAAGACAAAGGGAAATGTTTTTACGTAGTTTTGCCAGATACTAAAACCAAGAAATTGAGAAGTTTCACCATACTTGAATAAGGATTTCCAGTCAACCCGATCAATTTGTGTAAAAAATACATGTCTTTAAGACCAAAGAATACTAGTTCTAGCAGCTTTTTTTGTTTTTTACAAAAATGGGAGGTGTACCAGCCAGTGTGTGGGAATAAATTTGTTGTCGAAGATACCTTCAAGAATTGCAATGTTTTTGAAATTGGAGGAACCTGCGCTCTACACCGAACACTGTCTGAAAAGGTCTTCGGCGACTCTTTCGGCCAATGCAGGGGCTAACATGACTACATTGAAGCGTCACGGAGGATGGAAGTCCGCGACGATAGCAGAACCTAGAAGAATCGGTGCATAACAAAACACAAATTGCAGAAAAATACAAGGTTCTAATGTGTCGGCGTCTTCTAGCACTATCAGCAGCTGTACCGATATGGGAGCGTCTAGTGCCAATGAATCAACGAATTGTACAATGACTTCAAATTCGAATAAACCGTTAGCGTTTTCCTTTAATTTCAATATCAATGTGAATTCTGCTTGCAATTGTAATATAAATAAATAAAATACTACTTTAAATATGAACGTGAGTTTTTTGATAGTTTACTTGTCTAAAATGACATTGATAATGATAGCCATAACTATCATGTGTTGGAAAAATACATTACTACTTTTATTATTTTCACGGACACATTTATATTTTCTAATATTTTAACGTTAATTTTTTATCGTATTGATTGAGATTATAAAAACCAACGTTGCATAAATCTTCATATCAGTCTACTACGATATAATTAATACCCTAAAATGATAAAATTATGTCAAAAATTTAAACATATTTTTCCAAAGTATAACGTGGCCAGACATTTTAGAAGTTTAAATATTACAAAGTCATTATGGTAAAATCAAAATTTTCCGCTGAACCAGAGCCCACGTAACAAACTTTTAAATTCACATTTTGAGCTGAACAACGTAATTTCAGAGCTTTTATTGTATGGCTTATACATTTTTAGATGAGTGTTATAGCAGTTTGTGTTCTAAATGAGACTGAATATTAATCAAGCTATTAAAAATTCAGTAACAACCTGAGCAAACAAATAATTCCCTGCTACGCTATAAGCAATGTGAATTAGAAATTTAAAGTTATATTAAACCATAGAATATATAGCTTAGCGATAGCTTTAGCTATACAGCGTTATGATAAAGAAAGGGATCAGCTGTTATATGGAATACCGTCGACTTGATCAAGAATCACTCGAACTCGTCAAATTAATATTTTTGCATTTTTTTTTAAAGATATTATACAGCGTGGATCATAAAAATGCTACGTGTATCAAGTTAAGTTTTTTTAATAAAACATATTGCATATTTTTACATTCTAAAATCAATTCTAGATATTTTTTGTAGCTCAAACCCTATAACTATCGTCAACTGTTTACGAAATATTACGACTTTAATGTTGGTATGCACTATTGATATGTTTCTCGATTTAGCAACGTTCTGAACTCGAGTCACAATCTTTAAAGCACTGACAATGACAATTTGTTATTTTTATCATTATATTATTTAATATCAAATTATTTAATTAATTGATTCAGCCGATACTAGGTGAAAATCCATAATAATTATAGTATTATGGGATACTTACAGTAAAACAAAGTTGAACTTGTAAATTTCCACTATATTAACAAGAAAATGACATGTTTCGCTGTAGCTTCGTCAGATGACAAAGGGGGTGCAATAAAATTAAATGTTGAAGGGTTACAATAGCGGGAAATCCAACAGAGGTTTTAAAAAATTAAATAAGGTCGATACAATATGAGTAATTTACAAAATCTTAAGTATATGGTCAACAGAATAAATTTACCAAAGGTGAATTGTTTAAATCTAATTGATCATTATTAAGTAACAGGTTTCTATTTTTAAGTTTATTTATTTCCATAGATTCTAACAAATTTAGTTTTAAGCCTTTGTTTTCTGTATGTAAGATTTTAAAGGAAGCTTCGAAATTATGTTGATTACAAGTAAATGGTTAACATAGTTTGGTCGGTTTTGTTTTTCAGAAAACTGTTATAATGTTCCTGTATTCTTTTGTTTAAATGTCTACCCGTTTGGCCAATGTATGTTTTAGGGTAATATTTGCATTTTAATTTATAGACGCCTGATTTTTTGTTTTTTTTTCGCTTTTAGTTTTATTGTTTTTGATAAATTTACTTAAAGAGTTATTAGTTTTGTAACACAAATTTAAATTAAGTTTGTTAAGAAAATTGCCAATTACTTTGCTAGGTTGTCCAAAGAAAGTGACAAGTTTAAATTGGTCAGAGTTTTTGGTTCTAGGAAAGTCAATAGCCTTTTTGTAAGTTTTCTTTTTTAGGATTTGGTCAATTAGATTTAAGTTACATCCGTTATTAACTGCCATTTGTTTTATAATGTTTAGTTATTTTTGAAACTTGATTTTATTTAGAGGGTGACTAGTCTATGCATGGATCATACTGTGAAAAGAAGCTAATTTTTGTTGTATAGGGTGGTACGAAGAGTTGTTTAAATCAAGAAAATTAATAGAATTGTCACTTTCATGTAAACTTGACAATATTGTGTAGGCTGTTAATATATTCTAAAAATACTTTTAACTGTCTATTAGTTCCAAGAAAACGTGTCAAGACGTCATAGACATATCTATGCCAATAAAGAAACTGTTTGAAAAAAGGATGAGTGCTTATTTTATATTCTAAAAAAATTCATAAATATTTCAGCCAATAAAGGACTAAGGGGGTTATCCATAATAAGACCATTTTTGCCAGTGTATATTTTATTATAACACAAAATAATTTATTTTTATTAAAAAAATATTTATTTAAAATTAAATTATTTAAAATTAGAAATGCGTCGACTAGAAAAAAGTAAGATTCCCCTGATATTTGTCTTGTTTTTAAGAAAATTACGTGGCGATCGACCATCGGACGAAAAAGCATGTGCCCCTCGCCGCCCATGCTAACTGCTTATGCCATTATGTTTGACTTATAAAAGATAGAAAAAGTTTGACGTTAAATCCGTTTATAAAGTAGCGTTTCTTTCTCGTCTCGTTTAGAAGCTATTAACACTGATCAGATAAACGAAGAGGACAAAAATCTGACTTGTTAAATCTTTATGATGAAAACGATTGTTGGCAATCCTATTAGGAAGTTTCTATAGAAAAGTTCACCATTTATTAGCTGTAAGAAGTTTTAAAATGTCGCATAATATCTATTTTTTCCTATAAAAAAAATAGTTTGAATTGCATCTAATCAGCGTCCATTCCTTGCTTTAAGATCATCCATAGAAGTAGACTTTTTAACCGACTTTCAAAAGGTAGTGCGTTCTGTATTTAACCTGTATAGTGTATAAACCTAATTTTATATGCGTCTAGGCCTCCATATTATGCTCTTTCAGAAAGTTATCGTCTACAAATGACTAAATCGCATACAAAAAATTAACTTCAAATTACTTTTTAGAAATTAGAAAAAGATCAGATGCTATATTTAACCTAATATGCACAGTTACAGTTATACAACATATAATCTTTGGATTGAATTACTCGGCGAACAGGTGCAGTGATCACAGGAACATCTGAAGTAACAAGTAACAAGTCCAAAAAATACTGTTTTTTTTGGAGGAGCAGACAAGACTCCAGGGTCCTAATTCTCGAGCGTAAGAGAACGTGAACGATCACATCACGCAAAGGAGCATTCCCTTCCGCGGCAGTTCTCCTATGAACATAAGTTAGTAAAATTTGGTATTCTCGAACGCAGACGATATGTTCCGTGCGGGGAGGTGATAAGACAGTGTTGCCAACCATTTTCAAGGCAAGGGCCGCCACTTTTTACGAAAATATTAAAGAAATCTAAAGGTAAATTGAGGTGGAGATTGTTAGTGCGGGTTTTTCTTTATTGTGAAAGGTAAAATTATGAAACTTGTCAATGTCAAATAATATTATAACGACGTAAATATAATACTGGGGTTAGAATTGCATGGGATCGGTCGTTCCCACCAAAAATAGTAGGAGAAGCGCGTTCTCCCGTAAATCGGTGATGTGAATGGTCCCATGTGATCAAGAATACCGTTTCATGCGTTGCGTGAGAACTCCGCCCTCATTTTTCCTGAGAACAGTGTTCCCCAGTTTCAAGAATTAGGACCCAGGACGAGCCATAGAGGATAATTTTGTTTAATTTTGCTATAAAAAAATAGGATAAACTGACCTAAAGTCCCTAAGTTGCAATTAACTCATGAGATTTACCTTTATACAATGTGTATCAGCCAAATGGAATAAATTCGATATTAAATACATGGGGGCGTGTCCGAAAAAACGCTCGGACACGTCGATTGGTATTTCTAGTTGCGCATTTTTGTCAATATAAATTTTTTTTACAGGGTTTGTGTTGTGACAGTGGCCATTACCGACTTTCTTATTTTAAATACAACACCCTATAATATATTATTCAAATTCTGGATTCTTCAGAAAATTTAAGACATGTTTCATGTACAATATCCTATACCTATCTTTAACTGTTTCGGAAATATTAAGCGTTTTCTGATTTATTGCAAAAATTAACAACACACTCAAAAACTAATAAGTACCTAATACTGTTTATTTCTTGATAATGTAAAAAGTAAAAAACATCATTAATGTAGGAGATGTTCAAAATGCTCGCCGCGAACGTCTCGGCAACATTCTAATCTTAAAAAGAAATTTCTTTTAATGTTACTGAACATCTCAGGCGTGACCGATCTAATCGCTAGCGTTATTCGTCTTCTTTAGTCAGCTAAGTCAGGAGGTTTAGATTTGTATACAATATTTTTGACATAACCCCATAAGAAGAAGTCTAATGGCGTCAGATCAGGGGATCGTGCTGGCCATTCCATCGATCCACGCCTCCCTATCCATCGATTTGGAAATACTCGGTTTAGGTACTGCCGGACATTGATTTGATAAGTTTGTTACAGTTGGCAAGACATTATTTTGGAGCAGTGCTAAATAATTATCGCCATTTAAACTGCCATTAATGAAAAAGAGATATATGATATGATCTCCAACTATTTCTGCCCAAACATTAACCTTTTCACGATATTGCGTATGTTCTTCTCTAATCCATTGAGGATTTTCCCTAGACCAATAGCGGCAATTCTGACGATTAGCATGACCGTGAACAGTAAAAGTACACTCATCGAAAAACAAAACATGTTCTAATTGAATCACATTGTTATCTAACATTGCCATTAGTTTTTCACAAAAATACGTTAACCTATCAAAATCGTCTTCCATGAGTTCATGAGTAGGTATCATTTTATAGGAATACATTTTATTTTCTTCTAATGTTCGAATAATCGATGAAAGGCTAACATCGAACTTTGGGCCGATTTTCGAGTAGCAGTATGTGGGTTTCTCTTAATCTCAAGCATAATATCTAATTTGGTATATATCATCACTTATTGCATTAGCAGCTACTTTTTTTATCTGCTTTACATGTCCAAGCTGGCGAAACTGCTTTTCTATTTTACTAATTTTTCCTTGAGTTATAGGCGGCAAATTTGGAAATTTTTCATGAAATAAGCGAGCAAATTCCATTTGTGTCCGTGTTTCTTCTCTATAACCAATCATCTGTAGAATTGTAATTTTGTGCGTTTCTGTTAAATAAACCATTTTTCTGATATGCAGTTAACGAAATTCAAACGACTATAATAATGATAACTACTGTCATGCAGACAGACAACAATTTGCTAAGGTCAGGAGTTTTAAACAAAAGCAAACAAAACTATTTATACCTTTTTCTATTTTATATCAGTAAAAACAAACGCTGAAATGCAATAAATCTCAAAACACCTAATATTTCCGAAACAGTTGAAGATGAGTAGGTATAGAATATTGTACATGAAATATGTCTAAAATTTTCTGAAGAATCCAAAAATTGAATAATATACTGGGTATTGAGTTTAAGATAAAAAAGTTGGTATTAGCCACTGTTACATGAAACACCCTGTATAAAAACTTTTTATTGAAAAAAATGCGCAACTAGAAATACCAATCGACGAGTCCGAGCGTTTTTTCGGACACGCCCCCATGTATTTATTATCGAATTTATTTCATTTGGCTGATACACACTGTATAAATAATAAATATATTTATTATTAACTCATAAATCCTCATTTCTTGCCTTTTGGGGCTTTTAAATCTATTGGGCCAACAAAGCTCTCAAACACCTTTTCAATAATAATATCTCTTTTATCAGCTTCATATAGATCTATTCCACCCCATAACCTCACTAAATCACAACGTTGTCCGGTCCATCGCTTCGTTTTAATTATCAGAAAGCCGCAGACCTCTCTCTAATCTCTCTATAACATCCCAAATAAGACCGTTGTAAAACCTCTTAATAATGTCCCAAAGGAAACCCTTTTTGCCACAAAGCCCCGTATCGTGTTTTTGTTTGTGCCGTGTTAATATCTCTAAAGTGGGTATCATTTTGTGGAAGAGATTTCCAAAGGAGGCTTTCCTTATCTTTTGCGGGATCCTCTCGTAAGTTGCTTTAAGTAAAAGACGCAAATTTTTTCCGTTTGCTGTAACTTGATTAATAAGTTAACAATTTTTTTAAAATCCCAACAAATCTAAGCGAAGCTTTTTAGTTTATACTCTGGGGTCTATTCTGTAAACTAGCCGCTAAATTTTAGAGGCCATTAAAAATTTAAATTTTAACAGCCCTCTAAAAATGTTTGGTAAAATTAATATTCTGTAAAGGCAAATTTTAGAGTTTGGTTAAAAAATATAAATTTTAGAGGAGTCCGTTAAAATGTGTGTTCAGAAATATGACAACGTCACACTTTGAGTTGTTTGAACTACTGTCGTCGAAATTTGACATTATTATGACACTTTTATTGTGGAATTTTACGATTTAGTTCATTGATTTTAAAATGTCTGGCGCTACGAGGTCTACAAAACGCCAGAAAGAGTTTATTGTTCATTTCTTAGAAGAAAACCAAAAACTGCTAGGAGGAAAAATGAATCCAGTTCCCATTTATTCTATTCTTCTGTGCCAATTTTCATCAGGCATATTTTCAATATCATTGAAAGCACCGTCATTATCTAAATCTAAAATTTCTTCTGGAAGAACATCTTTGTAAAACCGTGATATATTGTGCAATATACCACAACTATAAATAATTTTCCCTGCCTTAATAGGATCGTAATTTAAAGTACATGTATGCTTTAATAAGCATCGGAATCTTGATTTTAGTGTTCTATTCAACGTTTCAATTATTTTTATACTTCTTACAAAGTGATAATTATAACTACTTTCGGGCGTATTTACCGCAGGGTTCTCAAAGGGAGTTAGTAAAAACGGTTGTAAAGGGTACCCAGAGTCTCCGATAAGAAAATAATAAGCACCATGAATATATAGATCTTGCATGATAGTTTTAATATTGGAAGCTTGCCAAATAGCCGCATCGTGGGTTGATCCAGGAAAACGAGCATTCATATTCTATATATTGTAGTCACTGTCGACAATTATTGGGCAATTAATACTATAATATCCTTTTCTACAAAAGTAAGGAAGTGTTGGATAATCTTCTGGTGGTGATATAATTGCTATGTGCATACAATCTACAGCTCCCAAGAATTGTGGAAAATTATACTTATTTCTGAAACCATTCATAACTGTATTTCTCTTGTTCTCGTTATTGGGAAATATTATCCAATTCGGCATTAAGTTATAATAGACTATTTCAGTAACTTTATGAATGCAACGACTCATGCTGGGTTGACTTAAAGCAAAATTGTATCATTGTCTAGTGGATAATTGATAGCTATCAGTACCATAAAAGTTTAAGGTTGCAAGAATTTTTAGTTCTCTAGGAATTGCTGAAGTTCTTTGTCCTTCTTGCATATGCGGGCTAATTAAATCGATTTTGATTCTTGCTACGTCCTTATTGCATCGAAATATTTTCTTGAACGTGGTATTAGGTAGCTGGAAAGGATCGCTGTTGTCTTAGAGTACCCCTTAATGGAATCTGAATTCAGCTTTACAAAAATTAACAGCCCTTAGCTCAAAAAAAGTTGTAGAAAGTATTTGCCAGAAGATATAAATCCTGGTCAAATAAGTGCTTCAGACATTTATGCTTTCGGTAATTTTAAATTGTGTGAAAACACTGAATAAAAAAATATATATTCACCTTTCATGGTTGTCAATTAATTCCTTAATCAAGGCCTCGATATAAAACATCAGAAAATGTGATTGTTTAAATCATCAAACCAAAAAATATAATATTAAAAGCTAACCTAAGAAAACTAGTTTTAACGGACTGCTAAAAATCAAAGGAGATATTTAATAGCCCTCTAAAAATTATTACTTTAGCCGGGAGTTTTAGAAGAATAGGTTATGATCTTGACATATTAGAAAGATACAGAATATGAACAAATTTATAACGGCCGCCAAAATTTTGACGACCTCTAAAATTTAACGGAAGTGCTACAGAATAATGAGTTAAGTGAACGGTAAATTTTTTAAGGGAAATAATTTTTTTTTAATTTCTCAAAAAAAGTCATAATTTAATTTTTTTTAGTTATTCTTAAGTACTACCTGGAATCAACTATTAGGTACTATTACAACCTGATATTAGCGTTAATTTTTAAATGAAATGTAATATTTTGTCCTTTTTGGATTATATTTGATGTTGATAGGTTACGTACTTACGTACTTTGTCCATAAGCATAATAATTAAGTATTCTGTTTGAAGGTGGTAGACAATGAAGTAATATAAAAAAATGACCTTGTTGGACTTCCATTGTCTTTATTTTGTTACTTAACACAACGTTTCGGTTAGTTAGTATCTCTTACCGTTTTCAAGTGTAAACTACATTATAATTCTAAGCCTATACTGTCTTAAATACTATCCATGTGCTCATGTGCAATGAAGCTTGATGACTCCGCCTTCGTGTTTATTGGAGTGTGAAGTTTGAGCCGTTAGTTTTGGACAAGAAGAGGCTTCCCGATATTGGGAATATCTATACTTGGTTTATTAAATATAGATATTTTGATTCATGAAAGTTGCTCTTTGCATTTTCGTTTTCTTCAGTGCTGTTCCGTGTCCAAAACCTTAACTGGAAATAATCATGCCGAAAACAAAACTTGCAGTGTTCCAGGGTGCAGATCAAATTACCATAGCTCCTTAAAACAAGGCAGGAAAAGATCTACCTTAAAATTTCCCGGCCAGTTATGATTTAGATATAGAAAAAAAAAATTAAAAGCAATTCCCAGAGACAACTGGACACCATCAAAAGAGTATGTAGTTTACTCCCTACATTGTGCTGAAAGTGGCATAATATTATACCTAATTTGAGAAAACGATTGATCGTTGGTCAAATGGTTCTGTGTATCAAACATTTCGACAAAAACCATAAACGTTATAAACAAAAAGGTTAATTTTGTTCCCTTTTCTATTGTTTTTTGGCAACGTGTCCCGATTTTTCCCTGGGCACTTAGCAATATTGGTAATAAAGTTAGCTTTTTTATCGAGTGATACTATAACTAGATTATTTTTAAAGTTTGTCGCAAATCCTAATCAAAATGTTAAGATTTTGCAAGATTTCTAGTTCTCACATATTTTTGTCTCGTCTCGGGAGATTCTTGCAAAAAAAACTCTTGTTTCGTCTCGTCTCGTCTCGCGAGACGACAGTAAAACACTAATAATAATTACATTTTGACAAAATAAAAGGCTCAACTACCTCTTTTTTTCTCATACTTTCAACTCCACTTTAAGCATGGACTACTTCTTCAAATTATCTTTTAGTTCCTTAAAATCAATGTTTTGTATAATCACAAAAAGAACATCGTCTATTCTATACTTTCCACTTTCTTATGAAAGGGAAATTTAAAACATAAATCATGTTTTTTTTATTTCACTAAGAAAATCTCGGTAAAGCACACGATATCCCGAGTTCTACAAAACTTCAGTATAATGGTAAATCGATATACCCAACTAAGAATAAAGCTACAACCCAGAATATGAAATTAGATTGTATAAAACCACACCGCTTGAATTTTAAGAGAGATTTAGCTGTTCAAACTCAAAACCGACTTGGTAAATTTAAAGAGTTTCACTCGTTTAAATATTTATTATTTACAAAGATCAATATACATTTTCGCAGAATGATGAAGTCTCAATATAAATTATAAAAATGTTTATCTACGACTATTTAATAATAGAAGCATAATGTGCTTGTTAGTACATATATAATGTGGATCATATTACCATAGTTACTCATAATCTACAACCGTGGATTATGAGATTTCATAATCCACGGTCCCAATAATGAAGGTTATATTGCTGATTCAAAAAAAAAAACTAAAATAGACGCTGCTAATAAAATTTTAAAACAAATAAACTCAAATTATGCCCATCTACATCTACCACTGTAAATAATGTTAGCTCCGAAACTTTTTCCATTACTAATAAAAACGATATGAATATAAGTAACATTCCTGCTCCCATTCATTTTCATAATTGCTCTAATGTTAGAATCAATTTCATGAAAAATTAGAAATAAGTAATTGTATTAAATTAAAGTATTTAATTATTGTTAACATTGTTGAATTGTATTTTTTAGTTAAGAAATACCATTAATAATATTACCTTGTTATGCAAAAACATCCTATTGTAATAAAATTTGTTGCTCTGAATGCATTTTCTAATTTTTTGAATACTGAATAGTCGTAGATAAAGTATAGTATTTGACTCGCGTATAATGGCTATATTACACTGGGATTCTTAAAACACGAGCCTTTTAGACCTCACACCTTTAAATGCTTTCTTGTGGGGCACACTGAAGGATAGAATTAATGCGAATAATAAAGAGAATCTTGAACACCTTAAACTACTCATAAGAAATGAAATAAATCTAATAAATACTAATTATCCTGAGTTGATCAGAAACTCCTTGGATAAATTACGAAGAACCTTAATAAAGGGCATTGAAGTTAATGGAGGTCTGGTCGAATAACTGTATATTTAGAATAGGTACCTATATTTCTGCTCTATAACTAGTATGTAATAAAAAAATTTTCATTTAGTTTGTTTAATTTTTTTTTCATGTCAGTTTACATGTTCATCATTTTGTGTCTGATTTTTTTTTAATAGAGGGCAAAATATTCAGTTCAGTATCGTCATCCTGTTATCCATGGAAACGATACATCTTGACTTGAATGACCTTATTTTCTTATATAATATATAGTAATTTTCAAACATCAATAAGTCGAAAACGGTCCAAATTAGATATATAGTGGTATATATAAATTATGTTTAGAATTGTTCGTAGAATCTAATAATGCAACAATATACAGGGTATTCCATTTAAAAAAATATAACTTTGATCTGTCAATGCACGGTCCTTAAACTAATTCCCATTGCTTTCGTTATAAGGTTCCCTGCATATTAGTTAGCGAATTTTTCCTTTTTCTTTCATTCTACAAACAGTTTATCAAATTAAGCACCATTTTTTTTGCTTGATGGGGATGCAAAAAAACAGAAAATTGTTTTTTATCGTTCATATTGTCACATTAAATTAATTGTCAAAGTCACAAAACTGACATCTTTAAATCAAGACGAAGGTGGCAAGTACAAACTTTTGTGAATCACTGAATATTAAATACATACAGTGAGGACCTAAAGTCCGTTCCCCCCCCCCTCTAACTTCTAAACCGTTCGGTATATTTTAACGAAATTTTGAACGATAATATTTGAGCAAGTCTTGCACTTGTTGACATACCAATGACAGCTTTAAATGTCAAGATGACAGCTGGGTCTGCTTTTGAAATATTTTTTTAAATGGAACACCCTGTATATTTTGATATTGACTCTCGAAAAGTGACATTTTTGAACTTTAACCGCTTATAACCTTGTAACAGTACGTCTTAGAGCAAAACGGCTTACATGTCCCTATCTTTAATTTTTATTATCTTCCCAAAAAAATCAACTTCCAGTTAAACCGGAACAACTATATTTCCTTCTTTCCAGTTACATCCGGTTTAACCGAAAATTGATTTTTTTGGGAAGATAATAAAAATTGAAGATAGGGACATGTAAGCCGTTTTGCTCTAAGACGTACTGTTAGAAGGTTATAAGCTGTCAAAGTTCAAAAATGTCACTTTTCGAGAGTCAATATCTCGGAAACTATGAAGTATAGACTAATAATGCATTTAATAAAAAATAATTATAATTTTATGTGGAATTTAAAAATGTAAAAATATACAGGGTGTTCCATTTAAAAAAATATTCCAAAAGCGGATCTAGGTGTCATCTTGACATTTAAAGCTGTCATTGGTATGTCAAAAAGTGCAAGACTTGCTCAAATATAATCGTTCAAAATTTCATTAAAATATACCGAACGGTTAAGAAGTTAGAGGGAGGGGACGGACTTTAGGTCCTCACTGTATATCCAATGTCCATGTCAAAATTACATAAATCTGTCATATTTGTCTTACGGATTTTATGTGGATAGTATGATTAAACGCAATAAAGGAAAGTATGTCTTTGTTAAATCGTAAGACCCGCACGATAAGACCGGATCTGACTTTAACAAGTTTAGAATACTAAAATATACCCAATGTGCTCCCTATATAATATAGGCTCTTCTCGCAATGCAACTATCTATCTACGAAGATATATTTTGCAAGACGTTTACATTAAATCCTACAAGTTTTGTATATAACAGTTTTTTCTTAATTGCGAAACACAGAAATTAAAGGGGGTAACATTATACGCGATCACCTGGCCTATACTTGTTGACTAGTGTTATTTCCCGAAACAATTTTATTTAACAGTGCTTTCCAAATATATAAAATAAAAACGGGTGGAAAATGAAAATACCAAACAGGTTTACTATTTTTCATAGGAAATTTTATGACGTAAATTTTTCTTATAAAACATATTTTTAAAATGTCAAGTAAACGTCGCGACACATCAATATATTTATCGTGCATACACATAAACTTGCACACAATTTAACCTGGCAAATTTACAAAAGTTAACCCCGAGCAAAAACGTTTATGGATATTTATTTCTTTCCGCAGCGGTTTAAACGAGCCATACATCACGAGCATCCTAGCCGATGCCGTCCTATTTAGTTCCATGCTCGAGCTTAATAAATACTTTTCCGGTCACGTAGGACCCAGACGGAGGAGGCGAGAAAAAAACGGAAACTACAGGAAAACCGTGAAGAAATGGGCGATTTGCCGACCGAAGTGAAATCAACGTCTACAGTATGATAGTCACAAAGTTTCCTGCTCTGCAACGTTGCCAACTCGTGTTGTTACTACAACGGCAATCTTTTTTACGGCGGTATGTTCGGAATATAAGCACAAAAGACAAAGTTTACTTTTGTAATTTTTCTTTTATAATTTGCTTGTCATTGTATACAGATGAATAGAGTGACGGCTGGTACCGTGCGAGCAAAAATAATTTGCATCAAAGAGGGCTTGGATTAAAAAAGGTGTGGCTTGGTTTAGGTCACAATGATATGGGGGACGATATATCTACCCAAATCTAGGTTAACATTTTGTCACATTCATATTATATATGACATGATATGCCAAACTAATGAGTAACAAAATAAGTAGACAAATATAAATTTATTTTTTGTTTACAAAATTAACAAAGTAAGAATATACAGAAAGAAAAAGAAAAATAATTGCATAAATTGCTGAAATTGGCCACCGTCATGCTCTATAACCGGAGAGGTGAAACCAGGCTTTATCCGAAAAAAATGTCAGGTCTAATAAATCATTTCTTTCCAATAAATTTTGGGTAAACCATTGAGAGTAATTCCTGCGTCTTTCAAAATCTGCGGCTTGTATTTCTTGGAATACTTGCACTTTATAAGGAAATAAATTTAGCTGCTTCTTAAGAATAGTCCTGCATGTTCCATAAGATATTCCCACTTCTTGGGACAGGCGTCTTATACAATTTGTTGGCGTATTTTGCATTATTTCACGAACGTTTGCAACAAGTTCTTCTGTTCTTACATATGGTCTTCCTGCTCCTTTTTTGTGTTGTATAGAACATGTTTCCCTAAACACAGCCACGGTTCTTTTCAGACAATGATAAAAATCCCCAGCAATAAAAGCAACGTTAGGAAAATGTTCGTGAAAATCGTCCATGCACAAACCCGGAATGTATTGACACTCACCATTTACTCTAACCCTGTTTCGAAAATACGCTTCAACCATGAATGTTTTGTGCTGTTCCGTAAAGCCAATTGTGTGAATTGTTCAAGAAATTGGAATAGTTAGCGATGAATCAAATTACTTGTAACGACTTTCAAAGAACTGATTGATTGTTAATTCAGGTAGTTACTGACACCCAACAGGTATTAAGCTTTACGGCTAAGCATTACGTATTTAGATGCAAGGCCCTCTTTGATGCAAATAATTTTTGCTTGCACGGTACTAGTTGAAAGAGTTAGGGTCAAAGTATCAAATCAAAAAAAAACCTTACTGAATAATTAAACGCAACATCAAAAGATTATTGTCTCATATCACTTCACATAAAATAAAGTATATTTCCAGATATTCCAAAGAAAACCAATAATAAACATTCCTGTTAAATTGTTATAAACAAGTCGGTCAAGGGACGAACCAATTCTTTCACCTGCCTTTGTTTTTTCCAAGGAAAGCGTGAATATTTTGAAAAGAGAAATAAAGGATTAAAATAAATTGATGAACTTAACCCCGGATAACACACCGACTTAACATAACATACGACTAAATTATGATGAAAGATATTTAAAAGTTATTATTTCGACACGTAAAACCACCGTATTCAATGCTGCCATCTGGTATCTGGTAGCGGTAGCAAAGACGAAGGACTAACCCGATTGGTAGTTTCTAGCCGGCTAGACAAAACAAAGCAAATGAAAATTCGCGAATCGCTGCCTGATTTAGAGATCTGGCCAGGCACAAAATCTTTATGAGCCAGTAAGAGAGGGAACTAATTTACTCTCTCTCTCTCTCTACTTCTCTGTGTTTTATGCGATAGCCTGGCCCAATACTTAAGTATCATTAGCCGTTTTTAAGATGAAAGTTATATAAGTATTATTTTAAGTACAACATAATCGGAAATAAAGTTAAGTAACGTTGAAAGTGATAAAGCTAAACATTAAAAATATTGTTAGCTTTTGACCAAAACATAGATTTTTAATTTCATATCTCATGATACAGGTATTTTCCTAAATTGTGCTAAGTCAATTTTCGCAAATGGAACACTATATTATGTTAACCTGTGAAAGTTACTTTCCAGGCATGTCGGCGCTTAAAGTCAAGCAAATTTAGCACCAGAAAGGTACCTAGAAGGGGGGGGGGGCAAGCCCCCCTAAGATGGACCGGTGAGCACATCAGATTATTATCACATCAGACTTATAAAGTATAGGGGAAGGGTGTACAAAATGACATAGTGGGGTATAATGACACAGTGCTTGTATACACAGGACTCGTCGTTCGGGAGTACTCGGAAACGAATATGTTATTGTGCATGGCGTGGGTTCAAGTCATGCTAGTCTACATTAAGTTCCGCTTCATCGGTCAGAGAGGAAGCACGTTCGATTATTCTATTTTTAACATCAAAATATTTTTGGCGCCGTATATTAAAATCTGCTATAAATTTTTAGTGTGATTAACCGGTAAGTTAGGATAGTTATAATAAGTTATGAGGATTATTGGTTTTATGATTGCATATTTCAAATTTGGTAAATAAGTTATTGTTTTGCCAAAAATTGTATTTATTTAAATTGGTTTCTTGTGGGGTAAAATGACATTGGTGTGAAGAGGGCAAAATGACAACCTATGTCATTTTTCCCGAACGTAAGGCACCTCTGTTCTAAACTCTACTTCAAAATTGGAAGAGGCCAAAGAAAAGAGCAAACCGAAACTAGAGATCCCAGAAAAAAGAAAAGGAGCGGTAAAAAGAAAAGTCCTTGAAGAATCCTAGTCGGAAACAGAAAAAGAACCCTTTACTGCTTGCATTTATTGGACAGAGCTGTACACATTTTCCAAAAAAGGTGACCAGTGGCATTGCGTTCTCTTAGAGAACGCAATGCCAGTGGCTATGCTGGCTAGACAAGAAAACAAAAATTTTTGTTTGTGAGCTTTGTACCGACTGAAAGTTATTAAACAGTAATGATGTGTCATTTTGCCTCCCACGTGGGGTAAAATGAACTTTTCTTGTTTATTTTTATATGTTTGGCTAAAAGTCCATATTTTGTCTTACTTTGTTAAAATCTTTTCTGAAGTGTTGCAAATACGTTAGTTTATGTTTTGTTCAAGATTTTATTAAGAAAATGTATTTTTTTAATAAAAAATTTCTATATTTTTAAAATGTATGTAATTTTGTACACCCTTCCCCTACTCTATCTAGCAGAAAATACATGTTTAAATTTTTATAACATAAATAACTTTTAACGCGGTGTATGTCCGGTTAGTGTTTCACTCTCGTCTCGCTTTTTCTCGTCTCATCTCGTCCTCAAGAGACAAGAGGAGACGAGAACAAGACGAGAGTGGTCCGGTCTCCTGCAAGAACAAAAAATCTTGCAAAATCTTAAGATTTTGATGAGGTTTTGCGATAAACTTTAAAAATAATCCCGCCATTATCACTCAAAGAAAGCTATCTTTATTGCCGATATTGCAAGGTGGCTATTAGGGTAAAATCGGGACCCGTTGCCGAAAAACAATAGAAAAAAAATCAAAAGAAAAATTAACCTTTTTTTATAACGTCTATAATTTTTGTCGACATTTTTGATACAGAGAGAACAGTTTTATAAACGATAATCGTCATCGCGAATTAAGTTTAATATTATGTCAGTTTCAGCAAAATGTAGGGAATAAGATCAGGTTAGGTTAGAGTGGCAGACCTTTGGCATTGCCCAAACAGTCACACGTAGTCCTATAAGAACGGTTGTGGTACCACACATGTTCCGCGGAACCTATTTGCATTAACTTCCTGATGGTTAACGCGATCGTAGAAGAATCTTGACAGCTCATTCAAACCAGCCACTGCTGTTAATGAACTTAGTAAGTCGACCCAGTTGCAGGCTGCTCACTTCCTCCAGATCATTAAACCAGTGCATTGAACCTTCTTCTCGCGAGGCCGGGGCATGCACACAAGAAATGCTGAATACTTTCCTCCTCTTCTTCATCTCGGCAACTTCTACAGAAGTCGTTAGTTGGTATTTACATACGTTCAGCGTGTCTACCGAACAGGCAATGTCCGGTGACTACGGCAGTGATGTTCCTTAGGTCCTTTCGACTATGCTGTAATAGCGCAGCAGCGGTTTTCCTGTTATCAAGTAGGGGCCACAATTGCCTGGAGATGCTACAAGTTCTGCTTTGCGCAAGTAATTTAGCTATTCGATATAATATCTCTTCTTTGACTGATCCCAATGGTCTAAACACAGTATTTTCTGCTAGTTCGACAGACATGCTTGCGCCCTCCCTGGCGATGTAGGGAGTAAACTATATACTATTTTGATGGTGTCCAGTTGTCTCTGGGAATTGCTTTCAACCATTTTTTTTTTATTAACTGGCCGGAAATTTAAAGGTAGATAAAGTTTCTTACCTTGTTTTAAGAAGCTATGGTAATTTGATTTGCACCTGGAAGACTGCTAGAAAAAATCCAAACTATTGAGATCAGGGATCTTGCTGGCCATTGTTGAGCTCCTCCGCGACCTATCCAACGATTTGGATAAACTACATCTAAATGGTCGCGAACAATTACACTGAAATGAGCAGGAGCTCCATCATGCATTAACCAAATTTGATTCCTTAGCGCATATGGTAAATCTTCAAGTAACACAGGTAGTTCTTCTTGGAGGAAATGCAGATAAGACTGCCCGTTAAAGCGTCCTGGCAGAAAAAATGGGCCGATAAGATTATTAATAAGAATTCCTGCCCATACGTTAACCGATAATTGCTCTTGTTGAAAACTGATTTCGGTTATGGCATGGGGGTTTTCGTCCGCCTACACATGATTATTGTGGAAATTTTGAATACATTCCTAGAAAAATTTGCCTCGTCTGAGAACATAATTTCTGATTGAAACTCCGGATTTAGTGTAACGTTTTGGATATATCACGGACAGAAGTTGAAACGCTGTGGAAATGCCTGTACTTTTAAAATATGGTACGGATACAACAAATAATCAAACAAAATTCGCCAAATAATTTGATGACAAATATTTAGAGTTCTTGCGATCTTCCTCGTATTTGTCTCAGGATGTTCGTCAACTTCCCGTGGCATCGCTTCCTCAATTTCGGCTGTTCTGACAGTTCGAGGTCTACCTTACGATTTACCTTTAGGAAACTACCAGTTTCACTAAGACGGCGATGAATATTTGAAAAGGTTCGGCTATCTGGTAAGGCACGATTAGGATATCTTTCCTGATAAATACGTCTGGCTTCTGTTAAATTGTTAAATCTGGCAATCCTGTAACCAATATAACCAAACGCGCTTGTACCCCCAAATTTTGCAGAGTTTTTTTTTATGACGTCCTATTGCTAGAACGAGAAATTGCGAGACTCTCGCGAGACGAGACGAGTAAACGTCTTGTGAGATGTTACCCAGACGAGACGAGAGTTTTTTTTAAAGTGCGAGATTTCTCGTCTCGTAAAACACTATGTCCGGTTCTGCTGTCACTTTAGAACTGCCAAAACAAGCCAGGGTACTACCGCGTTTGAGCGTGCTCCGTCGATGCTTGCCTATGGCTTGGGTTTGTTACGACTCGTGACTCGTTTGAAATCGGCGCTGATCTTTTATTTTATGTGAGAGTAAATTTCCCAAAAAAGCCTCCAATTCGGAACGAGCAAAGCGACCGCGACGAACAATAATAATTATAAAAATAATGTAATAATTGTTTATTTATACAGAACTTAAAATGTCCGCCATGGCCGTTCGTTCACCAAGACTTAGCGAAACAAAAAATTCTGACTGTCGCGATGCAGACGTAGGTCGAAATAGGCCATCGGTTCGCGTGAATTATTCATAGGAGTAACAAGGTCATGGCCAGTAGGTAGCGCGCCAAGCAGCAGACCAATATGGCTGTTTCTAAGATCACGTGCACACGACCATTACGATTTTACATGAGGAATTGGTTCATGTTATGTGTAAAATAGTGGCGGTCGCGACTTTTTTCAAAAGGGGTTGGGGGTGGTTTGGTAGGTGTTGAGTTGGCCCAATCGTCGGATTAATGTGTTGCAAAAAATGATACGCTCGCCAAAATTGACGATTTTTTTCAGGAATGAAAATTTTTGGGGCGTAGATTACGAATCTGAAAACGAGTTTCACCGGAAACGCTTCGTTTTTGAAATATACCTTCTTGAAGTGCTATTTTTCAATAGGCTATGTCACCAACGCAGAATTTTTCAATTTTTCCTCTTATTGTAAATTAATCCCATTTTTTTTCTTACATAATGTTATTTATTCTATTTAGTTAAAATATTTATTTTAAAAACCAAGTGTATTGAATTAATTATTTTATATATTATGTATATTCATTTAGGAGGCCAGTTATTCATTTATTTTTAGTTCATCATAGTCTACTATGCAAAATTATTTTGTCGTGCTGGAGAAATCAAAGGTTATGAGGCTGGAGGAATCAAAGGCAATGAGACTGGTGATGCGCTCGCCAGGGAGTGTAGCGTAGTGAAATTAAACTCTTGGCAATGCTTAACGATACATGGTTTATTCTATTGTGTTAAAAGAAGTGTGTTCACCTCTCGGTAGAACCACCGGGGTTACACGTATATAAAATACTTACATATTGACCCATTAATTAAACAGCGTCAGCACAAAAGCTAGAACCGGGTCGATGCAATAGTTCAATGAATTATCATAGCTTATTTAGCATGATTTATAATAATGCAATAACATAAGCTATTACATGATGAGAGGGCGCAAGCAGGTCTGTCGAATTAGCAGCGAATACTGTGGCTAGACCACTGGGATCAGTCAAAGAGGAGATAGATCGAAAAGCTAAACAACTTGCGCAAAGTAGATGGACTGGTCTTACAACTTATAGCATTTCCAGGCAATTGTGTACTTGATAACAGGAAAACCGCAGCACTATTACAGCACAGCACAGTCGGTGACAAGCTGAACGTATGCCAATAACAACTAACGACTTCTGTAGAAGTTGCAGAGATGAAGAAGAGAAGGAAAGTATTCAGCATTTCTTGTGTGAATGCCCCGGCCTCGCGAGAAGAAGGTTCAATGCCCTGGGCGAACCATTCTTTAATGATCTGGAGGAAGTGAGCAGCCTGCAACTGGGTCGACTTACTAAGTCCATTAACAGCAGTGGCTGGTTTGAATGAGCTGTCAAGATTTTTCTACGATCGCGTTAACCATCAGCAAGCTGATGCGGATAGGTTCCGCGGAACATGTGTGGTACCACAACGGTTCTTACAGGACTACGTTTGACTGTTTGGACAATGCCGGAGGTCTGCCACTCTAACCTAACCTAACCATCGTACCTAGTTTAATAAAGAAATCATGTACAATGGTGAACGCAATTTTGTGAAATAATGCGTTAAAAGTTAAAATTTCGTGAACCGTTGAATATAGGGCATCATTTATGAAAAATGAAATTGATTGTAGAATGTAAAAATATTTAATATGTTTTATTAAAAAAAATTAAAATTGATACATGTAGCATTTTCATGATCCATCCTGTATAATATATATTTTCTAAAAACCAAATGCGTCTCAAAAAATGTATTTGCTGGGTCCGAGCGATTTCTGCATGGGCGGTATTCTATATTATAAAAAGCTAATCCGTTTCTTTCTCATACATAATCTTTACGTTGTATCAAACTGAATAAAATTCGCTCAAATGAATGCGGCATGTTACATGTAAGTGGATATACTGCAGTAACCAAAACATTTTCAATCAACTCGATCAAGTATAAGAATGCAGCGTAGTGGATTTTTCGGGCATAGGAATTGTGGGATTACGTGAATTTCTCAATGTTTGCATAAATTTGATTTTACAACAATCGATATACATATTTGGGATTGTATTTTTTCCCCTTATAATGTGGGCATACACTAAGATGGGATTTTCCGAAAATCAAACCTAAAGGGGGTAAAAGGGGGGATTGGAATTGTTGATAGGAATTTCTGTATCTCAGAAACGAATACTGGTGGAGGTCTTAATATGGTATACAGGGTGTCCGGAAATAATGAGCAAAGAATTTGGGGGATAATTCTAGATCTGAAATAAATGCTATCTGTTCTCTTAAAGTTAAGTTCTATTTGCAGTTTTTTTTTGCACTACTTTTTGACACGCTTATAATATTTGGACGAAATCTTGTATATTGGACTTTTTCGGGATAAGGAATACAAATTTGCCCACCGTTTTTTCGCATTTTGTAGAGGGCGCCACATAGGAGCCGATACTTTAATTTGAATGGTCCCAGCTTTCTTGTCCTACACTGTATGCGCATTTCGACTAAATATTTTTATTCTCTTAATATTTTGACATAAGAAAGGTATATGTACTAGTTTTGTTTCGATAAATCTAACCATTTTCGAGAAAAACGCTAAAATAACATTACTTGCATGTGATGAATACGGAATCATTATAATTTACTTTCAACCTTAAACATAGCATAGCAAAGGAAGCAATATTTCATGGAGTTCGTCGGAATTTATTAAGAATAATTAATTTGTGCATTGAAGAGGAAGGACGTCACTTTGAACCTTTGATTTAAATGTTTAAATTTATTATTCTAGTAACTTATGTATTTTAAAACTGCAAATAAAATTTAACTTCAACAATCTGTAATTCCGTTAATAATCAATTTTGGAAAAAAGTTATAGGAAGAGATAGATAGCAATTATTTTCGGTCTAAAATTATCTCCTAAATTTTTTGCTGATCATTTCCAGACACCCTGTATAAATTCATTTTGTAAAATAATTCTTTTGAGATTTTTTCAAAATTTACTTAGGAATTGAAAAAAGCGGTGTCATCTATTTTGAGGGATAACTATAATTTGAAACTGTATTGCTAAAATGTTGTACTTTACTCTGTTAAAATAAGCAAGTCAGTGTTTTAATGTTTCGGTACATTTTACTCCTAGGGGATAGAAATGCAGGGGATAAGTTGCCAACGCAACCGTTAGAGAAAAAGATACTAATAGCTATAAATGGCTAAGTAAAAAATTTCAGATAAATTCATCACTTGGAACAAATAAATATGTATAGAAAACAGAAAAGCACAAAGTCTTTCTCCACAAGTTTATTAGAATAACTAGGCGAACCTAGAATAATTCCTAATAATTCGACATGTTTCGAGTGTAGAGACACTCATCATCAGGAAAAAAAAAGTAAATAGTACAATGCTGATGTTGTTAGCAATAGAGAAAATAATAAGTGGGATTAAGCCGTAATGGAGCTTTCAATGGTGTACACGAGGTATAAAATATAACTCAGAAGACCGACAAGAATTCAGCATACTGGAAAGTCAAGGGCTAGTGAAAAGGCCCTGTCTTGGGCAGAACAATGAAGAGAGCAAAAGAAAAGAGTTTTAACAGACTTTGTCAAAATCATTTAGGTATAAGTAGTGAATTGAGGGAAAGAAAAATCTTAAGTTTTAATAAACTTTGTCAGAGACATGTCAGACATGTTAAAGTAGTGAAATGAGAGGGAAAGAATAAAAATGGTTTTCGTAAAAGTCAAAGCATCTGTAAAAGATAAAAAAAAGAAATGTTGCAAATTAAATTTAATAAAATGAGGTAGATTGGCTTACCATTTAGCTTAAAGTAAAATGCTGTTAGGGTACCAGGCTTGTGGCCAAGTTACACCGGCAGGAGTCTTAATAAATTTAAAAGATTTCAAAAAACAATTTTAATTTTACTAGAACATCTTAGAAAAAGTTACTTTTTCTAAAACATCTTAGAAAACAAACCAAAAAAGCATTTTACTTCAAGCTAAATGGTAAGCCAATCTACCTCATTTTATTAAATTTAATTTGCTACATTTCCCTTTTTTTACCTTTTACAGATGCTTTGACTTTTACGAAAACCATTTTTTTTTCTTTCCCTCTCATTTCACTACTTTTACATGTCTCCGACAAAGTTTATTGAAACTTAAGATTTTTCTTTCCCTCAATTTACTACTTATACCTGAATGATTTTGACAAAGTCTGTTAAAACTCTCTAATTTTCTTTTGCTCTCTTCATTGTTCTGCCCAAGACAGGGCCTTTTCACTACCCCTTGACTTTTCAGTATGCTAAATTCTTGTCGGTCTTCTGGCTATTCATATTTTACACCCCGTGTACACCATTCAAAGCTCCATTACGGCTCAATCCTACTTATTATTTTCTCTATTGCTAACAACATCAGCATTGTACTATTTACTTTGTTTTCTTGATAATGAGTGTTTCTACACTAGAAACATGTCGAATTGAATTATTATGAATTATTCTAGGTTCGCCTAGTTATTCTAATTAAAAAATCGTGGAGAAAGACTTTGTGCTTTTCTTTTTTCTGTACATTTTACTCCACTTTGAATATGGACTACTTCTTCAAATAAATATGTGTTTAGGCATTTACGAAAATGTTGCCCCCCTTGAAAAAAAAGTATAATAGTTTTTTATACTGGAAAAAATATTTTTGGTCCAAATTTCTTGAACCTAAGACGAATTTTCTTGATGTATTTAAAATTTTAATAAATTCTACCCGAAGGTGTTTTATAAACGCAAAGCCCCTGGAAAGATTCTATGCGCATTAATAACGATCTACAGTGTTACCAGTAAAGTCCGCATCATACGGGATTTTTTTTATTAATAGCTTTATTCGAAATTTTACTTTGGCATCCAGTTCTGCTTCGATCGAGATGAAAAATAAGCAAAAAAATAGTAGTCACGTGTTTCGCATTATCTGTCAAATTTTATTTTTTTCAAAAAAATAATTTAAAAGTGGGGTTCGGTATTTCTGAAATTATCGAAAAATGCAGTTTCTAGCCCACATGCAAAATTTCAGCTGCATAAGATAATTTTGATTTTTTACCTATATTTTGTAAAATGCATAACTTTTGCAAAATAAGACTCATAAAACTTCTTAATTTTGACAATGCTTTATTTCAGATACATTTTCTTTAAAGTAGCCCCATATTAAATGTGTGTTTTTCTACAAAATCAAAACTGGGCTATTAAAATTTGGTCGCATGTGATGCAAAGTTTATTTGTGTTTTGACCCTGTATAAGGTAACTTCATAAAATAAGAATTTTTGAAAACGTAGTTTGTGTCTGAAAGTAATACACCTTAATATTAAGACAAAAAAGAACACAGTATCTTCAGTAAAGTGTTTTTTAAGTGGAAAGTAAATTTTAGTTTAACAACGTAAAGTTTATCTATTTTCAACGATTTAATTTAAAAACCCTATATATTATAATTTATTATTAAGCTATGTCATGATAACGTTAACGGCTGTGGGCTAAAAACTGCATTTAAAAAAACTTTTTCTTATAACTTTTTTCGATATTTTCAAAAATAACCCCACTTTTGAATTATTTTTTGGAAAAAATTAAAATTTGACAGACAATGCGAATCACGTGACTACAATTTTTGCTTAATTTTCTTTTCGATCGAAGCAGAACTTGATGCCAAAGCCAAATGTTGAATAAAGATATTGATAAAAAAAATTCCATATGATGCGGACTTTACTGGTGACACTGTATAATAAAATATACAGGGTGTTCATTTGAAATCTTCCCACCTCGATTTTCCTGCTTTAAATTAAATTGAAAATGTGGAAAATCGCTCGGACCCGTCGATTTTTATTTCGAGGGGGACATCTTTTGCGTATATTGTCAATCTTGTTACTTCAAGCCCCTAGGAGGGGGGGGGGGGGTAAGATCTAAATCTTAAATGGATACCCCTATTTTATATTATTTTTTTGGATTCTGCATAAAATTCTGAACATTTTTTAATAAAAGCATTATTAGTCTATACTTAACAGTTTTCGAGATATTGACTCTTGAAAAATGACATTTTTAAACTTTGACAGCGTCTAGGTGAGAACTTTCGGTTAAACCGGATGTAAGAAATATAGTACTTCCGGTTTGACCGGAAGTTGACACTATTGGAAAGATAATAAAAATCGAAGATAGGGACATGTAAGCCGTTTTGCTCTAAGACGTACAGTTAGAAAGCTAGACGCTGTCAAAGTTCAAAAATGTAATTTTTCAAGAGTCAATATCTCGGAAACTGTTAAGTATAGACTTTAATAAAAAATATCCAGAATTTTATGCAAAAAAATTATATAAAATAGGGGTATCCATTTAAGATTTAGATCTTACCCCCCCCCCCCTCCTAGGGGCTTGAAGTAACAAGACTGACAATATATGCAAAAGATGTCCCCTTCGAAATAAAAATCGACGGGTCCGAGCGATTTTCCACATTTTCATTTTAAAGCAGGAAAATCGAGGTGGGAAGTTTTCAAATGAACACCCTGTATATATTTTTTAATACTGATGCATCAATATTTTTGAAAATAAATTTATTTTTAAAAATAATATAACCGCTGCTTTGTTCCAATAGAAAATTTATAACAATTAAATTACGCAGGCGAAGTCGCGGGTAGTGCCAATTTATAATAAAAGTAAAGTATATGGTTTCAAATCAACAGTTTAAGTATATTATGAAAATCAATAGTAGTTTTGTAAGTAACAACTGGATTATTATTGAATAAATTATTATTAGTTTCGTGGAATATAAAACAAGTTATCCTTTTGCCTTTGTTTATTTAGGAAAATTACAAAGTAACAGTTTAAACAAAGGTATATTTATTTGGGGTGTGGGTGACATTTGTGTAATATGTATGTTTTTGTGGTTAGAATAATGCCTACGTTAAAGTCATACGTCATCATCACTCTAAATAATGTTATTGCCATCGTAATTTTTCCAAATACACAAAGGGTTATGATTTATTTCAGTTAAACAATATTGCTCAATCCATATAAGTACCGTGCGAGCAAAAAATATTTGCATCAAAGAGGGCCTTGCATCTAAGGACGTAATGCTTAGCCGTAGAGCTTAATACCTGTTGGGTGTCAGTAACTACCTGAATTAACAATCAATCAGTTATTCCGTCATCTTTGACAGTCGTTACAAGTAATTTGATTCATCGCTAATTTTTCCAATTTCTTGAACAATTCACACAGTGGGCTTTACGGAACAGCACAAAACATTCATGGTTGACGATTTTCACGAACATTTTCTTATAACGTTGCTTTTATTGTTGGGGATTTTTTATCATTGCCTGAAAAGAACCGTGGCTGTGTTTAGGGAAACAGGTTCTATACAACACAAAGAAGGAGCAGGAAGACCATCTGTAAGAACAGAAGAACTTGTTGGAAACGTTCGTGAAATAATTCAAAATACGCCAACAAATTGTAGAAGACGCCTGTCCAAGAAGTGGGAAGATCTTATGGAACATGCAGGACTATTCTTAAGAAGCAGCTAAATTTATTTCCTTATAAAGTGCAAGTATTCCAAAAAATACAAGCCTCAGATTTTGAAAGACGCAGGAATTACTCTCAATGGTTTACCCAAAATTTATTGGAAAGAAATGACTTATTAGAACTGACATTTTCTTCGGATGAAGCCTGGTTCCACCTCTCCGGTTATGTAAATTCTCAGAATACACGCATGTGGAGTAGTGAAAATCCCCATTTTTTTGTAGAGTCCACATTGCACCCTCAAAAAATTGGTGTCTGGTTAGCTGTTTCCCGAAGAAAATTGGTCCTATTTTTTTCCATGACACAGTTACAGCACAGCGGTAAGGAGACAATATTTTGAATCCATTTGTGGAGCAATTACTTGACGACGAACTATGTTTTGGATATTTTCAACAGGGCGGTGCAACCGCCCCCGGAACCGCCCATACAGGCGCCGAAACTATTAACTACTTACGCAATTTTTTCGACGAGAGATTGATCAGTTGTCGATCAGACATTGAATTCCCACCTAGATCACCTTGTTTAACGGTTATGGATTACTTCGTTTTTCCTCATTTAAAGAACACTATTTTTAAAACACCAGTTGCAAATTTAGAACAATTACAAGAAAGGATTATCCAAGAATGTGGTAACATTTCTCCAGAGATGGCTGAATTTATGCTTGGAGCATGGCGGTGGCCAATTTCAGCAATTTATGTAATTATTTTTCTTCTTCTTTCTGTATATTCTTACTTTGTTAATTTTGCAAACAACAAAAATAAATTTGTATTCGTCTACTTATTTTATTACTCATTAGTTTGGCATATCATGTCATAATATGAATTTGACAAAATTTTAACCTAGCTTTGGTTAGATATATCGTCTCCATATTATTGTGATCTAAACCAAGCCCCACGTTTTTTAATCCAAGCCCTCTTTGATACAAATAATTTGTGCTCGCACGGTAGTTAAGTCTGTTCAATGACCGCTGACCGTTACGTTATGTTCTCCATATTTGTGGTACGTCGTAAATTAATTCTGAAAGACTGATCTGTTTCTTTATCATCATCATCAAATTTCATTTTAATGGTCTTTATTTTTCTATACGTTTTTATATACCACTAGCTACACCCCCGCTAAAACTGACAGATGTACTATTTATTTTTTTATCAACGACTATTTAATAATAGAAGCATAATGTGTTTGTTAGTAATGTGGTTCATATTACCATAGTTACTCATAATCTACAACCGTGGATTATCAGATTTCATAATCCACGGTCCCTGACGGAGGAGCAACTATGACAGCCCTAAAACGTCATGGAGGTTGGAAATCGGCCTCCGTAGCTAAGGGTTATATTGCTGATTCAAAAAAAAACCAAAATAGACGCTGCTAATAAAATGTTAAAACAAATAAACTCAAATTTATGCCCATCTACATCTACCATTGTAAATAATGTCAGCTCCGAAACTTTTTTCATTACTAATAAAAACGATATGAATATAAGTAATATTCCAGCTCTCATTCATTTTCATAATTGCTCTAATGATGATAATGATTTTTCCAATTTCATGAAAAATTGGAAATAAGTAATTGTATTTTGTTTAATTATTGTTAACATTGTTGAATTGTATTTTTTAGTTAAGAAATAACATTAATATTATTACCTTGTTAGGTAAAAACATCCTATTGTAATAAAATGTGTTGCTCTGAATGCATTTTCTAATTTTTTGAATGCTGAATAGTCGTAGATAAAGTATAGTATTTGACTCGCATATCTTAACATAGTATAAAACAAAGTCGCTATCGCCCGCCTGTCCCTATATCCCTATATGTGCTTAAATCTTTAAAACTACGCAACGGATTTTGAAGCGGTTTTTTTTAATAGATAGAGTGATTCAAGAGGAAGGATTTTATGTATAATTAGCGACCCGCCCCGGCTTCGCACGGGTGCAATTTCAGAAAGTGGCAGGCCGGGTACTAATATATCGGGTTTGTTCGGGTTTGTATTTATACCAGCGGGTTGCAACGCATGCCGGGTACACGCTAGTAATGGCTATATTACACTCGCCTACATTATACGGTCGTTAAATAATATACTATTAATACCCAGACCAAACACACCTTTTTAAACTATTTTGTGCTATTTTTTTTTAAGCGCAATGGACCAGCATGTATTTTTTCCTAATTTAATTTTGCCGTAATGTCAAATAAAAACAGAAAATTTTTCGTGAACCGAGTCATCAGCCAGTCCCGTTTAATTACTACCCTAAAAGCCTTTGTGTTCATTTTAAATTATTTTCCGCGTGTTAACTACGAATAAAAACTGTTCTAATTTGGAGCGACCCTATAGAGCGAAAACAAAAGAGTGTTATTTGGATATGACGTACCCGCCGACTGCGATAAAGACGAATGAAAATGAACCGCAGTCTTTTATTTCGGAGTCACATGCTTAATTTAGTTTGGACTGGCTGTCTTAATTTTTAATCAGAAAGATAATATGGCCAAAGAAAAATAAAATTTCTTTGATTATCTTTTATACCAGTGTGAGTGGGTAACTTGGAATAAATTTAGTAAATTCAGTAGGTAGAGGAAAGTAGCCTAATTTCGGATAGTGGTTTGAAATTAGCCAAAATATTTTAGAAAAATAGGATAAATGAATAATACTTTCTGTGCAACCTCCATGCCATGGGTTGTAGTAAAATAAGGGATAGTTCAAACAAATATAATTACCGTAGTTTTTTTTTAATTAAATGTCAAAACTAAAACAAATACATTTTTATCCAAATAAAAAAGTGGCTCCTAATTTCGGATACAATGTCCGAAATTAGGAGCACATTTTTTGAAATTAGATTATTTAACTAAATGTCTAAACAAAAGTCACACAAATAGTTTTTCTTTCATCTGAATTAGCACACTCTTCATGGCTCCACTTAAAGCACTTCATGCAACGTATCCACTTCTCACCTTGTACGTCTTCAGAATATAAACCATTGCAAAACATGCATTTGGTGTCCTCATCGTCAACGTCCATATCCGAATCGTCATCAAACACTGGTTCGCTTCCAGAATCTGATAAATCATCATTGCTACAATAATTGTTTCCTTTTGTTTTGTTTTTTGATGTTTTAATTTTAATGCCTTTTACGGCCTTCTTTTTATTGGATTCTACTAATTCAGAACTAAGTTTTGGTTTTCTGCCCTTCCCTTTCAAGTTTTTTTTCTCTCTTGTTCTTGCAGGCCTACCTCAAGTTCGTTTTTGAATGGCGTGCTAGTGATTATATAGCTAGAGCCTTGTCTAGGATATCTTCTTTTATTAGATCCTGAAATGCCACTATGACAAGGTAACGGGCTGATGTCGTCCGTTCCTACGAATTTTTTTTTAAGTGCTTCAATCCTTTTTAGTGCATTGCTTCAATCCTTGTTTTGGAGGGGTTTGTTCATTTTGACTTTGTGGTTGTTCAGTCAAAACGTCTCTTAGGAGAGTGACTTCTTTATTGTTTTGTAAAATAGTTGGTGGTGGTGTGTGGAGATATTCTTGCCTGTCTAATTTCGGATACCCGAAATTGGGAACCCCCGACTGTCCGAAATTAGGCAACCACACACTTTTTAGGTTAGATGCTTGATATGTTTTGCATTTTACTAATTGATTAATTTTGACTAGCCACTCTTATTAAGTAGTATTTTAACTTACCCAGATCCAAAAATCAGAATTTAAAAATGTTTTTTACACTTAAAAACCACTAGCTAAGTCAGACAAATAAAAAGTCATCACAACGATTTATAACTATTGTGCTGCCATCTTACACAGAAGTGCCGAAATATAAAATATTAACAGCTCTACAAGTTTCTTTACCACTTTCTATGGAGAACTATAGGGTAGGAGGCCGATCGACAATGGCAGCATTTTCAAATTCTGTCCCGGTTTTTTGGTTAGTTCGCTATTGGCCGATAGATGGCTCTCGCGTCCGAAGTGGGCTGATGTTGTCTTCTTCTTCTTCGTTTTTAATATGGAAAACTAGATCCTCCATAGCTTTTAACTTTTACTTAAACCCTTTATTTTTCTGTGCTTTTACTTTTGACAATTGACATTTTATTTTTCGAAATAACAAATAATGTTTGAAGGCAAGACAAGACAAATAACGTTGTATTGTAATTAATTTCCATATTTATAATGAATAATGGTACAATTTATAAAAGTAGAGTTTGCTTTGTGTCGGGGTGTAAGACAGGATCTGTTTCAGAGAGAAAACGCATCCAAATAAGTCTCTTTCTAGCTCCAAAGGTAATAGCTAGAATGTTTAATACCCTGTATTTTAAAAACCAAGCATCGTTGGAACTTTATACAGGCCGAGTTTACTAATAAGTATAACAAAGTAAGTGTAAATTCATATAAAAGTCCGTATTTGTTCCTTAAAGAACTAATTTAAATAAAAATAGTTATTGCGTCCATAAGAAACCATTATTTGATAGCCCACTTCGAACACGCGCGCCATCTTACAGCGACTCGTAAAGCTGAATTACCGATGCTAATTTGGGACCGAATCCAATGCATTGCGATCGGCCTCCTACCTCAAGTCCTCCATACCACTTACCTTCGATAGGAAAGGGGTTTTGTTTTTTTAATATAGTCTAATATCTGAAATAACTTGCTATCTGAAATTAGGAAACTATCCGAAAATAGGCTACTTTCCTCTACAGTTTTTTTTTTGGAAAAATACTTGGGGATGGGGACGGGTATTAAAATTTTAAGTTGTGGTATTTTTTATAAAAAAAATATTGATACAGTGTCTCCTAAATTAGACATATCAATAATTTTCTTGAATAGCAACCCTAATTTTTCATTGACTATTTTTAAATTGCATATTAAGTTATACCTACCTGGGGCGATGAGGGCTGTGTTGAAATTTATAGGCCAATCACATTGACTTCAGTATTTTCTAAGATTTTTGAGTACTGTTTCTTGGATCGTCTAGTTGATTATCTTAACAAATCGAAAATAATATCCCCAAGCCAGCACGGTTTTCAGAGGGGAAGATCTACCAATACTGCAATGCATGCTTTTTATGATAAACAAACTAAATTTATTGACGCGAGCGAGAACCCCGTTTGGATTTTTTGCGACCTTAGCAAGGCTTTCGATTGTGTCAATCATAAAATTCTTTTCCAAAAGCTGATTAATTTTCACATTAATGTTGTGCACTTGAGTGGATAAGGTAGTTTGTAAGTGATCGCCAACAGTATGTTAGTTTAAGCAACTTTGATGGTAAGTCCAAACGAATGACAAATTCGTCACGCCTGAAAACGAATATTGGCGTTCCACAGGGCTCCGTTCTAGGCCCTGTGTTATTTTTATTATAAATAAATGACATTGATCTTGTGGGACAAGGGGGTCATCGTACGGCTTTTGCCGATGATGTGTCATTCCTGGTTTCAAACAGGTTTTCAAATATCTTGGAGCAGATGTCAAATGGTGTTCTATCTGAACTTTGTGCCTGGTTTGGGGAAAATTCGATGTTACTAAATGTAGACAAGACCCAGTTTGTTAGATTTCATAATAGACAAAAAACGGATGATAGTATTAATTTAATTTATTGATGATAAATCCTTGTGCCAAGTTCAGAGCACCAAGTTTCTTGGTATTCATCTGGACGAATGTTTGACATGGAAGGTACATTGTGAACATGTTATGTCTAAACTCAATTCATCCTTTTATCTGTTTATAAATTTAAAATCTATGTTAGGTAAAGAACACCTAATTATGTTGTACAACGCATATGTAGAATCGTACTTAAGATATGGTCTGACTTTCTCGGGTACTTCGACCCTATTTAAAAATATGTTTGCAAAACAAAATTTTTTTAAGGTGTATAGCAGGTGTTCCTAATCAGTATAGTTGTAGAGAGATTTTTAAAAATTTAAATATACTACCTCTTCCTAGCCTATACATATTGGAATTAGCAGTGTTTGTCTTTTGTAATAAAGGTGAATTTGTACAAAACAGGGATGTGCACGGTTTTGATACAAGGCATAAAAATAGTATTCGTGCTCCGCACTCTAGAGGATTAGTAGCCTATAATTCTCCTAAATGTCTAGGCGTTAGAGTCTACAATGTTTTCCCGAAAAAATTAAAGATTGTAATAGTATACAATGTTTTAAAAAGTCATTAAAATAATTTTTAATATCTGAATGTTTCTACAGTTTGGATGAGTTTTTTAATTGTCTGTTTTAACGCTTGTACATGTTTTATTTATATTGCTTATGGAAATGTTTTGTTTGTTGTTGTTCATTTTTAAATAGTTACTTAAGTTTCTAGTTTTAAAATTAAAAATGTACTATTATTCCCCTACAATTGTAAATTGTATCTGGGAAAATAAACGATTTGATTTGATTTGATGCCTACCTATTAGTACTAAATTTCAAATTTTTATTCCTTGTCAAGTTGAAAGCACAAATAAGACACGAGTGTAGATTAACTTCTTCCGAAGTAATTAGAGTCGCCACAATCTAGTCTCCAGATCAACAATAATAAAAAAAATGGCAACCCTAAATAACACAACGATACATTATCGAAATATTACTTTTAAATTTTAATCCTAAATATAGCAATGCCCTTGTCAGTTTTTACAAAACTATTATTTTGCAGTTCAACCTGTGCAAAAATTTTGCAAATTTTTTTTAAAATTACTAATTGTTTAGGGTGCCGTTTGTTATGTTATAACCCTTTTACCGTTATGTGTCCTAATTTTATCTTTTTTTATTTTTTTTTACTATTACGACTCGTGGAGCTCACTTTAACTGAAAGTTTCTAACACTTTATGTTTCTTGTTTTTTTGGGTTCACCCTTGGTCCCTATTTTATTTTATTTTAATGAGAAAACGTTTCTCTTTTTCGCTTTTCTAATAAGTTTTAATTTTGGTTGACTTTCTGAGAAAATTCAAATACGCAACTTGTCGTAACTTTCTTTTGTCTCTCTTTGCAGTTTGCGCGTTATTTCTAAAAGTTTTTTTGTTTTCTTTAAACAACATGAGATATGAGAGAAAAATTACACCAGTTTGTAACTGTGTTACTCTTTAATATATCAATATTTGTTATTTTTTCCAAACAAATCATTATGTAAAAATTTTATCGGTTATTGTTGAAACCTAAAAAATAATCCTATTGTTTCAGAGCCCTGAGAAAGGAAATATACTTTCCGAAACGTCGGCAAATTAAAATTTTGGTTTAATTTGCTCCCTAAGATCTGTAAACCCATAAAACCGCATACATAAAAGTCTATTGGATCATTAACTTATTGTTATATACCTAATTATTATTAAAATGATACCTATTATTCATAATTTTAACACAAATTCAAAATAATTTTAAAGTGATACGCCACTGTCACTTGACATTCGTAGTAGCTTGACCATTCTATTGTCCTCTTATAAACAGTTAGTTGTAGGCTCTACGAAAAAATACGTTTATGAATGAGATACGTAGCCTATCTTTGCTCTGTCGTCGTAGGATAATTCAAGATTGTAAAAAATGATACCGTAGAAAATCTAATTTATCTTCGTTCATGCGGTAGCGTAAAAAGCAAAATTTAGTTAAAAAGCCCGTTAAAAAAGGAAATTGATGCTAATGCTGATATTGATATTGAAGGCCAGCAGAAATAACGTTTTCTGATGAAATAAATTGTAGCTCAGATAGCGCAGGTGTATGGACGATACGGGAGATTATTTTGAAAAATGGAATAATCAAAAATTATTCGTTTGTTAAAAGCGAATATTGTGGCATATCGGACAAGTGTGTAACTATTTTTTATATTAGAATACACAGGGTTCCAAACACAATGGATACCCTGGGGCGGGTAGACCACGACGGCCGTTTCGTCCTTTTTAGGACTCTACGGGCAGCCATAACACAAGCAATCCCGACACAGCGGTAAGATGCATTAAAAGCCTTTTTACAAAAGCAAAGCGGCCATCAATACACCGTAGCGCCATCCCAGCGGAATTAACTCCAATATAAAAGGCAGTCACACTGGTAATAATCGAAAGGTAGACAACTAAATAAACCACGAAGTGCATCACAATCCAGTATAGCGAACGCTATTTGCGTTTTCATCGGAACATACCTTTCGATTATTACCAGTGTGACTGCCTTTTATGGTGGAGTTAATTCTGCTGGGATGGTGATACGGTGTATATTAATACACTATTAATATACATTATGGCTGCCCGTAGGAACCTAAGAATCTTCTAATTATTCGTTTGTTTTATTATTAGGGAAAAATTATTTTAGTGATGTCGTCTCTGGTGTAACCTACTGATGCAACTGTATTTATTTTACTTACTTTTTACACAAGTATTTCGTGACCCTTCATTTTAACAGCTTACCTAAAACAAAAAGAAAATATTACAACCTTGTAAAATTAATTCCAATTACAAATAAAACAGAAGCATAAGATCTGATTTTTTTAAATTAAATAGCTTTTTCTTATTATTATACAGTATAGTGGGTATCAGTTTACAGTAACAATTAAAGAAACCAAAATCTTACATTTAGAGATACATATACAGGGTGATTTACGGTGGATGGTACGTTAGCCGCATATGACAACCAGATTACAAAGCGATTTGAAATAGCTATTTACTTAACAAGTGCGGAAAATGAATTTTTCCGCACGAGTCTGCCATTCACCGAACTCCGCTACGCGTCGTTCGGTGAAGCAGCCGAGTGCAGGGGAAACATTTTCCGCACGTGTCAAGTACAACAGTTTTTCTACAGACGTGCGGAAATAAGTAACACATAGTTTAAAAAAATTTAATAATTTTTACTTTACTATAACAATCACATACATAATATGTAATAGTAATTAATTCTGAGAAAAAAGTAATAACTACATTAAGTTATAGGAAACCGTTAAAAAACTTATTCTTTGTTAAAATTATGATAGGTAACCGAAAAGTGATATTGATATATTATTGATTTTGACATAAGTATGCCGAAAATTTTTTTCGCACTAGATATCACAGAAAAATGAAAAACTTATGTTTTTCATTTCTGTTAAATAAACCATTTTTCTGATATGCAGTAAACGAAATTCAAACGACTATAACACTGACAACTACTGTCATGCAGATGGACCACAATTTGCTACGGTCAGGAGTTTTAAACAAAAGTATACAAAACTATTTCATATCAGTAAAAACAAACGCTGAAATGCAGTAAATCTGAAAACACCTCATATTTCCGAAATAGTTGAAGATAGGTATAGGATATTGTACATGAAATATGTCCAAAATTTTCTGAAGAATCCAAAAATTAAATAGTATACAGAGTGTTGCATTTAAAATAAGAAAGTTGGTATTGGCCACCGTTACATGACACACCCTGTATAACAAGTTTTAATTGAAAAAAATGCGCAACTATAAATACCAATCGATGTATCCGAGCGCCTTTTCGGACACGCCCCCATATACAGGGTGATTCAAAAGTACTTTGACAAACTTCGGGAAGTAATTGCTGGCAATATTTTAACATGAAAAGTTCCTATAAACAGTGGTCCTTGGCGACTTCGTTACGGAGATACAGGGTGTTGAAATGTTGAAAGGAATAGTAATAATTTTTAAATAACCCCTTAACGAGTTATTTTTTTAAAATGAAAACTTATTTTCAAAGTACAACACGTTCGTAAATTTAACCAGTGGCGTCGGTACAAAATGTTACTATCATATTTTTTGTGAAAACTATGTTACAACACTGACTTATTTTATTTTAACTGTCTTCATATGAATCCCCCCTTCATTTACAACAAAAAAGATCACCTGTGTTTTTTTGATACGAGGGACGGTTTAAGGGTAAATGATTATTTTATTTGACTATACACAAATATTAAAAAATGTGTTTTAAACTGATCAACCACTCAAATATTTATTAAAGTATTTTAACGAATACCTACATACATACTTACTAATAAACAAATATGTATATGCCTAAGGAAGGTATCTGAGGATGCCTATTTTCTAAGTATAACACGTTTTCAGTGGCATACATATTTATTTATTAGAATGTTATTTTTTAATATTTTGTATTTTGACAAGGCGGCTTTGGAAATGCATTTGTCGATAAATTAAAACATATTTGACAGTTAGTTACCATTGAGTTTTATTTCTTTCTAATTATGAGTTATTTCTTCAGTTGTGTTATTTTCAGTGGTAATTAACTGTCAAATATGTTTTAATTTATCGACAAATGCATTTTCAAAGCCGCCTTGTCAAAATACAAAATATTAAAAAATAACATACTAATAAATAAATATGTATGCCACTGAAAACGTGTTATACTTAGAAAATAGGCATCCTCAGATACCTTCCTTAGGCATATACATATTTGTTTATTAGTAAGTATGTGTGTAGGTATTCGTTAAAATACTTTAATAAATATTTGAGTGGTTGATTAGTTTAAAACAAATTTTTTAATATTTGTGTATAGTCAAATAAAATAATCATTTACCCTTAAACCGTCCCTCGTATCAAAAAAACACAGGTAATCTTTTTTGTTGTAAATGAAGGGGGGATTCATAAGAAGAAAGTTAAAATAAAATAAGTCAGTGGTGTAACATAGTTTTCACAAAAAATATGATAGTAACATTTTGTACCGACGCCACTGGTTAAATTTACGAACGTGTTGAACTTTGAAAATAAGTGTCCTTAGATGCTTATTAAATTTACTAAATTTCATTTAAAAAAAATAACTCGTTAAGGAGTTATTTAAAAATTATTACTATTCCTTTCAACATTTCAACACCCTCTGTATCTCCGTAACGAAGTCGCCAAGGACCACTGTTTATAAGAACTTTTCATGTTAACATATTGCCAGCAATTACCTCCCGAAGTTTGTCAAAGTACTTTTGAATCACCCTGTATTTATTATCGAATTTATTCCATTTGGCTGATCCACACTGTGTAGAAATTAAATTGTCGAGAAAATTTACAAATAATCGCTTATAAGTCAAAAACTTGACTAGTTAGGTATAGATATGATATACAAAAATAAAGAGCAAATTAAGGTAACTTATCAAATCAATAATAATATACAAGGTGTTACTTAAAAAAATATACTTATGGTCCCTTTTTTTGGTAACCAAATTAATTGTATTATTAAACCACCTAGTATGTCGCAACTAAGATTTGTGTGTAGGGTTGAATGCCCTTATTTCTGGATCTAAAAGTTTCGGAGTTCAAAAATATCAAATTTTTTTTAATTTGACGTTTTCCGTCAAAAAAATTGGAATTTAATTATTATTAAACGGTATAGTAAGGTAAAGGAGGATAAGGTATAAGAGAATTGTTAAAAAATTAATGGGGGGTTCAAACATGAAAAAATACAGGACCTGTCCGTTTATGTAAATGACCAAATTTTCAGATCGTTCCCTGTATAATTTCTGTAGAACTGTCTTATTTACATTTATATAACAGTATAATAGTATATTAACGTACACGTTTTACAAAGCACTGTTTTATAGCACGCGTCCATGTTAAAAAACGAGCCGCAACGGGGCAAGTGCTTAAAAGTGCTTTATATAAAACGTACGTTATACTATTTTTTCTAATTTGTAGTTTTTTCAATAAAAAACTCATATTTAAAAAGAAAATAAATCCTTCAAATTTTGTAAATTTTTATGTCTAAATTTTATGTTGGTAATACTATTTTTTATCATAGTAGCCTCTGGACAACAAAAATTATTTTGCGAGCTGTCATTTTTTGATTTATTGACCCATTTTCACCACGAGATTTTTAAGTTATTTTAGCGATATGAGATTTGAAATTGGACGGAATACGTTGTGTGATCCTTGTTCATTCGGTATATATACAGAGCGTTCGGAATTTCGGGCGATTTTGCCACTTTTTTTCGAATTTCAAAAGACGTGATTTTACGTCACGGCATTGCAATTTAGTATAGGGAAGATGAAAAATTCAAATAAAGTTGAAGTTAAAATCGACATTGGAAGGTTAGTAGATTGAATTTTGGATAGGATTTGGCAGAAAATGATAGCTTGAAGCATCTACAAAAGATTGATTTATAGATTTATGCAACCAACATACATGACTGTTATCCACACAGAATAAAAAAGTAGGTTATCAAGCTATTTTTCCTCTGCGAAAAATGGGTTTTCTCGTAAATCACAAAGTCAGCAAGTCAATGAAATAAAACATTTAAATGTTATCAACATCAAATAAAGAAAAAACGCGTATCGAAATAGCTTCATTACGATACGCAAATGCGTATCGTAATAGACTTGTTATGATACCAAATTAGAAAAATAATATTTCCAAGTAAATTAGTTCAAGCTCTACGCTAGAATGTATAAATGAATAGTACTGAAGCCAACATAAATAGTTTACCATCTACCCTGCTTTTAAAATATGTTTTATTAAAAGAACCAACCGAGAATGTGGGAAGCTCTTCTTGTTTATGTCCCGTTATGATGAGTAAATTTGTAATAAACTTGAAACACATTAAATACACGGCCAGAGTTCAAACCGCAGGACGCACAGTGGAGCGGCCTGTAGACAAAAAGTGAGTATTTAATGTAGATTAAATTACTTAATTTGATAGGCAAATCCCTTAAATAAGTATATAAGGGGGCATCCTTAGTCTTGGGTATTCTTCGGGGTTTCCCTGGCTCAGCTTGGCTATCGACCACCCTTTCACAATTCCATCAGCATTTTATCAAGAAATATATTGCATTTGCTAACTTCTTTAACTCGGTTCATGGTTATACATTTTGAAAATTTAGATTTTTCCTACATAAGGAGTATCTGTACTGAGGAAAATGATCTAATACAACAGGTTTGCTAAGATACAGTTTGTATTGATAGCTTATTTTTTATTAACCCATATTAAATAAATTGCTAGTGTATCAAACCCGCTTTAGTGTTATATCAATTCCAGATTTGCTAGAACAGTGTTTTTATTGCTAGTAATCAGTTCCATTAGCAGCACAGTCTTGTTTAATAATGAATTTTAATGCAGCAATTTTGTTAAGAAATAAATTGTATCTTCTCAATGCCACGCATTTTGTTCCCAGTAAAGCGCTTTCTCTACAATTAAGAAAGCAGAACATCCCAAAAGGCAATTATTACACTGGCCGACAAATTTTTTTTTTGTTGTAACACAAAGCTAAATAGCATATTGTGGTAGAATGGACCTATCCAAATACGAAAATGAGAAAAAAAAAGTTGTAACACGTAACGTTTTCTTGTTACATTTATAGCACCACATTTAATGTTACAATATTTAATATCTATTTAAATAATAATTTAAGAATTTTCTAACTGTGTATATCGACTATATTTAAATTTTTACACCTACTAAACATACCTTACATCTAAGAAAAACACAAACATTACAAATATTAACTGAACACACTAATTAAATTATATTTTTTCCTTTTATGAGGGGTCATATCTTCTCTTTTCAAAAACCAACAGGAATTACCCATCATGCCTGGATTCCATCGTCCTTGATAGCGAATTTCCATTGTCCTGATATCCTGGTGGAACCTTTCACCCTGCTCGTTACTGAAAGCTCCCAAATTTTCAGGAAAAAATGACAGATGGGAATGGAGGAAGTGAATTTTTAATGACATTCGGGCACCAAGCGATTTGTAGGAATCTAAAAGTTCATCAACTAACTGTTAATAGTTTGCATCCATATTGTTGCCCAAAAATCCCCTTACTATACTAACAAATGAGTTCCATGCTCTGCGTTCCTGCCTGGTAAGCTTCTCTGTAAAGTTGACATCGTCCAGCAATTTTCTGATTTGTGGCCCAATAAAAATGCCTTCCTTTATTTGGCATCACTTAACTGGGGAAAGACTTGTCTTAGGTATTTGAATCCATCACCGTCTTTATTCATAGCTTCCACAAAGTTTTTCATCAGCCCAAGTTTAATGTGAAGGGGAGGCAGAAGGACTTTTTTGGGGTCTACAAGAGGTGCAAACTTAACATTTTTAGATCCCGGCTGAAATTCACTTCTTTTTGGCCAATCTTTTATTACATAATGCTGATCTACTGCACGACTGTCCCACAAACAAAGAAAACAGCAAGCGGATGCACGTTCCAGACAAAAAAACATTCCATCGAATCTATAAAAAGTTTCAAAAAACATCTAGCCCAGCGAGAAAAAAGAGAACAATGAAAATAGACGAAAATTGTGATTTAAATATACTACTAAAAGTTGAAGAAACTCCAAACATTTCTTTAAAAACAGCATCAAAATGTTTAAGGGAAGAGCTTGATGATTTAAAAAATACCTCCTATGGAAGGGTTCAAAACACTCAACAAAAATATGGATATAAAGCTTTCAAAATTAGGCCTGTAACAAAATTAACGCAGAGACAGCGAGAAAAAAGGGTTGAATTTTGCCAAACTATGGTGGGAAAAATTAATGTAAATCCCAGTTATTTCGAAAATGTATTTTGGACCGACAAGTCAGCATTTTCAACTAGTGATGATAAACAGAAAAAATAGCAGACAATGGGCCACAGTAAATCCCCACTGCTACAGGGAATTTAAATTTCAAGGACGTCAAACTATTAATGTGTGGTGTGCTATTTTAAACAACATAATAATAGGTCCCCATTTTTTTAACGGTACTTTAAATGGAGAAGGTTATTCGAATTTTCTCCAACACGAGCTAGAGGACTATTTTGATGTGCTTCCGTTGGAACAAAAGCGAAACATCGTCTTCCAACAAGATGGCGCTGCACCTCACAGTGTAGTAGCTGTTACAAATTACCTTAATCAAAGGTTCAATGAATGGATTGGACGGAATGCACCAATACAATGGCCACCTAACAGCCCTGACTTGACGCCGATGGATGCATTTTTATGGGGAACACTAAAGGATCGAGTAAATGCAAATAACATTGAAAGCACTGAACATTTAAAAGAACTTATTAGAGCAGAAATTCGAATTCTGAATGAAGATTATTCTCAATCTATCACCGCCGCATTACGAAGGTTACGAAAAACGTATATCAAATGTATTCAAGAAAACGGTAGCCCAGTAGAGCAATTTTATTTGTAATTACCAAAAGTTCTTCTTTATTGTTAAGACATTAAATTTAAAAATTATTTTTAATTTTGTATTTCATATTTCATATACTTTTAGTAGTATATTTAAATCACTATTTTCGTCTCTTTTCATTGTCTCTTTTTTCTTGCTAGGCTAGATGTTTGTTGAAACTTTTCAAAGATTTGATGGAATGTTTTTTGTCTGAAACGTGGACCCGGCGAATAATTCTATGCAGTTCTCGTTCAGTCAATTTACCGCTATTGTTTGCTTTAATAAATGTTTGTAAAATTACTTGTTTTACCCTTTCTGAATAAGGCATCTTTATCAAAAAAAAATATGTTATATTTACTTAATATGTCAGTAACTGTCACTAATAAGCATAGTTTTTGTTTCTCCGTGACCGCCTAATTCACGGCAACCTTAGAACTTTACTGAAATCTAGAATTTATATTTGAATGTAGCCGCTTAGGTAAAATGCGATTATTTCGAAAACTATTATATTTAGGTATAGGACATATTATAAGAAAAATATTCAGAAGTTTTAGGAGATTCTAATGAGCTAAAAATATATAAGGTGTACCATTTAAAAAAAAAATTTAACCTGTGACTCATTTCTACATTACCCTGTATATATTTATATTATTCTGCAAATAGCTTACATGATTCTGTACAACTTTTATATTTGACATTTTTATCTAATGCAAAAAACAAAAAAGTTAAGAGGGGGGACATTATAAATGATACCTGCAAACCCCGGAAAACCCCCAATAAATACCTTGTGTATTAACCAAAATGTAAATATAATTATTATAATCTTTAGATTGGAAAACCCCTGAAATAAGTACCGAACTGGACATTAAACCTTTAACGTTTTAAATTTTTCGATAAAGCCGAAAACATAAAATTATGTTCTTCAAATAATAATTTATGAAAAATATGCATTTTATTATAAAATTGACAAAATATGCAAAAATTGCATATTTATGCATTTTCCATATATTCCGCCCTTTAGACGTAAGTAACAAAATAAATGTTAGATCGAGTGTACCTGACGCAACTAGTTAATGCGTTTCTTTCAAGCGAACGGTTCTGGGTTTGATTACCAGGGGAAACATAAAACCTTTAAATTTAAAAAAATGTGTCTGCATACTCTGGCCGCTAATATTTTTACTGTATATTATTTTTGTCCCTTTTTCATATTTACTCGCTACACTGTGGGAAGTAGTAATTTGCTCCCGTCAAAAGAGTCGTCATTCCTTCTCGGTTTTAGAGCTGTATGGCGTTTAATTAATGCTTTATGTGGAAAATATATAGTAACATAAAGAAAATACTGGAAAGACTACCGAGTTTTCGCGCTTTATGAATGAGCTGTCATAAAACCCTTGGTTTGGTAACCCCTATAAAACAGCGGCGGTTCATTAGCAAAATTGTTACTTTTTAATGGTTCAATCAGCTTAAAAAATCTTATTGCCAGATAAAAAAAAATATATCAAGTGTATATTATTATAAAAATCTGCGAATTTCATATTTACAATCTACAGTACTGACAAGCTTGAAGTTATAGGACGGCTTTTATTGTAAATAAATGAATATAAAATGAATTTGACGCTAAGCTAAAAAGAGATCGATTGGAAGAAAGTCAACGTTGCCAACTTCAGTTCGTACGCGATTTATTCCCATTCCACTCTCGTTGCATTCCCCCTCCATAGCAGCAAATAAGCATATAGGTCCGTATATAGTATAATTTATCCAAACTTAGTTTGATGGCATGAAAAAGCGGCTTCAAAGAGACCGACCTCAAAACCAGGGTTGTCAGATCTTTTTTCTTCAATTCTTTTTTTTATTAAAAATGTTCGTTTTATATAATATCAGTATTCAATTGTTAGTCAGTAACTCTCTTTGAAAGCTAGTTTGCAAATAATACTTAAACCGAGGAGTTTTGACTGTGACGGAAAAAAAGAACAAACCATTCATTGTTATAATAATACATTCTTTAGTCCTTAAGAAAGATTATAACTGAAATCAAAATAAAAAGTGTTTTCAGTGTTAAAAAACAACTAATTAACAAACCCTTGTTTCACCCTTCCTTATATATTGTATTTACAAACTCGAAAATTTAGAAGAACTGGCAAGCGTACATAATTTATGCACGTTGCCATGGATACAAGTGTCAATGGCGCTATCTCGGACAGTCTGTGAGTAATATTAAGACAAACGTAATTGCAAATTTATATGTCCTACACAAGAAAGGCGGAATATTTTTAGCGAATGAAGATATTTCTATCTACCTGCTAAAAAATAATTAAGCCATTATCACTGTCGCCTTAGTTATTTAATAGTTTAGAACAGTGGAGTGAGTAGGTGGTTAAACATATTTGCTGTAATTTACGTATTTAATTTTGGCTTATAACTGTGTAGGTACTGTGCGTAATGTTTTTTTTAGTTAATATATTTTATTGAGTTGTGACTTTAAACATAAAAAATTAGACAATCTCGGCGTATGGTGGAACTACGACAGGAGTATTTGCGCTAAATAAAAGAGTACTGGGAATAGGATAAAAATATAATTTATTTAGACGAAACATGGTTCGATACGCATGATGTTGTAAAGTATGGTTGGGTAGAAAGTTCAAAAAACTGTACTTTAAATACACCGTGTTCGAGGGGAACACGTGTTATTATTTTTCATGCCGGAGGTAAAGATGGCTTTGTGTCTAATGCGTGGCTCTTGTCGGCAAAAAATATCACTCAATCTTCCGCCGATTATCATGAAGATATGACCGCAGATTTGTTTGAAAAATGGTTTGCTGTGGACATACATAACGTCATATTATTCGAGAATATTAAATAATATACCTAACATGAGCACTAAGAAAGAAGATATTCTAAAGTTTATGAGAAATAAAAATATGGATATTCCTGAAAGGATTCCAATCAAAAAGGAATTAATTAAAATAATCAAAAGGAGGAACTTTAAAAATGAATACGTTATTGATACTCTTTGCACTAGGCGCGGCCATACTCTTTTGCGATTACCCCCATATTGTTGCATCTTTAACTGTATCGAAATGGTTTTGGGTACTGTAATATATTTTGCTATAGGTTTGGCAACCTAGCTCTCAAGCAAGGTCCCCCATCAGCATACTTTTGGTAGTTGTCGGAAAACTAAATAAACGTCGTTTCCGGAAAAGTGTCTTTTATTCTTCCTTCCACTTGCGGACGTAACAAAGTGGCGACGAGGAAGTTAGTGAATCGTGAAATAGAATTCATATTTAGTTTTATTTTAAACAAGTTAGTGATTCACGTGCCTTAAAAATATTTTTTTTCGTTTTGCAAAATGGCTACAAATCCTGTCGAGATCGCGACCGCTTCTACCGCGCCAGTTGGTCATTTACGCGAGTTTAACCTGATAGAATCAGACTGGCCAATTTTCAAAAGACAGCTTGAAAATTATTTTGTGGGGAATGAAATTAAAAATAATGACCGCAAAAGAGCAATATTTCTAAATGCTTTGAGCGGGAAGAGGCATATAAATTGTTGCACAATTTGTGCTTACCGGAGGAACTCGAAGGAAAAACATGTAGTGATTTATTCAAAAAATTTTCAGAATACTTTAAACCTGGTTTATCTGTGTTCGCGGCAAAATATAAATTCTATACGGCTCGCAAAGTTTCAAGTGAGTCCGCAAAAGAATGGTGTGCTCGATTACGCGAGTTCGCTTCGGCCTGTGAGTTTGAAGCGGGAAACCTTCAGTGGCTTCTACGAGACATGAGTTTTTTTTTTAGAATAAAACTTAAGTTATTATTGTTATTTTTTTTTTAAGGGGAGAGGTATGTAATATATTTTGCTATAGGTTTAGCAACCTAGCTCTTAAGCAAGGTCCCCCATCAGCATACTTTTGGTAGTTGTCGGAAAACTGAATAAACGTCGTTTCCGGAAAAGTGCCATTTATTCTTCCTTCCACTTGCGGAAGTAACAGGTACCATAGAAAAAGTTTACGAAAAAATAATCAGTCACCAACATTAAACGCAGCTGTCCTTGATAATATTCGGCAGGTAATTAGCGACATGAGTAGCGATGTATGGAAAACTGCGAAGCTCATGGTATAAAAGTAGAAAATGAATATCATGTTTTATCGCCTATAGCGCCAATCGTGATTCAACCTGGAAACGGTTCTACTTCTGAATATTCTGATGATTCCAGCAATTAAATTGTTACTGCATTTTAAATCAATAAAGTTTGTTTAAAACGTGTTACCTATTAAAGTTGCTTTATTTATAATATTATTATTATTATATTAAAAAATTAAAAAAATACCCTAAGCATTTTAATTATTTAGTTGGTAACGCCTATGGTTAGGAGTTTAATACTTTCTTATGTCATTAAATTAACCTGAGAAACACTATAGTATCATGCGTTCGGTTTAGCAAGGCGGCCACCGCGATGTTTATTGTTTTCTATTTTTCAGGTAAGCGTACGGTGAAATGTCTGTTTTGAAATGGTTTATTAAAACTTATTAGCGAAACTGCTCGGTGGTAGAAATATCTTGTCTAAATGGAAAGCGGTGCTCTGGATTATGTCCATCTCTTATGTTGTGTCCAGCAATTTTCTTTTTCTATTTTTTTAGGCATTGTGCTAATTGCAATACATGTGACACACAAAAAACTTACTGTGCACTCGACGGCACAATAAAATGAACTTACTAAGGGTATTTAAGTAGATGCGGGCGAAGGACTGGGATCTTTTTGTTTTCTTAATACGTTTCCTCGTCTGTGTTTCGATAGGTCATAAAGTAAAACCTACCAGTACTACCATAGAAGGACAGAGATGCGAAGAATAATTAATTAGTTAACTACATGAATACTGAATTTCAGTCGGTAAAGCGCGTGTGAAATATGCACGTATCCAGTTATCATATGCAACAAGGTGACATCAAGACTGGTCTGGGAATGCCAAAAAGAACTTGTGGCCCTGGCAAAACCTAACAAAGTAATACTACAATGGGTGCCAGGACATAGAGATATTGCAGGAAATGAAGGCTGGCGAATTTGCGAAAAGTGTTTTCGGAAAACACATTCATAGATCCAGAGCCGGCACTCGGTGTCCCGAGGTGCGTAGTCCGAGATGCCATAAAACGATAGACAAAGAATGCTCACAAAATCTACTGGAAAAATAGACAGGGATTGAACCATGGCAAATCTTTTATCGGGGACCCTGACCCGAAGCTAGCGAGACAGCTACTTCTGATGAGCAGAAACCAGCTGAGAACCATCATATGTATATAGAGACACCTGCATCTTATGTAACTGTACAACGGAAATCTAAGCTGCAGGCTCTACAGACGACATAGGGAAACTATACAGCACATAATCTTCCAATGCGATAGACTGGATCGAAAAGGGCACCAAATATTCGGGAAACCAAAACTAGAACCAGAGGATATACCGACACTCTCCCCAGTTGACCTACACAAACTAGTGCAAAGAACTGGAATTAATGAGTAGATGTCAGACTAACAAGGGTGAACAATGGTATGGTATCCGGCAAATGGACGGACACTCGGAAAAACAGTTCTCAGAAATTGCACTTTCAAGCTGTTTACTGTAGACTTACTTAAAATAGGGCGATTGGGACATTCAAAAGCAAAGTAATCTCCAACTTCCCTACATAGCATTCCCATACACGTTATTGGCAACGTGAAAAATATGTCATTTTTACACTAACTATATGTTTGTAAGATGAAGATCACGTGTAACATTTGTGATTCTTTGTATGAAGTGTTTATTTATATAGTGTTATGTTGGTTTTGACTTATATGGTAATTATTGCTTCGGATTGTTCAGTGAGGAGTAAAATTATATGTAAGTATAGTAGTAGTACTTTAGTTATTTTAAAACATTTTAAATTACTATGACACCTCTGTTCGGTTTGCGATTGAGAGCAATTTACACAGATTTCCAGAAGGTTAATGTGTGAATGTACGTCGGCAACCAGATTGCCCAACTCCTTGAACATTTCAATATGTGTGCATAATAAAAACTTCTGCTTTAAATATCAGACCATTTAAATGGGGGTTTTCCTTGCTTATTTTTTTTTTTATGATCGAGCACAAGCACTATAGGAAAAATCCTTTAAGGCGCTCTGGGAGCGGTGCGTGTGCGAAGAAAGCGATTCACGTTTTTCTTGAATCGTTGGAGGTTATATTCGGTTGGAAACACGGTCTCAGAAAGGCCGTTCCACAAAGATGACGTCCTCCAAATGAAAGAGTTCTGAAACAATGATGTTCGGGGTGTACTAAGTTGAACCACATAGGGATGGGCGGCAGTGGTTGGTCGTTATATAATTTTTGTACTTTAATTAAATCCCCCGTTAAAATCAAAACAAGGTTTTTTACCCATATGCACTAAAAGCGTTTAGCCAATTATTAAAATGCCTTTATCAAAATGCACCGTTTATTCAGTTTCGTGCAAAACAGAATTAAATTTATCCCGGATCCAGGATCCGGTTACAGTTTACGATGACACGATAAACAGTCTGTAGCTGAATAAATACACTGTAGCTGAACAGGCTGTAGAGTAGCAAGCCGTATAATTACCAGCATTGAAATTCAAGCCCAAATCGACGTTCCCTGATTTAAACATATGTACCTTCGGGAATTATTATTGGTCCGCTCGAACAGTTAATTTTTTTGGTAGAAAGGCACCGAGAGACCCTAAATTATTGGGACTATAACATGGACTGTAAGAATATACAAATATACAGCATTGTGATAAAGAAGCGGATCAGCTTTTTATATAGAATACCGCCCGCTTAATCAAAAATCGCTCGGACCCGTCTAACATATATTTTTTTAAAAGTCTTTATTTAGAAAAAATATATTATACAGGGTTGATCATAAAAATGCTACGTACAGTGTCACCAGTAAAGTCCGCATCATATGGGATTTTTTTTTATTAATAGCTTTATTAAAAATTTGACTTTGGGATCAAGTTCTGCTTCGATCGAGATGAAAATTAAGCAAAAAAATAGTAGTCACGTGATTCGCATTATCTGTCAAATTAAATTTTTTTCCAAAAAATAATTCAAAAGTGGGGTTATTTCTGAAAATATCGAAAAAAGTTATTGGAAAAAGTTTTTTTAAATGCAGTTTCTAGTCCACATGCAATTTTAGCTGCATAAGATAATTTTGATTTTTTACCTATATTTTGTAAATTGCACCACTTTTGCAAAATAAGACTCGACGCAACCTACATAAACATAAACATACTTCTTAGTTTTGACAATGCTTTATTTCAGATACATTTTCTTTAAAGTAACGCCATATTAAATGTGTGTTTTTCTACAAAATCAAAATTGGACTATTAACATTTGTCGCACGTGATGCAAAGTTTATTTGTTTTTGACCCTGTATAAGGTAACTTCATAAAATAAGTATTTTCGAAAACGCAGTTTGTGTCTGAAAGTAATACACGTTAACGTTATTATGACATAGCTTAATAATAAATTATAATATAGGGGTTTTAAATTAAATCACTTAAAATAGATAAACTTTAGGTTGTTAAACTAAAATTTATTTTCCACTTAAAAAACACTTTACTGAAGACACTGTGTTCTTTTTTGTCTTAATATTAAGGTGACACAAACTACGTTTTCAAAAATACTTATTTTATGAAGTTACCTTATACAGGGTCAAAAACAAATAAACTTTGCATCACATGCGACCAAATTTTAATAGCCCAATTTTGATTTTGTAGAAAAACACACATTTAATATGGCGTTACTTTAAAGAAAATGCATCTGAAATACAGCATTGTCAAAACTAAGAAGTTTTATGTAGGTTGCGTTGAGTCTTATTCTTATTTTGCAAAAGTGGTGCAATTTACAAAATATGGGTAAAAAATCAAAATTATATTATGCAGCTAAATTGCGTGTGGGCTAGAAACTGCATTTAAAAGAACTTTTTCCAATAACTTTTTTCGATATTTTCAGAAATTTTGTTTATTTGAATTATTTTTTGGAAAAAAAATAAAATTTGACAGATAATGGGAATCACGTG